>CM040121.1:16869386-17469386 GCA_022559845.1 Amorphophallus konjac
AGCCTAAGCATGGCATGACGGTATTGTCATCAGGGTAAGTCTTAGCCGGCGGGATCGTCATTCGAGGGGTCTAGAGGCCCAAATCAACCTAGATGTGCACTTAAGATACCTGGGAGGTTAGTAAGAAACCCCTGTCTCACGTAGGTTAGGTGCCATTTGGGTGCTTGCCGGGCGTTAGCAATAAAAAAAATTGAAATGATAAAAGCACAAAAAAATGGAAAAGAGAAATGTACATTTTTGCAAACAAAAAAAAATCTTTTTATGATAAAACAAAAAAAATTAAAAAAATAAAAAAAATGTCAAATATAAAAAGAAAACAAATCAATTTTGCATGATTGCATTTACGTGCATCATCTCATTTTTAATATCGCTTGCATTCGTGTGCTTGCATGTCGCATTATCATCACCGCATCTTTCTTGCCTTCGTTAAATAAAGGCTTGGCCCTTGACCAGTTATCAAGGACAGTCACAGTGACCATTTGTTATTGAGCAAGGGGCCAAGTCAGAACAGAAATTCTGATTTGTTTGTTTCAGTGATATGTGCAGGGATTCAGGTAACTGAAGCAAAGGTGAAAAATAAACAAACCAAACCTTGTGTTTTATTCCAAAAAAACCAAAAAAATTTACATCATGTTCGTCCTCTCTCTCTGCATTACTCGTCCCACTACTCTCCGGGCAAAACACTCTCAAAGGTGCTACCCAACTACGAAAGCGGCACTCCTGCCGCTCTGTACTCCTCTTCCTATTCCACATCCCGACGTTGATCCACGGAAGCAGCAGAGAAGCTACCAACACGAAAGTCACGCTCTCGTGCTTTTCGGTAGCGCTCCTCACCATCTCTCAGCCACTGTTCAGCAAGACCAAGGCCGGATTCGGAGTTCGAATAGTAGGGCCTCCATGGCCCTTCGCTCCTCCCCTTACAGCCAAACTGTTGGCTCTTTCTCTCTCCTGCGTTCTTTCCCTCTCTGCCCGTTCTCTCTCACGGTCTTCCCTCTCTAACTGGAGAGTGATCCTCAGTTCCATAGCTCCCTGGATGAGTCGTCATCAGGATGACGCCGCAGTTCCCTCTCCAGTTCTGCTATCCTAGGCCTCCTTCTGCGCAGCTTGGGCAAGCGCTTCTTCCGTCTCCTTTTCCTGCGAGTGTACCATCTCAGATATGCGATAAGGCGTAAACAAAGAGAACTCAACGCTGAAACTTTTACCTGTATACGGAGCATCCCTTCTGCCTCCGCAGCACGCTGCGTGACGTGAGCAAGTTGCTCATGAAGCGAGTCAAGTTCTGAGGTGGGAATCCACAAGCTGGAAGAGGCCGCGCCAATCTGGGCATGCTACGACCATGTGAATTAACAGCCAACATCTGGAATCTGGGGATTTAATTAGGAATGTACTATACACCTACCAAGGCGCTCGTAGCTCCGCGGGCATCACCCAACTGTTGTTCCATCTCTGCCAAGCGAGTTCGTAAATTCGCTATCATGGCATCCCGGACATCATGCAGCCTTACAAGTCAGCATTTTTACCAGAAAAACCAAGAAAAGGAGAAAGAAGAGAAGAGAAAAAGGGGAAACCTACCTCCACAAGTCCCCGGGGTTGGAACCGTTCTGCGTACTTTGTCCTATATAGACACAAGTAGTCCTCGTTGTCCCGTGCCTGTGATTCTACAATCGTGCCACCCCGTTGCCAGTCCTCATACTGTTCGGGGAATCGCACGCGCCAGTCAATGCAAGTCGCCGGTCCCCGCGTCTTTCTCCCGACACGAGGTGGCGCAGCTGAATCCACCCATTCTTGAGCCAGTCCTAAAGTCCTCATAACTAATCGTAGCCGAAGCGGCTAGATTTCATTCAGGCAGTGCATCCATAGTTCCCGTCCGAACCGGGCACGACTTGCTAGAACCCACGGCTGGTTGGCATCGATCATGTCTGAGTAGGGTCTCCAGTTTACCATCGCTGTAGGGAACTCCTGTAGCTCCCGCCTTAACACCATCAGTTGGTAGGTTAGGGGTGCCGCACTCATGACGGGTTCCCACCGCCTGGCTAGCGGCACCATCACGGGTCGCCAATGTCGAGCTCTCCCCATAGGGAGGTAATAATAGCTCCATAACTGCTCGGCGCAGGTCATCAGCACCTTGCAAAAACAACAAAAAAAAAATACAAAACAAGCAAAACCAAAAAAATACCTGGATGAATGGTGTGAAACCACTCACAGTCATCTCACGATCCGTTTCTTGGAATAGGCCTGCAAACAAGTGTGCCAGCATGGCGGCTCCCCAGGCATAATACCCTACTCTTTCAAGGTCTGACAGCAGCTCCAAGAAGCAACATTGGATACCATCCCCTTTCGAGCTCAGTACCAATCTCCCCAAAAGGAAGAGGAGAAATCTCCTCAAATCTATGTTACATCTTTCCCAGTTGCCGAAATCTGTGCAGTACACGGCACGGCATCCTATTTCCATCCTTTCCATGAACTCTTCTGAGGATTCATCGTCCCGCCGACGAGTGTCGGTGAGCCCTAATGCATCCATGAGGGATGCCCTAGCTACCGACCTGTTCTTCCGACCATCTAGGTCCAAACCCAGTAACTTCTGGGCACCTTCTCTGTAGTCCGCGTAAGTGACTCCGGTCACTGCCTCGCCTTCTACCTTCAGGCTTGTGATCCGGACCACATCCTCCAAGCTGGGCACCATGTGCCCCCAGGGCATCAGGAATGCCCGGCTCACTGGGTCCCATCTCTCACACAAGGCTTGGATCAGGACTAGGTCAAGCTGGATCGGCTCGATCCGAAGGAAGGTACCAAATCCCATCACGTCTAGCCTCGCCTTCTGAAAATCTGGGAGGCCTCTGTACGCTGCTACTACCAACTCCCATAAGATTTGTGATTTCATCACAACCTACACATACAAGGAATGGGGGTGAGGTTTGGTCAGAAGAAAGGAAGAAAAAATGAGAAAAGGGCAAGAAAACTTGGCTTACGAGTTGTGATTGGGCCCTTTCGCTGAAGTGCCCTTCAAAGTCTGAAAGCCTCCTGGAACTACTACCACTGGACCTGCTTCTCTTCGAGGAATGGGAAGATTCGCCCTCCATCCAACTCTCAGAATTTTGAACTCCTCCTCTCCCGTAAGAACTTGTGCTCCTCGAGTTATTCCTCGATATACCTGGGAAGATAAAAGGGACAAGAATTTATAGAAATGGAAGGAGTGCGGGCCAAGATTGCCTCCATCACCTGTCGATGATAGCCCTCGCAATAAGACACCGGCCAAGCGGCCTCATGTGTCGCTTCACCGCTCGCACAGGGTGATTGACTGGACGAAGAATAGGACGAATAGCCCCTATGTTGTCTAGGGATACCCTATCATGTTTTGGAGGACGCCCGCAAAATTTGGCACAACATCCGGGAAAAGGAACTAGGGCCGTCAGTATTGACTTCGACGGCAGATTCCCGTGGAAAATGGTCACAACAAGACGTGATTCTCCGCTTGAGGCGGAGTCTCGACAGATCCGTCACATGGGAACAGTGCAAAGGAGAAGAAGTGTAGGGAAGAAGGAACGCACAAGAGGATGAACAAGCATCAGAAAATCAAATCACTCCATTCATAATTCTACATAAGCTGTCAAAAACATCATAAGCATAAAGAGGTGGCGGGTCCACTAGCCCGCCAATCCTCACCATCACTCGTCTCTCTGGGCACTCTCCTCCTCTCCCCCGAGGTGAGGGTCCCTCAGAAGCCTCCGGGATCCCCGTGCAGTAGCACCTGCCTCGCCTCTTGGCACCTGCTCCGCAGCAGTGACTCGCTGCTCCTCCCCTGGCGTGGCAAGGAAGCCACTGGCGGCAAAGCGACCAGACTGCCGGAGTCGCTCCCCGAACTCTCGCGCTCTCTCGTAGCGCGTCTCCATCCCTCCTAGCCTCTGCACGATGGCCTGAAGGCCCAGCTGGAGCTCCCTCACTTGGGCCTCCAAGGCCCTCCTCTCGGTCAGATCCCGCTGTCGCTCGGACCTTCTCTCGGCCTTCTCTCTCTCTACCTCTCTCCTCATCATCTGCAGAAGAACCCTTAACTCCAGGATGTCTGGAGAAGGTCTCTCCTCACCGCGATGCCGCAGCTCCGCTACAGTCGCCACCCAGGCATCACGCTCCTCTTCCGCCCGAGTCGCGCGGGCCACCGCACCGGCAAGTTGCTCCCGGAGGGAGGCAATCTCGAGAAAAGGGGCCGAGGAACTGGAAGATGTGCCACCAATCATCCCCGCCGTCACTGTCTGCTGGGCACGCTGGAACAAAATAAACAACGGCCGTCAGTGAAACTCCAAAATCTGAAGTTAAAAGTGCGGCACGTAACTTACCAGGAGCGACAGCTCATGTTGAGCGACGGCCAGTTGCCGCCTAGTCTCTGACAGCTGGGCGCGCGAGCCACCGATGCCACGCGTGTCCCCAGCTTGGGGAAGCCCCGCGTAACTCTCTCTCTGCCGCCGCAGGAAGTCGGCACTGTCCTGCACCAGTACACCCCCTTGCTGTCCAGGGAGACGTACGGGCCAGTTCTCGAGCCTCGCCTTGCCGTGACTCTCCCTCCTGACGCGGCTCGGCTCGTCCGCACTCGCCCACTCATCGGCCAGGCCCAGGGTCCTTGCCATGTCCTGCACCAAGAAAGGGGTCCCATATCAGTCAAAAGGAACGCGTCCCCTGTCTAGGACGCGTCCATCATTTGAGTGCAACACTCGCCGAACCCTTTCCTCCTCGCCCGGCTCGCTTCAAAACCCAAAATGAATTAAAAGAGGAAGAGATCGGAGGACCTACCGGACCGTGTTCACCTCCTCCCACGCCATCGGGCCCCTCGGGTCCCTCGGGGGCCCGGAGCGGCCCTTCCTCCTCCATGGACGCCGTTCCGTGCTCGGGCGCGTCCCTCCTTGGGCGAGGAGTTCCTCGTCCCTCTCCACCTTCACCATGGTCGGGCCCACCGAACTCTATCGATCAAAAGAAGAGGAAGACGGAAAGGGGGGCAAGCGAGTTTCGGCAGAAGGCGGGCTCGTTTGCGGGTAAGGCACGGGAGAAGAAGGACCACCCGTCGCTTTAAATTTGAAATCAAGGATTAAGACGCGTCCTCGCGCCTGGACGCGCCCAAAAGGGAGAAAAGGGAACAAAATCTCCCCGTGCAAAGCGTAGTTCCCCGCTGTTCAGGGCAAGGTCTCGCGAAGCATGCCTCAAAGGATAACTCAGTGCAAAGAAGAAAGTATGAGAGAGAGAGAAAAGTACACACAACACAACAAAGCCATTTTCATTTCATATAATAGCCGAAAGTACATCATACAGCGAGAAAGGTGATGTGTACAAACAACTCTCTAACTCTCACCTTCACCCTCCTGGTCATCTCTCTCCTCCCTCCTCCGCCGGGGATCCCTAGGGGGCCTCTGCGAACCCTAAGAAGCCGTGCTCGCCTCGCCCTGCGGTGGCACTCCAGCCTCGAAGGCGCGACGACGCTCCTCGGCCGAAGAAACCAGATAGCTGCCCATGGAAAAAGAACCTGACTGACGAAGTCGCGCCCCGCGTTCCTTCGCCCTCTGGTACCGCTCCTCGCTCTCCCGAAGCCTCCCCTCCGCCGTGCCAAGACTCAATCGGAGCTCCAGCAGCTTGGCCTCCAGAGCCCTCCTCTCGGTCTGATCCCGCTGTCGCTCCTCCCTCTCTCTCTCCCTCTCCTCTCTCTGACGCGGGACGGGGACCGACACGGACTAAGACTCACAAAAGACTCTAACTGAGGCCGGCAGTAGCACGCTCAGGGGTCGCCAAGTGGCTGACCACCGTGATATCCCACAGAATGAGGGACGTCTCTCAACAGAAACTCCGACCTCGGCCGTCCCAAGGAGGGAAGCGCACGTGTCTAGGCGTATAGTCAACCTCCAAAGACAAGGGGAGTCGAGTCCTAGCTCGGTGCTCGACTAGTGCTAGGGATGGATGCTCTCACTCACGATCCGCGGTGATGGCAATAAGTGGCTAGGCACCTACCCTCTCTCACGCGGCATAATCAATCACATACTAAAAGAGCAAGCAAAAGGAGGGGAGTCGGAGCGCGTACCTCCACGCCTAGGCGTGGGGAAGGAACCCCGGCCGTGAACCAACAACCCCGATACACCAGAGGTCAATAAAATACAACCCAATAACGGCCCACTCCTCGCAGGGAGGTAAAAGGCTACAACCAATACGTTCGGGGCTGCCGGACACGGGTTGACGGGCTGCACTCGGTGACGGGTCGGCCACGAGGAGGTTCGGGTGCAACGCTGCAGAAACCGGTGTCGCGCGCGCCTGGGCGGAGGGGGGGTCTCACGGGCTGATACGACGCCCGTTTGAGGCACCGTCAGAGAGGACGCGTCGCTGACTGTTGGAGGAACGCTCCGGCCAAAGGGGGCGCGCTGGATCCGCCGGTGGTGACCGTGGGCGCTGCTGAAAGTCAGATCAGGTTCTGTGGGCGCAGAACTGCGCTCGCCGACGGTAAAATCTGGAAATCGGCCTTCTGGTGCCCGAACAAGTCCGGGCCGGTTGGGGGTGAAAGCTGACTGGCAGAGATCGCCCTCGGCCAAATGGCGCTGGCAGACGACGCCGGTGCGAGCCGCAGGAGTCGCTGAAAGTCGGGGCTGGTTCGCTGGGCGGACTGGGCAGACGCGCTGGCGCAACCCCACGAGATCGACCGCCACGGACGGTGACGATGTCGAAACGCGACGCCGTCGGCGGCGTTGGAAAGTTGACTCGGAGATCTACGAACCCTGAAGAAACCAGGGCAAAAGACGCAGCGTGGAGGCCTGGGGAAAATTCGCAATCAGGGCCTCCCCGCTGGGCGAGCAGAGAAAGTGGTGCTGGCGCAGGTCGGCGGAGAAAATCGGTACGGGCAGTGCCGATCTCCGATTGATGCAAAATGGGCGCCGACGCGAAGCTGATCCGCAGACGTATCTCCAGAAAATAGGTCGTGGCAAAACTCGTCCAGGAAGGGGGCGCGAGCTCTGCTACAAGTCGGGGCAGAAATCTGGAATCACGAACACGAACCGTTGAGGAAGAAGATGAGGATAAGAGGGAACCCCGGAGTCCACCGAGGGCTGAGGCGTCACACCCCGCCGTTCTCCCGTCGCAGGAGCAGAAAGAGAGAGAGAGAGAAGGGCGCAAAAAGCTTTGCACAATACTCACTTGTATTCAAATTCATGTGTAAACTGTAATCGGTACAAGGTGAGAACTACTTATAGGGGATGGGAAAACCCTAATCTAACTAGAAGGGAGGGGTGCGCCCAGCTCCAAGGAGAGAAAGGCGGCCCATATTTCAGCAAGCTTAGAAAATAGGAAAGGAATCTAAGTGGGATAAGGAAGGGGTGGAGTTGGGGAAAGGAGGAGAGGGGAAAAGGGGAAGGGAGAGGGGAGCGCCCCCCACCTTCCCTAGTAGAACTAGGAAGGGGGGGGGGGGCGGCTGCCTCCTCCTCCTCTAGATGGGGAGGGGGCCGCCCCCTAAACCCTAATGGGCCTCTTTTAAGTGGGCTTCAAGCCCCAATAAGCCCCTGACCCAATAACAAGATCCATTACCCCACAAAGCAACCCAATTGGCCACTATATGGCCCAATAAGTGCCCAAACAATAAGATGTCCACGCAGGGACCAAAAGACAAGGCCCACAAGGCCTGAGCAAGTCCAGACTGAGGCCCAACATGGCCTAAACATGATGAAAAGATAACTAGAAGGTGCCGCCGTCGCCGAGCCACAAGGAGGTAGCGGTGTGCCGGGTGCTCCGTCGAGGATAGCGCCGTGTGTCCTCACCAATTCTCCCCGGGTGGGAAGAACTCGACCCCGTCGAGTAAGGGTCACGGTCGCTGAGGTACCGCTCCAGCAGGTCCGGATCGATCCGCTCCAGCTCTCCACGTGTAATCCAGGTGTTGTCCGACTCGGGGCGCCCTCTCCAACGCACTAAGAAGCGTTGGTAGGCTCCGCTCCTGGTAGTAGTCACCTGCTCATCCAGTATGCAATCTATATGCTCGCGTTTTTGTAATGGGGCTGGAGGAGGTGGACTCTCAGTAGGTGTATCACTCACAACAGGAGGGTCAGGCCCAAATAACTCACTGGGTATCACCGCGGGATCCCGATAAGCTACCAGATCAGAGACATTGAACGTCGAACTGATCCCGTAGTCGTCTGGTAGCTCGATCTCATACGCGTTCGACCCAATACGCCTCAACACTCTGAATGGTCCTGCACCGCGGTCTTGGAGCTTCTTTACGGCTCCCGAAGGAAACCGTTCCGGTCTAACCCGGACCATGACGTACTCTCCCTCGCGGAACTCACGTGTGCGTCTGTGCGCGTCAGCTAACTCCTTGTAACGTGCGTTGCTGGCCTCTATATGACGACGGACATGGTCATGCAACTGTCTAATATGCTCCGCAAAAGACTCAGCTGACTCAGAGACTCGGGACTGAATGGGGGAGGGAATCAAATCAATCGGCTTCCTAGGTCTTCGACCAGTGACAATCTCAAATGGACTCAACCCTGTAGACCTATTGACCGAATCATTATATGCAAACTCTGCTAATGGTAAGACAAGGTCCCAATCTCCAACTCTATCACGCACTAAACACCTCAGAAGATCCCCTAGACTTCTATTGACTACCTCTGTCTGACCGTCAGTCTGGGGGTGGTATGCGGTGGAGAACTTCAACTGGGTGCCCATCATCCGCCAAAGGGTTTTCCAAAAATAGCTCGTAAAACGCACATCCCTATCAGAAACAATGGTACGCGGCAACCCAAACCTGGACACACAGTGGGTGAAGAACAACCTGGCAACTCTAGAGGCATCCGATGTCTTGGAACAAGGAATAAACAAGGCCATCTTGGAGAAGCGGTCAACCACAACAAAAATAGAATCATGCCGCCGTGCAGTACGGGGCAAACCAAGCACAAAGTCCATGCTGATATCCTGCCAAGGACTATCAGGGACAGGCAGAGGGGTATAAAGGCCAGTGTTCTGTTTCCTCTGCTTCGCTAGGGCACAAATACGACACTGGGCAACTATGCGGGCTACATCCCTCTTCAAACTGGGCCAGCAGAAACGGTGCTCAACAGCCTCTATGGTCTTGTTTCGGCCGAAGTGGCCGGCAAGACCTCCTGCATGAAGCTCCCACGTAAGAAAATCACGAACTGAAGTCCGTGGGATGCACAACCTATCACCTCGAAATAAGTGACCATCCTGAAGGACATACTCGCTAAACTCACGGGACGGTCCTGACTGAAGGGCAGAATAGATGGGACCGAAGTCCGGGCAATCAATGTAGGCCTCTTTCAACTTCTCTAAACCAACCACCTGAACATTCATGGTGGATATCAACATCACCCGCCGACTAAGAGCATCGGCCACCTTGTTCTCAGCACCTGCCTTGTGCTTGAGAACGAATGTAAACTCCTGCAAATATTCCACCCATCTACTATGTCTGGCATTCAACTTCTTTTGGGTGTGGAGAAATCTCAATGCCTCGTGGTCAGAAAAGAGCACGAACTCCTGGTGGAGGAGATAGTGCCTCCAATAGCGCAAAGCCTGGACAACTGCGTAGAATTCCTTGTCATAAGTAGAGTAACGCAGTTTGGCATCATTGAGTTTCTCACTGAAAAAGGCTATAGGGTGGGACTCCTGGCTAAGCACTCCCCCTATGCCTACACCTGAGGCATCACATGTAACCTCAAACACCTTAGAAAAGTCAGGAAGTGTAAGAACGGGTGCCTGGGTCATGCGATCCTTGATAGTCTGGAAGGCTGTGGCAGCAGCCTTCGTCCAGGTAAACTCGCCCTTACGGATGCAATCCGTGATCGGGGCGGTGATAGAACTGAACCCCCTAATGAAACGGCGATAGAATGTCGCCAGACCATGAAAGCTCCTAACATCGTGGAGTGAGCGGGGCTCGGGCCACTCCACTATGGCACGGATCTTCTCCGGATCAGCGGAGACTCCGTCACGGGACACAATGAACCCTAAGAAAGAAACCTGGTCAGTCATGAAGCTACACTTCTTAGGGTTGGCAAACAAGCTCTCCCGTCTCAGAACAACACACACCTGCCTAAGGTGGTCTAGGTGTAACTCCCTAGTGCGGCTATAAATCAAGATGTCGTCGAAGTAGACGACCACAAACACTCCAATCATAGGACGCAACACCTGCGTCATCACCCGCATGAAGGTGCTAGGGGCGTTAGTCAGCCCGAAGGGCATGACCAACCACTCGTAAAGACCATCCTTGGTCTTAAATGCAGTCTTCCACTCATCACCTGGTCTGATCCTCACCTGGTGATAGCCACTCCTAAGATCGATCTTCGAGAAAATCGTGGCTCCCGACATCATATCAAGCAAGTCATCCAGCCGGGGAATGGGAAACCTATACTTAACCGTGATTTTATTGATCGCACGGCTATCGATGCACATACGCCATGTGCCATCCTTCTTCGGCGCTAGCAGGGCGGGAACAGCACAGGGACTCTTGCTATCCCGAAGGGAACCCCTACTCATCAACTCATCAACCTGTCTCTGTAGCTCAGCGTGGTCCGCGGGACTCATCCTATAATGTGGAAGATTGGGCAAGGACGAGCCCGGGACAAGATCAATCTCGTGCTGAATGTCACGCAATGGTGGAAGGCCTTCGGGAAGGTCCTCCGGGAAAATATCAGCAAACTCTCGCAACATCTCAGCTAACTGAGGGTCTGTCACTCCCTCGAGACTGGGGACCACCTCACCCGTCTCCCTGACAACCACAGCTAAAAGAGGGACACCACTAGCAACCTCTCTCTCCATCTCTCGGGGACTGATGATCATCAACCTCCTAGTCGGAGGGGCCTCTATGGTGAGGGTGGGAGAGGGGGTGGAAACTGACACCGGAGGTGGTGGTGGTGGTGGGCTGACCTTCCCCTGGTGAGGGGTGGTCGTGGCACTAGGGCCGGCTGGTCCCCTAACAGTAGGGTCCCTAGGTGGGGCTGGGTGGAGGGTGATCCTGTGGCCGTTGTGATCAAATGTGCAAGTGTTTGCACGGCCCTGTAGGGTGGCATCCATGTCAAACAACCACGGCCTCCCTAAAATAATGCTACCTACCTCCATAGGTAGAACATCGCACCAAATTTCATCCTGATAGGTCTGGAACTGAAGGGGCACCAGGCAACGGAGCCTAACAGGAATGGAGGTAGAATCGACCCACGAAACCCTATAGGGGGCAGGGTGGTCAACTGGGGTTAGCCCAAGGCGGGTAACAGTGCCAGTAGATATGGCGTTGATGCAACTCCCGCTATCAATGACAATCTTGCAAGCTTTACCCCCAAGCCTGCAGAAGGTGTGAAAAATGGTGGTGCGACGCCAGTCGTCACTCACCTGGGGCTGGGCTAGGATGCACCTAACTACCCCTAACTGTGGGTCACCCTGAAAGTGGCTACCCTGGGCACCATCCTGCTCTCCTTCGAGCAGATCATCGAAGAACTCCTCAACCAAGTCCTGGTCTACCTCATAACTAACAGGAATAGGCTCAGTGGGGGACTCAGTGGAAGTGGGGTCTGCCACGACAAGGGCCTTCCTCTCTCGAGTGGGGCATCTATCAGCAAAGTGGCCAAATCCGCCACACCGGTAACAAGTAGTACGTGCGCCCGCACTGGATGAGGCTCCAGCGGTCATAGGACTCTTGCCCTTGTCATCATGACGGGGCGCGGGGAGTAAAGGCTGAGAACGCGCAGGGTGCGCGGGAGGTGGAAGTGTAGGGCGTGTGGGGGGGTAGGGCGGCTGCTGGCGAGGTGGAGGAAACGGGTCCCTAGGAAGGGGTGGACGAGGCCTGGGACCAGTGGGATCCTGGCGAAGAGGCTCCGCGGGCCGAGCCGCCGGATATCGACCATACTGGGTGGAAGTGGAGCGAGGGTCAAGACCCCGCTGACTAGGCATCCCCTGACGAAAGGTGGGGCCAAACTCCAACTCAAATTGCTCTAACTCTAGGGCAACCTGGTAAGCCAGCTCTAAAGTGTCTACCTGGCGACGGTAGAGCTCATACTGATACTCGGGCCTCAAACCACGGCGAAAACGCGAAACAGGCATGCCCTTCTCCTCATCAACTCCACATCGCAAATAATACTCGTCAAACTCGGCGATGTACTCGGTCACGGACCGATCGCCCTGACTAAGGGTCTGCCATCGGTCGATGAGCCTCTGGCGGTAAGAAGGAGGGACATACTTCTCGCGGAGCTTACGCCGCATGTCAATCCAGGTTTCTATGGGTGGATCCTGCCTCTGCAACATCAGGCTCTCGACATTCCTCCAGTAGGTCTGGGCTCTCCCCACGAGCTTCATCTTGGCAAATCGGACTTGCCGAAGCTCAGACATCTCAACCCATTCGAAATACCTATCCATGCTATTCTCCCAGTCTATGTAGACTTTTGGGTCAAGGGACCCCTCGAAAGTGGGTGGATCGGCACGGACGGTCCTAAGGATCCTATCATCCTCATCCTGATGTGGTCGACGACCACGGTACTGGCGCCCATTCCCCTCAAAATCATTCTCGGACCCATAGTCATCAAAGTCGGGGGCTCGGGGACGTCGCTCCTGAGCCCGAGGGGCTTGAGCGGCAGCAACTAGAGGGGCTCGATCGGCTCTAGGAGGGTCCTGGTGGGGCACTTCATCAACTCTCCCAATCCGTCCAACAAGGCCCTGGATGGTTAAGTCAGACACTCTGGCACGATCCTCAATGATCTTCAGACGGCCATCTAGATGCTCAGTCAACTCCTTGATGGACTGGTCGGACCTGTCCATACGGGTCATAAGTTGGGTAATCAGATCCTCTAGAGATGGGCGTCCTTGAGGTGGGTGTTGGTCACCCATGGCGTCCGGGCGATGGTAATCCGAACCACCCCGAGTGGGCATGCAAAGGAGACTAAGGGAAGGGTAGGCTGACACCCTAAGACCTAGAGGGACACGAATGCAATGAGATGCAAGACTCAAACAAGACACGTCCAAAACCTAGACACGACCCTAAGACCCAACCTGTAAGGACAAGTTGGTAACCATGCTCTGATACCAAATTTGACGCGGGACGGGGACCGACACGGACTAAGACTCACAAAAGACTCTAACTGAGGCCGGCAGTAGCACGCTCAGGGTCGCCAAGTGGCTGACCACCGTGATATCCCACAGAATGAGGGACGTCTCTCAACAGAAACTCCGACCTCGGCCGTCCCAAGGAGGGAAGCGCACGTGTCTAGGCGTATAGTCGACCTCCAAAGACAAGGGGAGTCGAGTCCTAGCTCGGTGCTCGACTAGTGCTAGGGATGGATGCTCTCACTCACGATCCGCGGTGATGGCAATAAGTGGCTAGGCACCTACCCTCTCTCACGCGGCATAATCAATCACATACTAAAAGAGCAAGCAAGAGGAGGGGAGTCGGAGCGCGTACCTCCACGCCTAGGCGTGGGGAAGGAACCCCGGCCGTGAACCAACAACCCCGATACACCAGAGGTCAATAAAATACAACCCAATAACGGCCCACTCCTCGCAGGGAGGTAAAAGGCTACAACCAATACGTTCGGGGCTGCCGGACACGGGTTGACGGGCTGCACTCGGTGACGGGTCGGCCACGAGGAGGTTCGGGTGCAACGCTGCAGAAACCGGTGTCGCGCGCGCCTGGGCGGAGGGGGGGTCTCACGGGCTGATACGACGCCCGTTTGAGGCACCGTCAGAGAGGACGCGTCGCTGACTGTTGGAGGAACGCTCCGGCCAAAGGGGGCGCGCTGGATCCGCCGGTGGTGACCGTGGGCGCTGCTGAAAGTCAGATCAGGTTCTGTGGGCGCAGAACTGCGCTCGCCGACGGTAAAATCTGGAAATCGGCCTTCTGGTGCCCGAACAAGTCCGGGCCGGTTGGGGGTGAAAGCTGACTGGCAGAGATCACCCTCGGCCAAATGGCGCTGGCAGACGACGCCGGTGCGAGCCGCAGGAGTCGCTGAAAGTCGGGGCTGGTTCGCTGGGCGGACTGGGCAGACGCGCTGGCGCAACCCCACGAGATCGACCGCCACGGACGGTGACGATGTCGAAACGCGACGCCGTCGGCGGCGTTGGAAAGTTGACTCGGAGATCTACGAACCCTGAAGAAACCAGGGCAAAAGACGCAGCGTGGAGGCCTGGGGAAAATTCGCAATCAGGGCCTCCCCGCTGGGCGAGCAGAGAAAGTGGTGCTGGCGCAGGTCGGCGGAGAAAATCGGTACGGGCAGTGCCGATCTCCGATTGATGCAAAATGGGCGCCGACGCGAAGCTGATCCGCAGACGTATCTCCAGAAAATAGGTCGTGGCAAAACTCGTCCAGGAAGGGGGCGCGAGCTCTGCTACAAGTCGGGGCAGAAATCTGGAATCACGAACACGAACCGTTGAGGAAGAAGATGAGGATAAGAGGGAACCCCGGAGTCCACCGAGGGCTGAGGCGTCACACCCCGCCGTTCTCCCGTCGCAGGAGCAGAAAGAGAGAGAGAGAGAAGGGCGCAAAAAGCTTTGCACAATACTCACTTGTATTCAAATTCATGTGTAAACTGTAATCGGTACAAGGTGAGAACTACTTATAGGGGATGGGAAAACCCTAATCTAACTAGAAGGGAGGGGTGCGCCCAGCTCCAAGGAGAGAAAGGCGGCCCATATTTCAGCAAGCTTAGAAAATAGGAAAGGAATCTAAGTGGGATAAGGAAGGGGTGGAGTTGGGGAAAGGAGGAGAGGGGAAAAGGGGAAGGGAGAGGGGAGCGCCCCCCACCTTCCCTAGTAGAACTAGGAAGGGGGGGGGGGCGGCTGCCTCCTCCTCCTCTAGATGGGGAGGGGGCCGCCCCCTAAACCCTAATGGGCCTCTTTTAAGTGGGCTTCAAGCCCCAATAAGCCCCTGACCCAATAACAAGATCCATTACCCCACAAAGCAACCCAATTGGCCACTATATGGCCCAATAAGTGCCCAAACAATAAGATGTCCACGCAGGGACCAAAAGACAAGGCCCACAAGGCCTGAGCAAGTCCAGACTGAGGCCCAACATGGCCTAAACATGATGAAAAGATAACTAGAAGGTGCCGCCGTCGCCGAGCCACAAGGAGGTAGCGGTGTGCCGGGTGCTCCGTCGAGGATAGCGCCGTGTGTCCTCACCACTCTCTCTCTCACTGCCTCCCTCCTCGACAACTCGAGGGCGATCCGCAGATCCAGCACGTCACGAGGGAGCTCCTCAGCCTCTCGTCGACGCTCCTCCTCCAGCTCCACAATCCGGGCGTCACGCTCCGCAATCCGGGAGTCACGCTCCGCCACCTGAGCGTCGTGCTCCTGCTCGGCACGAACAGCACGCGCCAGGGCCTCTCGGATCTCGGCCACCTGTCAAAGCACGCATGCACCGTAAGAGAACAGTGATAGAAAGAAAGCAGCTAGAAGAGGGTCAGGGCCAAGCAAGCACTCACTCGAGCCTCGCGGTCACGCTCGGCCTCCTCAGCCCGAGCCACCGCATACGCCAGCTGCTCCTGGAGGGCAGAAACCTCCGGAGGAGGGCCCCGCGAACTGGAACCCGCTCTGCCAGCCATCCCGGCTGTCGCTGTCTGGTGGGCCCGCTGAAACACGGGGCAAACGTCAGTCAAAGGCCAAGCATCAAAAATCCAGGTCACAAAAATGCATCACATAAACTCACCAGGATCTCCAACTCCTGTCGGATGGCCACCAACTGTCGCCTGGCGTCCGCCAACTGGGCCCGCAGGTCGGCGATCATGGTATCACGAGCATCCTGCATTACACATAAGTTAGTGTCCCATGCATATACATATAGAAAGGTGGAGCAATTTCATTTCACTTACCCCTGCCATACCACCCAAGGAGAGGCGGTCCCCGTACGTAGCTCGGTACCATCTCATGTAGTCTGTGCTGTCCTGTACGTGGGACACCACTGGGACCCCGCCCTGCTGCCAGTCCTGGTACTGTGCTGGGAAGCGCGTACGCCAGTCCACAATCTTCGCCTTCCCCTTGGTCTTCCGCCCAATGCGGGCCGGCGCATCTACGTCAACCCACTCCTGGGCCAGCCCCAACGTCCTCATGACCAGTCTAAGCCGCAGCGGCTCAATCTCGTTCAGGCAATGGACCCACACGTCCCGCCTGAAGCGAGGAAGACCCGCTACAACCCAGGGCTGGCCAGCATCGCCCATGCCCAAGTAGGGCCTCCACACCACCTGCATCACCATACATACATTATGTTAGTTACCATTTAGTCTCATGCATAAACACAAAAAAATCATACGCATCTTACCATGGCCTCGAAATACTCGCTCAGCTCCCGACGAAGTGACGCCAGCTGGTAGCCGTGGGGTGCTGCAACCACGACCGGCCTCCACTGCCGCGCCAGAGGCACGGCTCTCCTGTTCCCATGCCTAGCCCTCCCCATCGGGAAATAGTAATAGCTCCACACCTGCATCCATCATACATCATTAGTACAATAATTGCATATTTAACTGTGGGAATGCATAAATAAAAGGTTTACCTGGAGGAAAGGTGCAAAGCCGCTGACTGTCGTCTCCTTCTCCGAAGTCTGGGAGAGATCGGCAATCAAATGGGCAAGCAGAGCCGCTCCCCACGCATAGTGCCCCACTCTGTCAAGATCCGCCAGGATCCCGAGAAAACGGCAGTGGATGCCGTCCCCCTTCGTCCCCAGCAGAAGGCGGCCCAGGAAGAAGAAAAGAAACCTCCGAAGGTCTAGATCCACCAGTTCCCGCTCACTCGGATCCTGGGTAAAAGCAGCGCGAGCGTCCCCCTCTAGTCGAGCCAAGAACTCTGCTCCAGTCTCGCTAACCCGCTGGCGCGGGTCGACGAATCCGAGCGCCTCCATGATCTCCACTCGGCCGACTACCCTGCTGTCTCTATCAGTCACGCTCGTCTCTAACCACAGCAGGTCCAGGGCACTCTCTCGGTAGTCGGGGTAGGTGACCCCGCTGACTGCCTCTCCGTCAACTCGTAGCCCGGTGATCCGAGCCACGTCCTCCAGCGTCGGCACCATGTGCCCCCAGGGCATCAGAAACGCCCGGCTCGGTGCGTGCCACCGCTCCCTCAGTGCCTGGATAAGAGGAAGGTCGAGCCGGAATGGCTCGATCCTAAGGAAAGCTCCAAAGCCCATGGCGTCCACACGCGCCCTCTGGAAATCCGGCAACCCACGGTATGCTGCCACCACCAAGGACCAGCTGATCCGGCCCTTCATCACGCCCTGCAAATCACAAAACCAACAAAGAACACATCAGCATCATGAACAATCATAAAACAATAACACTGTATATATACTACTTATTCTTTTATTTTATTTTTTATATTTTTTAAAAATATTTATATTTTCTTGTGGAGGCGTCCAGGCCCCTGGACGCCTCCTCTTTTTTTCCTTTATTTTATTTTTTTAGAAAAAAGAAAAACAAAGCCAAAACAAGAAAAATATATTAAATATATATATATTATCATGGAGGCATCCTGGAGCCAGGACGCCTCCTTATTTTTATTATATTTCTATTACTTTTCGTAAATAAATAAATAACCAAAAATAAAAAAGAAAACGTGGAGGCGTCCAGGCCTCTAGACGCCTCCTTCTCTCACTACCCGCCTTTCTCTCACAGCCTCTCGCACACCCGTTTTAGCCTATTGAACCACAAAGTGAGAATTCCGAGGTACTTACCGGGTCGTGATCGTCCTCTCCCGCGTCACCAGTATCCGCAGCGGCCTCTGCGGCCCGGAGAGGCACCTCCATCTCCTCCCCCGCAGCAACCTCCTCTGCTGCGGCCTCCTCGGCATCATCCCTCAACCTCCTCGCACGACGAGCCAGTCGTTTCCGCTTCTCTGGACCCTGACTCGATCCTCCTCGCTCCATTGGGACTAAGAATGGGTCGTTTGGAGTGGCTGGACGGTCGGAATGAACAGTATAAGTGAACAGGGGGGAGTTCCCCCCCTATATATAGAATGACCTTTTATTGGGGCATCCAGGCGCCTGGACGCCCCCACAATTTTTATTTTTTTTCAAAAATTCAAAAACATAGGGGCGTCCAGGCGCCTGGACGCCCCCATAAATAAAATAAATAAAAAAACAAAAAAAATCAAAATAGGGGCGTCCAGGACCCTGGACGCCCCCAAAAATAAATTGTCAAAAAATAATAAAAATAAAATTAGGAGCGTCCAGGCTCCTGGACGCCCCCATAATAAAAAAAATTTCAAAATAAAATATATTTATATAAGAATATGTATATAATCCAAACAAAATAAAAAACACAAAGAAAAAGAAAAACCATAAAAAAAGATAATAATTAAGGGGACGGGGGTCCGAAACATCCAAATGCCAAATTTTATTCCATCAAAAAAGCAGAGTGAACTACATCAGGGGTTTAGGCGCTTTAGGCCTTAACTTCCCCAGTTCGGTTACATAAGCCCTCCACGGCTCGCATTCCTCCACCACGTGCGCTAAGGCCTTTCCCGCAACACTCGTCTTCCAGGGAGCTTTAATGGCCTTCGCTTCCTTCGCGTCCGCTTTAGTGCCCAACTCCCTTTTCTTCAAAGGAACAATGCCAGTCGGTGGCGGGAACGAATGGCGTGGGATGCCAATCTGGAGACAGCACCGATGCGCACTGTAAAGGACGAACTCGGTCGCGCCGATCAGTTGAAGATCAACTTCAGGGGAAGACCTCATGAGGAGATCTAGCGAAAGCAAACATGCCGGTGCGCAAGTAAAGAAGCCTTGTGTCACGGTACGGAAGTGAGACCGCCAGTCTTCACGTTTCTTCAGCCACGGAACGCGGTTCACTACAGTACCACCGAAGCCTAACACGTCGGCTATGTGGTGAAGCGGGCTTTGTTGGAAGAGCTTCGAAGTGGTTGGCATTCCCTCGCGGTGGTCGAATTTGAAATGCAAATCCAGCCAGCAATTCAAGACAAGTGCACAACCAAATGGAGGCTTACCCATGCTCGAGGCAGTAAGGCCACTATACAGGTAGGCGAGGACAGCGGGTCCCACCCTCTTTCCACGCCAAATCCCGCAGATAGCACTCAGTTGGTCTTCCTCCACTATGTTGTCGGTATAAGGAAACAAGAGAGCACCCGCCAGACAGATAGTGAACCCCTTCATGATTCCCTCCAAATAGTCATCGTCTGGTGACCCTCTCAGGGCGTCCGTGACCCACTCCGCAAGCTTTTGGAGATCGATCCCCTTTTGAGTACGGACCTTTCTGGCTGCGTCGGGCGGCATGAAGCTTCCAAGGACGCTTTCAGAAGTCCCCCGTGTCAGCATCCGCATAGCCTTCACCTTCCCGTCACTCTTGAATTTCTTCAATCCGAGCAGAAGTTCCACCTCCTCGAGGAGGATGGTCACCTCGAAGGTCGGGAAGATAAAAGTGTGGGTCTGGGGATGCCAGACCTCCACTAGCGCGCCCATAGCCGCCCAGTCCATACGAATCTTCTCGTAATGCTTGGCGTGAATAAGGAGCCCCTGCAGATGCCACTTCGAGAGTATGGCCCTCATGCCAATGGAGATATTGGAAGTCAGCTTTGAAAGCCATGGCAGCTTGGAAAACTTCCTCGGGCCTGGGAAGAGTGGATATGGCTGGGAGAGGAAAGAAGAAGAAATGAAGGAAGTAAGAAGAAGGTTCACGTGCAGAAATTTGAAAAGAGTCAGCTTACCATATGCGACATGATCGTCCCACTCAGATGACCCTCGAGGTCGGAAAGTCGCCTAATCTCGCTGCTAGGCTTGCTCCTCTTCATAACGCAGGAAGACTCTCCTTCCATCCTGAAATCTCTAAATTCTCCTCTCCTTCCTCTCCTGAGCTTCCAAAACCCACCTTGGTGCTTTTGAATGAGCTAGCCTAAGGGGAGTTCTTATAGGAAGGGGAGGGTGCTACAGGACAGAACATGTCACATCAGTGGTCATTGTCAAGATTTTGTCTGGATCTCCTTTGAACTGTGGTGCGATTCTGCTACCTTTTGATGTTGCTAACCTTTGCTGGCATGTGTAGGTTTTACTAACGGACGTCTTTGTCCTATCTCCTGTCCCACCTTTCATTGGTTGGTCCCACCATGTCATGCATCATAGTATATGATACCTACGCTACTAGAACATGTCATGGACCTTGCGGCCCGAACGAATTTGGGATTTGAGTTCCCCTTCAACAAAAACGGTGATGATCCCGAAAGAGTTTGGGTTGTACGGATAGGCCGTTAATTTGTGGTAGCATGGGGATGACGGTTCCATTCAGTGAGTTGGTGCGCGGATAAACGGGCCCCAGCCCAGTATCAGCTCACCGGATCGGTATCCTGACCCATTCTTCACAAGTTAACAATATTATCCTTGGCTATTTTCTATTTTAGTTTGTTTTGAATTTTTCTTTAAACCCAGCATGCATTCATATAGGACTTTGATTTATTGCGGAAGATCATTCAAGTGATTCGATTGTGAAAGCCGTTGTGCTCCAATTCCCACAAATATGAGATATTCCACTCCGAATGAAATACTGAGTTTCCTTGAGACAGCCCCGACGCTGCTCTTCCAAAGGAGACCCTTGTTTGGACAGACCCTCAGATATTCCTTTACCTTTTTTGACCCACCTTGGCCGCAGCACTTCCACATTGGCTGGTAACCGCTCCCCAAAGGTGAAACCTCCGGTTTATGACCCAGGTACTTCCACACCGAGAAGTTGGTCTCCTTTTGTTTCGTGCCTGAGCGCACATCTCACCCTCCCTTATTTGATCTCCGTCCAAGCAATCGTCAATATTTGAAAGACCTTCTTCAAGGTCGCCTCATTGAAACTCCAGGAAAGATTCCAAACAGTAACGTCAAAAGCGTGTCTCATCACACCTTGGCATCAACTTATCAGTCCGCTCCCACTCCATACCATTCCACTACGTATCGCTCCCTTGCAAAGCAGACGCCAAGGCGGGGCAGCTGTAGACACGCCATTCCTGACGTCTCCTGAGAAAGTCTCATATTACTATACAACGCCCTGCGACGGCTTACGCGTTTTGAATCACTTGAGTGCTTCCTTTTCTTGAGTCTTCTTCCGCCCTTTTCGGCATCTGGAATCATCTCGTCACGGCATTCGGACGGCATCAACACCAGTCAGACGCATCAGAGGTTCTGGAACCAAGAAGGGTATCTGTCGGGCAGCCGCCAACACGTTGTCCGAGGACCCGGGTGGGTCTTTATGGGGGCGTCCAGGCCCCTGGACGCCCCCAATCTTTTAATTTATTTTATTTTTATTTTTTAGGGCCCAAAATTAAATAAAAAATAATAAATTAATGGAGGCGTCCAGGCCCCTGGACGCCTCCATAAAAATAAAATATAAAAAAATATAAAATGCCAGTTGGCATACAAAAAACAAAAAAATAAATAAAAAAATATATATATATTAATGAAGGCGTCCAGGCCCCTGGACGCCTCCATAAAAACATATAAAAAAATATATAAAGCCTGGTATTAAAGACAAAAGAAAAATAATAAAATAATATAATTTTGGAGGCGTCCAGCCCCATGGACGCTTCCATCAATTCCCTCACGGGCGCCAGCCACCGAACGACGGTTTGTCGTGTGTGAAAAAAGCCAAATTATAGAGACGTCCGGTCAGCTGGACGCGCCCATTTCTGAATCACGAGGCGCCGCTCACAAAACCACGCGTTGTGCCGAACCGCGTGCGGCCGTCGTCGGTTTTCGGTGGACCTGCTTGAGGCGTCCGGGAACCTGGACGCCTCCACAAAAGTATTCCAAAAAAATCAATAAAAATAGAATAAAATATTATTTCGGCCCTGATGGAGGTGTCCAGGGTCCTGGACGCCTCCACCTTCCGGAGCTCTATAAATAGAGGCCCACCCCCTCAGTTCTAGGGGAGCTAAGCAGTGATCCGATAGGCTGCCGGAGCCCAGAGGCTACGGAGTCATTTTTCTAACCCGTGGGGTCTTTTGTAGGTGGAGGTTCTGCCGGCTTCTCGGGTGCCCACGCTCGCGAGAGGAAGGTCGTCTTCATCCACCGCGCTTCTACGTCGTCCCCACGCTGCCGGAGCTCCGCCGAATTTCACCACCGGCACATCCAATAAGCCAACTCTTTCCTTTTCTTCGTAGTTCTTTTGCATTCATCATCTCGCATCCATCATCTCATTTTCCTCCTACTCGAGTCCGAGAGGGGTTTAAAAGATAACACCAACCATGTGTGTGTCTTCCCGTTATTTCGTCATTTTTATTGCAAGGATATGAATACTACACATTCATCTTTCTAAGCCACTTGTCATTTGTTTGTCGTTGTTTTGCAAGGGTAGCCGAGGAAAGCCCTCTCCGTCGGCCGGCCGGAAGGAGAGGAAGAAGCAACCCGCCATCTCCCGCTCTTGAGGTAGGCGCGATCACTTTCTTATTTTGGGGTCTTTCGGCCCCTGGCGATCACATCTTTTCATCGAGGCCGCGGCGAGTCACTTCCCCAATGGCCGTTTAAATTTCTGTTCTCATATTCTCTTTATATCCTGTTATATTTTGCTCATATCATCGAGGCCGCGGCGAGTCACTTCCCCAATGGCCGTTTAAATTTTCGTTCCTATATTCTTTCTATATTCTATTATATTTTGCTCATATCATCGAGGCCGCGGCGAGTCACTTCCCCAATGGCCGTTTAAATTTCCGTTCTTATATTCTCTCTATATTCTGTTATATTCTGCTCATATCATCGAGGCCGCGGCGAGTCACTTCCCCAATGGCCGTTTAAATCTCTGTTCTTATATTCTCTTTTATATTCTGCTATATTCTGCTCATATTCTCGAGGCCGCGGCGAGTCACTTCCCCAATGGCCGTTTCAATTCTTGTTATTTAATTTCTGCACCATTCCCGTCCCCCCGAGGTCGCGGCGAGTCACTTCCCGCTATGGCCGTTTGAACCCCATATCTTGCTATATTATACTTGTCCCGCTCGCCCCGCCGGAGCAATCTCCCGTGGTGGCCCCTTCTCTCTTCTCTCTCATCTCTGTGTTGCAGCAAAACAACAAAACCAAACAAACAAAAAGAGGAGCCCGCGCGCTCTCCGCATCCTCTTTCCCGCTCCATCGAACTCTGAACCGCGTGACGTCGCTCACACCCAGGAGGCCAAGAACTCGTGTTGAAGATTGAAGGGCCGCACTATGAGAGAGTATTTACCAAGAAGAGGGAAAAGCATAAAGTGAGGCTTAAGGACAATAAATCCCTTGTTGAAGGAGCCCACATCAGTTCATCCACTTCCTATCCCGGTCCATCACTGCTCATGCTGCTATTCAACTTCTTTTTATGGGCAGTCCATTGGTTAAGGAGACGCCTCCCGTCATCTAAATCTAAGTCATCGAGCTCCTCTGCTCTAGGGTCCCCGAACCCTCACATTCCTCGTTGTCCGGAGCTTCCGGACCCCTACATTCATCCCTGTCCGGAACCTCCGGACCCCTCCCTATTTAATTCCATGTTTTTATCCATCTCTCACCCCCATCCGGAACCTCCGGATTTCTTATCTTATTCTCCATCTCTCTCAAGGGCATCACGCCCTTCCTTCCCATATCCACCTGGAACCTCCGGGCCTCTCCTTCTTTCGATTTATCCTTTTGTTCTTCCAAGTCATCACGTCCTTCATTCTTTTCACCCCTTTGAATTATCTTTTTACACACACCCCAGGGCATCGGGTCCCTCATGATCTTCTTCCTCCGGAACCTCCGGATTCATTTCCCCATGATTCTCCTCCTTTACGTCTGGACCCTTTGGATCCGCCTCTCTCGATTCATCAATTTCTGATTCCTCCCGATCCCGCTCCCGGGTTCGACCCGATTCCTTCCACGTTAACTTCCTCGGGCACCTGCCCGTTCTCACACTGTTTCCGAGGCTTTAGTCCTCACTGATTTCTTTGATTTCTTCTCATCCTGTAAATTCTTCTAGGTATCTTTCACCTAAATCTTGTTTTATCCCCCACTTATTTAAAATAAACCGCCCTAGTTGGAGGATTGTTGTATAGGAGGAGCCTTACTGGTATTCTGTTAAGATGTCTTGGTGACGATGAGGTTTAGAAATATGTAGAAGAGACGCACTCGGGTGTGTGCGGTGGCCACGTGAATAGTCAGATGCTCGCCAAGAAGATCATTCGGCAAGGCTTTTGCTGGCCCACTATGGAAGAGGATTGTGCTGTCTATGTCCGTAGGTGTGTCAAGTGTCAACTTCACGCCGATAAAATCCATTCACCATCTTCCTCACTTCATCCAATATCCTCCCCATGGCCTTTCTCCATGTGGGCATTCGACATCATTGGTCCCCTAGGTGATCCCAATTCCCTCACCAAGCAGAAATCTTTCATCCTTACTGCGACGGAATACTTCACCAAATGGGCCGAAGCCGAAGCTTACGCGGAAATCAAGGCGTCAACAGTCTGCAAGTTCATCATGAAGAACATCCTCGCCAGATTCGGCGTCCCAAGCACGATCGTCACCGACAATGGGCCACAGTTCATTTCTCAGGACCTACAGGACCTCTGCAAAAGGTACGCAATTGCATTGCATCATTCATCGCCTTATTACCCACAAGGTAACGGCCAAGCAGAGGCCACCAATAAAATATTGCTCAAAATCATCAAAAAAAACCTGCGAGTCTAGCAAGTTTTCAGACTGGCCAGAAAAGCTTATCGAAGCTCTATGGGCCTATCGCACTTCAATCCGTACCCCCACCGGGCAGACTCCATTTGCCCTTACTTATGGAATAGAGGCGTCCAGGCCCCTGGACGCCTCCATAAAAACAAAATAAAAAAAAATATATAAAATGCCAGTTGGCATACAAAAAACAAAAAAAAAGAATATATATATATATATTAATGAAGGCGTCCAGGCCCCTGGACGCCTCCATAAAAACATATAAAAAAATATATAAAGCCTGGTATAAAAGACAAAAGAAAAATAATAAAATAATATAATTTTGGAGGCGTCCAGCCCCATGGACGCTTCCATCAATTCCCTCACGGGCGCCAGCCACCGAACGACGGTTTGTCGTGTGTGAAAAAAGCCAAATTATAGAGACGTCCGGTCAGCTGGACGCGCCCATTTCTGAATCACGAGGCACCGCTCACAAAACCACGCGTTGTGCCGAACCGCATGCGGTCGTCGTCGGTTTTCGGTGGACCTGCTTGAGGCGTCCGGGAACCTGGACGCCTCCACAAAAGTATTCCAAAAAAATCAATAAAAATAGAATAAAATATTATTTCGGCCCTGATGGAGGTGTCCAGGGTCCTGGACGCCTCCACCTTCCGGAGCTCTATAAATAGAGGCCCACCCCCTCAGTTCTAGGGGAGCTAAGCAGTGATCCGATAGGCTGCCGGAGCCCAGAGACTACGGAGTCATTTTTCTAACCCGTGGGGTCTTTTGTAGGTGGAGGTTCTGCCGGCTTCTCGGGTGCCCACGCTCGCGAGAGGAAGGTCGTCTTCATCCACCGCGCTTCTACGTCGTCCCCACGCTGCCGGAGCTCCGCCGAATTTCACCACCGGCACATCCAATAAGCCAACTCTTTCCTTTTCTTCGTAGTTCTTTTGCATTCATCATCTCGCATCCATCATCTCATTTTCCTCCTACTCGAGTCCGAGAGGGGTTTAAAAGATAACACCAACCAGGTGTGTGTCTTCCCGTTATTTCGTCATTTTTATTGCAAGGATATGAATACTACACATTCATCTTTATAAGCCACTTGTCATTTGTTTGTCGTTGTTTTGCAAGGGTAGCCGAGGAAAGCCCTCTCCGTCGGCCGGCCGGAAGGAGAGGAAGAAGCAACCCGCCATCTCCCGCTCTTGAGGTAGGCGCGATCACTTTCTTATTTTGGGGTCTTTCGGCCCCTGGCGATCACATCTTTTCATCGAGGCCGCGGCGAGTCACTTCCCCAATGGCCGTTTAAATTTCTGTTCTCATATTCTCTTTATATCCTGTTATATTTTGCTCATATCATCGAGGCCGCGGCGAGTCACTTCCCCAATGGCCGTTTAAATTTCCGTTCCTATATTCTTTCTATATTCTATTATATTTTGCTCATATCATCGAGGCCGCGGCGAGTCACTTCCCCAATGGCCGTTTAAATTTCCGTTCTTATATTCTCTCTATATTCTGTTATATTCTGCTCATATCATCGAGGCCGCGGCGAGTCACTTCCCCAATGGCCGTTTAAATCTCTGTTCTTATATTCTCTTTTATATTCTGCTATATTCTGCTCATATTCTCGAGGCCGCGGCGAGTCACTTCCCCAATGGCCGTTTCAATTCTTGTTATTTAATTTCTGCACCATTCCCGTCCCCCCGAGGTCGCGGCGAGTCACTTCCCGCTATGGCCGTTTGAACCCCATATCTTGCTATATTATACTTGTCCCGCTCGCCCCGCCGGAGCAATCTCCCGTGGTGGCCCCTTCTCTCTTCTCTCTCATCTCTGTGTTGCAGCAAAACAACAAAACCAAACAAACAAAAAGAGGAGCCCGCGCGCTCTCCGCATCCTCTTTCCCGCTCCATCGAACTCCGAACCGCGTGACGTCGCTCACACCCAGGAGGCCAAGAACTCGTGTTGAAGATTGAAGGGCCGCACTATGAGAGAGTATTTACCAAGAAGAGGGAAAAGCATAAAGTGAGGCTTAAGGACAATAAATCCCTTGTTGAAGGAGCCCACATCAGTTCATCCACTTCCTATCCCGGTCCATCACTGCTCATGCTGCTATTCAACTTCTTTTTATGGGCAGTCCATTGGTTAAGGAGACGCCTCCCGTCATCTAAATCTAAGTCATCGAGCTCCTCTGCTCTAGGGTCCCCGAACCCTCACATTCCTCGTTGTCCGGAGCTTCCGGACCCCTACATTCATCCCTGTCCGGAACCTCCGGACCCCTCCCTATTTAATTCCATGTTTTTATCCATCTCTCACCCCCATCCGGAACCTCCGGATTTCTTATCTTATTCTCCATCTCTCTCAAGGGCATCACGCCCTTCCTTCCCATATCCACCTGGAACCTCCGGGCCTCTCCTTCTTTCGATTTATCCTTTTGTTCTTCCAAGTCATCACGTCCTTCATTCTTTTCACCCCTTTGAATTATCTTTTTACACACACCCCAGGGCATCGGGTCCCTCATGATCTTCTTCCTCCGGAACCTCCGGATTCATTTCCCCATGATTCTCCTCCTTTACGTCTGGACCCTTTGGATCCGCCTCTCTCGATTCATCAATTTCTGATTCCTCCCGATCCCGCTCCCGGGTTCGACCCGATTCCTTCCACGTTAACTTCCTCGGGCACCTGCCCGTTCTCACACTGTTTCCGAGGCTTTAGTCCTCACTGATTTCTTTGATTTCTTCTCATCCTGTAAATTCTTCTAGGTATCTTTCACCTAAATCTTGTTTTATCCCCCACTTATTTAAAATAAACCGCCCTAGTTGGAGGATTGTTGTATAGGAGGAGCCTTACTGGTATTCTGTTAAGATGTCTTGGTGACGATGAGGTTTAGAAATATGTAGAAGAGACGCACTCGGGTGTGTGCGGTGGCCACGTGAATAGTCAGATGCTCGCCAAGAAGATCATTCGGCAAGGCTTTTACTGGCCCACTATGGAAGAGGATTGTGCTGTCTATGTCCGTAGGTGTGTCAAGTGTCAACTTCACGCCGATAAAATCCATTCACCATCTTCCTCACTTCATCCAATATCCTCCCCATGGCCTTTCTCCATGTGGGCATTCGACATCATTGGTCCCCTAGGTGATCCCAATTCCCTCACCAAGCAGAAATCTTTCATCCTTACTGCGACGGAATACTTCACCAAATGGGCCGAAGCCGAAGCTTACGCGGAAATCAAGGCGTCAACAGTCTGCAAGTTCATCATGAAGAACATCCTCGCCAGATTCGGCGTCCCAAGCACGATCGTCACCGACAATGGGCCACAGTTCATTTCTCAGGACCTACAGGACCTCTGCAAAAGGTACGCAATTGCATTGCATCATTCATCGCCTTATTACCTACAAGGTAACGGCCAAGCAGAGGCCACCAATAAAATATTGCTCAAAATCATCAAAAAAAACCTGCGAGTCTAGCAAGTTTTCAGACTGGCCAGAAAAGCTTATCGAAGCTCTATGGGCCTATCGCACTTCAATCCGTACCCCCACCGGGCAGACTCCATTTGCCCTTACTTATGGAATGGAGGCGTCCAGGCCCCTGGACGCCTCCATAAAAACAAAATAAAAAAAATATATAAAATGCCAGTTGGCATACAAAAAACAAAAAAAAAATAAAAAATATATATATATTAATGAAGGCGTCCAGGCCCCTGGACGCCTCCATAAAAACATATAAAAAAATATATAAAGCCTGGTATAAAAGACAAAAGAAAAATAATAAAATAATATAATTTTGGAGGCGTCCAGCCCCATGGACGCTTCCATCAATTCCCTCACGGGCGCCAGCCACCGAACGACGGTTTGTCGTGTGTGAAAAAAGCCAAATTATAGAGACGTCCGGTCAGCTGGACGCGCCCATTTCTGAATCACGAGGCGCCGCTCACAAAACCACGCGTTGTGCCGAACCGCGTGCGGTCGTCGTCGGTTTTCGGTGGACCTGCTTGAGGCGTCCGGGAACCTGGACGCCTCCACAAAAGTATTCCAAAAAAATCAATAAAAATAGAATAAAATATTATTTCGGCCCTGATGGAGGTGTCCAGGGTCCTGGACGCCTCCACCTTCCGGAGCTCTATAAATAGAGGCCCACCCCCTCAGTTCTAGGGGAGCTAAGCAGTGATCCGATAGGCTGCCGGAGCCCAGAGGCTACGGAGTCATTTTTCTAACCCGTGGGGTCTTTTGTAGGTGGAGGTTCTGCCGGCTTCTCGGGTGCCCACGCTCGCGAGAGGAAGGTCGTCTTCATCCACCGCGCTTCTACGTCGTCCCCACGCTGCCGGAGCTCCGCCGAATTTCACCACCGGCACATCCAATAAGCCAACTCTTTCCTTTTCTTCGTAATTCTTTTGCATTCATCATCTCGCATCCATCATCTCATTTTCCTCCTACTCGAGTCCGAGAGGGGTTTAAAAGATAACACCAACCAGGTGTGTGTCTTCCCGTTATTTCGTCATTTTTATTGCAAGGATATGAATACTACACATTCATCTTTCTAAGCCACTTGTCATTTGTTTGTCGTTGTTTTGCAAGGGTAGCCGAGGAAAGCCCTCTCCATCGGCCGGCCGGAAGGAGAGGAAGAAGCAACCCGCCATCTCCCGCTCTTGAGGTAGGCGCGATCACTTTCTTATTTTGGGGTCTTTCGGCCCCTGGCGATCACATCTTTTCATCGAGGCCGCGGCGAGTCACTTCCCCAATGGCCGTTTAAATTTCTGTTCTCATATTCTCTTTATATCCTGTTATATTTTGCTCATATCATCGAGGCCGCGGCGAGTCACTTCCCCAATGGCCGTTTAAATTTCTGTTCCTATATTCTTTCTATATTCTATTATATTTTGCTCATATCATCGAGGCCGCGGCGAGTCACTTCCCCAATGGCCGTTTAAATTTCCGTTCTTATATTCTCTCTATATTCTGTTATATTCTGCTCATATCATCGAGGCCGCGGCGAGTCACTTCCCCAATGGCCGTTTAAATCTCTGTTCTTATATTCTCTTTTATATTCTGCTATATTCTGCTCATATTCTCGAGGCCGCGGCGAGTCACTTCCCCAATGGCCGTTTCAATTCTTGTTATTTAATTTCTGCACCATTCCCGTCCCCCCGAGGTCGCGGCGAGTCACTTCCCGCTATGGCCGTTTGAACCCCATATCTTGCTATATTATACTTGTCCCGCTCGCCCCGCCGGAGCAATCTCCCGTGGTGGCCCCTTCTCTCTTCTCTCTCATCTCTGTGTTGCAGCAAAACAACAAAACCAAACAAACAAAAAGAGGAGCCCGCGCGCTCTCCGCATCCTCTTTCCCGCTCCATCGAACTCCGAACCGCGTGACGTCGCTCACACCCAGGAGGCCAAGAACTCGTGTTGAAGATTGAAGGGCCGCACTATGAGAGAGTATTTACCAAGAAGAGGGAAAAGCATAAAGTGAGGCTTAAGGACAATAAATCCCTTGTTGAAGGAGCCCACATCAGTTCATCCACTTCCTATCCCGGTCCATCACTGCTCATGCTGCTATTCAACTTCTTTTTATGGGCAGTCCATTGGTTAAGGAGACGCCTCCCGTCATCTAAATCTAAGTCATCGAGCTCCTCTGCTCTAGGGTCCCCGAACCCTCACATTCCTCGTTGTCCGGAGCTTCCGGACCCCTACATTCATCCCTGTCCGGAACCTCCGGACCCCTCCCTATTTAATTCCATGTTTTTATCCATCTCTCACCCCCATCCGGAACCTCCGGATTTCTTATCTTATTCTCCATCTCTCTCAAGGGCATCACGCCCTTCCTTCCCATATCCACCTGGAACCTCCGGGCCTCTCCTTCTTTCGATTTATCCTTTTGTTCTTCCAAGTCATCACGTCCTTCATTCTTTTCACCCCTTTGAATTATCTTTTTACACACACCCCAGGGCATCGGGTCCCTCATGATCTTCTTCCTCCGGAACCTCCGGATTCATTTCCCCATGATTCTCCTCCTTTACGTCTGGACCCTTCGGATCCGCCTCTCTCGATTCATCAATTTCTGATTCCTCCCGATCCCGCTCCCGGGTTCGACCCGATTCCTTCCATGTTAACTTCCTCGGGCACCTGCCCGTTCTCACACTATTTCCAAGGCTTTAGTCCTCACTGATTTCTTTGATTTCTTCTCATCCTGTAAATTCTTCTAGGTATCTTTCACCTAAATCTTGTTTTATCCCCCACTTATTTAAAATAAACCGCCCTAGTTGGAGGATTGTTGTATAGGAGGAGCCTTACTGGTATTCTGTTAAGATGTCTTGGTGACGATGAGGTTTGGAAATATGTAGAAGAGACGCACTCGGGTGTGTGCGGTGGCCACGTGAATAGTCAGATGCTCGCCAAGAAGATCATTCGGCAAGGCTTTTACTGGCCCACTATGGAAGAGAATTGTGCTGTCTATGTCCGTAGGTGTGTCAAGTGTCAACTTCACGCCGATAAAATCCATTCACCATCTTCCTCACTTCATCCAATATCCTCCCCATGGCCTTTCTCCATGTGGGCATTCGACATCATTGGTCCCCTAGGTGATCCCAATTCCCTCACCAAGCAGAAATCTTTCATCCTTACTGCGACGGAATACTTCACCAAATGGGCCGAAGCCGAAGCTTACGCGGAAATCAAGGCGTCAACAGTCTGCAAGTTCATCATGAAGAACATCCTCGCCAGATTCGGCGTCCCAAGCACGATCATCACCGACAATGGGCCACAGTTCATTTCTCAGGACCTACAGGACCTCTGCAAAAGGTACGCAATTGCATTGCATCATTCATCGCCTTATTACCCACAAGGTAACGGCCAAGCAGAGGCCACCAATAAAACATTGCTCAAAATCATCAAAAAAAAACCTGCGAGTCTAGCAAGTTTTCAGACTGGCCAGAAAAGCTTATCGAAGCTCTATGGGCCTATCGCACTTCAATCCGTACCCCCACCGGGCAGACTCCATTTGCCCTTACTTATGGTATGGAAGCGGTAGTCCCGTATGAGACTCTGATCCCTTCTCTCAGGGTACAATTGGACGAGGAATTCCCCCTCGACGATCGTCGTAATTCACTCCTCGCCCAGTTGGAACTCTTGGATGAGAAGCGGCTGGCCGCTGCCGAACACGCGCGTGTGTATCAAAATAGACTCGCTCGCTTTTACCAAAAGAAAGTCGTTGAGAGAAAATTCAAAGTCGGTGAGATGGTCGTAAAAAGAATTTTTGTCAAACCTGGAGGGCCGCGTTCTAAGCTCCAACCCAATTGGGAAGGACCATTTGTAATTCAAGCCGTGTACCCTGGCAACGCCTACAATCTAATCAACGCCGAAGGGACCGAGTTATCCCACCCTTAGAATGGGCTTTATCTTAAGAAATACTACCCTTAGCACAAAACAAAAAAAATGATGAAAAGATAAAAAACATCAAAAATAAAGAAATATTGAAAACCACTAAAAATATGGAAAATTCAAAATGCCGATGCCCGGCAGTCACCATATAGTTAAGTCTCTGCATCTAACCTTCATGTTAGGATAGGGCCCATTAAGGCTTGGTAGGCACCGGGTCTTGGTTTGCCAGAACCGTGGAGACCCCTGTCCGGCCACGTCGGCCTATGCTCGCTCGAAGGAAGCTAACATGTGCTCACTTATGTATTTTATTCAAAAAAAGTTGGTAGCATCACCTACGGTAGGGCCACACCTAGAAGATCTCCGGAAGCTGTAATCTTTATTCTTTTCTCTTCGACCAAATGAGACAGTCGGCGCCCTTAAAACGCTGAGCATGAGAAACCGAAACTCAAACCCCAAGGGCAAGAGTAGGATCCATTTCCTCGAGCATCGATCAGTGCACGAGAAGAGGGCAGTGTCCCCGCAGGCATACAAAAAGGAGCCCACAAACGTCAAACGACTATATCTCCCTCACAAAAAGAAATACAAAGTCAAAATCAAGAGAAAAGCCTGGTCGTGACCGTGCCTGTTGCGATAAACGGAACCCCTCAAAGTAAAAGTCTGAATCCACAAAGGGGGCCGTGGAATGTAAATGCTCGAGATTTGGTCCGAAGTTGTCTGAAAGGAAAGAGTTAATGGGCCCTTATTCGCTCGCCGGGTTAACGGCTTTGCCGGTCCTCTCAGGAGGTTTATCCCCTACACTCTTCCTTCTCCCTCTAAAGATGAAGGTTCGATGGAGTTTCTGAAAGGTGAAAATTGCCCAGGGTCTGCGACCTTATTTTAATATACACATTTGGTTGCCCACTTTGAAAAGTAAAAGCTATCGCTGCGAAGGAGTCTCCGTGTTTCTGGCTGGTCAAGACCCCTGTTTACCACCTTGATGTCTTCTTGTTTAACCTCAGGCTTAGGCTAATGCAAGCGCGTCACCTATGGGTGCGACGGCGTCTGATTCCGGGTCAGCGTCGCGCGGTTGGTCGTTAGGGTTCCAGGGTGTTCCATCATATACCATCTAGAGTTGTGAGGAAACAGACCCGGGTCGGGCATATCTTTTACCTCAAACACCTTTTGGGTGAATCCCTGTGGTCGGAAGCAACTGGGAGCCTAAGCATGGCATGACGGTATTGTCATCAGGGTAAGTCTTAGCCGGCGGGATCATCATTCGAGGGGTCTAGAGGCCCAAATCAACCTAGATGTGCACTTAGGATACCTGGGAGGTTAGTAAGAAACCCCTGTTTTCACGAAGGTCAGGTACCATTTGGGTGCTTGCCGGGCGTTAGCAATAAAAAAATCGAAATGATAAAAGCACAAAAAAAAATGGAAAAGAGAAATGTACATATTTGCAAACAAAAAAATCTTTTTATGATAAAACAAAAAAATATCAAATATAAAAAAAAAGAAAACAAATCAATTTTACATGATTACATTTGCGTGCAGCATCTCACTTTTAATACCGCTTGCATTCGTGTGCTTGCCTGTCGCATTTATAATCACCGCATCTTTCCCTTGCCTTCGTTAAATAAAGACTTGGCCCCTTGACCAGTTATCAAGGACAGTCACAGTGACCATTTGCTTATTGAGCAAGGGGCCAAGTCAGAACAGAAATTCTGATTTGTTTGTTTCAGTGATATATGCAGGGATTCAGGCAACTGAAGCAAAGGTGAAAAATAAACAAACCGAACCTTGTATTTTATTCCAAAAATCCAAAAAAATTACATCAAGTTCCGCCCTCTCTCTCTGCATTACTCGTCCCACTACTCTCCGGGCAAAACGCTCTTAAAGGTGCTACCCAACTACGAAAAGCGGTACTCCTACCGCTCTGTACTCCTCTTCCTATTCCCGCATCCCGGCGTTGATCTATGGAAACAGCAGAGAAGCTACCAACACGAAAGCCACGCTCTCGTGCTCTTCGGTAGCGCTCCTCACCATCTCTCAGCCACTGTTCAGCAAGGCCAAGGCTGATTCGAAGTTCGAATAGTTGGGCCTCCATGGCCGTTCGTTCCTCCCTTTCAGTTAATCTGTTGGCTCTTTCTCTCTCCGCGTCTCTTTCTTTCTCTGCACGTTCTCTCTCACGGTCTTCCCTCTCCAACTGGAGAGTGATCCTCAGTTCCACGGCATCCCTAGAGGAGTCGTCATCAGGATGACGCCGCAGTTCCCTCTCCAGTTCTGCTATCCTAGCCTCGTTCTGCGCAGCTTGGGCAAGCGCTCCTTCCGTCTCCTTTTCCTGCCAAATGTACCATCTCAGATACGCGATAAGGCGTAAACCAAGAGAACCCAACACTGAAACTTTTACCTATATACAGAGCATCCCTTCTGCCTCTGCGGCACGCTGCGTGGCATGAGCAAGTTGCTCATGAAGCGAGTCAAGTTCTGAGGTAGGAATCCACAAGCCGGAAGAGGCACCACCCACTCCCATCGCTGGGGAAGCCGCGCCAATCTGGGCATGCTACGACCGCGTGAATTAGCAGCCAACATCTGGAATATGGGGTTTTAATTAGGAAAGTACTGTACACCTACCAAGGCGCTCGTAGCTCCGCGGGCATCACCCGACTGTTGTTCCATCTCTGCCAAGCGAGTTCTTAAATTCGCTATCATGGCATCCCGGACATCCTGCAGCCTTACAAGTCAGCATTTTCACCAGAAAACCAAGAAAAGGAGAAAGAAAAGAAGAGAAAAGGAGAAACCTACCTCCACAAGTCCCCGGGGTTGGAGCCGCTCTACGTACTTTGTCCTATATAGACGCAAGTAGTCCTCGCTATCCCGCGCCTGTGATTCTACAATCGTGCCACCCCGTTGCCAGTCCTCATACTGTTCGGGGAATCGCACGCGCCAGTCAATGCAGGTCGCCGGTCCCCGCGTCTTTCTCCCGACACGAGGTGGCGCAGCTGAATCCACCCATTCTTGAGCCAGTCCTAAAGTCCTCATAACTAATCGTAGCCGAAGTGGCTCGATTTCATTCAGGCAGTGCATCCACAGTTCCCGTCCGAACCGGGCACGACTTGCTAGAACCCACGGCTGGTTAGCATCGACCATGTCTGAGTAGGGTCTCCAGTTTACCATCGCTGCAGGGAACTCCTGTAGCTCCCGCCTTAGCACCATCAGTTGGTAGGTTAGGGGTGCCGCACTCATGATGGGTTTCCACCGCCTGGCTAACGGCACCATCACGGGTCGCCAATGTCGAGCTCTCCCCATAGGGAGGTAATAATAACTCCATAGCTGCTCGGCACAGGTCATCAGTACTTTGCAAAAATACAAAAAAATACAAAACAAGCAAAACCAAAAATACCTGGATGAATGGTGTGAAACCACTCACAGTCATCTCACGATCCGTTTCTTAGAATAGGCCTGCAAACAAGTGTGCCAGCATGGCGGCTCCCCAGGCATAATACCCTACTCTTTCAAGGTCTGACAGCAGCTCCAGGAAGCAACATTGGATACCGTCCCCTTTCGAGCTCAGTATCAATCTCCCCAAAAGGAAGAGGAGAAATCTCCTCAAATCTATGTTGCATCTTTCCCAGTCGCCGAAATCTTTGCAGTACACGGCGCGGCATCCTATTTCTATCCTTTCCATGAACTCTTCTGAGGATTCATCGTCCCGCCGACGAGTGTCGGTGAGCCCTAATGCATCCATCAGGGATGCCCTAGCTACCGACCTGTTTTTCCGACCATCCAGGTCCAAACTCAGTAACTTCTGGGCACCTTCTCTATAGTCCGCGTAAGTGACTCCGGTCACTGCCTCGCCCTCTACTTTCAGGCTTGTGATCCGGACCACATCCTCCAAGCTGGGCACCATGTGCCCCCAGGGCATCAGGAATGCCCGGCTCACTGGGTCCCATCTCTCACACAAGGCTTTGATCAGGACTAGGTCGAGCTGGAGCGGCTCGATCCGAAGGAAGGTACCAAATCCCATCACGTCTAGCCTCGCCTTCTGAAAATCTGGGAGGCCCCTGTACGCTGCTACTACCAACTCCCATAAGATTTGTGATTTCATCACAACCTACACATACAAGGAATGGGGGTGAGGTTTGGTCGGAAGAAAGGAAGAAAGAATGAGAAAAGGGCAAGAAAACTTGGCTTACGAGTTGAGATTGGGCCCTTTCGCTGAAGTGCCCTTCAAGGTCTGAAAGCCTCCTGGAACTACTACCACCGGACCTGCTTCTCTTCGAGGAATGGGAAGATTCGCCCTCCATCCAACTCTCAGAATTTTGAACTCCTCCTCTCCCGTAAGAACTTGTGCTCCTCGAGTTAGTCCTCGATATACCTGGGAAGATAAAAGGGACAAGAATTTATAGAAATGGAAGGAGTGCGGGCCAAGATTGCCTCCATCACCTGTCAATGATAGCCCTCGCAATGAGGCACCTGCCAAGCGGTCCCATGTATCGCTTCACCGCTCGCACAGGGTGATTGATTGAACGAAGAATAGGACGAATAGCCCCTATGTTGTCTAGGGATACCCTATCATGATTTGGAGGACGTCCACAAAATTTGACACAGCATTCGGGAAAAGAGGCTAGGGCCGTCATTATTGACTTCGACGGCAGATTCCCGTGGAAAATGGTCACAACAAGACGCGATTCTCCGCTTGGGGCGGAGTCTCGACAGATCCGTCACATGGGAACAGTGCAAAGGAGAAGAAGTGTAGGGAAGAAGGAACGCAAAAGAGGACAAACAAGTAGCAGAAAATCAAATCACTACATTCATAATTCTACATAAGCTGTCAAAAACATCATAAACATAAGGAGGTGGCGGGTCCACTAGCTCGCCAACCCTCACCATCACTCATCTCTCTGGGCGCTCTCCTCCTCTCCCCTGAGGTGCAGGTCCCTCAGAAGCCTCCTGGATCCTCGTGCAGCAGCACCTGCCTCGCCTCTTGGCGCCTGCTCTGCAGCAGTAACCCGCTGCTCCTCCCCTGGCGTGGCGAAGAAGCCACTAGCGGCAAAGCGACCGGACTGGCGGAGTCGCTCCCCGAACTCTCGCGCTCTCTCGTAGCGCGTCTCCATCCCTCCTAGCCTCTGCACGACGGCCTGAAGGCCCAGCTGGAGCTCCCTCACTTGGACCTCCAAGGCCCTCCTCTCGGTCTGATCCCGCTGTCGCTCGGACCTTCTCTCGGCTTTCTCTCTCTCTGCCTCTCTCCTCATCATCTGCAGAAGAACCCTTAACTCCAGGATGTCTGGAGAAGGTCTCTCCTCACCGCGATGCCGCAGCTCCGCTACAGTCGCCACCCAGGCATCACGCTCCTCTTCCGCCCGGGTCGCGCGGGCCACCGCACCGGCAAGTTGTTCCCGGAGGGAGGCAATCTCGAGAAAAGGGGCCGAGGAACTGGAAGATCTGCCAGCCATTCCCACCGTCGCTGTCTGCTGGGCACACTGGAACAAAATAAACAACGGCCGTCAGTAAAACTCCAAAATCTGAAGATAAAAGTGCGGCATGTAATTTACCAGGAGCGACAGCTCATGTTGAGCGACGGCCAGCTGCCGCCTAGTCTCTGACAGTTGGGCGCGCGAGCCGCCGATGCCACGCGTGTCCCCAGCTTGGGGAAGCCCCGCGTAACTCTCTCTTTGCCGCCGCTGGAAGTCGGCACTGTCCTGCACCAGTACACCCCCTTGCTATCCAGGGAGACGTACGGGCCAGTCATCGAGCCTCGCCTTGCCGCGACTCTCCCTCCTGACGCGGCTCGGCTCGTCCGCACTCGCCCACTCATCGGCCAGACCCAGGGTCCTTGCCATGTCCTGCACCAAGAAAGGGGTCTCGTATCATAACAAATAACGCGTCCCCTGTCTAGGACGCGTCCATCATTTAAGTGCGACACTAGCCGAACCCTTTCCCCCTTCGCACGGCTTGCTTCAAAACTCAAAATGGATCAAAGAGGGGGAAAACCAAGCACTCACCGAGCCGTGTTCACCTCCTCCCGCGCCATCAGGCCCCTCGGGTCCCTCGGGGGCCCGAAGCGGCCCTTTCTCCTCCATGGACGCCGTTCCGTGTTCGGGCGCGTCCCTCCTCGGGCGAGGAGTTCCTCGTCCCTCTCTACCTTCACCATGATCGGGCCCACCGAACTCCATCAATCAAAAGAGGTGGAAGACGAAAAGGGGGCAAGCGAGTTTCGACAGAAGGCGGGCTCGTTTGCGGGTAAGGCACGGGAGAAGAAAGGCCACCCGACGCTTTAAATTTGAATTCAAGGACTAAGACGCGTCCTCGCGCCTGGACGCGCCCAAAAGGAGGAGAAAGGAAATAGAATCCCCCCATGCAAAGCGTAGTTCCCCGCTGTTCAGGGCAAGGTCTCGTGGAGCGTGCCTCGAAGGACAACTCAGTGCAAAGAAGAAAGTGTGGGAGAGAGAAAAGTACACACAACACAAGAAAGCCATTTTCATAGCCGAAAGTACATCATACAGCGAGAAGGGTGACGTGTATAAGCAACTCTCTAACTCTCACCATCACCCTCCTGGTCATCTCTCTCCTCCCTCCTCTGCCGGGGATCCCTAGGGGGCCTCTGCGAACCCTGAGAAGCCTTGCTCGCCTCGCCCTGCGGTGGCACTCCAGCCTCGAAGGCGCAACGACGCTCCTCGGCCGAAGAGACCAGATAGCTGCCCATGGAAAAAGAACCAGACTGACGAAGTCGCGCCCCGCGTTCCTTCGCCCTCTGGTACCACTCCTCAGCATCCCGTCGACGCTCCTCCTCCAGCTCCACAATCCAGGCGTCACGCTCCGCAATCCGGGCGTCACGCTCCGCCACCCGAGCGTCGCGCTCCTGCTCGGCACGAACAGCACGCGCCAGGGCCTCCCGAATCTCGGCCACCTGTCAAAGCACGCATGCACCATAATAGAACAACAGTGATAGAAGGAAAGCAGCTAGAAGAGAGTCAAGGTCAGGCAAGCGCTCACTCGAGCCTCACGGTCACGCTCGGCCTCCTCAGCCCGAGCCACCGCATACGCCAGCTGCTCCTGGAGGGCAGAAACCTCCGGCGGAGGGCCCCGCGAACTGGAACCCGCTCCACCAGCCGTCCCGGCTGCCGCTGTCTGGTGGGCCCGCTGAAACACGGGGCAAACGTCAGTCAAAGGCTAAGCATCAAAAATCCAGGTCACAAAAAAATGCATCACATAAACTCACCAGGATCTCCAACTCCTGTCGGATGGCCACCAACTGCCGCCTGGCGTCCGCCAACTGGGCCCGCAGGTCAGCGATCATGGTATCACGAGCATCCTGCATTGCACGTAAGTTAGCACCACATGCATATACATATAAAAGAGTGAAGCATTCTCATTTCACTTACCCCTGCCATACCACCCAGGAAGAGGCGGTCCCCATACGTAGCTCGGTACCGTCTCATGTAGTCTGTGCTGTCCTGTACATGGGACACCACTGGGACCCCGCCCTGCTGCCAGTCATGGTACTGTGCTGGGAAGCGCGTACGCCAGTCCACAACCTTCGCCTTCCCCTTGGTCTTCCACCCAATGCGGGCCGGCTCTTCTACGTCAACCCACTCCTGGGCCAGCCCCAACGTCCTCATAACCAGCCTCAGCCGAAGCGGCTCGATCTCGTTCAGGCAATGGACCCACACGTCCCGCCTGAAGCGAGGAAGACCCGCTACAACCCAGGGCTGGCCAGCATCGCCCATGCCCAGGTAGGGCCTCCACACCACCTGCATCACCATACATACATTATGTTAGTTACCATTCAGTCACATGCATAAACACAAAAAAATCATACGCATCATACCATGGCCTCGGGATACTCGCTCAGCTCCCGACGAAGTGACGCCAGCTGGTAGCCGTGGGGTGCTGCAACCACGACCGGCCTCCACTGCCGTGCCAGAGGCACGGCCCTCCTGTTCCCATGCCTAGCCCTCCCCATCGGGAAATAGTAATAGCTCCACACCTGCATCCATCATACATCATTAGTACAATAATTGCATATTTAACTATGGGAATGCATAAATAAAATGTTTACCTGGAGGAAATGTGCGAAGCCGCTGACTGTCGTCTCCTTCTCCGAAGTCTGGGAGAGATCAGCAATCAAATGGGCAAGCAGAGCCGCTCCCCACGCGTAGTGTCCCACTCTGTCCAGATCCGCCAAGATCCCGAGGAAACGGCAGTGGATGCCATCCCCCTTCGTCCCCAGCAGAAGGCGGCCCAGGAAGAAGAAAAGAAACCTCCGAAGGTCTAGATCCACCAGCTCCCTCTCGTTCGGATCCTGGGTGAAAGCTGCACGAGCATCCCCCTCCAGTCGAGCCAGAAACTCCGCTCCAGTCTCGCTGACCCGCTGGCGCGGGTCGACGAATCCGAGTGCCTCCATGATCTCCACTCGACCGACTACCCTGCTGTCTCTATCAGTCACGCTCGTCTCTAACCACAACAGGTCCAGGGCACTCTCTCGGTAGTCTGGGTAGGTAACCCCGCTGACTGCCTCTCCGTCAACCCGTAGCCCAGTAATCCGAGCCACGTCCTCCAGCGTAGGCACCATGTGCCCCCAGGGCTTCAGAAACGCCCGGCTCGGTGCGTGCCACCGCTCCCTCAGTGCCTGGATAAGAGGAAGGTCGAGCCGGAAGGGCTCGATCCTAAGGAAAGCTCCAAAGCCCATGGCGTCCACACGCGCCCTCTGGAAATCCGGCAGCCCACGGTATGCTGCCACCACCAAGGACCAGCTGATCCGGCCCTTCATCACGCCCTGCACACCACAAAAACCAACAAAGAACACATCAGCATCATGAACAGTAATAAACAATAACACTGTATATACTATTTATTCTTTTTATTTTATTTTTTTAATATATATATATATTGTTTTTTTGGAGGCGTCCAGGCCCCTGGACGCCTCCTTCCTATTTTCTTTATTTCTTTTTTCGAAAAAATCCAAGGACCAAAAACAAAAAATATATATATAATATATATATTATTATGGAGGCGTCCTAGGCCTTGGACGCCTCCTTATTTTTTAATTTTATTTTATTTTATTATTTGCGTAAATAAATAAATAAACAAAAAGAAAAAGAAAAAGTGGAGGCGTCCAGGCCCCTGGACGCCTCCTTCTCTCACAACCCGGCCTTCTCTCACAGCCTCTCGTACGCCCGTTTTAGCCTATTGAACCACAAAGTGATAATTCCGAAGTACTTACCGGGTCGTGATCGTCCTCTCCCGCGTCACCAGCATCCGCAGCGGCCTCATTGGCCAGAAGCGGCACCTCCATCTCCTCCTCCGCAGCAATCTCCTCTGCTACGGCCTCCTCAGCATCGTCTCTCAGTCTCCTCGGACGACGAGCCAGTCGTTTACGCTTGTCTCCACCTCGGTTCGGGGCTCCTAACTCCATTGGGGCGAAGAATGGGTCTGTCTGGTTTGACCGGATCGTTTGAATGAACAGTAAGTGAGTAGGGGGGGGGGAGCCCCCCCTATATATAGATTGAGCCTTAATGAGGCGTCCAGGCGCCTGGACGCCCCCACTGTTATTTTTTAAAAAAAAATTCAAAAAAACTTAGGGGCGTCCAGGCGCCTGGACGCCCCCAAACCAAAAAATTAAAAAATAAAAAAAGTAAAAAATTAGGGGCGTCCAGGACCCTGGACGCCCCCCAAAAATTTTTTTTAAAAAAAAATTATAAAAAAATAGGGGCGTCCAGGCCTCTGGACGCCCCCATAATAAAAAAAAATAATAAAAAATATAATAAAAAGAAAAAAGGGGTTAGAACATGTATATAATCCAAACAAAAGAAAAAAAGGAAAGAAAAAGAAAAACCACAAAAAAGATAATAATTAAGGGGACGGGGGTCCGAAACATCCAAATGCCAGATTTTATTCCATCAGAAAGCAGAGTGAACTACATCAGGGGTTTAGGCACCTTAGGCCTTAACTTCCCCAGTTCGGTTACATAAGCCCTCCACGGCTCGCATTCTTCCACCACGTGCGCTAATGCCTTTCCCGCAACACTTGTCTTCCAGGGAGCTTTAATGGCCTTCGCTTCCTTCGTGTCCGCTTTAAAAGGAACGATGCCAGTCGGTGGCGGGAAAGAATGGCGTGGGATGCCAATCTGGAGGCAGCACCGATGCGCATTATAAAGGACGAACTCGGTCGCGCCGATCAGTTGAAGATCAACTTCGGGAGAAGACCTCATGAGGAGATCTAGCGAAAGCAAACATGCCGGTGCGCAAGTAAAGAAGCCTTGTGTCACGGTGCGGAAGTGAGACCGCCAGTCTTCACGTTTCTTCAGCCACGGAACGCGGTTCACTACGGTACCACCGAAGCCTAACACGTCGGCTATGTGATGAAGAGAGCTTTGTTGGAAGAGCTTCGAAGCGGTTGGCATTCCCTCGCGGTGGTCGAATTTGAAATGCAAATCCAGCCAGCAATTCAAGACAAGTGCACAACCAAATGGAGGCTTACCCATGCTCGAGGCAGTAAGACCGCTGTAAAGATAGGCGAGGACGGCGGGTCCCACCCTCTTTCCACGCCAGATCCCGCAGATAGCACCCAGTTGGTCTTCCTCCACCATGTTGTCGGTATAAGGGAACAAGAGAGCACCCGCCAGACAAATGGTGAACCCCTTCATGATTCCCTCCAAATAGTCATCGTCTGGTGACCCTCTCAGGGCGTCCATGACCCACTCCGCAAGCTTTTGGAGATCGATCCCCTTTTGAGTACAGACCTTTCGGGCTGCGTCGGGCGGCATGAAGCTTCCAAGGACACTTTCAGAAGTCCCCCGCGTCAGCATCCGCATAGCCTTCACCTTCCCGTCACTCTTGAATTTCTTCAATCCGAGCAGAAGTTCCACCTCCTCGAGGAGAATGGTCACCTCGAAGGTCGGGAAGATAAAAGTGTGGGTCTGGGGATGCCAGATCTCCACTAGTGCGCCCATAGCCGCCCAGTCCATACGAATCTTCTCGTAATGTTTGGCATGAATAAGGAGCCCCTGCAAATGCCACTTCGAGAGTATGGCCCTCATGCCAATGGAGATATTGGAAGTTAGCTTTGAAAGCCATGGCAGTTTGGAAAACTTCCTCGGGCCTGGGAAGAGTGGATATGGCTGGAAGAGGAAAGAAATAAGAAATGAAGGATGTAAGAAGAAGGTTCACATGGAAAACTTGAAATGAATCAGCTTACCATATGCGACAAGATCGTCCCACTCAGATGACCCTAGAGGTCGGAGAGTCGCCTGATCTCGCTGCTAGGCCTGCTCCTCTTCATAACGCGGGAAGACTCTCCTTCCATCCTGAAATCTCTAGATTCTCCTCTCTTTCCTCTCCTGAGCTTCCAAAACCCACCTTGGTGCATTTGAATGAACTAGCCTAAGGGGAGTTCTTATAGGAAGGGAAGATCGCTACAGGACAGAACATGTCACATCAGTGGTCATTGTCAAGATTTTGGTCTGGATCTCCTTTGAACTGTGGTGCGATTCTGCTATGATCCTGCTACTTTATGATGTTGCTAACCTTTGCTGGCCTGTGTAGGTTTTACTAACGGACGTCTTTGTCCTATCTCCTGTCCCACCTTGGTTGGTCCCACCATGTCATGCATCGTAGTATATGATACGTACGCTACTAGAACATGCCGAGGATCGTGCGGCCCGAACGAATCTGGGATCTGAGTTCCCCTTCAACAAAAACGGTGATGATCCCGGAAGAATTTGGGTTGTACGGATAGGCCGTCAATTTGTGATAGAATGGGGACGACGGTTCCATTCAGTGAGTTGGTACGCGGATAAACGGGCCCCAGCCCAGTATCAGCTCACCGGGTCGGTATCCTGACCCGTTCTTCACAAGTTGACAATATTATCCTTGGCTATTTTCTATTTTAGTTTGTTTTAAATTTTTCTTTGAACCCAGCATGCATTCATATAGGACTTTGATTTATTGCGGAAGATCATTCAAGTGATTCGATTGTGAAAGCCGTTGTGCTCCAATTCCCACAAATATGAGATATTCCACTCCGAATGAAATACTGAGTTTTCTTGAGACAGCCCTACGCTGCTCTTCCAAAGGAGACCCTTGTTTGGACAGACCCTCAGATATTCCTTTACCTTTTTTTTGACCCACCTTGGCCGCAGCACTTCCACATTGGCTGGTAACCGCTCCCCAAAGGTGAAACCTCCGGTTTATGACCCAGGTACTTCCACACCGAGAAGTTGGTCTCCTTTTGTTTCGTGCCTGAGCGCACATCTCACCCTCCCTTATTTGATCTCCGTCCAAGCAATCGTCAATATTTGAAAGACCTTCTTCAAGGTCGCATCATTGAAACTCCAGGAAAGATTCCAAACAGTAACGTCAAAAGCGTGTCTCATCACACCTTGGCATCAACTTATCAGTCCGCTCCCACTTCACTCCACTCCACTTCGATACCATTCCACTACGTGTCGCTCCCTTGCAAAGCAGACGCCAAGGCGGGGCAGCTGTAGACACGCCATTCCTGACGTCTCCTGAGAAAGTCTCATATTACTATACAACGCCCCGCAACGGCTTACGCATTTTGAATCACTCGAGTGCTTCCTTTTCTCGGGTCTTCTTCTGCCTTTTTCGGCATCCGGAATCGTCTCGTCACGGCATTCGGACGGCATCAACACCAGTCAGACGCATCAAGAGGTTCCGGAACCAAGAAGGGTGTCTGCCGGGCGCCCGCCGACGCCTGATCTAAGGACCCAGGTGGGTCTTAATGGGGGCGTCCAGGCCCCTGGACGCCCCCATCTTTTAATTTATTTTATTATTTCCTCAGGGCCCAAAAATAAATAAAAATATATATATTTTAATGGAGGCGTCCAGGCCCCTGGACGCCTCCATAAAAACTAATAATAATAAATATTTATAAAATGCCACTTGGCATAAAAAAGACAAAAAATAATTAAATATATATATATATTTGGAGGCGTCCAGGCCCCTGGACGCCTCCATAAAAATAATTATAAAAAATCAAAATGCCAGCCTTGGTATAAAAGATAAAAGAAAAATAATAAAAAATAATAATATAATTTTGGAGGCGTCCAGGCCCCTGGACGCCTCCATCAAAACCCTCACGGGCCCCGGCCACCGAACGACGGTTTGTCGTGTGTGAAAAAATCCAAATTATAGAGACGTCCAGTCAACTGGACGCGCCCATTTCTGAATCACGAGGCGCCGCTCACAAAACCACGCGTTGTGCCAAACCGCGTGCGGCCGTCGGCGGCTTTCGGTGGACCTGCTTGAGGCGTCCGGGACACTGGACGCCTCCACAAAAGTATTCCAAAAAAATCAATAAAAATAGAATAAAATATTATTTCGGCCCTGATGGAGGTGTCCAGGGTCCTGGACGCCTCCACCCTCCGGAGCTCTATAAATAGAGCCCCACCCCCTCAGTTCTGGGAGAGCTCAGAAGTGATCCGATAGGCTGCCGGAGCCCAGAGGCTACGGAGTCATTTTCTAACCCGTGGGTTCTTTTGTAGGTGGAGGTTCTGCCGGCTTCTCGGGTGCTCACGCTCGCGAGAGGAAGGTCGTCTTCATCCACCGCGCTTCCACGTCGTCCCCACGCTGCCGGAGCTCTGCCGGATTTCACCCTCGGCTCATCCAATAAGTCTTTTCTTCCCCTTTTTCTTCGTAGTTCTTTTGCATTCATCATCTCGCATCCTCTATCCCCCTTCATAAGGGCGCCTCTTCTTTTATACTTCTTGCATCCATCATCTCATTTTCCTCCTACTCGAGTCCGAGAGGGGTTTAAAAGATAACACCAACCAGGTGTGTGTCTTGCCATCATTTCGTTATTTTTATCGCAAGGATTTGAATACTACACCTCCATCTTTCTAATCCACTTGTCATTTGTTTGTCGTTGTTTTGCAAGGGTAGCCGAGGAAAGCCCTCTCCGTCGGCCGGACGGAGGGAGAGGAAGAAGCAACCCGCCATCTCCCGCTCTTGAGGTAGGCGCGATCACTTTCTTATTTTGGGGTCTTTCGGCCCCTGGCGATCACATCTTATTTTCGAGGCCGCGGCGAGTCACTTCCCCAATGGCCGTTTAAATTTCCGTTCTTATATTCTCTTTATACTCTGTTATATTCTGCTCATATTCTCGAGGCCGCGGCGAGTCACTTCCCCAATGGCCGTTTAAATTCCCATTTTTATATGTTATATTCTTATCTATTCGTGTTCTCGAGGCCGCGGCGAGTCACTTCCCCAATGGCCGTTTAAATTCACGTTCTTATACGTTATATTCTTATCTGTTTGTGTTCTCGAGGCCGCGGCGAGTCACTTCCCCAATGGCCGTTTAAATTCCCGCTCTTTGTATTCTCTCTATATTCTGTCATCTTATTACCTGCTCATATTCTCGAGGCCGCGGCGAGTCACTTCCCCAATGGCCGTTTCAATTCTTGTTATTTAATTTTTGCACCATTCCCGTCCCCCCGAGGCCGCGGCGAGTCACTTCCCGCTATGGCCGTTTAAACCCCATATTTTACTATATCACACTTGTCCCGCTCGCCCCGCCGGAGCAATCTCCCGTGGTGGCCCCTTCTCTCTCTTCTCTTATTTCTGTATTGCAGCAAACAAACACCAAAAGAAAGAAAAGGGGAGCCCGCGCGCGCTCCGCGTCCTCTCCGCTCTTCCCCGAACCGTGTGACGTCGCTCACAGTAGTCTGACTCTGCTTTCGATTTCGCCATATAAGAAAGTTTAATATAATTAGTTTGAACTTCTGTTAGCAAATTGAGACGATATGTAAATTGATGTCGCTTACTTTCTCTATTTATGTAGTGGTTGATAGCTATGGCCGCCAAGCATGTTATTGCAGATCTCACTAGGGGTGAAAAATTAACCGGCACAAACTATGATATGTGGCACCATAAGATCCAATATCTGTTAGATGAGCAAGAGTTGCTCGACCATCTTACTATTACCATGTAGAATTTACCAAAAAAAAATGATGAAAAGATAAAAAACATCAAAAATAAAGAAATATTAAAAATCACTAAAAATATGGAAAATTCAAAATGCCGATGCCCGGCAGTCACCATATAGTTAAGTCTCTGCATCTAACCTTCATGTTAGGATAGGGCCCATTAAGGCTTGGTAGGCACCGGGTCTTGGTTTGCCAGAACCGTGGAGACCCCTGTCCGGCCACGTCGGCCTATGCTCGCTCGAAGGAAGCTAACATGTGCTCACTTATGTATTTTATTCAAAAAAAGTTGGTAGCATCACCTACGGTAGGGCCACACCTAGAAGATCTCTGGAAGCTGTAATCTTTATTCTTTTCTCTTCGACCAAATGAGACAGTCGGCGCCCTTAAAACGCTGAGCATGAGAAACCGAAACTCAAACCCCAAGGGCAAGAGTAGGATCCATTTCCTCGAGCATCGATCAGTGCACGAGAAGAGGGCAGTGTCCCCGCAGGCATACAAAAAGGGAGCCCACAAACGTCAAACGACTATATCTCCCTCACAAAAAGAAATACAAAGTCAAAATCAAGAGAAAAGCCTGGTCGTGACCGTGCCTGTTGCGATAAACGGAACCCCTCAAAGCAAAAGTCTGAATCCACAAAGGGGGCCGTGGAATGTAAATGCTCGAGATTTGGTCCGAAGTTGTCTGAAAGGAAAGAGTTAATGGGCCCTTATTCGCTCGCCGGGTTAACGGCTTTGCCGGTCCTCTCAGGAGGTTTATCCCCTACACTCTTCCTTCTCCCTCTAAAGATGAAGGTTCGATGGAGTTTCTGAAAGGTGAAAACTGCCCAGGGTCTGTGACCTTATTTTAATATACACATTTGGTTGCCCACTTTGAAAAGCAAAAGCTATCGCTGCGAAGGAGTCTCCGTGTTTCTGGCTGGTCAAGACCCCTGTTTACCACCTTGATGTCTTCTTGTTTAACCTCGGGCTTAGGCCAATGCAAGCGCGTCACCTATGGGTGCGACGGCGTCTGATTCCGGGTCAGCGTCGCGCGGTTGGTCGTTAGGGTTCCAGGGTGTTCCATCATATACCATCTAGAGTTGTGAGGAAATAGACCCGGGTCGGGCAAATCATTTACCTCAAACACCTTTTGGGTGAATCCCTGTGGTCGGAAGCGACTGGGAGCCTAAGCATGGCATGACGGTATTGTCATCAGGGTAAGTCTTAGCCGGCGGGATCATCATTCGAGGGGTCTAGAGGCCCAAATCAACCTAGATATGCACTTAGGATACCTGGGAGGTTAGTAAGAAACCCCTGTTCTCACGAAGGTCAGGTGCCATTTGGGTGCTTGCCGGGCATTAGCAATAAAAAAAATTGAAATGATAAAAGCAAAAAAAATGGAAAAAAAAATGTACATAGTTGCAAACAAAAAAAATCTTTTTATGATAAAACAAAAAAATATCAAATATAAAAAAGAAAACAAATCAATTTTTCATGATTACATTTGCGTGCATCATCTCACTTTTAATACCGCTTGCATTCGTGTGCTTGCCTGTCGCATTTATCATCAGCGCATCTTTCCCTTGCCTTCGTTAAATAAAGGCTTGGCCCCTTGACTAGTTATCAAGGACAGTCACAGTGACCATTTGCTTATTGAGCAAGGGGCCAAGTCAGAACAGAAATTCTGATTTGTTTGTTTCAGTGATGTGTGCAGGGATTCAGGCAACAGAAGCATATGTGAAAAACAAACAAACCAAACCTTGTATTTTATTCCAAAAAAAACCAAAAAATTACATCAAGTTCCGCCCTCTCTCTCTGCATCACTCGTCCCACTACTCTCCGAGCAAAACGCTCTCAAAGGTGCTACCCAACTACGAAAAGCGGTACTCCTACCGCTCTTTACTCCCCTTCCTATTCCCACATCCCGGCGTTGATCCATGGAAGCAGTAGAGAAGCTACCAACACGAAAGCCACGCTCTCGTGCTCTTCGGTAGCGCTCCTCACCATCTCTCAGCCACTGTTCAGCAAGGCCAAGGCTGATTCGGAGTTCGAATAGTTGGGCCTCCATGGCCCTTCGTTCCTCCCTTTCAGTCAATCTGTTGGCTCTTTCTCTCTCCGCGTCTCTTTCTTTCTCTGCACGTTCTCTCTCACGGTCTTCCCTCTCCAACTGGAGAGTGATCCTCAGTTCCACGGCATCCCTAGAGGAGTCGTCATCAGGATGACGCCGCAGTTCCCTCTCCAGTTCTGCTATCCTAGCCTCCTTCTGCGCAGCTTGGGCAAGCGCTCCTTCCGTCTCCTTTTCCTGCCAAATGTACCATCTCAGATACGCGATAAGGCGTAAACCAAGAGAACCCAACACTGAAACTTTTACCTGTATACGGAGCATCCCTTCTGCCTCCGCAGCACGCTGCGTGGCGTGAGCAAGTTGCTCATGAAGCAAGTTAAGTTCGGAGGTGGGAATCCACAGGCTGGAAGAGGCACCACCTACTCCCATCGCTGGGGAAGTCGCGCCAATCTGGGCATGCTACGACCGCGTGAGTTAGCAGCCAACATCAGGAATATGAGGATTTAATTACGAACGCGCACTGTACACCTACCAAGGCGCTCGTAGCTCCGCGGGCATCGCCCAACTGTTGTTCCATCTCCGCCAAGCGAGTTCGTAAATTCGCTATCATGGCATCCCGGACATCCTGCAGCCATACGAGTCAGCATTTCCACCGGAAAACCAAGAAAAGAGAAAAAAGAGAAAGAAGAAAAAAGAAAAAGGGGAAACCTACCTCCGCAAGTCCCCGGGGTTGGAGCCGCTCTGCGTACTTTGTCCTATATAGACGCTAGTAGTCCTCGCTATCCCGCGCCTGTGATTCTACAATCGTGCCACCCCGTTGCTAGTCCTCATACTGTTCGGGGAATCGCACGCGCCAGTCAATGCAGGTCGCCGGTCGCCGGTCGCCGGTCGCCAGTCCCCGCGTCTTTCTCCCGACACGAGGTGGCGCAGCTGAATCCACCCATTCTTGAGCCAGTCCTAAAGTCCTCATAACTAATCGTAGCCGAAGTGGCTCGATTTCATTCAGGCAGTGCATCCACAGTTCCCGTCCGAACCGGGCACGACTTGCTAGAACCCACGGCTGGTCAGCATCGACCATGTCTGAGTAGGGTCTCCAGTTTACCATCGCTGCAGGGAACTCCTGTAGCTCCCGCCTTAGCACCATCAGTTGGTAGGTTAGGGGTGCCGCACTCATGATGGGTTCCCACCGCCTGGCTAACGGCACCATCACGGGTCGCCAATGCCGAGCTCTCCCCATAGGGAGGTAATAATAACTCCATAGCTGCTCGGCACAGGTCATCAGTACTTTGCAAAAACATAAAAAAATACAAAACAAGCAAAACCAAAAATACCTGGATGAATGGTGTGAAACCACTCACAGTCATCTCACGATCCGTTTCTTGGAATAGGCCTGCAAACAAGTGTACCAGCATGGCGGCTCCCCAGGCATAATACCCTACTCTTTCAAGGTCTGACAGCAGCTCCAGGAAGCAACATTGGATACCGTCCCCTTTCGAGCTCAGTATCAATCTCCCCAAAAGGAAGAGGAGAAATATCCTCAAATCTATGTTGCATCTTTCCCAGTCGCCGAAATCTGTGCAGTACCCGGCGCGGCATCCTATTTCTATCCTTTCCATGAACTCTTCTGAGGATTCATCGTCCCGCCGACGAGTGTCGGTGAGCCCTAATGCATCCATCAGGGACGCCCTAGCTACCGACCTGTTTTTCCGACCATCCAGGTCCAAACCCAGTAACTTCTGGGCACCTTCTCTATAGTTCGCGTAAGTGACTCCGGTCACTGCCTCGCCCTCTACTTTCAGGCTTGTGATCCGGACCACATCCTCCAAGCTGGGCACCATGTGCCCCCAGGGTATCAGGAATGCCCGGCTCACTGGGTCCCATCTCTCACACAAGGCTTGGATCAGGACTAGGTCGAGCTGGAGCGGCTCGATCCGAAGGAAGGTACCAAATCCCATCGCGTCTAGCCTCACCTTCTGAAAATCTGGGAGGCCCCTGTACGCTGCTACTACCAACTCCCATAAGATTTGTGATTTCATCACAACCTACACATACAAGGAATGGGGGTGAGGTTTGGTCGGAAGAAAGGAAGAAAGAATGAGAAAAGGGCAAGAAAACTTGGCTTACGAGTTGAGATTGGGCCCGTTCGCTGAAGTGCCCTTCAAGGTCTGAAAGCCTCCTGGAACTACTACCACCGGACCTGCTTCTCTTCGAGGAATGGGAAGATTCGCTCTCCATCCAACTCTCAGAATTTTGAACTCCTCCTCTCCCGTAAGAACTTGTGCTCCTCGAGTTAGTCCTCGATATACCTGGGAAGATAAAAGGGACAAGAATTTATAGAAATGGAAGGAGTGCGGGCCAAGATTACCTCCATCACCTGTCAATGATAGCCCTCGCAATGAGGCACCTGCCAAGCGGTCCCATGTGTCGCTTCACCGCTCGCACAGGGTGATTGACTGAACGAAGAATAGGACGAATAGCCCCTATGTTGTCTAGGGATACCCTATCATGATTTGGAGGACGTCCACAAAATTTGACACAGCATTCGGGAAAAGAGGCTAGGGCCGTCATTATTGACTTCGACGGCAGATTCCCGTGGAAAATGGTCACAACAAGACGCGATTCTCCGCTTAGGGCGGAGTCTCGGCAGATCCGTCACATGGGAGCAGTACAAAGGAGAAGAAGTGTAGGGAAGAAGGAACGCACAAGAGGACAAACAAGCAGCAGAAAATCAAATCACTCCATTCATAATTCTACATAAGCTGTCTTGCTCATCTAACAGATATTGGATCTTATGGTGCCACATATCATAGTTTGTGCCGGTTAATTTTTCACCCCTAGTGAGATCTGCAATAACATGCTTGGCGGCCATAGCTATCAACCACTACATAAATAGAGAAAGTAAGCGACATCAATTTACATATCGTCTCAATTTGCTAACAGAAGTTCAAACTAATTATATTAAACTTTCTTATATGGCGAAATCGAAAGCAGAGTCAGACTACTGTGAGCGACGTCACGCGGTTCGGGGAAGAGCGGAGAGGACGCGGAGCGCGCGCGGGCTCCCCTTTTCTTTCTTTTGGTGTTTGTTTGCTGCAATACAGAAATAAGAGAAGAGAGAGAAGGGGCCACCACGGGAGATTGCTCCGGCGGGGCGAGCGGGACAAGTGTGATATAGTAAAATATGGGGTTTAAACGGCCATAGCGGGAAGTGACTCGCCGCGGCCTCGGGGGGACGGGAATGGTGCAAAAATTAAATAACAAGAATTGAAACGGCCATTGGGGAAGTGACTCGCCGCGGCCTCGAGAATATGAGCAGGTAATAAGATGACAGAATATAGAGAGAATACAAAGAGCGGGAATTTAAACGGCCATTGGGGAAGTGACTCGCCGCGGCCTCGAGAACACAAACAGATAAGAATATAACGTATAAGAACGTGAATTTAAACGGCCATTGGGGAAGTGACTCGCCGCGGCCTCGAGAACACGAATAGATAAGAATATAACATATAAAAACGGGAATTTAAACGGCCATTGGGGAAGTGACTCGCCGCGGCCTCGAGAATATGAGCAGAATATAACAGAGTATAAAGAGAATATAAGAACGGAAATTTAAACGGCCATTGGAGAAGTGACTCGCCGCGGCCTCGAAAATAAGATGTGATCGCCAGGGGCCGAAAGACCCCAAAATAAGAAAGTGATCGCGCCTACCTCAAGAGCGGGAGATGACGGGTTACTTCTTCCTCTCCCTCCGGCCGACCGACGGAGAGGGCTTTCCTCGGATACCCTTGCAAAATAACGACAAACAAATGACAAGTGGATTAGAAAGATGGAGGTGTAGTATTCAAATCCTTGCGATAAAAATAACGAAATGATGGCAAGACACACACCTGGTTGGTGTTATCTTTTAAACCCCTCTCGGACTCGAGTAGGAGGAAAATGAGATGATGGATGCAAGAAGTATAAAAGAAGAGGCGCCCTTATGAAGGGGGATAGAGGATGCGAGATGATGAATGCAAAAGAACTACGAAGAAAAAGGGGAAGAAAAGGCTTATTGGATGAGCCGAGGGTGAAATCCGGCGGAGCTCCGGCAGCGTGGGGACGACGTGGAAGCGCGGTGGATGAAGACGACCTTCCTCTCGCGAGCGTGAGCACCCGAGAAGCCGGCAGAACCTCCACCTACAAAAGAACCCACGGGTTAGAAAATGACTCCGTAGCCTCTGGGCTCCGGCAGCCTATCGGATCACTTCTGAGCTCTCCCAGAACTGAGGGGGTGGGGCTCTATTTATAGAGCTCCGGAGGGTGGAGGCGTCCAGGACCCTGGACACCTCCATCAGGGCTGAAATAATATTTTATTCTATTTTTATTGATTTTTTTGGAATACTTTTGTGGAGGCGTCCAGGGTCCCGGACGCCTCAAGCAGGTCCACCGAAAGCCGCTGACGGCCGCACGCGGTTTGGCACAACGCGTGGTTTTGTGAGCGGCGCCTCGTGATTCAGAAATGGGCGCGTCCAGTTGACTGGACGTCTCTATAATTTGGATTTTTTCACACACGACAAACCGTCGTTCGGTGGCCGGGGCCCGTGAGGGTTTTGATGGAGGCGTCCAGGGACCTGGACGCCTCCAAAATTATATTATTATTTTTTATTATTTTTCTTTTGTCTTTTATACCAAGGCTGGCATTTTGATTTTTTATAATTGTTTTTATGGAGGCGTCCAGGGGCCTCGACGCCTCCAAATATATATATATATATATATTTAATTATTTTTTGTCTTTTTTATGCCAAGTGGCATTTTATAAATATTTATTATTATTAGTTTTTATGGAGGCGTCCAGGGGCCTGGACGCCTCCATTAAAATATATATATTTTTATTTATTTTTGGGCCCTGAGGAAATAATAAAATAAATTAAAAGATGGGGGCGTCCAGGGGCCTGGACGCCCCCATTAAGACCCACCTGGGTCCTTAGATCAGGCGTCGGCGGGCTCCCGGCAGACACCCTTCTTGGTTCCGGAACCTCTTGATACGTCTGACTGGTGTTGATGCCGTCCGAATGCCGTGACGAGACGATTCCGGATGCCGAAAAAGGCAGAAGAAGACCCGAGAAAAGGAAGCACTCGAGTGATTCAAAATGCGTAAGCCGTTGCGGGGCGTTGTATAGTAATATGAGACTTTCTCAGGAGACGTCAGGAATGGCGTGTCTACAGTAGTGTAGATATTGCTTTGGACAATATTGTATATGGGCATGGAATGATGGACGATGGTTTCTTTATATTGGATCTTGCTATAGATAATATCTCTTATTCTTCTTTTCTTTCAACAAGTGTGTTGAATAATAAAGACTTAGATTTTACGACATGGCATGCTCGTTTAGGTCACATAGGGCAAGATAGAATGACTAGATTAGTTCGAGAAGGCCTTTTGGGGCCACTCACTAAGGTCAACTTGTCGGCATGTGAGTCGTGTCTTGTTGGAAAAGCATGTCGGAAGCCTTTTGGAAAGGTTGTAAGGGCATCAACACCTTTGGAGTTAGTCCACTCCGACATCTGCGGACCAATGAGTGTGAGGGCATGACACTGTTATACCCATTTTCTCACATTTATAGATGACTATTCGCGATACGGATATATCTATTTGATCGCTCACCGCTACGAAGCGCTAGATTGTTTTAAGCAGTTCCTAACCGAGGTTGAGAATCAAAAGGAGAAGAGTATTAAAGCTCTTCGGACAGATCGTGGACGCAAATACTTGTCGGATCAGTTTCAAACATTGTGTAAAGAAAAAGGTATTCGGCGGCAACTCACCATTCCTTACACGCCATAACAAAATGGTGTTATTGAGCGAAGGAATAGAACGTTGCTAGATATGGTTCGATCTATGATGGCGCAGGCGAACCTTCCTATCTCCTTTTGGGGAGATGCTTTGTTAACTGTTACCTACATCTTAAACCGTGTGCCTTCACAGTCAGTTCATTCTACCCTATATGAGTTGTGGCATGGCTACAAGTCCAATTTAGATAATTTGCGGCCATGGGGACCAGCGGGATATGTCCATGACATGTCAAATAAGTTTGGAAAACTTGGCCCCAAGAGCTCAAAAGCTTATCTTCATTAGATATCCAGAGAACTCTGTGGGTTATGTCATGTATGGATAGCGTCCAGAAGGAGGACTGACAGAGCGAGAGGTCCGAGATGTTATTTTCTTAGAAAAAGAATTTTCTAGTATTGGCGACAGTGGAAAGAGTCTTGATCTCCATGAGTTGGAAGAATCCTCTGATCTCCCACCAGCTCCTAACGCAGGAAGGGAATGTGTTCCCGAGCCTGTGTCTGCTAAAGATAGTAGGGATGATCGGGCTAGTGGGAGTACGTCCAGTGGGAGTGCACCAATGGAACCACTAGACTATCAAGACTCGTTGCGTCGCAGCAAGCGTGGGCTTGTGCTGCGTCGATTCTTTGGAATTGAAGATGAGGTAATTATTTGTGAGCCCATGGATGATGAAGAGCCCAGATCTGTTCAGGAAGCTCTTGCATCCTTATCTGGGAAAGAGTGGAAAGCTGCCATGCAAGATGAAATTAAGTCTATGGCGCAGAATGAAGTCTGGGAGTTAGTAGAACTCCCGCCTGGGCGCAAAGCTGTTGGAAATAAGTGGATTTTCAAGCTTAAGCATAAGGCTGATGGGGCTATAAATAAATATAAAGTACGATTGGTGGCGAAGGGTTATGCCCAAAAGGAGGGTATAGACTATGATGAAACATTCTCACCAATCATGAAATTTTCATCCATTCGCTTGGTTCTGGCTATTATCGCGCATCTTGATTTGGAATTGTTCCAAATGGATGTAAAAACTCCATTTCTCAGTGGAGAACTAGACGAGGAGATTTATATGCTCCAACCAGAAGACTTTGAGGTTAAAGGTGAAAATCAAAAAGTTTGCCGCCTCAAACGCTCTATATATGGCTTAAAACAGTCGTCTAGACAGTGATATTTAAAATTTCATAAGGTAATCCTCTCATATGATTTTGAGATGATTGAAGAGGACCACTGTGTGTATGTCAAGCGAGTGGGAGAGAGGTTCCTCCTTTTGTCGTTATATGTTGATGATATTTTAATAGCCGGAAACAATATGGAGTTAATCAATGTTATCAAAGGATGGTTATCTTCTGTCTTTGAGATGAAAGATATGGGTGAAGCGAGCTATGTGCTCGGCGTGAAAATTGTCCGAAATCGCTCGGAAAGGTTATTGAGTTTGTCTCAAGAAACCTACATTAATAAAATCCTGGAGCGTTTTCAAATGAACAATTCGAAACCCATTGATACTCCACTTGAAAAAGGATGTGTCCTGAGTGCTAGCCAATGCCCCAAAAATGAAGAAGAAAGGAGAGAAATGTCTAGAGTGTCTTATACCGCTGCGATAGGAAGTCTAATGTATGCCATGTTGTGTACTCGGCTAGACATTAACTTCGCAGTGGGTTTGGTTAGCCGTTATCAGAGTAACCCCGGTCTCACGCACTGGAAGGCAGTTAAACGAATTTTTCGTTACTTGCGAGGGACATCAGACTATGTCTTACGTTACCGTGGTGGTGACCTAAAGCTAGTGGGATATAGTGACGCGGATTGGGCTGGTGACCATGATGAGCGCAAGTCCACTTCAGACTTTGTGTTCCTGTTAATTGGTGGAGCTATCTCGTGGTGTAGCAAGAAGCAGTCTTGCATTACCCTATCCACTATGGAGGCAGAATATGTGGCTTGTTCTGCGGCGAGTCAAGAAGCAGTGTGGTTGCGGAATTTGATGCAGCGCTTGGCGCTTACACCTCATGGAGATGAGGGTGTATTGCTATATATAGATAGCACTTCCACACTTACTTTTGCCAAGGATCCTAAATATCACGGCAGAACAAAGTACATTGATATTCGTTACCACTACATAAGAGATTTGCTTGTATAAGGGTTAGTGGTGCTGCGACAGATTAGTTCTGGTCGTATGGTAGCTGATCCACTAACGAAGCAAATAGCTAGAGAAAGTTTTATTGGTCATTGTAAGTCTATGGGCCTTTGTAAATTATAATTGTTACAATTTTTGACATCACTAAAGTTTGCTCATTATGTTATGTACATTATGGGAATGCTTTACACATCGTCAGAGTGTCACCAGGCTAAGAATCACTCACTCACACAGGTGATTCACCTTTGGCGCTTACCGAAAGCGACAAAGATGAGGCATCTGATATTCCTGGTGTAAGACCCCAAATTATTTAATTGAGCCCAATATTTCTTATTAACTTTTATTAATTGAGAATAGAATTTTATTGAATTAATAATTGAATTTTGGATTCATTAATATTTAATTCGTTAGAAATAGTATAAGTGAAAATTCGACTACCTTATAAAAATCCATAAAAATAGTAAACAGATTAAGGTAGAGGTAGATAACAACTTTTCCTTCTGGCATTAGGCCATTGTAAATCCGTGGTAAGATCTATTTAGAGTTTAAACCCAAAAGTGCACACTTTTGACCCATACCTAACCCTTAGATTAAAACATAAAATTTGACCTGAATACTCAACCAAATGATCTGAAATTAGTGGCAAATGGAAGGCCACAATGTAAGGAACATTTACCCTCAATCAATTTGAGGTAAACCTAGCCCCAAAACGTGCTGCCGACATAGTTTGGTCAAGTCAAGGATTTCAGCGCCGTTTCTAAACACGTAGCTTGCAGCAGCGAATACTCCCAACTCCGAAGGCTTCAGAAGCTCTATGAGCTATCAAAATGAAGCCCTACGAGTCTTCTTTCATTTGGCTGCTGTGGGGTTCGTTGAAGTTTCAGATCTGGGGAGATCTAGCTCGATTTGTGGAGGTGGGTCAGCAGGCCGTTGGCTTCCCTTCGTCCTTCTTTGATCCATCGATTGAGGTAGGAATTCTCAACCAAATTTTGATCATGAGTATAGCAAGTTGTGCATCTCGTCGAGATCTATCCATTGGGACTGAAAGCCCCAATTTTCATCAGGTGTGGAGTGAGTTATCACGGGTTTTCTAAGGTGCTGTCCAAGTGTTCTTCATCCTAGGGTTTGAGTTTTCTCTCTCCGATTTGAGGTAGGATCTAACAACCAAACTCTAATTAACCTACATGATATAATCAGCATGTTATTATCTTTCATTTAACGTAGAAAGCCCCAAATTCCATTGAGCATGCCTCGTGAATTTTGAATTTTTGTAAGAGCATATCTAGAACATGTTTCATATAGTGTTCCTTTAAGTCAGAGCTTGATTACGGGCTAATTTTGAGTCATGTAACTTGATCTTCATGTAGCATATCATACATGGTTGGATTCATAATCGAGTCAACTTTCTTTTGACACCAAAAGCCCTAAATTCCGTTGTGTATGTTAAGAGAATTGCATGATTTAGTAGAAGTGGGTCAGGAACTAGGGTTTTCATGAAATTACCATATATAAGTTGAGATTCAATCAATTTCTGTAACAATTCATGTTTCAAAATTATAGTTTTATGACCCTAGAATGTCTATTAATATTCCTAGATCATGTGGTTTTGATTTCAACTCAATTGGACCCCATTTGGATGAGTTCATGTGGTTTTCGGTGGCAACTCACGCTGCTGTTCTTGCAGGGGTCGACCCGTTTTCTGGGCAACCCTGCAGGCCCGAGGGTCGACCCCAGGGGTTGTCCCCTCCTGTTCCTGCATGGGGGTCGACCCATTGCACAGGAATGTAGGGGTCGACCCATCTTCAGAAATTGCTGGGGTCGACCCCAGGGGTCGACCCATTCAGCTTCCAGACCCCAGTTTTTCAGGGGTCGACCCCAGGGGTCGACCCGTACACCAGAAACCCGATTTTCATCATTTTTCGACCCGAAGATGGATCCGAATCAGTGGGGAATCAACCCATTTAACTTAGACCCACTGAAATTATATCTTTGAAGAACAATTGACCTATTCATGTACCCCCCTTGATTTCAAATTTGCATTGGTCCTTTCTTGCAAACATAGTACAAAACACGATGTTTACCATCTCCATTACAACACTTACATTGGTTAAATAGAAACTCACATAATTAATGATTAATGGTGTAACTAAAACCCCTGATAATGCATTCTATTTCACCGCTGTGAGAGCTTGTTCTTTACCTCGACAACTTGTTCTAGCTTGTTGGCACTTTGGCTAATACAAATGATAATGGTTAATCATGATATCTTAACTTGATGATTAAGATTAATATGTTAATTAGCTTGTTTGATTGATGCTGTTTTACAGTAGCGCTGCACGATTAACTCTTGTTGTGACTTGGTTTCGATCTCCTTGATGATTATACTTACCTTGAAATTCTGGAAATGAATCTCATTCCTACTTGAAGTTGTTATTGCTACTTAGTTTAAACCTTGGAATTCTGGCCATAAACTGTGGAAGTCTAGATTCGTGAGATCTTTGATCCAAAGAAATCAATGCCTGGCAAACAATTAAGGGCTCGGTCTAGTCCTGGGAAGAGCGCCCGAACACTACGTGTACCCCCGGGGAGGTGAATGATTAGGTGTGGCATTTGGCACCAGTACTTGACATGTGTTAAATCTAGGACTGTCCACTACTCTCTACATTACTTTCTACTACTTTTCACTTTCCACTCTTCACTGTTCTATACTCTACTTGTTGTTACTTTACTTGCTGATTACTTGGACGTGGAAATGAAATTACATACGTGCTTGACATGACTTGAATTGTCTTGATATGGTCAACTTTTTATCGTTATCTCCTGTAGTAAATTCTTGTCTTACCATTCTATTCATTATATTTCTTGACCTTGCAAGATCTTTGAATTTTGTTTCGTGATATCATCGTTATCTTTTTATTGTTTTTATCCTTTGTAGCATGACATTTTAAAATGTAATTAAACTGTTAATCACTTATACCTGTCTGTTATTTCCTACTGAGCGTCAGCTCATAGTTGTGTTTTCCCCCTTTTCTAGGCTGTTCAGGTGACGCACTTACCGTTGGGGAAGGGCAGGAGTGATGTCTTGAGTGTATCAGTTCTAGTGTGTTAGTAGTGTGTTATCTTACTTTTAGTTGTGTTTTGGAGAGCATTTAGTCTCAGTCATGTTATTGAGCTTTAGTGATTGATTATTCCAGTTGTATTAAGTTGAACATGAGGTTATTGTATCAGTTGGGGTTTGTTAATGATCATTTAGTATTTCCATCTTGTAGCACTTGTGTATTATTTTAGATTAATTCTCTCTCTTGCCAGCGTGTCTCTAACTGTACGTCCCGATATTTCCGCCTTGTTCGGGGCGTGACACCTGGCGCCCTGAAGGTCGGGGAGTTAGGGGAATATCTCGAATAAATTATATATGCCGCCTTAGCTGAGGACTAAGCTGAGATCTAATGCAGATCGATCATGAGGATTTTGCAATAATCCAATGAAGCCTGCAAATTCCGGATATGTGAGTCGCAAGAAGGCGCTGAGTGGGAGCGACGGGTTTGCGTGACTCAGGTTAGTTGCGTAAGTCGCAACTTGACTGGTATCCGTGCGGTGTTTAATAATCATATTAATGACACGCCCATGAAAATGAAAGAACACCGTGGCATGCGTATCATACCGCATGTGTAATATACGACCGTATATGAGAATGATGAATGGATCACTCTTCATCATTGTGTGAGCTCGTAGATCACAATTGTGTGATTCCTAGTGTATCCCTAGTGACCTGCAACGCTATGTCATAAAAATGATGTTTGATGTCGCTACTTTAGCATGTTACTTAGGGTGATGATTAATACCGTCCAGTAGAACATGTCTAGGAAAGCGGTCGAGACGAATTGGATTGACATAAGTAGCATAGGGAAGATATTTTAATTTCACCATGCTTAGTTACTCATATCCCGGGAGACTTTATTATCTGTGTGGTGATAAAGTCATGGGCACTCAACATTTGGGGGTTTGACACTGCCCATTTTTCGAGAGATTCGGAGTGTCGAATCAGGTGACTATTAAATGTCTGAAATACACACCGAGATGTTCTGTATGCTCCGTTAGTTAGGTGACAACTTAACGGAACACCCTTCTACTATTCGAAGAATTTCGCGGAGGTCGCACACTCCATTTTTTGTACGACCGTTGAGCTTGGATGCATTCAGTATGTATAAATTTACGTTGTCGGCCCTAATGGGCAAGTGAGAGTTGTTAATTGGGCGTGTCCATTGGGCCGCCAGCCCAATCGCGCCGCAGGCGCAGACGTGCGTGTGCGGGGCTGGCGGCCCAATGGGCACGCCCAGTTAACAAGAACCAATGAAACACTTTCTGAGGATAGATCATAGAGCCCATCTTACCCTGCGTATGAAAGGCCGGGGATGCGCTATTAAAGGATTCTTTTTTTTCGTGAAAGCCGTGATGAGCAAGCTGGAATATAGAAAGCAGGAATTGGGGTGATTCCTTCTTTGTTTAAATCGGTTATTATTCTTTTGATACGAGATCAGATCAAGTGATTAAGATTCCCATTGCTTGCAGTTTGATTGCATCCTTCTAAAGTAATATTTGCCTGCAATAACGATGTCCGAGATAATGGTTCATCTTGCTCATTAAATCCAATGTTGGTGAATGATTTTGTTGATTGTATTCATAAAGATTGATGATCCATAATGTTCGTTTAGCGGTTTATGTAGAGTCTAATTGTATCTTATTCAATGGTTTGAATGGTCTAGTCATAAACAAGTCGCGCTCATTTTGTATTCTTAGACTTTGAATCAATTCCGATTTCAGGTCGAAGACTCGGGTTTTTGAAATTACTTCAGTGTTGATGACTTCGAATTCGAAATTATTTTTTAGATGTTATTAATGAAAATATCTTTTCTGCAATTTACGAATGATATGGAAGATTTTCTCATGGCATTGAAGGGCCATTTGGACTGACATAAGATAGATTTCGCTATCACTTGCTTCAAGCCCCAGCAGAACACAAAACTATCAGACTTCAAATATGGACACTATTGATGAAATACAAATGTAAGAAATTTCTTTGTAAATAATGGAGCACGATGTTAGATTTTCAATAGTTTAGGTCAATATAGGATTTGTCGGATCATACTGGATCGTGGCGCACTGGCCTTTCGGGATCGTGCCAGCGAGAAATTGACACATTGGCGTGTCGGTCTAGGCTCGATCTAATGTGTGGCGGCGGTTGACGGGAGGCCGGTTGGAGCCCCCCTCCCTCCCTCTCTCCGCCCAACTGACCCCCTTGCCTCCCTCTTTTCGCTTGAAGCTCTTGCTCCTGTGGACCTCAGTGGACCCTCGTCTCTCCCTCTCTCTGCCCGGTCGACCCCCCTCTCCTACGGCACTTGGCAGGCTCCCCTCTTTCTCTCGCTCCACCTAGAGCTCCTACGGCCACCAGTGCATCTCCCTCCCTCCCTCTCTTTATCCAAAGAGGATAAAAAAAATCTCTCCTCTCGACACGGTATCATATCATATTGTACCATTGCACACGTACAATTGGAGGATTGACACGGTCACATCCAATGGTACGATAAATTTTGGGTCACATTAATTTAAAAGCTTAAAATTTAATATTTAACATTCTAAAAAGTTTGGAAAATTTGTAGGAATAACCTTGTTACATGCGTAATTATAGGCATGCCACTCTCGTGTACATATTAATTAAAAATTTCAAATATTCGATCTCCGGCTGATGAAAATTAATAACGGTGATATTTATGCACGGTTTGAATTAATCTTATTAATATATTTTTGAAATTATTTTTTACAAATTCATTAGAATGATTTTTTATAAATTCACTCCTAGTAATAGTTTATTTGTAAAAATTTTATTAAAATAATACGTATAAACATAAATGCACAAATACTCTTAATGTTAACTACCGTGTGAAAAATACATGTCAACAAATAACGGATGGATATTTCTACATTTAATTTTATGCAGTTGGGTCAATTTTACACTTATGTTCATGTAGTAGGTTAGTTTTGCGCGAATAAACAAAGACATTAGGAGATACTTTAAGTTGCGTTTGGAAATGTCGTGAGATTGTGGTTTCTTACCGCAATCTCATGAGAAATAAGATATTAGGTTTTGGAAGTACATTTTTTTCCATATGTTACCTCTCTCTGTTAACTATCACAATCGTTTTTTTTTTTGAAAATCAAATGAGATGTTGACTCGTTTGAAAAGACTTGGAGGGGCGCAACGAGTCAAAATAGATTTTTAACTCAAACTAGTTACATTTATCTGATGTCAGGTTATGACACTTTTAAGTTAACCTTTAAGTTAAAAGGTCCCTTGTGCACATATACTTGTCTTGTGAGATTATATATATATATATATATATATATATATATATATATATATATATATATATATATGTTATTTTTATAATTATGTTAAAATTTTTCGTTATTGAATCACCGACAGTTCTCGAAAAAGTGCGGCGTATAGGGCTGTCAATAGATCGGGTTCGAATCGAGTTTAAATCGACTCAACCCGAACTCAATTTATCAAAAGTAAGACCCGAGTTTGACTCGGGCTCGACATTATGTAAAACATTTAAAACATGTCTAAGGTCGGTCCCGACAACTTAAATAAAATAATAAAAATAATAAAAATAAATAGATTTAATATTATAAAATTTATAATCTCATTAAATTAATTAAAATTTTGATAATAATTACATAATTTATGTGAAAAGAGAGTTTTAAAATTTTTAATTAAATAAAATAACATGATTTTAACTACATAAATTTTAAAATTTGAAATGAGAATAAAAAAGAGAACGGCCCGTACAGACCCGCGGGTTGAACTCAAAACTCGAGTCCGACCCGCGAATCTAGTCGGACTGCACTTTTAGACCCGACTAAAAATTTGTAGATCGAAAAAGACCTTATGATCCGACCCGAAATCAGGCAAGACTCGCAGACCTATCAAATCGGCCCGACGCATAGACAACCCTACACTCTTGTGGTGTGCTCCTTCTTGTTATTTCCGGGAAGAAAGGGTTACGGCCCAACCCTTCCTCACGGGGAGTTTTGTATATGTATATTTTTTGATAAATAAGTAAATATATATTAAAATATAAAATATAAAATATGTATAAAAATAGGCCACGTTGGATCAGACCAGAGTCAATCACCTATAATAATCTCAATCGAGTTTTGTATCCATATGAATATTACGGGGCAGGTGAACCCACCAATATCAGATACTCTGAATGCTATTTAACTAATGAAAACGCGCACACACACACTCTCTCTCTCCACGTGTACGTGTGTGGACTGTGAAGTAGGGCTTTATAATTAAATTGGATCGATATATACTCATATATTATTTATTTTATTTTATATTTAACATTTCTTAATAGATAAGTTAGTTCTAGAGCATCACGTTTTTCATATTTTTTTAATTTTTATTATTTTAAGAGAAAAAAATAAAATTCAGACTGCAAACATGAGATTTAAATCGAACACCTTGTGGTTGAACAAATAACATCCCAATTAACTTTACTACGTATGATTTCATATTAATATTTATTATAATAAATATTTATTATATATATTTATTTTTAATATATTATAATATAATATAATACGATGTCATACCGTAATCATATCGATACGAAATCGACACAATCCATGAGACTCAACCGTCAAATCTTAATGTTAAGACCGTGTCATTTCAAGAACCTCACTGTTGTCCCCCTTTACCACCTCCAACAGTTCTCGCTGGCCTTTTGTCTCCCTTCTCCTTCTCTTCGCTTTGAGTGCTATTTGTTTCTATATTGAAGTTCTTTGATTTTAGGATGACTACTTTTAAAATTATAGTGCCTTTTAATTTTAAAATTAGATATATTTTATTTAAACTACCATAAAATAAAATAATCTTTATTTTTTTTATTATGATGTCAACTGATTTTTCGATTTTGATTTCGTACGGATATAAAATGTAAGTTAAAATAAAAGAATCTTGGTGTCACGTGAGCCCACGTAATCTTATTTACACTATTTCACTGTCAAACGAACAGTGAGAAAATGTTTTAAAATAAAACAGCTATAAAATTTTACATTGTTTTCACGATGAAACAAACGAGCCCTTAAAGAATGTTAATAATCTATAATGATCGTTTCATCTCGCTCGGTTCCAGTATGCTGATGACAATGATCATTTAATCTCATCTTTCATGGTTGCCAATATCATACATACATAACATCTTACTTATGTCACCATGCCCTCTATTTCGAGTATTATTTTTGTAGCATTAATATGTTAGGAAATGATAAGGGTATAGAAGCAATTGCGTCAGCAGAAATGGTAATTCCACAGTTTACCTGTTAAGAGGAGTATATCCGTAGCAAATGCATTTTTGAAAGTATGTAGCAACTTCTTCGCGACGTCGTTCAAGTGTCTAGGACGCCTCTGCTTCCTGGAGAACGCATTTCTGCCGAGAGATCAAAAGCTTCCTCGGAGGTGCGACGACCAGAACCCATAATTCCCTTCTCTTTCTCGCTTTGGTTCCACCTCATGGTATGCTTTCTGTTCTGAGGTCGTTTTAGATCGATGCATCTTTCTTCTTTGATGGGTTCGGAAAGTTACCTTTTTTTTCTCTCTTGTTTCTAGTTTGCCTTTCTTTTGAGACACCAGCGCAGAACGAATCCATCATTTGTTTTGTTTCTCGCGATTTCCCATCTGTTTAGTCGTTCTTGCGATCAGACGAAAGAGATCTGTTTGGTGGGAGCTGGCCCAAATCCTTTTTCTCAAGGTACAGTCCTCGTTTGCATGTTGAGTTGTGATCATTTATGCTAGACCTGCTTTTTCCCTGATTGTTTGTCTGCCCTGTTGCTTATTGTTCGACTGATAGATTTGAAGGGAGTATGTGAAGTTTCAGCTTTCTTCCATTCCTTCCTGGACACTTGTTCTGTAGTGATGCACTGAAGAGTTTGGTGACTAGGAGTGTTGGGCTGGAATGTAACCCTAGGTCTTTTTAACAAAATATTAGTCCCATCCAGAGCCAATTTTGAGGGCCCCATATTCCTTAAATGGATCCCTGACGCCCATGCCAATCCTGTTTCTTAAAACATAGCCATTTATCTCATAATGTGATAATCTTTTTGAAGATTTCCCAAGTTTTTGCAAAAGTAAATCGCTTTTAGTTATATTCTTCTTACGTCCAATCTTTGGAAGTTAGAAAGGGTGAGGAGAATACATAGATAGGCTTGCAAGTACAAGTCTACAAAGAGGAATTGGAAAGAAGTCTTTAATGTTTTAAACTCTAGGAAGTAGTTCTGTCCATTTTCTTATTTAAATTTATGTTAGTATTTTGCCTACCAAGAAACTTTGTCTATTTGAGCAAATCCCTTTATTTCATTTATTATAATAGACTGGTGATTTTAAAATGCTATGCAGTGGGCTTGTGGAAGAATGCTATTTACAAATCTGTGATTTGAAATTATGGAGCACGTGTCTGGGAACCATTCCAACATCCAATGGCTTCAAAGTTTTGCTAATCAGTATGTGTTTCATTGGGGAGGACATGGGCTCTATGAGATTCTTATTGCTCCTTGTCTTGTTCTTGTTCTGTCTCTGTTGCTTTCTTCTTTAGCAATGGACAAGAAAAGCAAGAAAAGAGCAGTGCAAGTTGATGTTGGTGGGGAGGCTAGTCTAACAATGAGAAACAAGATATTCCCAACATTGGTTGAGGTACCCTGGGAAGGAGCATCAACTATGGCAGCACTTTTTGAGCAGTCTTGCAGAAAACATGCCGGGAACAGGTTTCTTGGAACCAGGAAGCTCATTAGCAGGGAAGTAGAGGCAGCTGCTGGTGGGAGGAAATTCGAAAAGCTACACCTGGGGGAATATGAATGGATGACTTATGGAGCAGTATTTGATCGTGCTTGTAGCTTTGCTTCTGGTCTTGTGAAATTGGGTCATAGTCCAGATAGTTCTGCAGCTATTTTCTCTGAAACCAGGGCAGAATGGTTCATTGCTCTTCAGGTTCTAACATCTGGTTTATTTATTGAATATTTTTATGCCTTTTCACCTTCATATTAAACTAATAGAGATAAAGTACTTAAATGAATTTTTGATCAAATTTTGCTTTTATGTCATCATTGGTTTCTTGTGTTCTTATTTTACATGATAATATACTTATTAGCAGGTCTCCTTCTTTCGTATATCAACTTCTCTTGTACATTACAGCCTATCCAGCTAATGCCTGTGGATTGTGGAGACTCTGTAGTCTGGACCTTGTCTTCTTGAAATGAGAGGAGCAAGTGGGCTGAACAGCACTTGGAAGAACATACCCGTTGGATCTCATTGTTTAGAATTTGATAGTTGTGAAGTCCTGATCCAGTAACGGTGTTGTGAAAATGTGGAAAATAGATCATACATCTGCTGCCTCTAGCCTTTGGTAGGAATCAAGGGCCTTCCCTTGCAAAGTGAGTGAACAAGGCTTCCAAGAAACACAAATCCAGGAAGCTTTTTAATATCTAGGTCAGCTCTATTGACAGTTTTCATGTAAAAGTATATGTTTTCAATCATTAAAATTTCAGAAATAAGGGAATTAAGTAAAATATTGCCTATGTATTCTCTAGAAATGCCAAACCAACCTGAAACCATAGATTCCATTACCTTTATAAGATCTCTAGTGGAGCATTTAGGAGTTATTAGTCTAGCCTTCTCATAAAAGTATATATAGAGTGTTGGTTCACTATTCATGAAATGACACATCAATCTATTGATAGAACTAATGATTGGTAACTTTTAATTTTGTAATTTCTGGAAATTGGCTTTATTGTTAATGAGTTACTGTTCCATAAAAATGTTTCTCTACTTATGTATGCCACATAATGTCAAAAGGGGTTAGATACATGATACTTAGTTTTGATGTACAAACATGCGTATGAAACAATGTATGCAGATTTCATGCTGAAACAATCTTTGATAATGATTGGAAGATGGAATAATTTCTGCATGATATATGCTCTTTCTCATTCCTAACATCCACATTTATCTTCGGCTTATATCAGGGCTTTTTCCGTCAGAACATAACTGTTGTGACCATTTATGCTTCTTTAGGTGATGAAGCACTCCTCCACTCACTTAACGAGGTTAGTGCATTCATTATTTTCATTTTTGTGGCATCTTTTCCATCTGTTAACCTCTGGAGGGATGGATCTAAAATATTATTAAGAAATATATAAAAGCTGAATTTATATGCATTTCTTGAAAAACGGTATCCTCTACCAGTGCCCTGTGTTGCTGCATGCATATTCCACTTTATTTGTTTCTTTTCTATTTAGGCTCGAGCTCTTTATTTTCTTTTAATCAAAAAACAAGAATGGCTGTACGAGTGCATAAGGAACTTTGTGCTTGCATGAAAAGGGGATGAACTGACCGCCATCCTTCATGTACTTGCCTTTGGATTTCATCGCATGATTCTGCCTCTCCTCAGGGAAATACATGAAGGTGTACCTATAAAAATATTGTTTCAGGTATTGCTTTTGGAGCATGTCAATATATTTCTTCTAATTCAATGTGTGCATCTCAAAATAAAATGTGAAACTAGAGAATTCAAAAGATGCCTGTATTTTACTGTCCTGTCTTACCTTCAATTATTAGAAGCTACTTGGGTAAATACATATAGATATGATATGTTATTTGATACAGCATTTTCTTTGTTTTTTTGTGCTAATTGACTGATATATTCTTGTTTTTGGCAGGCTGGAGTATCAACTCTGATTTGTGATGCCAAGCAATTGGGGAAATTATCTGCCATAGGGTCACATTTGGAGAATATGAAGCATGTTGTTTACTTTGAAGATGAAGGAAATCCAGTTGATTCTGTTACTCTTGAGAGCATGAAACAGTGGACAGTTTTATCCTTCAATGAAGTTGAAAAGATTGGCCTAGAAAATCCTGTTCATCCAAGGCTACCTTCAAGTTCTAACATTGCTGTAATTATGTACACAAGTGGCAGTACTGGACTACCAAAGGTTAACAGTTTAGACATATTCAAGTTAATAATTGTCAATGTCTTGAGGAGATAAATAAATAGATAAGTCTTGGCAGCTTACCTTGAGTCATTACTTTGACCTGTAATGCTTTCTCCTATCAGGAAAATTGGATTCAAGAGGTAAAACCCAAGGATGACAGTTTCGGTTTCGGTTTCGGCCGGGTCCGAAACCGAAACAGTATCGGTTTCGGTTTCGGCCCGAAACCAAATAAAATACTACTTTTTTTACCCTGTAGTTGATGTCTGGTTTCGCCCGGTTTCGGCCTGTTGGTTTCGGATCGGTTAGGTCCGAAACTGATACGTTTCGGCCGAAACTGCCAACCATGGTAAAACCAATGTGTTCCTTTGTTTTCATTGCCCAAAATAGCCCTTGCAGACTTTGTGGTATAAATTGAGCTGATTTATGTAGCTGATACTCATAAGGTCACTGTATCCCCTTGTTTTCATTACCCAAAGACACCTTAGAGACTTTGCACTCTAACTCTAGTTGATTTACTTGACTGATAATCATACTACTTTTCTTCCTTGTTTAACACGCGGGATTTTTGATATGAGGATAAATTTGGTTTTATGTGGTTTGGGAATTGAAAAAATTAATTATGTCCATTGATTAGACTGAGATGCACAATTATCAGCCTTTTGAAGGGCATGTGCAATGTTAATTATTGTTAATTCCACAAATTAAGTTTATCAGACGATTAACGTTCGGGTGCTGGATCTTTCCTCACTGACCACAATTAGTGTTAATTTACATCGGCATAAAGTTCGAACACTTTTGCTTAACTGTCAGAGAAGAGCTATTAACCTTCACAATATCAATTATGATATTGAGGGCATATTCGCAATAACAACAACAAACTCCCTAAGAAGGATAACGGTACTTATGCCAGGATGAGGGCAAAAGTGTAATTTGGTTTGGGATAAAATAGGAGTAACTTGGGGGTTACTCCATAGTTTATACAATGTCTAGAGACTTAAACATAATTTGGTAGGAGCAGGGATATATTTGTTGTTTTGTACTACCCAGGGTTTATTCGTAGTTTGACACTAGCTAGGGGTATATTGGCAGTTTGGCACTGGCAGGGACTATTTGTAATTGGCACTGGCTATGGGTATGATGGCAATTTAGGTCTTGGAGGACATATCCACAATCAACCCATGTCAAAAAATGGCATTCACACAATTAATAGAAACTTAGGGTATTTTTATAACTCCTGAAAAAGTACATGGTGCTTATACAAATATAAGACTGTCTTAGTAAATTGTAGACTTTACAGGACTTTTATGCAAAAGTGCGCGACATATCTATAATTTCTAAAATTTGCAGGGTATTTCTACAATTACAAGACATTGTTAGGGTTTTCTTGTAATTTTGGAGATATTTTCGTATTTTCTGATTAATTCAAAAAATATATTATTTTACCATCAAATTACATAGAAAATTACATCACCAGCCCCCTAGGGACATAAGTGTAAACTTAGGGGTATTTATAAAACATACCCTTATGTGGGTCTTCACAAAAACACAAAGAACAAAAGCTCCAAGCGATCCTCTGCTGCTCTTTGGGATCTCTCCTTCATGTTTGTGGGTCCCCTAGGGGGTATTTATAGGCCAAGAATGCTTAATCGGACTGGACAAGGCATTTTGGGGCTTACCCGGGCTAGATGGGCTCCCGTGGGAGCTTACCCAGACCGGGTAAGCACCCACGGGGTGGCCCCCTGTTCGGACAGGCCACATAGGCCTATCCGGACCGGATAGGCCCCCGTGGGAGGCCATCCGGGCCTGGATAGGGCTCTGCGGGTGGGCCCCTAGTCCGACCGGCCATGGAGGCCTTGTCCAGACTAGATAGGCCTCCCGCGGGAGGCCAACAGGCCCGGCCAAGCCCCACCAGGCCTGTCCGGTTTGAGTGGGCTCCCGCGGAAGCCTTACCCGAGCCGGGTGGTCCCTATGAGGGTGTATGGAGGCCGGCCCTTGCCCATTTTTTTATTTCTCTTTGGTTTTGGTGCTTGCACGTGGGAGAAGAGAGAAGAAAGCAACGTATCCGTGGTTTATGCTTTTGTGTCTTGCTGTTTGCATTCCTTCCTTGAAGGATTTCTTCCCATTCGAGCTCGAACACTTCGTGAGTTGTGACCACCAATTTCCTTGAAGATTTATTTGTTGCAAAAACATTTTATTTTATGCCATCCATCCGGCGGGGGTTCCCGGGGTTATATTTGACCCCGTCTCATGACGGCTTTGGCTTTGTGCCATTTTTTCTCCCATTATTAGACAAATTTATTTTTTTTCATTTGGCTCGATTTATCCGAGATAAATAACGGGTTCAACATTCCTTTTTCTAGCTATTGGTGAAATCACAGCTGAAATCAGGAAGAATTTAAGTTTCATGTATGCAGCTCTTATTCATTTTATTATATTATACTCAAAAGAATTTAATGCTTGAAATATATTTGGTTAACCATCAGGACAAACCAGTTCACACGTCGTCGTCATCAGAGCCTTATCCCATTTGTTTGGGGTCTGTTACATGAATCTTTTTACTCCATTTTTAATCCATCTGATGTTATACTTGTAGTTAAGGTAGGAAGGTTGTCTTTTCTTACTGTCTAACCATATACTCTAGGCCTTGTGTGATTTATTTTACCCTCCTCCACTTGCTCCTTATAACAGATATTGAACTTGGACACCGTCACACGGGTGCACATGACCAAACTGTCTGCAAGTTAAAATTAGTGGCGGCAGGGGCTGTACTCAGTGTCAACAGGAGATACACTTAAATATTCACATGCATATTCATTTTGAATCTTATCTTTTCTTGTCTTACCACACATCTGGCTCAACATCCTTATCTTTTCAACACAGTTTTTTATGTGTTCTTTCCTTACAATCCAACACTAACTCCCATAGGACATAGTAAGTGTCACATGCTAGAAGTCCCTGAATCCTGTCCATCCCTCTCCTTATCTATATAATGTAAAAATGAAAACAATAAGAGTGTAGAAATGCATAGTCCTGGGCCCATTTTTGGCTATTCTCCTTTCTCACACAAAATTCTGATCAAATTTCTTCTTTTTAATGTTCTCATTAGTTTACTGTACTGCAAAATGTAAACCATGTGCCCTAGGATTCTATGAAGAATTAGTGGTCTAATAATCTTTTAAGAATTATGACTGAGGAATAAGCCTCATGATTGACATTTCTGTTTTGTATCTGCTGATGGTATAGTGTGAAGAGTGATGTGTGAAGTGAGACACCGCACTCTTATCTTTTGACATTTGGATTTAATTTTAGTGGAGTATTAATCCTTGTGTTTAACCGGATGAACTTGATTGATGATTAAAAATAGTTGTGGACAGCTCATCTTTCTTTGTCCATTTTTTAAAGTTTGTCCTATCTTTTACGCAGGGAGTCATGATTGCTCATGCAAATATTGTTGCTACTGCTGCAGCAGTTACAACAATTTTTCCCAATATAGGAATTGGTGATGTTTTTCTGGCATACTTGCCTCTAGCACACGTCTTTGAACTCGCAGCAGAGGTACTTATAGCCTTACAATCTTTGTTGCCTCTTGAGCCGTTCCATCCTTCTTAATCACCTTTATCTGACATGTTTATGCTGTCCAGACAGTGATGCTCTCTGCAGGTTGTGCTGTGGGTTATGGTTCAGCATTGTCCTTAACTGATTCATCAAATAAGATCAAGAAAGGGACAAAAGGAGATGCATCTGTATTACAGCCCACTCTTATGGCAGCAGTTCCTGCAATTTTGGACCGTGTTCGGGATGGTGTTCTGAAAAAGGTCTGAACTTTTTTGCATGAAGAGATTTTTCCTCTCACTTGGCTTCATGAGGCGGAGGTATCTGTTTGCTTGTCTTGAATTTGTTTAGTTTCGTTATTTCTAGGTTGAGAGGGTGGGATATCCAAGAGGCTCTTTCATGTTGCCTATAGACGCAGACTTGCAGCAATTGAAGGAAGATGGTTTGGAGCATGGGGATTAGAAAGGTTTCTGTGGGATACCATTGTTTTTAAAAGAATACGGTCTATCCTTGGAGGTCGTATTCGCTTGATACTCTGTGGGGCAGCTCCATTGTCTGGTGATACACAAAGATTCATCAATATATGTCTTGGGTAATTTCCTTTCTATTAATTCTAACTTTTTGTTACATATATTGTTTGTTGACTTAAGTTAAAGATAACCTTAACTTTTTGATTCTATGTCTTGGGACAATATATAGTGTTTTGTGATTCTTTTAGGCGTCTTATGTGAACTTCTGAGATGAAGACTCAACTGATATATCTTTTGTCCAGTTAGAAAACCATGGGTTGCAATGTAATCTTGGATTTATTTGAGTTAATAAACCAGTTGTACATCTTCTACTTCAGCAAGTCTTTAACCATCCTTCTTTGCCACTGTTTTAAACTTTTGTATGGTTAGAGTAAATATCCAGGGAGGAAAAAATGTAGAAAAGTTTCCTTTTCTATAAATTATTATTAAAGACTCGGCTTCATAATCTTTCTACATTACGTTACAATTCTTTTGTCCCAAAATCCTAGAGTGGCATGCATCATTTCCTTTATAGTGCATCTGTTATCTCTATTTTAGAGGATGATTTAGTGGATCATCTCTAGTGTGGAATGCATAATTGAACAAACACATGAACCACCTTTTGCAAAGAATTTCAAGCCACTAGTGGAGTAAGCAGCTGGTAATCTGATGTGAAATTATATGCTGGAGGAAAATTCCTAGAGAAATTATAGCTGATCTATCTGGAAGTAAGGCATAAGCAATCATAGCTGATCTCTCTGGAAGCAAGCCAGAAATGCATGCGTGTGTAACATTGAGGATGGGCATATTGGAAAGGAGGTCACATCTTCTTATCCTTCCATTTGATTTAGTTGGGTGGAGAAATGATTTTTTTTTCTTTTCATATAATTTTGTTTGAGCATCCATTTAACTTGTACATAGCCATTTTCAGGGATCCAATAGGTCAAGTATATGGCTTAACTGAGACATGTGGAGGAGGAACCTTTACTGAAAGTGATGACAAAAGTGTTGGCCGTGTGGGTCCACCACTTCCTTGTTGCTATGTTAAGGTATCTCATCTTTGTAATGCATGAGATATAACTGTGTCGAAGTAATACTCATGATCCAACTTAATTATCCTTGTATGCATCTTTGCTGGCTGCTGCATGCAGATATATAGAGAAATTAAATGATACTTCTTGGTGAATTAATGCCACAATGACAGTTCACAGAGATTGGTGTGTCATAGTATGCATGGGAAAGTTCGTTCTAGTCTTTTTTTTCAGTAGGTAAGTTTTTTTTTTCTTTTTTAACGGGGAGGGGGAACCGAGTATTGAACCCAGGACCTCCCCCTTACAAAGGGGGAGGGTGTCCACTCCACCACTGGCTGGGGACAAAGTTTGTTCTAGTCTCCTGGGAAGAACTACATATTTATGCGTGCAACAATCATGTTGAATTTCTCTGTCTATTCTATTGGATGAGTGAGGTTAAAAATGATGATCAAATTGCTTGGAGTTCTTCATGTCATCATGCACTTTGGTCAAACCATAGTACTGGGAAACTCTTTTACACCTTAATATATGTTGTTTCACTCCCTGTTTCTTGCATCCATTTCTCATTTCACCTTAACTTGCGAATAAAAAATGTTACCGGATGAAGTGTTTTTCGCATTTGCTTCACAGTTTGCTACCCACTTTTATTTCCCATCTTGTTAACCATGGTTCAAACTTTGCACCACGCCAAAGTACTGATAACTTTGTGCCTTTTCTGCACTCCACAATTTTCTTTGTGCATCATAAGGCTTAGTGTGACATGATAAGCCCAAGTTATTAAGAGTACTGGAATGATGTGAGGTCATAGTAGTCACGGTTGTTAATCTGATGTAGTTATGTTGTTTTTTGCATTTTATAAATATTTTATTTGAAAAGCTGAAGTAATGGCTTAATTGTACTCATTTCTGGTACATTGTACACAAATTTTCTTCAAAACATTGTATAATACAGGCATATTTGGTCTGATCAAGCATTCATAAGAATCATCTAAAATGTTTTGAAGTTCAAAAGAATAGTAACTGCCTAGGTAGTGAGTAGGCCGCCTCTCTGCCCAGGTGATCTGCCTAGATAGTAGGGGATACTCTCTTTCCCTGCTTAGGCATCTTCCTAAACAACTTGAGTGAATCTTATGATATTTGGAAGGTGAAGATTATTGTCTTTTTTACTCTGAGAACACTATGACGACCTTTTTTCCTTTTCAATAAAATTGTTTGCAGCTTGTTTCATGGGAGGAAGGTGGCTATATGATCTCTGATGAACCAATGGCCCGAGGAGAAGTTGTAATTGGTGGTTTTAGTGTGACTCAGGGATATTTCAAAAATAAAGCAAAAACAGAAGAAGTGTACAAGGTAGTCTTCCACCTTGGTACATGCTGTAACTTCATGTGTAACTTTCATTAACATCCAACTTATGCAGGTGGATGAGAGGGGAATTCGCTGGTTCTATACAGGTGATATAGGACAATTTCATCCTGATGGTTGCCTTGAGATAATTGATAGAAAGAAGGATATTGTGAAACTTCAACATGGAGAATATGTGTCCCTTGGAAAGGTACATTAATACTTGGGATTACATATGTTATACTTGAAATGTATAATTTACATAAAAAAATTGATTTTACGTGGAACTTTAACAGGTTGAGGCGGTACTAACTTCAAGCAAATACGTGGATAATATCATGGTCCATGCAGATCCATTTCACAGCTATTGTGTTGCCCTGGTAGTGCCTTCTCAGACATTAGAAAATTGGGCTCATAATGCAGGGATTGAGTACAAAGATTTTACGGATCTCTGCAGGAAGGATGAAGCTGTCCATGAAGTCCAGCAGTCTATCTCAAAGGTATTTCTTCCATTTTATATTGTTCTATGCACCTTCAAAAGGTCATTGCTAAGATTCTTTTAAAGGGATCTTCTGTGTATAAACTCCAAATCTTTCTTAATTGTGCCTATAACCCTGTGAAGAAAGTCAAATTCATGGTGAGTAACTGCTCACAGAAACATGACACCATACTGTATTCTTCATTTGCAGAATAAACTGCACTTTTAAACAGGAGTTGACAATGATAGTAGAGATAATAAAACAAGTTGAAATGTGAAAGCATATCGTGAAACATGAGACTTCTTTTGTGGATAATTCAATAGATCTTCCAGAAAGCACCTTGGTTTAATCTTTGGGGGAGTTTTTACATGTTAGTGACGGGATTCTTCAGAGATTCATGTTTGTTTAGTGAATCCTATGCAGAAAGCCCATAGAAGTGTTATACAAATGATTTTTCCAGATAAGGTACATGCGCAAGCGCATGGGTAACAAGGAGCAAATTACATGTATGAATTTTCAACGTCCTCTTGTTACTGGTTCAGAGAGCTATGTTGTTGTTGTTGCAGGTAGCCCACGATGCAAAGCTTGACAAGTTTGAGATCCCTGCAAAGGTTATGTTACTACCGGATCCGTGGACCCCAGAAGCAGGGCTTGTTTCTGCTGCAATGAAGTTGAAGAGGGAGCAGTTGAAGGCAAATTTTAAAGAGGAGCTCCAAAAGCTCTATCACTGAGCCCTATATTGCTATGTACATTTTGCATATAGTTGCTTGCTGCATGTTTATGTTTGCATCACCCAACTTAACTGAAAGAGAAGAAAATATTTTTCATCTTCAGGAACTAGGGGTTGTTTGGATTGCCGTAAAAAGTGTAATCCCTTGGTTTGAAATAAGGTTCGTCGCACCGTTGGATCAGATTGTGCCGGTCCTCCTCCGGTGGTATAGTCCGACATGGTACGGTATGATACCATGTTGAGAAGAGAGTTTTTTTTCAAAGAAAGATTTTCTTTTTTATAAAATCTTATTCTTTTCCTCTTCCTCACCATTGCAGTCAGTCCCCGAAACCCTGGCTGCTCAGGCACCCCACTCAGGCGCCGAACGATGCCGACCACCCACTTGTAGCCTCCCTCACCTTTGCTGGCCACCGGACGATGCCGACCACCCACTTGTATCCTCCCTCACCTTTGCTCTCTGAGGCCAGCCCCCCCCTCCGTCGCCATTGTCGTCGGCCATAGGCGACCTGGTATTGGATCGACGGCGTGCTGGTTTTACACCGGCACGGCTGATATGCAACGATATAAGGCAAGATATAAGGCAAACCGTTTTAAAACTCATGGAAATAAAGTCATTGATATTTTTACAGCCATTTTTAATCGAAGTGAAAGTGGGGATTCCACTGTAAATTGATTGTTCCTGATGCGAACCCAGGTTTCAGTAATTTGCATCTATCCAAACAAAGACCTTTCGGTAGCATTGCAAACATTCTTATCAGTTATCAGATACTACTCTGATATACGAAGAAGAACATTTTCTTGAGCACCTGTTGACCCCCACAAAATATCTACATAAGTTTCATATTTTCAGAAATTTTTGGAAGGAGAAATATATATTTTTGACAAGGGTTGGCAAGATGACTAACTTTTGTGTTTAGGTGCACGAAAAAAAAATATGTGGAAGACATGTCACAATCCCCCGTATAAGCCAAACAAGAAGAGCTCTACATGTGAATTTTTTAAGTTGTAAGGAAGTTTTTTACAGTCGGAAAAAGGGAAAAGAAGGCACCTCTGCCCTGCCAAGGCCGGAGGAGACCCCCTCCGCCCTGCCCTGCCCAGGCCGGAGGAGGCTGCCCTCCGCCCTGCCTGCAAGCCGGAGGAGGCTCTCCTCCGCCCATGGCCCATGTGGCTGTTAAAAAAAAAGAAAGAGAAAAAAAAATTGAATGAAGGAAGGGGAATAGACAGGGGGGAGGAAGACCAAGAGTCACCTTTTCAAATCCCACCGGAGAAGAGTCTAGGAGGAGGTCCTCCGCCCCACCTCTTATCACCTATAAGAAGGGGGCTTCAACTAGAAGGAAGGAGAGAACAGAAAGGGTAGGAGTCAAAGGCTTAGAGAGCTCCCAAAAAGGGCCCAAGCAGCAGCAGCGCACAGTAACGGGAGGGAACAGCAAGCTGCAGCAGGTCCGGCAATTGGAGAAGAGCAGCAGGGGGAGAAGCTTGTTCGCTTATTGGATGGAAAGTCCAATATAGATGCAAATCATTATTTAACTACTGAAACTCAGCAGCCTGTCCATGTCAGATCTACTGATTCCACCATTGAATATGATGATGATGATTTATGTGTACAGCTGAAGAAGACATGCCGAGAGTTAGATGACTGCAGGAATAAACTAAAAAGTTACCTAGAATTTAATGCAAAACTCACTTGAGAAACAGCCTCAATTCTGTATGCAAGGCTGATACTGAACCTGATGACATGGAACTGTCTTCATGGTCTTCTTCAATGGAACACCATGTCTATGAAGACAAGGTGGAAAGTATGTGTGATGCTACCGTAAATCATGCTGAACAAATTGTCCATTTACAGCAAGAGTTGGATATACTGAAAAATAATTCTTGGAGAGAAGAGAGCATCTCGTACTGAGACGAGGAAAGAACACGAGAGCAGCATAAGAGAGTTCTTGGTGAGCTTATGAGAGGCCCAAGTAAAGAAAAAGATAAGAGGTTGAAGAAGAGGAAGGAGGAAGTCTACGCCCTCTTGCTGCCTCTCCCCTCTGGAGTTTGAAATAGCAGCAGCAGCAACATAACTAGAGACTGCAGCAACAGAACTCAGTGGAGGCACCATAAGAAGGAGAAGAACATTAGCAATAGAGGGGGAAAAGACGACGAGGCAACAGGGCCACAGGTAGCCCAGTCTGCCATGTGCAAGGAGGGGTATAGTCACCACAAAAGACTCCAGTTTTGGTCACATCCTTTGAGAGTGGTGAGCCTAAGAGATGTGTCATCTCCTAAGTCATAAAAAGACTCCTTGTGCACTGTTGTACACCGATATCAATGTGAAAAGGCCCCTTGTGCAGAGCTGTATAAGGTCGTGAAAAGGTCCCTTGTGCAAATTGTAGTTGTACATGGGAAGGGACAATGCTGTACTGCTGTACATGGAAAGGAAAAATAAAATGAAGATACATCCAAGGAAAAATTAAAATGACCGAAGGGAAAATCAAAATGGTGTTACTTTCATGATAAGAAATTGTAGTTAAGCTCTTGGTTGATCGGCAAATTGTAGGAAAATTCTCTACTGTTAGAAAATTACAGAAATGCCCCTGATTGGCAAAAAATTACAGAAATGCCTCGATGTGTAGAAAATTATAGAAATACCCTCGATGGATAGAAAATTAAAGAAGTACTCCGATGGTGAAAAAATTATAAAAATACCCCTAATGGTGGGAAAATGCAAAAAGGCCTTGAAATATCAGAAAATTGTGGAAATACCACACTTGTGGGAAAGTTGCATGAAAGTCATTGCTCAATCTAGAAACTGCACAAGTTCACGGTTTGTCTCAAAATCACCAAAGAATGGTTGACATTATTTGCACGACTCGGTAGAGCGAGAACACACCCTTTCCCTGAAGCAGTGTGCGCTCTCCTGAGTTCGACTTATGGCTAACTATCTAAATCTATGCATCTTTTTCATGGCCTAGGGCTATCATGTCTGAAAATTCAGAAATTGATGAAATTACAAATAAACCCTAAAAGGTCAAGAAAATTCATACTTGGAATACCCAAGAAGTTAAGACATGACGAGGCCATTTCCGAGAAATCAAGAAATGTCAAATATGATGCAAAAAAGTCAGAATGTTAAGAATACCCAGGAAGTCAAATGATATGGCTATTTCTGAGAAGTCAAGAAGTGACATATGCTCAAGAAGTCAAGACATGACGGAGTTATCTCCGAGAAGTCGAGAAATGTCAAACATATATCGAAAAGTCAGAATGATAAGAATACCTAAGAAGTCGAGAAGTGATGGGACTATCTCCAAGAAAGTAAGAAATTACAAGAATATCCCAAAATTTGGGAAAACTGTAAAAATATCCTGATCAAGAGAAAATTACAAATATAACCCGCCTCAGGTGGGACGGTCCTTTATGGACACCAAGCCAACTTAAGGGTCTAATCACAATTAAAAGAGTGATTATGACCATCGAGCAACTCCGAGGGACCGACAGTGATCATCTTGGCGATCCAACGGTCCTCGTGATGGGATTCAAATTCAACAGTCCGGTCAGGGGACAAAAGTAAATACAACGATCCGATCAAGACGAAAGTAAGTTTAAATATCCAAATGCAGATTGAAGCAAATTCAAAGGCTCTGATTACAACCGGATATAATTCTGAAGACCCGATTACACAATCGAGACCATGTGTAAAGGTCTTGAAAGATCGATTGTAATTCAAATCACATGTGTTCAAGAAATGAAGTCTCCAAATTCCTTTGCAAGAGTATGTACCCGCAACGGGCGATCATCAATATCATGTGTGTCACAACAAATAGAGGCAAAAGACATTCTTCGACAGTTAATCAAAGGTGTTCGGACTTGTTCCGATGTAAATTAACACTGACTCCAGTTGGTGGGGCAAAGTCCTGTACACGAATCCTAAATCGTCTGATAAACTCAAAAAGTGTGGAATTAACAAATATGTCAAAACATCCACATATTCATCCAACGAAATAGATGTCAGAAAATTCGACGTGTAAAAGCACCCTATCAGTAATATGTTTGAAGGCATAAAGGAGCTTATCGACTGTGGACTTACAGATATATATACGGAGGCTAGAAACTTGATTGGTTGATGATGCTCTGCCAGTGGCTTCCATGGAAGTCACTCTTCAGGCCATTTTGAATGTGCCCATTTCTGTGGGCGCAACAACAGAGATATCAACTAAAACTTTACGCTGTGTTGGGCAATCCATTCTCCTAATGTCATTCTCACTTAAATTTTTAGGCCATCTTCACCATTCCTTTCATGTATATAAACAATAGTGTCGGGGCCTTTCTGGCAAGATGCTTATGTAAATTTATCGAGTAACACTTGCTGCACCGCCCGACTTGACGGAAAGATTAAACCCACCATCAATAAGTTTCTTTTTTCTCTCTCCTTTTCTAGAACATTATTAAACATCCACAACTCTGAACCTGGAGCAAGAAATGCCTCCAAAACCTGAAATGAACGACAAATAAAAACTTCATAGGGTTGAAGGAAACAAAATAATTAGAAAAGCAAAAATGGTCTCCAATTGCTAAAGATGTGGAGCATTGGACTAAAGGGAAAGGGAATACTTATAATCTAAGACAAATATTAAAATAAGGAGACGACTTTGAAAACAATGGAAAATCAAAAAAGAAACAAAAGCTTCTTAAGGGGCAAATCAGATTTAGATGACATCATCCCCAAGTTTTTAACATTGATTTTTAGAAATATATCTTCATGTCAAGGGGCCGGGAGTACATAGAATAAGAAATCCGACTAGAACTGTAAATAGTGCATCGGTGTACCATGATCATGTCATCAATGTCACGTCGCCAACCACAGAAAATTATTTTTATCTTGGATACTTCTATAGTTCTATTAGGGGTGGGCTGGCTTTCCTCTGCTGTGGCATAGTCTCAACTTCTCTTGCCACCTCCATCCAATTTAATGTCCACGATCCATCTTAACCATGAGAGAGAGTGTTAGAATTTGGGTATAGTCTCTGGGTAATAGTCATGTATTGGTTAAATGAGTTGTGATTCATATGTTTATGACCCTGGACCCTTGTATTTTAACACCATGATTTTATGGATTCAACAACTTCTGGTGGCTAGAAATATATGGAAGAATGCACTTGATGAACTGAAAGAGGAAGAAAACTACGTATATAAGAGAGTAGAGTCAAATGCAAGAAAATTTTATCGCATATAGAAAAATTCAACCAAACTCTGTAAAGTAGCACACCTAATTCTGCTGCTTTTTAGTTTTGAGCATAGTTTAAACGATCTTGAGGCGGTCATAAGGCGTAAGTCTTAAGGCACAACGAGGCGTAAGCCTTAATAGAGAAGAAAATAGTCTTAAAACTATAAAAATGCTAAAAATAATAGTGATTTTCATGTGTTAATGCTATATCAACTCAACGATAAATTCATGTTATTTCAAAAGTACTAAATTATGAGCCAATTGTCTAGTGCAGTTAGTTCGTCACCCTTCCCCATATGAGGGAGGGCCCGAGTTCTAGCTCGATTATCCCCTCTCTGTTAAAAAAAAAGTACCTACCAAGAAAAAAGTATTAAATTATGTTTTAAGGACAACAAAAGAAACGTAAATCTTGAGAGTACCGTATAACACCTCATTACATCATCTTCTCAAGTGATGCACACGTCTCAATTAAATACCTTGAGGCGGTGAAGCGTACCTCCTCAATCAAAAAAAGGCGTAAGCCTCAAGTAAAAGACATGAGGCGCATGTCTCAAGGTGTTTTTCTAGTGCCTCACCTTGAGGCTTAAGCCTTAGTGCCTTGAGACTCTGTCTTTTTAAACAATGGTTTTGAGTATTCCCAGGTAAACAAAAAAAATGGATCAATGAATTTTCTAGAATTCACCAAATTAGTGATCTTCACTTAACACATATCATGCGCACCAGCTAATGTATGAAGTGAAAGACTGCACTGCCAAGCAACTGATTTCACATTTATTCACAGTTATCTTCTCTCTCTCATACATTGGTGCCTTTTAATGTTGAATGGGTTGAGTTTTTTTTTGGGGGGGGGGGGGAATAGTCCTCGTAATTTTTTCTCACTTTCAAGGGAGATTAGTCTCATCTCACAAAGCTATCTAATGCTAGATTAATGCGCTCAAACTGCATCAAGTAGTAATTTACGTCAAGGCATGCAGCACAAGAAATAATGGCAATGTTCTAAATAGCAACAGCTGGCATAGCATTAATATGGCCATCCATGAAGTTTCAAACATATTGTAACAAGTTAGTCATTTCTGATGCATGAAGTTTCAAACATACTGTAACAAAGTAGACGATTCTAATGAGCATTCAGAACCAAATCACAGATGTAGCATGTCAGATACGTCATATAATGTGCACAACTGAAACTGCATTTGGTACTGCATGATGCACGAAGAGAAACAGACATGCAAGCTCATGTAACGCCTGTCTCTCAATTGCTTCAGTACGTAACGTCTCACTTATGTCATGAGCAACGACTGTTTCTACAAGTTCTCCCCCGAAAAGTTTCGCCACGTGAGAAGATATGGCGAGTGCATGACATCTGCATTCTAGAGATAACCAGAATCACTTTGTTCAATTCAGCCAGTACGAGAGAACTTCCACTCCTGCAAATGACAGCTGTTCCCAGTGAAATCAAATTCTAATTGGGATTTTTACATACGTATACTCCTATAAAAGACCGTATTTATATTTATCCCCTATTTTATCGTATTATTAAAAATATTCCTGATATACATCGTATCGTTGTAGTTATATCTTTGTGATTCTCAAGCCGTCAACGTTGATGAATATTATGAGAATATATTGACGGAAATCCTTTAAACCTGTAAAAAATCAAAAATGTCCTTGTGTGTGTGTGTGTGTGTGTGTGTGTGTGTGTGTGTGTGTGTGTGTGTGTGTGTGTGTGTGTGTGTGTGTGTGTGTGTGTGTGTGTGTGTGTGTGTGTGTGTGTGTGTGTGTGTGTGTGTGAGAGAGAGAGAGAGAGAGAGAGAGAGAGAGAGAGAGAGAGAGAGATGGGTGCCCTGCAGCCCTCTCCCTCACCTCCGACAACTAGCCCTCTCGATCCACAAACAACTGCTCACCCCTCCCAAAAGCCACCACCCTCCCTACCGGCGAGGCCGAGACAAAAAGAGAGGGGGAGAGAGAGAGAGCTTAGGGGAGGGGGGGCAGCAAAGGAGGTCTCCCCCTCCTGCGGCGGCTGAGACAGAAAGAGAGGGAGAGAGAGAGAGAGAGGATGGGAGAGTGAGAGAGAGAGTGCAGGGGGAAGAGGGGATGCCAGACGGGGTCTTCCCCTCCGACGGAGGCCGAGATAGAAAGAGAGGGAGAGAGAGCGTGTAAGGGGAGGGGGGATGTCGGAGCAACGGCGGTTGAGATAGAAAGAGAGGGAGTGAGAGAGAGAGGATGGGGGGTAGGGGGGACGTCAGAGGGGGGAGAGAAGGTGCAGGGGGATGTCGGACGTGGGAGGGGGTCTCCCCCTCTGGAGGCGGAGGCGGCTGAGATAGAAAGTAAGGGAGAGAGAAGGGATGGGGACTGGGAGAGAGAGTACCGGGGGAAGGGAGAACGTCGGAGGGAGAAAGGGAGAAAGGGAGAGAGAGAGAGAGAGAGAGTGCGTAGGGGGGGACACCGAAGGGGGTCTCCCCCTCCGGCGGCGGCCAAGACAAAAAGAGAGGAGAGAGATAGAGAGATCGAGGACGGGGGCAAGAGAGAGAGGGATAAGTCGCTCCATATGAGAACGACTTTAACTGTGAAGTAGTTCTCACACGGAGCGACTTCTCCCTCTCTCTTTCTCTCGCCCCAGTCCTTTCTCTCTCGATCTCCTCTCGCCTCCGTCCTCTCTCTCTCTCTCTCCCCGCCCCGTCCCTTGATCTCTCTCTCCCTATCCCCTCCCCTGAGCTCTCTCTCTCTCCCCTTGCCCCCGTCCTCTCTCTCTCTCTCCCACACCCTCCCCTGAGCTCTCTCTCTCTCTCCTTGCCCCTGTCCTTTCTCTCTCTCTCCCCATCCTCTGTCTCTCTCTTCCCGCCCCCTCCCCTGAGCTCTCTCTCTCCCTCCCTCTCTCTCCCTCTCGATCTGTCTGTGACCGCCACCGGAGGGGGAGACCTCCTTCGGCGTCCCCCTCCCCTAAGTTGTCTCTCTCTCTATGTTCCTCTCTCTATCTCCCTCTCTTCTATTTGCGACTGTCGCCAAATGGGAAGACCTCTGACGTCCTCCCTCCTCTAAGCTCTCTCTTTCTCTCTCTCTATGTTCCTCTCTCCCTCCCTCTCCCTCTCTTCTATCTGTGACTGTCGTCGATGAACCCCCCAACCCCCGGTGAACACCCAATCTTTCCCTCCTTCGACAGCCACCCACCCGGCCTCCTACGTCACCTCCCGAGCGACCTCTACACACACAGAGAGAGAGAGAGAGAGAGGGGGGGGGTAGGGAGAGAGATGTTAACCCAGAGATAAGTTAGTCAGCTTTTCCTTTCTCAACTAGGAGTGCAACCGAGTTAAATTAACGCGAGTTACGGCGATGACATCAATATAACAATATCAGATATATTAAAGATATTCTTGATAATATGTAAAAATTAACAGTTTATTTATAAACTATGCGATTTTATAAGGGTATATATATATGTAAAAATCCCATTCTAATTTTGCGATGCCCACCTCCATTTCTTCCTCGTCTCGTTCTGCAAGAACCACTACTACCCACACCGCTTATTTGCAATAGATAACTGCTTAATAAGTGAGCCCTGATATCAAGGAATTGAATCAAAACATCTGAACACATGACCCTCTTTTTTTTTTCGACATGGTAATAAGTACTAGCTCAGATATGGTGGATCGTAGGAAAAACAAAACCAAAAAAAAAAACGAAACACAGATAAATGAGAATTGCTCTAGTACAGTAAATGCTTTACGACAATCTTTGCCACCCTTGCCCCAAGTGCCCCCACGTCCCCTTTTTGCTGCAATGTAAAGCTATCATCTAAATGTGGGTTCAAGAGAATGTTGCGAAAGGAACATTACCACACCATTTCCCTTGATCAAATATGAGATTGCAGGAAAAAGGGATGACAAAAAGTGTCTAGCAAGTAGCAAGACACTGACATGTAGAAAGTAATCATTAATGTTGGCCAATATTATTAGAATCGAATCGGTGTTTGAATCGGATAATGAACTGATTCGGTTGGACCGTTCAATCGAACCAGTTTAAACTGTGACGTTATTATAATATTGATGTATGGTCCGACCCGATTCTATAACTTAAGATAATAAGAAATAAGATATAATGATCAAAATAAATAAACATACATATATAATTATTAGTCCTGATTATGTAACTATTAACTATACAAGTAAAAAAATAACAATAACATGGTTAAGTAAATTGACCTTAAAATTTTGTAATATTTCATTGGTATTCGCTCTTCACAATTGGCATTTATACTCCTTTAAATATTTAAACTTCAAATATATCTAAAATAAAATGATAAATAACAACAAATCAATAATAATAAGATACGTTTGTTCGTGCATACATATCATTTTGAATATTTATATATATTTTTGAAAGGTGAATTGGGTCGAACCGGTTCACCGGTTGAATCGCACTTTGTTTAATTCGTCCGATTCTTTAACATTAGACCGGATCGGGTCTAATCGGACCGATTCACGGTCGAACCGATTATTGGACCGATCGGTCGAACCGGTTCACCACGGAGATCTCTCCTGACAATTGTCTGAGTACACACAGTGCAGCCACCAACAGCTGAATCTGCATGTTTAAGAGTAGCCCCGGGCTCACCCATTTTTCTCCTACCAAATCATTCAAAACAAGTGTATTGGTTGGAGAAAAATGGGTGAGCCTGGGGCTACTCTTCCCTTTAACATTAGACCGGATCGGGTCTAATCGGACCGATTCACGGTCGAACCGATTATTGGACCGATCGGTCGAACCGGTTCACCACGGAGATCTCTCCTGACAATTGTCTGAGTACACACAGTGCAGCCACCAACAGCTGAATCTGCATGTTTAAGAGTAGCCCCGGGCTCACCCATTTTTCTCCTACCAAATCATTCAAAACAAGTGTATTGGTTGGAGAAAAATGGGTGAGCCTGGGGCTACTCTTCCCCCCCCCCCCCCCCCCCACACACACACACACACACACACACACTGTTTGGGTATATTGAAACCAATACTGGCCCACTTTGAAGGGGGGCTGGGTGGAGATAAAAAGGAAGAAAGAGAATAAACTAGTTACTCGATGGATTAAGAACAAGATGGGAACTAGTCCCTTTGTTGAATTTGCTGGGAGGGCACTACATGCCCTAAAACCTTCATCAGTAATATCAAACAAGAGGGATCTGAAGTTTAAGCTAATTGTCTGCACCATAATACATGATGCCAGTTAAAAGTAGTCTGCTTTAGACTTAAACATGCAGATTCAGCTGTTGGTGGCTGCACTGTGTGTACTCAGACAATTCTCAGGAGGGATCTCTCATCTCCATGGTGATCTATCTCTCATCAGTTTGGGCAGGATAGCAACCTTACACCACCCACGTACGGAGGTAGGCTCTCCTACCCTCCTCCTCTCTTCCTCTAATCTTATTCATATTTTATCTCCTGTTTCTGCTCCATTTCATTAAGGAATTGTAGGACGAGTGTCGTTTGGCTCTTTGATTTTGATTCCTTACAGAGGACATTTATGGCAAAAAGAGGAGTGTTTGTTCGTCAGACAACCTCAAGACCAACCCAGAGGAATCTAACAATTCCCTGAGAACGATCCTCCACAGCCTGAAATCCTCCGAGGAGGATGACCAAACCGTTAATCACGCTCTGATCTTGAGGTTATCTTTCATCACCCGAACGGGATGGGCTGTCTCCTTAGCGATTAAGGACACAGTAGCACGAGCCTATAGAACAGATCCTGTTCAAGTAAGGTCGTGGCATGTGGCCCACAAATTCCATTAATATTGCAGTTTTTGATTTGAAAACTTACGATATGGGACTAACATGAACACTGCACATCCAAAACAACGGGATTCCAAAATCACAAAGCCATCAAAAGAACATGGTGGGAGCAGGATTTGTACGCTGGAGAGACGAGGAGCTGAGGAGTCATGTTACTATGTCCGAGTTAAGCATTTTTCGATGTCCGAAGGGCACGCGACGAGAATATATACTAAATAGGTAGGTCGTCTTTGATTGCGGAATAGGTTAGTTGGATAACCTAAACCTTAGGTAGAGTATTCTACATAATACACATAAATGCTTTGATTGAGAGGAGGGTTAACGTGGAATATCGATGGAATAAGACCTCTTATTCTAGCTACTTTGACAAAAATTGCTTTTAAAATCTGCAAAAATTGTAGGAAAGAAATTGCAGGGCTACCCTCACTGGTCAATCACGTCACTCATAATAAACGGTGATGATACCTATCTCCCATTCATCCCACGAAAATTAAACCGACCATGCATGAAATCATCCATTTCAATTGGAATTGAGCAAGACACGTCCATATTCATCGGAACAACAGTGACATTGATATAAAAAAATAAGGCCTAAGCCAAACACACTGTTTATCACCTTTCACATAATATAACACACTACTAAAATACACTAGTGTTTGTCTACATATCATTATAGCCATTTACATTGAATTACAAAATAAACTCCACACCTTGCGACACAAATAATGCCATACGAAACTACAGTCCTGCTCTCTGCCCCCATCAGTTCTCCGATTTGCAAGAAGCGAGTCACATGTTAGTCCATCCAGCTAGATGAGCATCCTGTACTCATCCATTTTCAGGCACGTTCTGAAGCATATTGTCTGCAAATGAAAATTGAAGTGTGAAAAAAATTAAGTTATAGCCAGCCAGAAATATGAATTGGTATTTATATATGAAAAACCACATTTACCTGGCATGGATTAATTTGTACGACATTCTGAAGCATATTATTGTAAAACGTCACTCCGCCCACATTCTGCAAAAAAAAAAAAAAGCTTCTTATACTAACAACCCATCGTTACACCACCGCTGTGTTGCATGCTCTCCTCCATCTCCGATATGCAAACACAAAAAATATTTCCATGGAACACATGCTTTGGAATTCAAAGCAACGCGAACAGGCCGGAACAAGCTGCAGAGCCCATGTTAAATACCTGGAGTTGTATGACCCTGGGGGATTGAAATTAGAACACATGTCACATAACTTGAGCCTTATTAGTACCGAGGCAATGAAAACAAACTAATCCTAAATGATGTTAGACCACATGAGCATACCAAATGCAGTACGATCTTGCAATTGTGTTCCTATGCCAATCGGAGATAACAACTCAAACGCACCAAGACCAACACAAAGGCAAACCTTACAAAATATGGTCAGCTGCCCAAAGCATAAACTATAACTTCGCTAACCTAGATTACATGTTTCACATTACTACGTACATTTGCAATATTTCAAACTATAACTTATGCTATGATCCATTGATAACCATACCGAACATACTAAGTGGTGTTGGGTTCAAGTCATTCATATCCATAAGTGGAAACTGATCACGAGGAATATCCTCTTCGCGAAACAAAAGGAGCACAAATATACATAAGCTGAAAAGATAACTTCAAATTGAAATTGAGTCAAACAAAAACACCTTTAAAAAGTGATGCTTAAGAAGGATCACGTATCTAGTGACATAGCATTTGATGGCATGGCACAAACAAAGTTGGGTGCAAACCACCTTACCTAAGATTTCAGAAGGATGAAATAACTGGGCACATGCCATGGGGAGATTGAGTGACAAGAAGACATGTATAGGGTTGGCGAAATATCATACGCATCCACTTCCGGTAGTTGAACCTGCCAGGTCTAACGAACTAATGATGATTGAATATGCATACTGCAGCGCATGATAAAGTGAAACAAAACAAAAACTTGCGTGTCAGTCAGTAGGGCAGGAAGATGAGAAAAATATAAACACATACAAATACCTTGATCAACTACCCAAACTTTACATCTAAATTCAAGATGATGTAAAGAAGGAAACTGTAAACACTGACCTTTGTAGAAGTGATTGCTGCAATGGTGAGGATGGGATGCCAACTTACCCACAAAATTCGGTGGATCTGACATGATTCTGAATCTGTCCCTTGCAGGCATATGGCCACCAATGTAATACCTCACGGGTAAAAGATGGACACAGAATAATGTTACAAATAGTCCATTTGACAGTCCACTGAAGACCACAATTTCCATATGATGGTAGAAAAGTCTCAACCACACTATGCATGAATCACATTCATGAATAAAATCCACCATGCCTTTGAATACCGAAATACTTAATATCCACAAACAAAGTTTGATATGTCAGCATTGGAACAGGCAAGAAACTGTAAAGAGACATGCATTTGACATAGAACAGAACCTACACAGAGGGGTCTTTAAACCAACAAACATATTTAACATGTCAGAATTGACCTCATTTGACATAGAACTGAACCTGCATAGACTTTGTATGAGACTTGCATTTGACATAGAACAGAACCGATACTTGACAAGGATAAGGGGTCTTTCAACCTCCATCTGCCATCGCAAATGTGCACATAGATGTACTTGCTTTGGCAAGTAGGGGGCTCAGCCACAGTCATAGCATACGAAGGTGTTGACTGCCATGTTGAGCTCAGTACACAGTCATACATCATTGCCCTGTAGGGCCCTCATCTAGCGATAGAGGCAGTTGCTATACCAACTGTCGGGCTCAGATAATAATTGCATAGTCATAGCATTGCAAGGTGTTGACTGACATGTCAGCGGTCACAATTCAAACCCATCACAGCGTATGTGCTCCGAGGAGCCTCCACAGCTGTGTATAGATATTCATTGTTTTGCTAAAACCTTCGATCAACCCCCTTGGCAATGTGATGGTCAGTACAAATATTTACATCATTGCCCTGTAAGCCCCTCACAATTGAAATCCATCACAGCATATATGCTCCGAGGAACCTCCACAGCTGTGTAAACATATTCATTGTGTTGCTTTGACAGCCAATCAACCACCTTCATATGATTGTGAGTATTAGACTTTTTATCATAGCCCTTTCAACCCTCTAACCAGTGTCATGGGAAGGGGGTGGTTTGCCTGCACAATAAAATAGAATGTAACCCAAATAACCACATATATCATCCACCATGTTAATCCTACTTAGGAAATGAAAATCCACAAATATTACAATCTATAATGTAACATAACACAAACTATTTCATGGTAAAGAAAGGAATATCCAAGCTAATAATATTGTCCAACTTCACTCCCAGATACTATTAGCAATGTCATTCCTAAGGCGCTCTCCTGCAGCAACCTCCCGCTGGCCGATGGATGATAGAGTCGGAACATCCTCATCATCAGAAACATCCTCCATGACATCTTCCTCACCAACGCGATTGAAGTACCAATCATATCCCAGTTCTCGACGAATGAAGTTCTGCACCACACAGCATGCAAGAACTATCTTGCGCTGCGTTGGCCATGGATACATGTTGCCCTCACGCAATGTGTGAAATCGCATCTTCAAGACCCCAAATGTTCGCTCCACAACATTTCTCAGTTGAGCATGACGGTGATTGAATTTTTCTTTCTTATTTTCGTAAGGCACATTTCCACGACCACGGAATTGAGCTAGATGATACTTCACTCCCCTATACGGAGCCAAGAAGGAGGAGCTATTTCCGTATCCAGAATCAACCAAATAGTACTTGCCCGTCGGTACAAAGAACCCTCCTTCATCTAAGGCCCACTTAAGCATCCGCATATCAGCCGCCGATCCTTCCCATCCAACACAAACATACTGGAACACCATATCAAATGATACAGCAGCCATTACATTTTGTGTAATGCACTGCTTGCGGTTGCGGAATCGATCATGCTCTGAAGTCGGAACGTTTGCAGGAATGTGCATCCCATCTATGGCACCGATGGCATTCTACCACAATAAACCGATGTAAGTTTTGTGTACCAATGAAGTATGGATGATTAAGTAAGTCAATAGAACTCACCTTAAAATGCGGGTAGAAGCGTTCTTTGCCACGAATGTAGGGATGACACTCGTGAACTTGAGCAGGTGTCGGTAGTTGAATATATTCCTCCTTCAAAGAAGCCAGGGCAAGGATGGCTTCATTTACGTACTTACTGATTGTTTGTGAAGAATGCTGAAAGTGCTCACATAAGGCACCACTAGACACACCATGGCCGGTTGCATATAAGAACATACCCAACTGTTCAGCAGCAGTGACATATTTTGAATCCTTTAACAAACCGTGGCCTACCAAGATGTTAGTCAATCTTGTAAACATAGTTGGGTGCATCCTAAACACTTTGTAACATCTCTGCTCATGCCCATTGATAATATCCGTCACCCACATTTGACCAACGTACTTTGATGAATGCATGCGTCGATGAATAGGCGGTGTCATCTCCTCTCGTTCCACTTGATCAAGAATAGCATCCTGAACGGTGTTGTATGTATCATCATCCTCCACAAGAAACTCCATTAGAACGCGATCCATCTCTACACATCACACGAATAATTTCCATCACCAGTACAACAAATATGAAATGATGAAATCTTTATACATTAGTAAATTAAAACGACTAGTACATGATTTAAGAAGAACGTTTGTCCATTGGCGAATAGAGAATAGAGTAACTCACTAAGCAACAAGCGAGTACATGATTTAATAGCCAACAAGCGTAGTCTATTAACTCCCTAACCTACATTAACACAAGTAAAAGAGTAACTAATATAAAGAAGAGCAACACTACTAGAATACTCAAGAGGACAACAACAATACAAGACACATTCGAGATTTGAGTATTATGCTATAGGAGTGATTGATTCCTTGCATGAGACGGTGCCATGGGATTTGCATGAGATGCCTGCATGGGCCTTCCTATTACTTGGGACCGATCCGGAAGAGTATGTTCGTTATTGAAATACCCTTCTATAGCCTTTTGTGCATCTTCCACTGAGTGAAAACCCTTGTAACGTGCTCCGGGGAATCCATTCACTTGGGCAAAACATTCAGGCCAGCTGTAGTATACACCGGGTTCTCGGCCAACCCACACTACATAGCAATGATATCTTCCCATGGCATGAACTTCAAAATCTTGCATGTAAGTTATTTTGAATGACAATATATGCAACTATCTCAACAATGCACGTAATTTAAAATTAAGGTCCACTCCATACCAAAAAGTCCCTATAGAAGATAAAGCAAGTAAGTGAAGATAAAGCAAGTAAGTTTAAGATTACACCGCAGGATAAAGTGGGGTTAGGGAATATAAAAGAAATAGTCCAAGTGCATGACCAAGTTTTACATCATGTGAATTAACACCCAGTCAATCCTATCTTCTTCAGGTAGCTCTAAAAATAGTTGTCGTTTTTTTGGTTCCATGAATAAATCAACTGCTTTCAGATACATGCTCCGATCGAGGGTTGGATCTGCCTTCAGTATGTCGATGCATACACGCATGGAAGGGGTCTCAGCGGCCTTCTCGAGGGAAAAAGGTATACGCTCCCCTCGTAAGAGCCTCACCAGCTCACTCCTATCCAGCGTAGCATCTGCAAATTTCTTTATTGCCTCATCTCCGATCCTCGTTGCACGATTCTTCCTTCCCCCTTTAGGTGTTGAAGAAGTGCCTTCATCTGCCACATCCCTACTCATAGAAGTTTGGTTAAAAGTGGGTGCTGAAGGTTGTGCGAATTGAGAAACATTCATAGCATCACCACAGTTATCAATCCCGCCAATATCAGCCGGACCACCCAAAGCAGAAAGGAACTCGTTTACATGCACTTCCGTCGGTTGGTGGACTTCTCGGCGACGTGTCACTTCAGCCTCAGTCCCCCGTGCAGTGCTTTTTCCACAAAGATAGTCCATTTCACGTAGGAACAGAAATGGCTTACCTCTAATTAACCTAAACTCGGATCGACTTTGAGAAGGTAGGATGTGTAGAGGTCACTTGATGAAAACAAACAATAGAGGTTTATAGAAGAAACAAATAGAAGCACAAGTCACCGAATACCTAAATCAATTCATCCCATGCCCCTTCATATCCGGGAATCGGCACATTGTTGATATTGTCTCACCCCCAACCACTTCTATTGCGTAACTCATCAACGATGCCATAAATTTTTCTAATTGTCTTCCAACGATTATATAATTGTGAACGGTCATAATTTAGGTTACATGACCGATTAAACGTCGGGACCATCTCATTCCAACATTGAGGCTTGAACATACCAGAAGTGCAATTTTGCTTATCATATTGCTCAATCAATAATTCAAGGAGAACCCGGTCTTGAGCCGTAGTCCAATTCTGCACACGGGGCTTACCTCTACCACTAATTGTGTCACTTTGTGGAGTTCCTAATAATAGTGAAATGTTAATAAACATTTTTTTACTCTCAAGCTAATGAGGAGTCGATACAAGGATTAGTAAGAACAACGAGACTATAGCACTTTAATATAGGGGTTGATGGTAGGACTTACCAGAGGTAGACATGGCTGTCGTCCTCTTCCTCTTCAAGCTGGTTAAACATGTAATGGGACAAGAAAAAATGGAAAACACAACATATGAGACTGAAAATAGCAATGACAAAGACCTAAATGGTTTATGGCAATGACAACAACAGAACTGTGATACATGATTTATAACATGTCATGGCCACGACCGGGTTTGAATTACAGTCATAATGTCATTTACACAAGGACAGGTGGTAGTGAGGCAAGTAATTGTATGCAAGATAATCAACCACCGCAAATACCAGAGCTCAAAAAATAGGCATATAGTTAAAATCAGGAGGGAGTAGGATATGATGCCAATACAATGGTGAAAGAGACACATGCCCTAGGAAATATATCCACTGCCACATACAGGTAGCTATACATATATGTAGAGGTAATAGTGAATGTGATATATACATCTTTTGATACACCATGTTAATCTCCCTAACACCCTTATTCATGCTATAAAAAATGATGTAATGGCTTGAATGCCCCTGATAAAAGCTCATAAATGATTAATTCCAACACTGAAGTAGACGAGGTATGAAATGGTTACCTGATATTATGAAATGAACATGTAAATATCAAAGTTGAAGGTGTACCTGACCTGAGATATTGCTACATTTCAAAATACCAAAATAAAAGCGCAGCAAAAATGACTATATTCACAGGTAATGTGTAGGCGAATGTCTTTTCAGAGCAATGGTTATAATGTTAACAGTGCCTCATTTCATGCCATTATTACTTCCTAGGATGAGCATCCTGTTATGATGGAAAAATTACACAACACTAACCACAACAGAGCATATGATTAAATTGACGAGCTGATATGGAATGTCCAAAACAAACAATCAGTTTTACAATAGTCATATACTCTGAAATTTGCATATGTACCATTACTACAGATTCTGTCTTATATTATTATTTCATTACGGAAGTAACTTATTTGTTGGCAATATTAAAATAGGGCAAAGCAAGAACTTTCGGTTGAAGGTCACAGAAGATATGTGCAATCAATGTCACGTAATGTGTTAATTTACATTGGAGAAACAAGATTACATGTATTGTTTACATCAACATGTACAGGCGTGTAAATGCAATTATCCACGAATATCTGGGCTCATAAGTAGATGTAGACTGTCATACAAAACCGTATGCAGAGGTCAGGTAACACAGAGGGTACAAGCCAAACTTGAAATCGGTACAGTGTAACATGATATGCAGATGAAGAGGTAAAGCACAACAGAATCCTGTATGATGCATGTACATAACTTATCGTCCACAACACCACCCGGTTGTAAAAAGCACAACGAAGAGAAATACTGCAAATAAACAAAGATACAGTAAAGAAGAGGTGCAGAATGAACCAGCGGCGGCAAGGGGCGAAGGAGGATGCAGAGGAGATCGGCTCTTCCGCTGCAGGATTAGCCACCGCTGCTGGATTAGGCACCGATGCTGGGGATGCCATAGCGAAGGAGCCCAAAAAGGGGTTGAAATAGGAGGGGAGAAAATAACACTGTAGAATCACGAGCGGAAAGGGTATTCACTCGATTCAACACCTCTATGCAAAAGCTGATGTACCACAGGTACGGGGAGCACAGAAAGTGGAAGAAAGAAAACCCTAGCCACACGATCGACGCTCCGTTTCTGACGATTACATCGCTGATATGACGGAAGATGGCTGTAGGGTTCAGGGTTTCGCAACCACCCCTCGGATCGAGCAGTAATGGCGGTCGATGACGACCTGGCACCGCCTGGAAACAGCGTATGGCGAAGAAGAAGCCTGCAACAGAACAATATCATGACGCCGAGGGCAACACGGCCAGAGTGGGCGAGGAAAGGGACACGCGGCTTGTTTGGGAGAGGCTGCGAACGATGGCAAATAGGGAAACGCAGGTGGAGGAGCGGACGTTGCTTGCGGACGACGGCGACATGGAATTCGTGGGAGCTGTAGAAGGGGGTTCGATGGAACGCAGGCAGGGAAAGTGCGTGTCAGTGCTCTGCCCGGCCGAATGTGCGAGCGGGTATAGCGTATTCGGGCGTTTCGATCGAGTAACGTAACCGGGGTTAACACGGGATACGAGGGGGTTATGTGGATTAGCACAGAATTACTAAAATGAGCTATCAAATCGAATAGGGCAAATTTGAGTGGGATAAACTGAGATATCCCCCAAACAAAGAAGGCCGTAGAGTTTTGAGTTGTCCGATCACTTCTTCAGGTGTTGCGGCTGTTAACGCTGAAAGCGGGAGATGGTGGGGGGGGGGGGGGGCAAGGTCGGACTCTTCCTCCGGTCATCGTGACGGAGTACGCCGCCGGCGGCGAGCTCCTCGATCGCATCTGCAACCCCGGGCGATTCAGCGAGGACGAGGTCTCCCGCTTTCTGTTCCAGAGTTTGCTTTTTTTTTGAACCACCCACTCCACACCCCCGCCTCCGCCGCCACCAACCCCGCCCTTTCCGAGCACTCCACCTCCAACCCCGCCCCCCGCCCGCTCTTCCAGTCCCCCTCCCTCCCCGCCATACCCCCCGCCACCACCGACTCCTACCGCTACGCTGACGACGAAGAGGAGGACGTCGACGACGGCGGCGCAGAGTCCAACTCCGACTCCGAGGCGGCCGGCAGGGCAGAGACGGGCGTGGTGCGACCCTCTTCCGTGGCGACGGCGGGGGCGGAGCCCAGCGAGCTGATGCAGATGGAGATGCCGGAGGAGATACGGCTAGGCTCCCCCGATGACTGCTCCAACAATCTGGACGCCGACCTGCAGATGCTAGCCGTCTGCCGCACGGCCAGCGTCCAGTCCGACGACCAACACCGTCCCGGCGTCGGCGCCTGCCAGGCATGGCTCCTCCTCCACGACGACTCCACCAACTGCTGCCTCCCTCCGTCTTCTAGTAGTTGTAATCGCTCTCTCTCTCTCTCTCTCTCTCTCTCTCTCTCTCTCTCTAATCCTGTTTCCATGTCAGGAGCCACTGCGACGCAGACCATGTCCCAGGAGGACGCCCACTACTCCCAGACGGTCTCCACCATCATGCAGCAAAACTCCAGTAGGTGGGTCGATTCCTGCTCCAGTGGGCTCGAGCACCCGCGACAATCGGCGTTCTCCAGCTGGGGCTGCACGGACGGGGAGCCTCACTTTCCGCCGGTGACGCCCGCAGGGAGCTCGCAGTGGCTGCTCAAGCACGCCCTGCGGAGCGTCTCCTACCTCCACGGTAAGTACAGGGTTGGCGACGAGATCTCGCCCAAGCCCCTCAGGGAAGGGGAGGGGGGCAGAGGTTCCGCAAGGGCACGCCGCAGGACGAGCTCAGCGCCAGCCATGTGCTGGCCGAGAGGAGGAGCAGGCTTAACGAGCGCTCCATAGTTCTACGTTCTCTGGTCCGACCATGGCCGGAGAAGAGGGAGGACGCAAGCAGGAGGGGTCGACCTCTCCACTTGGGAGTGTCAACACCACAGCATCCCGCAGTCATTAACTTCTATCTGGCCCATGAAAGGTCGACCTCTCCACTCGGGAGTGACGACACCACATCAACTGAGTTTACGGGCACTCTTCACCATGCTCCCATTGTTAGTGTTGGTGTGCTACATGCCAATTTCGGGTCGGGTAGGCCCAATAGTTGTACGATCTTGTTCATTATTAATAAAGTGGTGTTTGAGTGTAAATATGCGATTGTGTTACTTTACGTTGTCCCTAGGATATGTGGTTGTAAAGTCAGCTCGAGATGGGATCTCGAACATGAGATTGACTTTACATGTACACATACCTTAAACTGTTCCTGGTTGGAGGGTAATCACTCGGGGACTTTGATTACCTATTAAACCAGTACACATGATGTGTCAGTGACCAGTCTCATGGTCATTGGTGCGGGGCACCAACACATATGTGTAGGTGTATGTCCTTGGAGGATGTACACTGAACTGATCCGCTATTGGATTTTCATATGGTTGATTATACCTAATGTCAACTGAAGATCTAACTGTCTCAGTAGCATCGTTGGTCCTTTGACCTGAGACATTGATCGAATCTTACACGAGGACTGGAATGGTTTAATTACTTGGCTAAGTGACTTTAACCATAAGTCATGAGTTGCCGAGTCATTAACCACTCCAGGATACGTGTGGAGATCATCAATGGTCAAGAGGGGATCGCTCACTGTCGGGTATATATCAGACAGTTAATGGGTCATGACATTGACGCTCCGTTAAATCCCTGGCCAGGGTCGTGTGAGTTCGTTTAGAACGGACGGCATACACTTTAAGGAGGTCATAGTCAAATGGCACGATCATGGGGTTTGACAGAAACCATACCCTCGATCGTACCAGACTCATAGAAGGAGCGAGGGATTATATCGATGCGATAACTGTGGACTTACAGGTACCAGACAGGCTGGTTTAAACCCGGCGTCCTCTAGGATCACGCGGATTTGCTTGACCCAACGTGATCAAAGGGTCGGAATAAATTAAACTATTCTTCGGCTCTAGTAGAAGCGAAGAATACGTTTAATTTACTTCTAATTGGGAATTAAAAGTTAATGGGACTTAAACTAGAGTGACTATGGGCCTAGAGGATCACACACAATGGATTCTTGGGCGACGGATTATTATTATACAAATGTATGTATTATTTCTATTTAATTCCTTTTGGAAAGGAGTGTAAATGGAGCTTAATACATATGTATAATATGAGATAGGACATATATACAGTTTCGGTCTTTTGGAGCCCTTTTCTAATAAACCTAAACTCTATATATATGCTTCCTACGTGAGTTCATTCGAACTCTTCCAACCTCTTAGGGTTAAGCAAGCACATAAGCTTAAGAGAGGAGGATTAGCTCCTCCCCTCTTCCTCCCTCTTGCTCCCTTTCTACAGAAGGTGAAAAGGGCCGGGGAAGGTCGTTCCGGGGGAGTTACCGTCGCCGCAAGGGTCCGTGTGGATCTGCTCTAGAAGCCGTACAGCTGTGCGGCTCGATATTCTGCATCGGACATCGCGGACAGCGTCGTTCCGCGTAAGGTGAAACACGTAACCCGTAATTAGGGTATTAGAAACACCGGTTAGAGCACATATTAAGCTTTCCATAACACCGGGATCGGACAAATGAATTTTTGTTATCCGCTGCGTCGCCCGTAGGTGCTGTGCGGAACCTTACAGTGGTATCAGAGCCAGGTTCGCGTTCTGGTCGGTATTTTTTTCGCCGTTTAGAACCATATTTGAAAGGGGTTTAAATACTTCAATTGTTATTGCTAGAAGGGGATGTTGGACATCCCCGTTCTTCCAGGATGCTGGGCATCCCTGAAGCAATTTTTTTTTTAAAAAAAAAAATTGTTGGTCCGTTTTGGGCGCACTGCGCCCAGGGCGCTATGCGCCCGCGGTCGCACCCGCGTGGGCGGGCGCCGCCCACACGGGGCAGCCGCGTGGCGGGCGCCCGCCTGGCGGGCGCCGCCCATGCGGAACGCCTGCGTGGCGGGCGCCGCCCGCGCGGGGGGGGGGGGGGGGGGGGGGGGGCGCCCAATTTTTTTTAAATAAATAAAATTACGTTTTTTAATCTTATTTAATTTATTATGTGCATATATATATATATATCAAAATGCACAATAAATTAAATAAAATTTTATATATTAAGTTAAATAGTGTTATCTCAAAAGTAAATGTCAAAAGTTAAATTTTATTTAACCGCGTTGAATTTACCGAGGTGAGATAATTACTATTTACCTTGAGATAAAATGGTAATAATTGAAGTTACTTCAGTAAAATTTAAGTTTTTGAACTTTTAATTATTAGATAATTAGAAAATTCAACTTTTAAATTTTATTGAAGATAAATGTAGAAAATTCAAATATTTGAATTTTAATTATTAGATAATTGTTTAATTCAAATTTTGAATTTTAGAAAATTACTAATTAAGGATAATTGCATTATTTTAAATTTATTTTCAAAAAAAATTATTGGATAATTAGTTTGAATTTAAATTTAAATTATTGACATATTTAAATTTTGAATTTAAATTTGATTATTAGATAATTAAATTTAAATTTAAATTTAATTAATTATCTCAATTAGATGCCCCTGTAGAAAATGATGGTTCTTTACGTGCTCTACTTTACTTACCTTGTATTGGCCTGCTTGTCTGTTTAATTTTAGTTAATCATGCTTCGATTTTTAAAATTAAACATAGCTGGCCTGTTTTTATTTGCACATCCCATTTTTAAATTCAAAAGTAAGGATTATTTTCAGAAAATAACCCTTGAATGATTTTATTTGAATGGGTTGGCAAGTGATCATGGACTTGGATTAATGTAATTAATTGGGGTCTGCGAACCTCCTTTCTCTCTCTGCTAAAATTTCAATGTACTTCTATCTTCCTCCGTTGTTGTACTCGCCCTAAGGGCTGCTGGAATTTGAGTCACATGTAATTTAATTTTTCCGGCCTGCGTGCCATGTAAAAGTTATAATTAATGCGGCGTCGGATTTTAAAAGCGTGGAGCACACCCGACGAGGACGATCCAGCTGCTTCGGAAGCGGGCCGGATGTCTTAGTTACATTAGGGTTAAAGTCCATGATCACTTGCGTTTATTTTTGCATTGGATGCATTTATTTTGTGCAAACTACTAGGTACGGTAAATATATTGGATATATTTATATTACCACCTAGGGTGAGATCAAGATAAAATTAAATTCCCTCGCGATTAAATTTTAGATCTGGTAAGCGTGGCTCTAGGAGTCGTCGTGGCCCTCCATCATTATGGAGTGAATGAACGTTTTCATTTCATTGATTTGTTGTGCTTTCCACAAGGTCCATGAGTTTGGGGGCGGGATTAAACTCCAAGGCTCGGCCTCAATGGGGTGAGGAATTGAACTCGGCTTTATTGTGCTTTCCACAAGGGTCGGGTCATGAACTCATTGCTATGTAGTAATGATGGTTAGATCTAACCGAGAATATCCTTTGTTGTGCTTTCCACAAGGGGATGATTTCTCGGGGGCCGAATATCGGATATTGCATTAGATGCAAGTGCATGTTGACTGCCCTTGAGATGGTGTATGGCTTGTTGTGCTTTCCACAAGGTCGTACATCAGTCTCGTTGGGATTCCGACCCACTAGGTTGATCTCGCTGATCTCCCGTTCTATATACTGAGGGTTATATAGTTTGATCGAAAAATAGTGGGACTAACTAAGATAGAAAACTACATCTAAGTTAGAATTTGAACACATGCTAAGTTGTCTTTTATTTCTTATCCAGATTATAATGTCGTCGTCCAACCCCCTCCGCGGCATCTTGGATGTAAATCGCTTAACTGGACCGAACTACTCGGATTGGCTGCGTAATCTACGCATAGTCCTTACCGCCGAAAAGATTACGTACGTGTTGGACATGGTTCATTCTGAGCCAACTCCTGATGCCGACGAGGGCGAGTTACTGGCTTATGCCAAGTGGTCTGAGGACTCCTCCCTTGCCCAATGCTACATGTTGGCCTCTATGGCTCCCGAGCTGCAGAGGCAATTCGAAAAGACTGATAGTAGTAGTATACTTCTCAATCTACGCCATCTCTTCGGGGAGCAGGGTAGGATTGAGAGGTATGACATCTCCAAAAGACTTTTCAGGACACGGATGTCTGAGGGTTCATCAGTACAAGCCCATGTACTGAAAATGATGGAGTGGATTGAAAGACTCAATGCATTGGGGTTCAAGTTGGATCTTGAACTATGCATTGATCTTATACTCCAGTCATTGCCCGATTCCTTTTCTTCCTTCATCATGAACTTTAACATGAACAAGATTGAAGCAACTCTCCCAGAGCTGCTCAATATGTTAAAGAGTGCTGAAGGAACCATACAGAAAGATAAACCATCTTCGTCTGTAATGATTGTTGGCCAGGCCAACAAGAAAAGGAAGGCCTCTCAAATATCCACCACGAGTAACAAAGGGAAGGGAAAGAAAAAGGCCACGGGTAAGTAACTCGCCAAAGTTGACAAAGGGAAGGGCAAGAAGAATGAAAAGGAAGACAAATGTTTTCGATGCGGGGAAATTGGGCATTGGAAAAGGAATTGCAAGGCAATTCTAAATGAAGGTATTTTTGTCATAGACCTTAATTTGTCATATATGGAATCCACATCATGGGTATTGGATACTAGATGTGCATCTCATATCTGCAATTCTGTGCAGGTGCTGGCAAATAGAAGGCGATTGGGCAAAAAGGAGATTGAACTAAGGATGGGCAATGGAGCTTTAGTTGCTGCCAAAGCTGTCGGGACTGCACACCTCAGTTTACCTTCAGGAGTCATTCTGGAGCTGAATGACTGTTATTATGTTCCTAATATTATTAAGAACATTATTTCAATCTCTGACTTGTATAACATTAGATATACATTGGCTTTTAATAGCACTAGGTGCTCTATAATGAATAATGGTTTGATTATAGCCAATGGTTCGTTAGTCAATGGTCTTTATGTATTAGATACACGTTCTGATGTTATGCAAGTTTCCAATGCTGATGAAGTGAATTCTGCATATCTATGGCATTGCAGACTTGGTCATGTATGTGAGAAAAGAGTCTCTCACTTACACTCAAATGGGTATTTGAATTCGTTCGAATAGAAGCCATTTGATACCTGTAAGTCGTGTCTCATGGGGAAAATGACCAAGGTTCCCTTTGGTGGATATGGTGAGAGGGCTGTTGACCTTCTCGAGCTCATACACTCGGATGTGTGTGGACCCATGTCCATAGAAGCAAAAGGAGGTTATCTCTATTTCATTTCTTTTATTGATGACTTCTTTAGATATGGCTATGTGTATTTAATGAGACATAAGTCACAAGCCTTTGAGAAGTTTAAGGAATACAAGAATGAAGTAGAGAAACAGACAGGCAAAAGTATTAAGGCTCTTCGATCGGATCGAGGAGGTGAATACTTAAGCCATGAATTCACTTCTTATCTTAAAGACCATGTAATAGTTTCTCAGTGGACTCCACCGTATACACCACAGCACAATGGTGTATCCGAGAGGAGAAACATGACCTTGTTAGACATGGTCCGATCCATGATGTCTATGTCAGGACTACCCTTGTCTCTCTGGGGCTATGCATTAGAGACTGCAGCATATTTATTGAATATGATCTCAAGTAAATCAGTTCCTTCTATACCATATGAGATATGGAAGGGCAGGAAACCAAATTTTAATCACATTAAAATTTGGGGGTGTCCTGCTCATGTAAAGAAGAACGAGAGTGATAAGCTTGAGTCGCGGACCGATAAGTGTAGGTTTGTGGGATATCCAAAGGAGACGTTTGGATATTATTTCTATCACCCTTCTGAGCAAAGGGTCTTAGTGGCCAAGAGAGCTATATTTCTGGAAAGAGAATATCTACTCCAGAAAAATAGTGGGAGCCAGATAGAATTGGACGAGGTCCAAGAACCACAACCCATAGACACAAACTCATTAGATGATACTGTATCGGTTGATCCTATTCAAAGTGAAACACTGACACTACGGAGATCTGGTAGGCTACTGAGAGAACCTGAGAGATATGTTGGACATGTCTCAGAGGGGTCCTCTAAGGTATGTATCGATGAGGATGATGATCCTCAGTCGTACCAGGAGGCGATCCGTAGTGTAGACTCCGAGAAATGGCAAGAGACAATAGATTCAGAAATCCAGTCCATGTACACCAATAAAGTTTGGAACTTAGTTGATGTACCCGAAGGGAAGGTCCCTATCGGCTGCAAATGAATTTTCAAAAGGAAAATCGGTGCAGATGGACATATTGACACATACAAGGCTAGACTAGTGGCGAAAGGATATCGTCAAAGGCAAGGCATTGACTATGACGAGACGTTTTCGCCTGTAGCCATGGTTAAGTCAATCAGAATCCTCCTTGCCATTGCTGCATACCTGGATTATGAGATCTGGCAAATAGATGTGAAGACAGCTTTTCTTAATGGAAATCTGTCAGAAGAGGTGTACATGGTACAGCCTGAAGGATTCACCTCCAAGCTACATCCTAATAAGGTATGCAAACTTCAAAGATCCATTTATGGATTAAAGCAGACATCTAGAAGCTGGAACTTAAGATTTGACGAGGCTGTCAAATCTTTCAACTTCATTCAGAATGAAGATGAACCATGTGTTTACAAGAAGGTCAGTGGGAGCTCTGTGACCTTCTTGGTCCTTTATGTTGATGACATCTTACTCATTGGGAATGATGTAGAGATGTTGACATCAACCAAGTCTTGGTTGTCCAAGACTTTCTCCATGAAGGATTTGGGAGAAGCATCCTATGTGCTGGGCATAAGGATCTATCGAGATAGATCTAAAAGGATGCTAGGATTATCTCAATCCATGTACATAGACACTATCCTCAAAAGGTTTAGGATGGAAAATTCCAAGAGAGGTCCCATTCTCATGAGATATGGAATTTGCCTATCCAAAGGGATGAGTCCTAAAACTTCTGAGGATGTGGCACACATGAATAAGGTACCCTATGCTTCGGCGATAGGGTCAATCATGTATGCAATGCTATGTACACGGCCTGATGTTGCCAATACTTTAAGCATTGTCAGTAGATATCAGGTAAATCCAGACGAAGAGCACTGGAAGGCAGTAAAGTGTATCCTTAAGTACCTGCGAAGGGCTAAGGATCGTTTTCTACTTTATGGAGGAGAGGACCTACAGCTTAGAGCTTACATAGATTCAAGTTTCCAGTCGGATCCAGATGACTGCAAATCCATGTCTGGATTTGTATTCATGTTGAATGGAGGGGCAGTCAGTTGGAGAAGCTCCAAGCAAGATACGACTGCAGATTCGACGACGGAGGCGAAATATATTGCTGCAGCTGAAGCTGCTAAAGAAGCCGTCTGGATGAAGAAATTCATCTTGGAACTTGACGTAGTTCCCGAGATATCAGCTCCCATCCCATTATTTTGTGATAATAATGGGGCCATCGCCCAGGCGAAGGAACCGAGATCTCACCAAAGGTCAAAGCATGTTCTCAGGCACTTTCACCTTATTCGGGAGATTGTTGATCGTGGAGATGTGACGGTAGAGCGTGTACCGTCAGAAGATAACATAGCAGATCCACTGACTAAGCCTTTGACACAGACTGTGTTTGAGCGTCATCGGGATAAGATGGGCCTCAAAGTTGTGGGCAATTGACTGTAGTTCAAGTGGGAGATTGTTAGTGTTGGTGTGCTACAAGCCAATTTCGGGTCGGGTAGGCCCAATAGTTGTACGATCTTGTTCATTATTAATAAAGTGGTGTTTGAGCGTAAATATGCGATTGTGTTACTTTACGTTGTCCCTAGGATATGTGGTTGTAAAGTCAGCTCGAGATGGGATCTCGAACATGAGATTGACTTTACATGTACACATACCTTAAACTGTTCCTGGTTGGAGGGTAATCACTCGGGGACTTTGATTGTTAGACCTTGTACTCTATACCGTCGAGGTATTGTCCGCTTTGGCCTACCGGCCTCACGATTTTGTCTCTTTCTAAGGGTGATCGACTCCAGAATGGGGGACTTCCCGGGAGGTCACCCATCCCAATACTACTCCCCATTGAGCACGCTTAACTTCGGATGTAATATCCCGGACCTTTCGGATCCTTCTTCATGGGTCCCGGATCTAGTTTTCGGAGCGTCCGGCTCCGTTGTGTCCGAAATTTCGTTTCGGACATCTTTCGTGTTCGGATCGGCGCGATCCGGAGTCGTTTCGGAGGCCCGGAGGCGTTCCGCGGCTTTTTCCGCGCGTGTTTTCCGATTTCCGGTGTGTGTTTCGGCTTTTTCTTCGGACGCTCGCTGCGGGCGAACCGGGCAGTTCCCCGAGGCACGAGTGGTACCGTTGCGATCGGTGCGTTCCGAGGATTCCGGAAATGTATTTTTCTAATTTTCGGTATTTTTCCGAAAAATCGGATTTTCTATATATTCCCATTTTCTTTTCTTTTCTTTTTCTTCTTTTCTCTTTTCTTCTTCTTCCTTCCTCTCTCTCCCTCACGCGACCGTGGCCGGCTCTCTCCCTCCTTCTCTCCCGTTCGACCGTGCCGACCCCCGTTCCGGCTGCAGACGGCGGCGGTGCGACGGCGCGAGGACGTGGGTGACGTGGTGGCGATCGTGCGGGCATACGGCGAGCGTGGGAGGCGTGGAGAGGCGAGATTCTAGCGGCGTTCTTCGCGACTTCGAGCTCGGATCGGAGCGTTTCGTCGCGGACCGGAGGTAGGGTGACGTTCCTTAGCCTCATGTCTTCCTTCCCCGTGAGTTTCAGCTCGAGACGAGGTCGAGAGGGGTTTATTTTGAGCCGGGAAGGGTCGATCATGCCGCGGGGTGAGTTCGTCCGATCCATCGTTTTGAGCCCCGATTTCACGGTTTAAGGGCGTAGGAGCATGCTAGGGGGCTTGGGGGTTCTTCTCTCGCCATTTCCCCCTCCGTGGGGTTTGTTTTGAGGCCGATTGGGCGATTCCGGTGAGGTTCGCCATTTTCTCGCCGGTGAGCGATGTGCGGTCGAACCAGTGGCCGCACAACCCCTATGCGGTTCCGTTCGGACCGTTCATCGGCTCGGCGCGCTTTGGGTGAGGCTTGGCGCGCAGTGGGCTTGAGCGGTCTATCGTGGGACCGCATATCCTAATGTGCGGCCCCACAGCTACCGCCCAACCCCAAGGGTTTTGACCGTTGGTTGTGACCGTTGTGCAGTGCTCTGGGATGTGCGGCCAGGAGCTGACCGCATAACCCCTTGCACGGCCAGGTGCTGGCCGTACATCCCCTAGCGCTATGGTTGGATGTGCGGTCTGGCCCTGACCGCACAACACCTGAACGGCTAAGCCGTAGCCGCCCTTCCCCAAGTGCGGCTAAGGACTAACCGTCCAGGCTTTTTACCGTTGGGAGACGAGCGGCCAGTAGGTGACCGTTCCTCACCCACGTGCGGTCAAGAGTTGGCCGCACATCTGTTTGAACGGTCCTGTGTTGGCCGTTTATCCGTCGTTTGGACCCTGGGTGGAACGGTCCTGATATGACCGTTCTAATCCTTGTGCGGTCCCTGTGTGACCGCACATCCCTGAGCGGCCCAGTGTGGACCGTTCAAGGGTACGGGTTGCGTCGGTGTGTCTCTCGTCGTACAGAGTGTACCGGGAGATGTTGTTGTCAGCTGGTCACCGTGCGTCGGTGTTGGTACAAGGAGCGTTCCTCGTACCTGCAGTTGCACCGTTGTTTTCCGAGACTTGAGAGTCTACTCCTTCTGTGACCCTCCACTAGTCGTAGCCTACTAGTACGCGTGTGCTAGTCGCACCAGGGAGTGGTGTACGGGCTGACCTTTAGAGACGGTTTGTGGACCGGTTACCGTTGGGCCCCACGTCTTGCAGCCAGAGTCCGGCTGAGGGGAAAACCGGTCAGAGGGCCAGACCAGGGACGCGCGGTCTGTGTGTGCACACGTGGTTGGGGGCGGTTGGACCCACGTCGACGGGCGTGACCCCAGCTAGTCACTTGTTGTAGTTACTTGTACGGTGTTTGCGCCTCGGGTAGGACCTACCATGTCAGGCGGTTCACCTGCGGTGCGGTGTAAGACGTCAGGGGACGCTACCGGCTGTGCTTCTAGTGGGTGGTACTCCTGTTGAGTACGGAGTGTCAGACTGTCAGTCGTGTGTTTCCGACCTTCGGGTTTTGACGGTTCGACCGTTGAGTTTCGGTCTTCTCGTACCGTGGCACGTGTGTCGGTTTGCGTGCCGTTAGGGTCTAGTTCTGTAGAGTACAGGGCTTTCCTTTCCGAGGTACCTTTCTACCGCTAGAGTAGTGGTTTCTCGTTTTTCGAGGTAGGGTTCGAGTGATCCCTACTGAGTCTTGTTCCGAGACTCATTCCCTGCGTGTTTTCACCGTGTTTCAGGTGAGGCGCCACCTTCGGGGAGCGTGTCAGGAGCGCAGCGGAAGCGTGGTGCGGGTGCCCAGAGGTAGTGCCAGAGGTCAGAGCCGGGGGATGCCCCGTGTAGCTGTACTTTTCTTTCTTGTCACTGTACTAGTCGTGGACTACTGTTGCTGTTGTTGTTATTTTATTGTGGACCATGTAAAATGTTAATTCATTTCCTGCTTAATATCATAACTGTTTAATTTCTGCAATTATTTGTGATGCTTGTGTAGTTTCCACACCATCCTTTTAACCCTTCCGAGTCTTCGGGCTCGTGGGTGGCGGTGCGAGTCTCGGGTTATCGGGCCTTCCCGGTAATCGGATTCTCGGGTCGTTACAGCTGGTATCAGAGCGCGGTTGTGGAATTACATGAGAATCATAGGTAATTGTAGTGGTCCACTAGTCCACAACGATGATGTACATGTGACGCTGGCATTGGGCACCGCGTGTTTTATTCTGACCTTCCGTTTCTGAGTTTTCTGTCTTGTGCTTAAGGAGCGAGGATGGCGCCGAGGAGGAGTTCTCGCTCTCAGCAGGGGCAGTCGGCTGGAGGCCAGGAGATCCAGCAGGGGGTCCAGAGGGACCAGGAGGAGCATAGCAGAGTTCCGGGAGCTACCGAGGCCGCGGATGCTGCGAGGGCTCCGGGGGCCGAGGGTTTTCTCCGTGGCATGTACCATCTCATGGCTCAGCAGTTCGGCGGAGAGGCCGGTGAGGGCTCGTCAGTCAGGGGTGGGCCAGGCCGAGCAGTGAGGGATTTCATGCAGTTTCATCCACCTTACTTTAGCGGCCAGGCAGACCCTGATGCGGCTCGTGATTGGCTTGATGAGATGGAGCGGGTGTTCAGTTCTGCGAAGAGTGCTGTCGAGGACAGAGTGGTGTTGGCCTACAACCAGTTGCAGGGTACGGCTCGGAGGTGGTGGTCTTCCGAGTGGAAGACGTCCTTTCAGCTTCGTCCGCTTGAGCAGATCGAGTGGGATGACTTTGTCAGTGCTTTCGAGCGTACGTACTGTCCAGATATTGTTGCTACGCAGCGGATGCGGGAGTTTCTGGAGCTGGTGCAGGGTGACATGTCCGTGTTGCAGTACAGGGCCCGATTTGTCGAGCTGGGTCGGTACGCACCTCATATCATGGAGCATGAGAGGGTGAGGACGACGCAGTTTGTGCAGGGCTTGAGGTTGGAGCTGAGGCACCATCTGATCGCGAATGGGGCCACTGATCTCGAGACGGCGTCTCGTGTTGCGATTTCCTTGGAGATGGATATGCAGAGGACTCGAGGACCGATCAGCCAGGGGCAGTCTGTGTCAGGTCGCAGCCAGCAGTCGGCTACTCAGCAGCAGGGTTTCTTTCAGTCTGCGTCGGGTGGTTCAGGAGTACCGGCATCGGCAGCTTCGGTGACAGGATCTGCGTCCTTTGGCACGAAGGTCAAGAAGTTCTTCAAGAAGGGGTTCGGCAAGAAGAAGTCCAGGATCAGGGGCAGGCTTCATCGGGCAGTGTGCAGCAGCCGTTTCCTTTGCAGCGACAGGGATCGGTGGGTGGATCGCGAGGACCTTGTCCACGGTGTAGTGAGACCCACCCAGGCAGGCAGTGCACGGCGCCGATCATCTGTTTTCGGTGTGACCAGCCAGGGCATATGGCGCGCGACTGTCCTCAGAGGCCGCCGCAGCAGCAGGTTTCCCAGCAGCAGCAGCAGCAGGGACAGTATCCGCCGCTACCCAGGTCAGCTAGTGTGGGAGGCAGGCAGAGAGCTCGTGGCCAGATCACGCACTTGACCAGGGCAGAGGCAGTAGCGTCGCAGCTCGTGGAAGGTACCGTTCAGATTTTGGGTTGTGCGGCTCGGGTTTTATTTGATTCTGGCGCGTCTCATTCGTTCATTTCGGAGGATTTCGCGTCGAGCGTCGAGGAGCCGGTGACCCAGTTGTCCTGTGATTTGGCTGTGGAGTTGCCTTCGGGTGACTTTATGGTCACTCCGTATTGCTTCGACCAGGTTCCGGTGTGGATCGATGGGCGGAGTATGCCAGGCAGGTTGTATGCGTTGCAGCTTCGGGATTACGACGTGATTCTAGGCATGGATTGGCTCGAGACTCATGGAGCGGTGGTGGATTGTGGGATGAAGAGGGTCTACTTCCAACATCCGAGCAAGAGGACCTTCTATTTCCAAGGTATCCGTTCCGCCTCTTCTCGATTTCTTATCTCTGCTATTCGAGCCCGTCGATTGCTTGATTCAGGTTGCCAGGGTTTTCTCGCGTCAGTGGTTGTGTCTGACCGGATGGAGCCGAATGTCGAGGACATTGCGGTGGTGTGCGAGTTTCCCGATGTTTTTCCTGAGGAGTTGCCTGGATTACCTCCCCAGCGGGAGATCGATTTCGTGATCGAGGTTGTACCTGGTACGGGACCTTTGGCGAAGGCTCCCTACCGTATGGCCCCCGCTGAGTTGAGGGAGTTGAGGGCGCAGTTGCAGGAACTGTTGGCCAAGGGGTACATTCGTCCGAGCTTTTCCCCTTGGGGTGCGCCCGTGTTGTTCGTGAAGAAGAAGGACGGTAGTCTGCGGCTATGCATTGACTATCGGCAGCTGAATGAAGTGACCATTAAGAACAAGTATCCGTTGCCGCGGATTGATGATTTGTTCGACCAGCTTCAGTCTGCGCGAGTGTTCTCGCGGATTGATTTGCGGTCCGGTTACTATCAGCTGAGAATTCGCGAGTCCGATGTGGAGAAGACTGCGTTCAGTACGAGGTACGGGCATTATGAGTTTCTGGTGATGCCGTTTGGGCTCACCAATGCCCCAGCAGCCTTCATGGACTTGATGCAGAGGGTGTTCCACCCGTATTTGGACCAGTTCGTGGTCATTTTCGTGGATGACATCCTTGTTTATTCGCGGTCTGCTGAGGAGCATGCGTACCATTTGGGTGTGGTGCTGCAGACGTTGCGAGATCACCAGTTGTATGCGAAGCTCAGCAAGTGCGAGTTTTGGCTCAGCGAGGTGCACTTTCTGGGGCACGTGATTTCTGGTGATGGTATTTCCGTGGATCCCGCCAAGGTCGAGGCTGTGATGCAATGGCCGAGGCCGAGGTCGGTGACGGAGATCCGGAGTTTCTTGGGGCTTGCGGGTTATTATCGCCGGTTTATCCAGGATTTTTCCCGCATTGCGACCCCGATGACGAGGCTCACGCGGAAGGATGTGCCTTTCGTCTGGTCCGAGGAGTGTGAGCAGAGCTTTAGGGAACTGAAGAGATTGCTCACCTCGGCTCCGGTGTTGGTTTTGCCTTCTGGATCGGGAGGTTTTGTGGTGTGTACAGATGCTTCCGGCGTCGGATTGGGTGCTGTTCTGATGCAGCATGGTAGAGTGGTGGCTTATGCATCTCGGCAGCTAAAGCCCCATGAGGAGAACTACCCTACCCATGACCTTGAGTTGGCGGCAGTGATCTTCGCGCTGAAGATCTGGAGGCATTATCTGTACGGTGAGAAGTTCGAGGTGTTCACTGACCATCAGAGTTTGAGGTATGTGTTCTCGCAGAGAGATCTGAACCTCAGACAGAGGCGTTGGATGGAGTTCATGAAGGACTATGACTTCACCCTGTCTTATCAGCCGGGCAGGATGAATGTCGTCGCCGATGCCTTGAGTAGGAAGGTTGCGGTCAGTACCTTGATGCTGAGGAAGTGGAGGCTCTGGGAACAGGTGCCCGAAGTATCTTTCAGGCTCAAGATTCCCCAGGAGCCAGGGTTGGCAGTGCTTGCGAGTCTGACTGTCACTCCTGCTATTCGTCGTCAGGTGACAGAGGCTCAGCATGCGGACCCTGAGTTGCCCCGGATTCTTGCGATGGCTGATGTGGAGCTCGGCGAGGACGGTGCTGCGAGGTTTCGTGGCAGGCTGTACGTCCCAGCGGAGGAGCAGGTTCGTCGTGCGGTGTTACGCGAGGCTCATGGGAGCAGGTACACTGTGCACCCGGGTGCGACGAAGATGTATCGGAACTTGCGGAGGCAGTTCTGGTGGCCTGGCATGAAGAGAGATGTTGCCGAATTTGTGGCCAGGTGCCTGATCTGTCAGCAGGTGAAGGCGGAGCATCAGCGACCAGGCGGTACTCTCCAGCCCTTGGATGTTCCTGCTTGGAAGTGGGACCATGTGACCACGGATTTTGTGGTGGGGTTGCCCAGAACCCCGACTGGGCAGGACAGTATTTGGTTGCTGGTGGATCGGCTGACGAAGGTGACGCGGTTGCTACCGGTCAAAGTCAGCTGGAGCGTGCCTAAGTTGGCTCGTCTTTATGTGGAGCGGATCGTTCCGTTGCATGGGGTTCCCATTTCGATCGTGTCGGATCGGGATCCGCGCTTCACTTCTGGATTCTGGAGGAGTTTCCAGCGAGCTCTTGGCACGGAGTTGGCATTTAGCTCGGCGTATCATCCACAGTCAGATGGTCAGTCTGAGAGGACCATTCAGACTTTGGAGGACATGCTGAGATCCTGCTGCCTGGAGTGGCAGGGGAGTTGGATTCATCACCTACCGTTAGTGGAGTTTGCCTATAACAACAGCTTTCATTCGAGCATCGGCATGGCTCCTTATGAGGCATTGTATGGGCGTCCTTGTCGGACTCCACTTGATTGGTTTGAGGTGGGTGAGCGTGTTTTGACGGGACCGGAATTGGTGCAGCAATGTGTGGATGTTGTGCACCTGGTTCGTCAGAACATGTTGGCGGCCCAGAGTCGGCAGAAGAGCTATGCTGACCGTAGGCGGCAGCCCCTCGAGTTCGCCGTGGGCGATCATGTGTTCTTGAGAGTTTCTCCGATGAAGGGGGTGATGCGGTTTGGACGGCGTGGGAAGCTGAGTCCCCGCTATATTGGTCCTTTCGCGATTGTGGAGCGCATCGGTGAGGTTGCTTACCGGTTGCAGTTACCCTCTGAGTTGGCGTCGGTGCATGACGTGTTCCACGTCTCTATGTTGCGGAAGTATATGCCCGATGACTCTCATGTGCTCGAGTTTTCCGTTTGGCCTGAGGTGACTCCAGATCTTTCTCTCCCAGAGTTTCCGATCCGCGTGGAGGATAGGCGAGAGCAGCGCCTGCGGAACAAGGTTATTCCCTTGGTAAAGGTCGTGTGGCAACGACACTCTGGTGGTGAGGCTTCGTGGGAACGTGAGGACGAGATGCGTCAGCAGTTCCCGTATCTGTTTGAGTGAGTCTTCCTCTTCTTTCCCCTTGGGTTGTTCTCAATTTCGAGGACGAAATTCCTTAAGGGGGGAGGGCTGTAATATCCCGGACCTTTCGGATCCTTCTTCATGGGTCCCGGATCTAGTTTTCGGAGCGTCCGGCTCCGTTGTGTCCGAAATTTCGTTTCGGACATCTTTCGTGTTCGGATCGGCGCGATCCGGAGTCGTTTCGGAGGCCCGGAGGCGTTCCGCGGCTTTTTCCGCGCGTGTTTTCCGATTTCCGGTGTGTGTTTCGGCTTTTTCTTCGGACGCTCGCTGCGGGCGAACCGGGCAGTTCCCCGAGGCACGAGTGGTACCGTTGCGATCGGTGCGTTCCGAGGATTCCGGAAATGTATTTTTCTAATTTTCGGTATTTTTCCGAAAAATCGGATTTTCTATATATTCCCATTTTCTTTTCTTTTCTTTTTCTTCTTTTCTCTTTTCTTCTTCTTCCTTCCTCTCTCTCCCTCACGCGACCGTGGCCGGCTCTCTCCCTCCTTCTCTCCCGTTCGACCGTGCCGACCCCCGTTCCGGCTGCAGACGGCGGCGGTGCGACGGCGCGAGGACGTGGGTGACGTGGTGGCGATCGTGCGGGCATACGGCGAGCGTGGGAGGCGTGGAGAGGCGAGATTCTAGCGGCGTTCTTCGCGACTTCGAGCTCGGATCGGAGCGTTTCGTCGCGGACCGGAGGTAGGGTGACGTTCCTTAGCCTCATGTCTTCCTTCCCCGTGAGTTTCAGCTCGAGACGAGGTCGAGAGGGGTTTATTTTGAGCCGGGAAGGGTCGATCATGCCGCGGGGTGAGTTCGTCCGATCCATCGTTTTGAGCCCCGATTTCACGGTTTAAGGGCGTAGGAGCATGCTAGGGGGCTTGGGGGTTCTTCTCTCGCCATTTCCCCCTCCGTGGGGTTTGTTTTGAGGCCGATTGGGCGATTCCGGTGAGGTTCGCCATTTTCTCGCCGGTGAGCGATGTGCGGTCGAACCAGTGGCCGCACAACCCCTATGCGGTTCCGTTCGGACCGTTCATCGGCTCGGCGCGCTTTGGGTGAGGCTTGGCGCGCAGTGGGCTTGAGCGGTCTATCGTGGGACCGCATATCCTAATGTGCGGCCCCACAGCTACCGCCCAACCCCAAGGGTTTTGACCGTTGGTTGTGACCGTTGTGCAGTGCTCTGGGATGTGCGGCCAGGAGCTGACCGCATAACCCCTTGCACGGCCAGGTGCTGGCCGTACATCCCCTAGCGCTATGGTTGGATGTGCGGTCTGGCCCTGACCGCACAACACCTGAACGGCTAAGCCGTAGCCGCCCTTCCCCAAGTGCGGCTAAGGACTAACCGTCCAGGCTTTTTACCGTTGGGAGACGAGCGGCCAGTAGGTGACCGTTCCTCACCCACGTGCGGTCAAGAGTTGGCCGCACATCTGTTTGAACGGTCCTGTGTTGGCCGTTTATCCGTCGTTTGGACCCTGGGTGGAACGGTCCTGATATGACCGTTCTAATCCTTGTGCGGTCCCTGTGTGACCGCACATCCCTGAGCGGCCCAGTGTGGACCGTTCAAGGGTACGGGTTGCGTCGGTGTGTCTCTCGTCGTACAGAGTGTACCGGGAGATGTTGTTGTCAGCTGGTCACCGTGCGTCGGTGTTGGTACAAGGAGCGTTCCTCGTACCTGCAGTTGCACCGTTGTTTTCCGAGACTTGAGAGTCTACTCCTTCTGTGACCCTCCACTAGTCGTAGCCTACTAGTACGCGTGTGCTAGTCGCACCAGGGAGTGGTGTACGGGCTGACCTTTAGAGACGGTTTGTGGACCGGTTACCGTTGGGCCCCACGTCTTGCAGCCAGAGTCCGGCTGAGGGGAAAACCGGTCAGAGGGCCAGACCAGGGACGCGCGGTCTGTGTGTGCACACGTGGTTGGGGGCGGTTGGACCCACGTCGACGGGCGTGACCCCAGCTAGTCACTTGTTGTAGTTACTTGTACGGTGTTTGCGCCTCGGGTAGGACCTACCATGTCAGGCGGTTCACCTGCGGTGCGGTGTAAGACGTCAGGGGACGCTACCGGCTGTGCTTCTAGTGGGTGGTACTCCTGTTGAGTACGGAGTGTCAGACTGTCAGTCGTGTGTTTCCGACCTTCGGGTTTTGACGGTTCGACCGTTGAGTTTCGGTCTTCTCGTACCGTGGCACGTGTGTCGGTTTGCGTGCCGTTAGGGTCTAGTTCTGTAGAGTACAGGGCTTTCCTTTCCGAGGTACCTTTCTACCGCTAGAGTAGTGGTTTCTCGTTTTTCGAGGTAGGGTTCGAGTGATCCCTACTGAGTCTTGTTCCGAGACTCATTCCCTGCGTGTTTTCACCGTGTTTCAGGTGAGGCGCCACCTTCGGGGAGCGTGTCAGGAGCGCAGCGGAAGCGTGGTGCGGGTGCCCAGAGGTAGTGCCAGAGGTCAGAGCCGGGGGATGCCCCGTGTAGCTGTACTTTTCTTTCTTGTCACTGTACTAGTCGTGGACTACTGTTGCTGTTGTTGTTATTTTATTGTGGACCATGTAAAATGTTAATTCATTTCCTGCTTAATATCATAACTGTTTAATTTCTGCAATTATTTGTGATGCTTGTGTAGTTTCCACACCATCCTTTTAACCCTTCCGAGTCTTCGGGCTCGTGGGTGGCGGTGCGAGTCTCGGGTTATCGGGCCTTCCCGGTAATCGGATTCTCGGGTCGTCACATCGGAGTTCTATTCAAGAACTAAGCCGATACTTCAAAAGGTGCCTCGATGATATAGAGTACAACTTTGCTATATTTGAGGGTGTTACATTGATTACCTATTAAACCAGTACACATGATGTGTCAGTGACCAGTCTCATGGTCATTGGTGCGGGACACCAACACATATGTGTAGGTGTATGTCCTTCGAGGATGTACACTGAACTGATCCGCTATTGGATCTTCAGATGGTTGATTATACCTAATGTCAACTGAAGATCTAACTGTCTCAGTAGCATCGTTGGTCCTTTGACCTGAGACATTGATCGGATCTTACACGAGGACTGGAATGATTTAATTACTTGGCTAAGTGACTTTAACCATAAGTCATGAGTTGCCGAGTCATTAACCACTCCAGGATACGTGTGGAGATCATCAATGGTCAAGAGGGGATCGCTCACTGTCGGGTATATATCAGACAGTTAATGGGTCATGACATTGACGCTCCGTTAAATCCCTTGCCAGGGTCGTGTGAGTTCGTTTAGAACGGACGTCATACACTTTAAGGAGGTCATAGTCAAATGGCACGATCATGGGGTTTGACAGAAACCATACCCTCGATCGTACCAGACTCATAGAAGGAGCGAGGGATTATATTGATGCGATAACTGTGGACTTACAGGTACCAGACAGGCTGGTTTAAACACGGCGTCCTCTAGGATCACGCGGATTTACTTGACCCAACGTGATCAAAGGTTCGGAATAAATTAAACTATTCTTCGGCTCTAGTAGAAGCGAAGAATACGTTTAATTTACTTCTAATTGGGAATTAGAAGTTAATGGGCCTTAAACTAGAGTGACTATGGGCCTAGAGGATCACACACAATGGATTCTTGGGTGACGTATTATTATTATACAAATGTATGTATTATTTCTATTTAATTCCTTTTGGAAAGGAGTGTAAATGGAGCTTAATACATATGTATAATATGAGATAGGACATATATACAGTTTCGGTCTTTTGGAGCCCTTTTCTAATAAGCCTAAACTCTATATATATGCTTCCTACGTGAGTTCATTCGAACTCTTCCAACCTCTTAGGCTTAAGCAATCACATAAACTTAAGAGAGGAGGATTAGCTCCTCCCCTCTTCCTCCCTCTTGCTCCCTTTCTACAGAAGGTGAAAAGGGCCGGGGAAGGTCGTTCCGGGGGGGTTACCGTCGCCGCAAGGGTCCGTGTGGATCTGCTCTAGAGGCCGTACAGCTGTGCGGCTCGATATTCTACATCGGGCATCGCGGACAGCGTCGTTCCGCGCAAGGTGAAACACGTAACCCGTAATTAGGGTATTAGAAACACCGGTTAGAGCACATATTAAGCTTTCCATAACACCGGGATCGGGTAAATGAATTTTTGTTATCCGCTGCGTCGCCCGTAGGTGCTGTGCGAAACCTTACACCCACACCCGCCACCGCATCCTCCACCGCATCAACCACCACATCCACCACTCATAGGCTTGCAGCCATTGGCATGCACAGCCTCGCCGCACTTGCTGCCGCATCCAGAGCCACACCCCCCGCCCTTCTCTGGTTGACCTACGTCAGTTTTCATGGATGGGTGCGACGCCTGATCATCCAAATTGCCTCTATCTGCTTTCTTGTCTGACACAACAACCTCCGCATCATTTCCGACACTTGGGATGAAGAAATTGTGGCCCTCCATCTTCATGTTTGCAAGTATGAATGCCAGCAAGATTTCGGGCAACAAGAACCAGTCTTCGCCGACCTGTTCATCATGAGAAGGAACATGATGTCTCATCAGCATCAAATCAGGTGGACCAACGTATCAATGGAGTTAAAAGCTGCATACCTTGACAAAGCCAGACTTCACATTGAGCAGGGCCACGGCCTTGCCATATAGATCCTTTGAGGAGAATCCTACGACTGTTATGCAGTCATTCTCATTTTTCCGATGCTTTATACAGGTTCTGGGTTCGAACTCCAGCTTTCTACCCAAGTAGAGTCTCATCTATTTAAAAACAACGGAGTTACTTTCAGGCGGAGAATAATAATGTGTAGAACTGTAGTTTATTTGTAGAATTCAAACAAGTCATCACTGAGGTCTGGATGAAATTCTAGAGGAGGTTCATCAGCTTCCCGAAAAACACACATGGGGCAGTGCGTCTGCAGCAGGGCTCTGCGGTGGCCGGTGGGGCGTCGGCGGTGGGGCGTCTGGGGCAGGATCAGTCCTCTAGAGGTCTTGCGGTGAGGCGTCTGCGGCGGCCGGTGGGGCAGTCCGCAGATTGTAACGGCGGTGAGGCGTCTGCGGCTGCGTATGGGGGCGGTGGGGTGAAGGGTTTTACGGGGAGAGGGTTATGATAAGGGTAGTTTAGAATTTTCAACTTTTTTTTAACGGAAGGATGGGATATTCCATCGAATATCCAATTGTTTTAACGTCGATGAACTACATGGGCTTTTCTACTAGAGTTACATGATTTTAAGGGTTTTTTAAATAATAGTGAGATTTTAGGGACTAAAAAGTAATTCGTCGTATTTATAGGGACTAATATGTAAAAAACCCTTAAATTTAATATTCAAAATTTCCTCCTTATATTTTAGAGGGAGATGAGCACAAAAATTCACCTTTTCTCTCTCTATCGAAAGTTCTTTTTGAGTTACTTTTGAAAAAAATAAATAGATTCTTAATAATTAAGTGAGATTTACATATTTTCATAATTTTCACATTACATTTTTTTTATTCTCACCCATCTTATCGAACGCGCTCTAAGATGAAATAGGCAGGACCAATGCGTGCTTGACCTAATTGTGATGAATATAAACTGAATACCTTACGGCCTACGTGGAAACTGAGCTTCGATCCCACGAGACCCCACGGGCCGGCCACAAAGATCAAACAAATGTAGAAGTTGTTCTTACCAGTTTAGTATTTTTTTTCTCTCTTTTCCAATTAGATCTGCCATGGCCAGTAGATTGTTGCGGCTCCCTGTTGTTGCATTGCATCGTTGAGATTGCTGGTGGATTCTTGGGAGAGTATCCATCAGCTGATGATGCCTGAGAAAACACGCTTCACTTCCACTTAATTTGATGATGTCGAAGTGATGGTCTGTTAAGATGTTTGGTGGGAGCATCGTTTTTAGAATGAAAACAGGTTTAAAATCCTGTTTGGCACCACCTCCCCCAACTTTTGATCTTAATTTCATCCTTCTCAAATAAGAGGCCTGCTTCATCGAGTCTACTACTTCTTGTTTCACTTCGTAATAAACTCGCGGTGGATCTAACAAATTAAACTCATGCGTCTTAAAACTTCAGCATAAATTCCACATGGTTTTCATTTCAGGTCCAAACTTTAACAAAATTCGATCTCAATTTTTCGTAGCTTATGATATAATAAGGCTAATGGTTACTGTCATAATGATAATAAGACTAATGTTAAGAAAACGATTATGCACTCAAATCCACAACTATCGAGTCCAAACGAATATGTTAACAGATCCAGACCCATTTTTTAACAGGTGAGATTAGATTGAGGCCATCCATCATTAGACTTGGTTGGTTGCAAATTGGTGGGGGCTGTCCGAAATGAGTAGATCAGTGAGACCCTCCCAAAATGAGCAGAACCGCCTTTAGACGGGCCCCACTGACCTCCAACCAATCCGAGTCCACTCAGGCGAGGAAGATATTGAGGCATCTCGACTAGGGATGTACGTAAATGGATCGGATTCGACTTGGATAGACCAATATCATACTCTATTTCTTAAAATTTTATAAATATCATTTTCGGATAGTACCTTATTATTTTCGCAGGTATGAATACTGATATATCCACCATAGGTATGGATATATTTGCGGATATCTGTATCTGTCCATAAATCATGAGTCCACGTCCACATCAAAGGGAATGTGAGATTTATGGGAAGTGAAAAAAGAGAAGTTCGGTCAATAATTTTATTACCAAAGTAATTTTTATATTATATAAAAATGTCATTACAATTTTAGTAAGAAGGTCAAACTCACAAATCTAACAAAGAAGATAACGGGTTGAGTTCATGTCAAAATCATAAGATTTACGTGCACAATGAATTATTAAGAATGAGTTCGGATCGGATATGGATTCAGGTGCGTTAAATCTATACCCTATCCGAATATGAAATGAGTATATTAAACATATCCAAATCTGAATTCATATCCGTTTATTCGTATATTATTTCATCCCATTTCACGGAAGACAAAAAGAAATCAGAAAAACTTCTTCAATCTTAATAGTAACAGCAATTACGTTATGGCAGATGCTAGATGTAGGTCAGGAGGTGCATGGGTACGGTGGAAAGATTCCCTACAAATACAGACCATGGAAACAACATTCTACTGGATATACAACTACCCACCTCAGTAAGAATGGGTCCTCACTCTCACACATGCTCCATCTTGTCCAAGACATAGGATAAAAATTTGGGGTGATATAGCTAGATTTTTGGAACCATACCCACTACATGTTTGTTGTATAGGAGATGTTAATGTTATCCTTTTAGAAGTAGAGAATAAAGGCGGCTCTAGACTCAGATCTCATCGAGCTGACGAGTAATACTTAGTGCATATCTGAGTATAATTACACACTCGAGGTGTGCACTAAGTAAATATTTAAAAAAAAATTATAACATGGAAGGCAAATCATTTTTAACTTGTCGTATAAGACGCACCTCGATTCGATGATCTAAAAAATTCAAAACAACAATGGTAGATTTTTGAATAATTGAGCCCAACATTATTCACTAGATATAATTTTTTTATATATTTTTTTAGACCTTCAGGTGAGAGTGTGTTTTTACCCCCAAGCAAGGGTGACTTAGGACCCATGCTATCTAAAATTTCAAAAAAAAGTTTACTTGGTGCATGTGTTGAAAATTAACCCGGGTGTACAGTAAAGTTGCGTTTGAAAACCCGTTTCCCTGTGACTTTCGAGATAAAAACACCTGACAAATTTTAATTTTATTCAAATGGGCAGAGGGGTTTTGGGCTTCCGTGTAAATGTAATTTCGAGGAAGAAAGAGAAACCAGGCACAAAAGTGCCCAGTTCTCTTTAATCTGTCGAAGCAACCTCGTGATAGATTAGGGAGATTTTAAATGATTACGAATCGGTCACATGCAGAGGTGATAGTACGACGGAATGATTTTGATAAAATGTGTGAACCGATCTCCTTTTCAAACGGTGCCTAAGTATTGCTACGATTGATTTGAGTTTCAATGGACCAGCTCACACACAGACCAACAATAGGAGGGCTCGACATCACATAAAGGAGTGACTAAACGGGTCCATGGTTGTCTCTCAATGGATGTACATCACCTTCCTGGATTTAAGAGTGACCACTGCCCCCCATTTATTTTAATGTAGAAGGTGTCAACAGTCAAAGGAGGAAGAAATCTTTCAAGATGGAAAACCTCTGGCATCTTTCCGTGAAATGGTCACAAACAGTTGGAATGATTCTCCACAACTCGGTGCCAATTACCGCAGGAAAATCAAACAAAGTGCAGAACGATGTGAAATTTTAGAAAAGGAACGATGCCAAAGTTGCCAACAATCATCAACAGAGCATCACTAAAACTCAAAGAGGAGTTGAAGAACATGGCCAACCTACCGATCACAGAGGAGCTACAAGAAAAGGGAATCCAATCTTGCAGTGTCAAGGCAGAAGAAGAATGCTGGAGAACTAGATCTAAGACTCACTGCTTAACCTCAGGGGATAGGAATTCATCCTCCTTCCATACATTATGTCATGAATAGAAGCAGGCTCAATCAAATCCCCTGGATCCAAAGACATGGAAGGTTTCTGGATGGGCAACATCAATATCATAAAGGAGATCTTTGCCAATCACTTCTCCAACCTCTACCACTCATCTCATCCCAACTGTTGTGTACCCCGATCCCCTAAATTCCACATCTCAAAGTCTCAATTATCTTATCACCTCGATGCCATCCACGCAAAAAAAGTAGATAAAACATCGTCTAATTTGAATCTTATGTGAACAGAGTTGAACATAGAAGAAGAGGAGCTAAAATGCTCTGAGTTTTTCTGTATATTGACGTGGGGGTGAAGGCCCATATTTATCATGTACAGGAAAGCTAAAATATGGACATATACAATAATTAGTAATACCGATAAATGGGTATATACAGTCATTGCATTCTCAAGACAGGGAAAGTATTGGGCTGGCTTTCCTCTGTTCACACCCCCCCTCAAACTGATGGTGGGTCAGCATCAGTTTGCTAATATAATATGCATGGCGGCTCCGCGTCTGAGATTTCGTAAAGAAATCAGCAACCTATTCTTTGGAAGGAACGTGCGGCAGAGAAATAAGACCTTGCTCAAATTTTTCCCGAACAAAATGACAGTCGATCTCAATATATTTGGTGCGTTCGTGAAACACAGGATTGCTTGCAATTTTGGCGGCACTTTCATTGTCACAAAACAATGGAGTGGGAGACGGGAGTGAAATGCCAAAATCAGACAAAAGTCGACGAATCCAAACGATTTCAGCAGAAGTAGATGCCATTGCTCGGTACTCCGCTTCAGTGGAAGACCTCGACACAGTAGATTGCTTTTTGGATTTCCATGAGAGTAGAGAACTTCCAAGGAAGATGCAATATCCGGTGGTAGATCGGCGTGTGTCTTTACAGCCTCATAATCAGCATCAGAAAAGGTGTGTAATTCCGATGGCGAGGTGGTGAGATATGATAATCCCAAAGTTGGAGTAGAGCGAAGATAGCGAATGATACGATGAACAGCTGTAACGACGCGAGAATCCGATTACCGAGAAGGCCCGATAACCCGAGACTCGCACCGCCACCCACGAGCCCGAAGACTCGGAAGGGTTAAAAGGATGGTGTGGAAACTACACAAGCATCACAAATAATTGCAGAAATTAAACAGTTATAATATTAAGCAGGAAATAAATTAACATTTTACATGGTCCACAATCAAATAACAACAACAGCAACAGTAGTCCACGACTAGTACAGTGACAAGAAAGAAAAGTACAGCTACACGGGACATACCCCGACTCTGACCTCTAGCACTACCTCTGGGCACCCGCACCACGCTGCACTCCTAACGCGCTCCCCGAAGGTGGCGCCTCACCTGAAACACGGTGAAAACACGTAGGGAATGAGTCTCGGAACAAGACTCAGTAGGGATCACTCGAACCCTACCTCGTAAAACGAGAAACCACTACACTAGCGGTAGAAAAGTACCTCGGAAAGGAAAGCCATGTACTCTACAGAACCAGGCCCTACGGCACGCAAACCGACACACGTGCCACGGTACGAAGACCGAAGCTCAACGGCCAACCCGACAAAACCCGAAAGTCGAAAACGCACGACTGACAGTCTATCACTCCGTACTCGACAGGAGTACCACCCACTAGAAGCACAGCCGGTAGCGTCCCCTGACGTCTTACACCGCGCCGCAGGTGAATCGCCTGACGTGGTAGGTCCTACCCGAGGCGCAGACACCGTACAAGTAACCACAAACAAGTGACTAGCTGGGGTCACGCCCGTCGACGTGGGTCCAACCGCCCCCAACCACGTGTGCACACACATACCACGCGTCCCTGGTCTGGCCCTCTGACCGGTTTTCCCCTCAGCCGGACTCTGGCTGCAAGACGTGGGGCCCAACGGTAACCGGTCCACAAACCGTCTCTAAAGGTCGGCCCGTACACCACTCCCTGGTGCGACCAGCACCTCGCACTGGTGGGCTACGACTAGTGGAGGGTCACTGAAGGAGTAGACTCTCAAGACAACGGAAAATAACGTCCGAACCTGACGAAGTATGGGGCCGTCCCACGTACCAGCACCATCGCACGGTGACCATGGTCGAAGAAGAAACGGACGCACCGCCCATGGCTAAACACATGACCAAGGCAAACAGAACCTCCGGACACCCAAAGACACGGTCCCAGAACTCCACGGGGTGTCCAGGACACACACACGGCCCAAGAGGAACACCCGACAATAGGACAGATCACGCTAGGGACCCCTAGCGCGACAAGACAGGTCGCGCTAGGGACCCCTAGCGCGACAAGGCAGATCGCGCTAGGGACCCCTAGCGCCACCAGAACCGCCCTACTGTTCATCTTCTCCGATGAACGCGCCCCATCGGGGCAGCGCGACCATCAAGAACGCGCTACTGGAGTATAGCGCGTTCTCAGTCCGCGCCCGAAAACGGCGGAAACGCCTAAAACCTCCTACCACGCCCCCATGCCTCCACCGGAGAGGGGGAAAACAAGGGGAACGACCCCTAAGGACCCCTAGCATGCTTCTAAGCCACCAAAACATGAAATAGCGGGCTAAAACCATAGATCGGGCGAGCTCTCCCCAAATCATGGAAAACCCCAAACCCGCTCAAACAAGCCTCTCTTGGCCTCCCCGCGGCCTACAAATCACGGAAACGAATGGCAAGAGGCTAAGAAACGTCACCCTACCTCAATGGAGCGAATGCTCCGCCGGATCGTCCACAAACCACGAAGAACGCTTTTAGAAACCTCGCCTCCCCACGCTTCCCACGCTTGCCCCACGCCCACGAGCTCGCCTCGCCGCCACCCACGCGTCCGCGCCGTCGCCCTGCCGCCGTCCACAGCCGGGGAGGGGCTCACCGCGTCCGAATGGGAGAGAGAGGGAGAGAGGAGGGCGGCCACGGTTGGGGAAGGAAGGAGGAAGAAGAAGAAGAAAGAGAAGGAAGAAAAGAAAAAAGAAAAGAAATGGGATTATATAGAAAATCCGATTTTTTGAAAAAATACCAAAAAATAGAAAAAAATATTTCCGGAATCCTCGGAACGCACCGATCGCAACGGTACCACTCGTGCTTGGGGGAACCGCCCGGTTCGCCCGCAGCGAGCTTCCGAAGAAAAAGCCGAAACACACACCGGGAATCGGAAAACACACACGGAAAAGCCGCGGAACGCCTCCGGGCCTCCGAAATGACTCCGGATCGCACCGATCCGAACACGAAAGATGTCCGAAACGAAATTTCAGACACAATAGAGCCAAACGCTCCGAAAACTAGATCCGGGACCCACGAAGAAGGATCCGAAAGGTCCGGGATATTACAGCCCTCCCCCCTTAAGGAATTTCGTCCTCGAAATTGAGAACAACCAAAGGGGAAAGAAGAGGAAGACTCACTCAAACAGATACGGGAACTGCTGACGCATCTCGTCCTCACGTTCCCAAGAGGCCTCACCACCAAAGTGCCGCTGCCACACCACCTTTACCAAGGGGATGACCTTGTTCCGCAGGCGCTGCTCTCGCCTATCCTCCACGCGGATCGGAAACTCTGGGAGAGAAAGATCTGGAGTCACCTCATGCCAAACGAAAAACTTGAGCACATGAGAGTCATCGGGCATATACTTTCACAACATCGAGACGTGAAACATGTCATGCACCGACGCCAACTCAGGAGGCAACTGCAACCGGTAAGCAACCTCACCGATGCGCTCCACAATCGCGAAAGGACCAATATAACGGGGACTCAGCTTCCCCCGCCGTCCAAAACGCATCACCCCCTTCATCGGAGAAACTCTCAAGAACACATGATCGCCCACGGTGAACTCGAGGGGCTGCCTCCTACGGTCAGCATAGCTCTTCTGCCGACTCTGGGCCGCCAACATGTTCTGACGAACCAGGTGCACGACATCCACACACTACTGCACCAATTTCGGTCCCGCCAAAACACGCTCACCCACCTCGAACCAATCGAGTGGAGTCCGACAAGGACGCCCGTACAAAGCCTCATAGGGAGCCATGCCGATGCTCGAATGATAGCTGTTGTTATAGGCAAACTCCACCAACGGTAGGTGATGAATCCAACTCCCCTGCCACTCTAGGCAGCAAGATCTCAGCATGTCCTCCAAAGTCTGAATGGTCCTCTCAGACTGACCATCTGACTGAGGATGATACGCCGAGCTAAAAGCCAACTCCGTGCCAAGAGCTCGCTGGAAACTCCTCCAGAATCCAGAAGTGAAGCGCGGATCCCGATCCGACACGATCGAAATGGGAACCCCATGCAACGGAACGATCCGCTCCACATAAAGACGAGCCAACTTAGACACGCTCCAGCTGACCTTGACCGGTAACAACCGCGTCACCTTTGTCAGCCGATCCACCAGCAACCAAATACTGTCTTGCCCACTCGGGGTCCTCGGCAACCCCACCATGAAATCCGTGGTCACATGGTCCCACTTCCACGTAGGAACATCCAAGGGCTGGAGAGTACCTCCTGGTCGCTGATGCTCCGCCTTCACCTGCTGACAGATCAGGCACCTGGCCACAAACTCTTCGACATCTCTCTTCATGCCAGGCCACCAGAACTGCCTCCGCAAGTTTCGATACATCTTCGTCGCATCCGGATGCACAGTGTACCTGCTCCCATGAGCCTCGCGTAACACCGCACGACGAACCTGCTCCTCCGCTGGGACGTACAGCCTACCGCGAAACCTCGCAGCACCGTCCTCGCCGAGATCCACATCAGCCATCGCCAGAATCCGGGGCAACTCAGGGTCCGCATGCTGAGCCTCTGTCACCTGACGACGGATAGCAGGAGTGACAGTCAGACTCGCAAGCACCGCCAACCCTGGCTCCTGGGGAATCTTGAGCCTGAAAGATACCTCAGGCACTTGTTCCCAGAGCCTCCACTTCCTCAACATCAAGGTACTGACCGCCACCTTCCGACTCAAGGCATCGGCGACGACATTCATCCTGCCCGGCTGATAAGACAGGGTGAAGTCATAGTCCTTCATGAACTCCATCCAACGCCTTTGTCTGAGGTTCAGATCCCTCTGCGAGAACACATACCTCAAACTCTGATGGTCAGTGAATACCTCGAACTTCTCGCCGTACAGATAATGCCTCCAGATCTTCAGCGCGAAGATCACCGCCGCCAACTCAAGGTCATGGGTGGGGTAGTTCTCCTCATGGGGCTTTAACTGCCGAGATGCATAAGCCACCACTCTACCATGCTGCATCAACACAGCACCCAACCCAACGCCGGAAGCATCTGTACACACCACGAAACCTCCCGATCCAGAAGGTAAAACGAACACCGGAGTCGAGGTGAGCAATCTCTTCAGTTCCCTGAAGCTCTGCTCACACTCCTCAGATCAGACGAAAGGCACATCCTTTCGCGTGAGTCTAGTCATCGGGGTCGCAATGCGAGAAAAATCCTGGATAAACCGACGATAATAACCCGCAAGTCCCAAGAAACTCTGAATCTCCGTCACTGACCTCGGCCTCGGCCACTGCATTACTGCCTCGACCTTGGCGGGGTCCACGGAAATGCCATCACCAGAAATCACGTGCCCCAGAAAGTGCACCTCGCTGAGCCAAAACTCGCACTTGCTGAGCTTCGCATACAACTGGTGATCTCGCAACGTCTGCAGCACCACACCCAAATGGTACGCGTGACCCTCAGCAGACTGCGAATAAACAAGGATGTCGTCCACGAAGATGACCATGAACTGGTCCAAATACGGATGAAACACCCTCTGCATCAAGTCCATGAAGGCTGCTGGGGCATTGGTGAGCCCGAACGACATCACCAAAAACTCATAATGCCCGTACCTCGTACTGAACGCAGTCTTCTCCACAGCGGACTCGCGAATTCTCAGCTGATAGTAACCGGACCGCAAATCAATCCGCGAGAACACTCGCGCAGACTGAAGTTGGTCGAACAAATCATCAATCCGCGGCAACGGATACTTGTTCTTAATGGTCACTTCATTCAGCTGCCGATAGTCAATGCACAGACGCAGACTACCGTCCTTCTTCTTCACAAACAACACGGGCGCACCCCAAGGGGAAAAGCTAAGACGAATATACCCCTTGGCCAACAGTTCCTGCAATTGCGCCCTCAACTCTCTCAACTCAGCGGGGGCCATACGGTAGGGAGCCTTCGCCAAAGGTCCCGTACCAGGCACAACCTCGATCACAAAATCGATCTCCCGCTGGGGAGGTAATCCAGGCAATTCCTCGGGAAAAACATCAGGGAACTTGCACACCACCGAAATGTCCTCGACACTCGGTTCCATCCGTTCAGACACCACCACGGACGCGAGAAAACCCTGACAACCAGAATCAAGCAATCGACGGGCTCGAATAGCAGAGATAAGGAATCGAGAAGAGGCGGAACGGATACCTTGAAAATAGAAGGTCCTCTTGCTCGGATGCTGGAAGTAGACCCTCTTCATTCCACAATCCACCACCGCTCCATGAGTCTCGAGCCAATCCATACCTAGAATCACATCGTAATCCCGAAGCTGCAACGCATACAACCTGCCTGGCATACTCCGCCCATCGATCCAAACCGGAACCTGATCGAAATAATACGGAGTGATCATAAAGTCACCCGAAGGCAACTCCACTGCCAAATCACAGGACAACTGGGTCACCGGCTCCTCGACGCTCGACGCAAAATCCTCTGAAATAAACGAATGAGACGCGCTAGAGTCGAACAAAACCCGAGCCGCACAACCCAAAATCTGAACGGTACCTTCCACGAGCTGCGACGCCACTGCCTCTGCCCTGGTCATGTGCGTGATCTGGCCTCGAGCCCTCTGCCTGCCTCCCACACTAGCTGACCTGGGTAGCGGCGGATACTGTCCCTGCTGCTGCTGAGGAAACTGCTGCTGCGGCGGCCTCTGAGGACAGTCGCGCGTCATATGCCCTGGCTGGTCACACCGAAAACAGATGATCGGAGCCGTGCACTGCCTGCCTGGGTGGGTCCCACCACACCGTGGATAAAGTCCTCGCGATCTACCCACTGATCCCTGACGCTGCAAAGGAACCAGCTGCTGTACACTGCCCGATGAAGCCTGCCCCTGGTCCCTGGACTTCTTCTTGCCGAACCCTTTCTTGAAGAACTTCTTGACCTTCGAGCCGAAGGACGCAGATCCTGTCACCGAAGCTGCCGATGCCGGTACTCCGGAACCACCCTACGCAGACTGAAAGAAACCATGCTGCTGGGTAGCCGACTGCTGGCTGCGACCTGACAAGGACTGCCCCTGGCTGATCGGTCCTCGAGTCCTCTGCATATCCATCTCCAAAGAAACCGCAACACGAGATGCTGTCTCTAGATCAATGGCCCCATTCGCAATCAAATGGTGTCTCAGCTCCAGCCTCAAGCCCTGTACAAACTGCGTGGTCCTCACCCTCTCATGCTCCATGATGTGAGGTGCGTACCGTCCCAGCTCGACAAATCGGGCCCTGTACTGCAACACGGACATGTCGCCCTGCACCAGCTCCAGAAACTCCCGCATCCGCTGCGTAGCCACAATATCTGGACAGTACATACGCTCGAAAGCACTAACGAAGTCATCCCACTCGATCTGCTCAAGTGGACGAAGCTGAAAAGACGTCTTCCACTCGGAAGACCACCACCTCCGAGCCGTACCCTGCAACTGGTTGTAGGCCAACACCACTCTGTCCTCGGCAGCACTCTTCGCAGAACTGAACACCCGCTCCATCTCATCAAGCTAATCACGAGCCGCATCAGGGTCTGCCTGGCCGCTGAAATAAGGTGGATGGAACTGCAGAAAGTCTCTCACTGCTCAGCCTGGCCCACCCCTAGCTGACGAGCCCTCACCAGCCTCTCCGCCGAACTGCTGAGACATAAGCTGGTACATGCCACGGAAGAAATCCTCAGCCCCCGGAACTCTCGCAGCATCCGCGGCCTCGGTAGCCCCCGGAACTCTGCTATGCTCCTCCTGGTCCCTCTGGACCCCCTGCTGGATCTCCTGACCTCCATCCGACTGCCCCTGCTGAGAGCGAGAGCTCCGCCTTGGCGCCATCCTCGCTCCTGAAGCACAAGACAGAGAACACGAAAAACAACAAGGTCAAAACAAACACACGGTGCCCAATGCCAGCGTCACCTGTACATCATCGCTGTGGACTAGTGGACCACTACAATTACCTATGATTCTCATGCAATTCCACAACCGCGCTCTGATACCAGCTGTAACGACCCGAGAATCCGATTACCGGGAAGGCCCGATAACCCGAGACTCGCACCGCCACCCACGAGCCCGAAGACTCGGAAGGGTTAAAAGGATGGTGTGGAAACTACACAAGCATCACAAATAATTACAGAAATTAAACAGTTATAATATTAAGCAGGAAATAAATTAACATTTTACATGGTCCACAATCAAATAACAACAACAGCAACAGTAGTCCACGACTAGTACAGTGACAAGAAAGAAAAGTACAGCTACACGGGGCATACCCCGACTCTGACCTCTGGCACTACCTCTGGGCACCCGCACCACGCTGCACTCCTGACGCGCTCCCCGAAGGTGGCGCCTCACCTGAAACACAGTGAAAACACGTAGGGAATGAGTCTCGGAACAAGACTCAGTAGGGATCACTCAAACCCTACCTCGTAAAACGAGAAACCACTACACTAGCGGTAGAAAAGTACCTCGGAAAGGAAAGCCCTGTACTCTACAGAACCAGGCCCTACGGCACGCAAACCGACACACGTGCCATGGTACGAAGACCGAAGCTCAACGGCCAACCCGACAAAACCCGAAAGTCAGAAACGCATGACTGACAGTGTATCACTCCGTACTCGACAGGAGTACCACCCACTAGAAGCACAGCCGATAGCGTCCCCTGACGTCTTACACTGCGCCGCAGGTGAACCGCCTGACGTGGTAGGTCCTACCCGAGACGCAGACACCGTACAAGTAACCACAAACAAGTGACTAGCTGGGGTCACGCCCGTAGACGTGGGTCCAACCGCCCCCAACCACGTGTGCACACACAGACCACGCGTCCCTGGTCTGGCCCTCTGACCGGTTTTCCCCTCAGCCGGACTCTGGCTGCAAGATGTGGGGCCCAACGGTAACCGGTCCACAAACCGTCTCTAAAGGTCGGCCCGTACACCACTCCCTGGTGCGACCAGCACCTCGCACTGGTGGGCTACAACTAGTGGAGGGTCACTGAAGGAGTAGACTCTCAAGACAACGGAAAACAACGTCCGAACCTGACGAAGTACGGGGCCGTCCCACGTACCAGCACCATCACACGGTGACCATGGTCGAAGAAGAAACGGACGCACCGCCCATGGCTAAACACATGACCAAGGCAAACGGAACCTCCGGACACCCAAAGACACGGTCCCGGAACTCCACGGGGTGTCCAGGACACACACACGGCCCAAGAGGAACACCCGACAATAGGACAGATCGCGCTAGGGACCCCTAGCGCGACAAGGAAGAACGCGCTAGGGCCCCCTAGCGCGACAAGGAAGATCGCGCTAGGGCCTCCTAGCGCGACAAGACAGGTCGCGCTAGGGACCCCTAGCGCGACCAGAACCGCCCTACTGTTCATCTTCTCCGATGAACGCGCCCCATCGGGGCAGCGCGACCATCAAGAACGCGCTACTGGAGTATAGCGCGTTCTCAGTCCGCGCCCGAAAACGGCGGAAACGCCTAAAAACTCCTACCACGCCCCCATGCCTCCACCAGAGAGGGGGAAAACAAGGGGAATGACCCCTAAGGACCCCTAGCATGCTTCTAAGCCACCAAAACATGAAATAGCGGGCTAAAACCATAGATCGGGCGAGCTCTCCCCAAATCATGGAAAACCCCAAACCCGCTCAAACAAGCCTCTCTCGGCCTCCCCGCGGCCTACAAATCACGGAAACGAATGGCAAGAGGCTAAGGAACGTGACCCTACCTCAATGGAGCGAATGCTCCGCCGGATCGTCCACAAACCACGAAGAACGCTTTTAGAAACCTCGCCTCCACACGCTTCCCACGCTTGCCGCACGCCCACGAGCTCGCCTCGCCGCCACCCACGCGTCCGCGCCGTCGCCCTGCCGCCGTCCACAGCCGGGGAGGGGCTCACCGCGTCCGAATGGGAGAGAGAGGGAGAGAGGAGGGCGGCCACGGTTGGGGAAGGAAGGAGGAAGAAGAAGAAGAAAGAGAAAGAAGAAAAGAAAAAAGAAAAGAAATGGGATTATATAGAAAATCCGATTTTTTGGAAAAATACCAAAAAATAGAAAAATACATTTCCGGAATCCTCGGAACGCACCGATCGCAACGGTACCACTCGTGCCTGGGGGAACCGCCTGGTTCGCCCGCAGCGAGCTTCCGAAGAAAAAGTTGAAACACACACCGGGAATCGGAAAACACACACGGAAAAGCCGCGGAACGCCTCCGGGCCTCCGAAATGACTCCGGATCGCACCGATCCGAACACGAAAGATGTCCGAAACGAAATTTCAGACACAACAGAGTCGGATGCTCCGAAAACCAGATCCGAGACCCACGAAGAAGGATCCGAAAGGTCCGAGATATTGCAACAGCCGTCAAGTGTAATCGTCTGGGATCCGATACAAATTGACTCATAAGATGCACTGCGTGTGCTATATCAGGGCGTGTGACAGTAAGATAAACTAGATTGCCAACAAGTCGTCGATAAAGAGTGGGATTAGAAATAGGATCATCATCCGTACTGCCATATTGCACATTTTACTCAAGAGGAGTATCTACAGTTTTATCATCAGTGAGGCCAGCCAATGCTATCAGATCGTGAGTGTATTTTCGTTGACTCAGAAAGTACCCACGTGGATGTTTAGATATTTCTAAGCCAAGAAAATATGCTGCAAGACCAAGATCCTTCATCTGAAAAGATTGCTGAAGAACATCTTTGAGGGCTTCAATGCCCTGCTTATCATCTCCAGTGATCAAAATATCATCAACGTAGATGAGGACAAGAATGCGTCCATGGGCGGTGGAGGTGGTAAATAAAGAATAATCATTATGACTTTGGTGATATCCGACAGATTGAAGCACAATTTTCAACTTGGCAAACCATGCGCGGGGTGCTTGTTTCAAGCCATATAATGCCTTTCGCAATTTGCAAACCATATGAGGAGAAGGACAATAACCTGGAGGCAGTCGCATATACACAGTTTCTGAGAGATCTCCATTAAGGAAAGTATTTTTGACATCCATCTGATAGATGTCCCAATGTTGAATGGCAGCAACGGCAATTAAGGTTCTGACAGTAGTCATTTTTGCAACAGGGGCGAAAGTTTCATCATAATCAACGCCATATTCTTGTTTAAAACCTTGTGCCACAAGACGTGCCTTATATCGATCCAACGAACCATCAGACTTCAACTTGATTGAGTATACCCATTTGCACCCAATGATGGGATGGTTCGAAGGAGCAGGAACCAAGTCCCAAGTGTGATTAAATGCTAATGCATCAAGTTCTTCCTTCATAGCATGACACCATTCCATACTTTCAGCAGCTTGCTTGTAAGAATGGGGAACAGAAACAGAAGCAAGTGTAGAAAACAAAGAAAGACGATTTGGTGGCCGGATGGTGCGAGAAGAGCGACGAAGACTAATAGGTGGGGAAGGAGATTGTAGAGGTGGAGAAAGTTGTAAAGAGTGAGCATTATCTGCATCTTGAGTCGGTGGAGGAGGAGGCATGAGAGGGGGAACGCTTGTGTGCCTGTCAGGGGGAAGAACATCCTGTATGGTGTTAGAAAATGAGGACAAAGGAAGAGTAGAGTCCATAGATGGGGCAGAATAGATAGAATGAGGGAAGTAAGGAATATCTTCAAAAAAGATGACATTCCGAGATATTCTTAGCCGCCTAGCTTCCCATTCATAGCAACGATACCCCTTTTGTATGTCAGAATACCCAAGAAATATGCATCTCACAGACTTAGCATCAAGTTTTGAGTGTTCTGAATCTGGGAGGAGGACATAACATGTGCATCCAAAAATTCGAAGTAGATTGTACTTTGGAGAGCAACCAAATAACTTCTTCAAGGGAGAAACATTTCCTAACAAGGGACTAGGTAGCCGATTAATTAAGTATACTGCAGTTCGTGTGCTCTCAGCCCAAAACGTCTTTGGTAAATTAGCATGAAGCCGAAGTGTTCGAGCTGTCTCCAAAATATGTCTATGTTTCCTTTCGGCAACTCCGTTTTGCTGCGGCTGATGAGGACAACTTCTTTGATGGAGGATTCCTTCAGTAGCAAGAAATGTGGCAAATTGTGTGGACATGTATTCCCCCCCACCGGCGTCTCCCCCCCTCCTCCATCCGCCCCATCACATGTTCCTCATCTCCGCCCCCCCCTCCCGCGCCACACCTCACCACTCTCCCCCCCCCCCCCATTTCCCTCCTTCTCCCCTCCCTCCCCCATCCCCGACCGACCCTCTTTCCCTCCCCCCCCTTTTCCCTCCGTCTCCCCTCCCTCCCCCGTCCCCGGCCGACCCTCTGTCCCTCCCCCCCCTCCGTTTTGGAACCCGCTCTTGGCCCTCCTGCCCCCGTTCCCTCTGACTTATTCACTCTCCCCTTGTAACGACCCGAGAATCCGATTACCGGGAAGGCCCGATAACCCGAGACTCGCACCGCCACCCACGAGCCCGAAGACTCGGAAGGGTTAAAAGGATGGTGTGGAAACTACACAAGCATCACAAATAATTGCAGAAATTAAACAGTTATGATATTAAGCAGGAAATGAATTAACATTTACATGGTCCACAATAAAATAACAACAACAGCAACAGTAGTCCACGACTAGTACAGTGACAAGAAAGAAAAGTACAGCTACACGGGGCATCCCCCGGCTCTGACCTCTGGCACTACCTCTGGACACCCGCACCACGCTTCCGCTGCGCTCCTGACACGCTCCCCGAAGGTGGCGCCTCACCTGAAACACGGTGAAAACACGCAGGGAATGAGTCTCGGAACAAGACTCAGTAGGGATCACTCGAACCCTACCTCGTAAAACGAGAAACCACTACCCTAGCGGTAGGAAGGTACCTCGGAAAGGAAAGCCCTGTACTCTACAGAACTAGACCCTAACGGCACGCAAACCGACACACGTGCCACGGTACGAGAAGACCGAAACTCAACGGTCGAACCGTCAAAACCCGAAGGTCGGAAACACACGACTGACAGTCTGACACTCCGTACTCGACAGGAGTACCACCCACTAGAAGCACAGCCGGTAGCGTCCCCTGACGTCTTACACCGCACCGCAGGTGAACCGCCTGACATGGTAGGTCCTACCCGAGGCGCAAACACCGTACAAGTAACCACAACAAGTGACTAGCTGGGGTCACGCCCGTCGACGTGGGTCCAACCGCCCCCAACCACGTGTGCACACACAGACCGCGCGTCCCTGGTCTGGCCCTCTGACCGGTTTTCCCCTCAGCCGGACTCTGGCTGCAAGACGTGGGGCCCAACGGTAACCGGTCCACAAACCGTCTCTAAAGGTCAGCCCGTACACCACTCCCTGGTGCGACTAGCACACGCGTACTAGTAGGCTACGACTAGTGGAGGGTCACTGAAGGAGTAGACTCTCAAGTTACGGAAAACAACGCCCAAGCCCGACAACGTGTGGGAATCACCCCACGCACTAGTCCCGTCGCACGGAGACCACGGTCGGAGAAAAGCGAGGTTGCCACCCTCATGGGGCAACACAGGAAGTGGCGGTCCGACCCTCAGACCGTCACTGCCAAATGGCGGTCCACTCTAGGGCCGTCACTTGGAAATAGCGGTCTAAGGCGGACCGTCACACGGCCAGGGGGTAGGGGGAAGCGACGCGCCTACCCTAGTGCGTCGCTTGGAAGCGGCGCACCTAGGCCAGGGCGTCACATGGCACCCCACACCCACGAAAACCACAGGGAAAGTAACGCGCTTACCCTGGCGCGTCGCTTGCAAGCAACGCGTCGGGCTCAGTGCGTTACTCGCATGTGACGCGCCTAGACCAGCGCGTCGCATGGCCCTCACGCTCGGGATGGAAAGGGAAGTGACGCGCCTGCCCCAGCGCGTCGCTTGTAAGTAACGCGCTGGGCCCAGTGCGTCGCTTGGCCCATCCACATGGGGGACAACAGGAAGTAACGCTCCTGCCCCAGTGCGTTACACGCATGTAACGCGCCTATCTCGGTGCGTTACATGGCCTGACCCCCAACGGTCAAAACCCAACGGTCGAAAGCATGTGACGGCCCAGCCCAGGGGCGTCACTAGCAAACGGCGGCCAGTCGCAGGACCGTTACAGCCCTCGACCCCAAAGGCCAACACCCAGGGAAGTAACGCACCCCTCTAGGGGCGTTACAAGCATGTGACGGTCACTGGAGTGACCGTCGCTTGCCCCAGAGCACGCTACGGCGGGAAAACCCCAAAAACACCAACCACGCCCCCGTACCTCCACCGGAGAGGGGGAAAACAAGGGGGAAGACCCCTGGGGACCCCTAGCATGCATCTAAGCCACCAAAACATAGAATCATGGGCTAAAACCATAGATCGGGCGGCTCACCCCAAAACATGGAAAAACCCCAAAAACGCCCAAACATGCCTCTCTCGGCCTCCCCGCGGCCTACAAACCACGGAAAAGAACGGCGAAGAGCTAGGGAACGTCACCCTACCTCAATGGAGCGAATGCTCCGCCGGATCGTCCACGAATCGCGAAGAACGCTTGAAAACCCTCGTTCTTCCTTAAGCTTCCCACGCTCGCCGCACGCCCCCACGACCGCCTCGCCGCCGCCCACGTCACCGCGCCGTCGCCCCGCCGCCGTCTGCAGCCGGAGGGGAGCTCGCCGTGGCCAACCGGGAGGAAGAGAGGGAGAGGGAGGGAGACACGGTGGAGGAGGAAGGAGGAAGAAGAAGAGAGGAAGAAGAAGATGGTGGGGGAGAGAGAAAAGAAAAAGGGTTTTATAGAAAAACCCGGAAAATCCGTAAAATTCCAAAAATAGGAAATCACACCCCCGCGATCCTCGGAACGCACCGATCGCAACGGTACCACTCGTGTCCGTGTGAACAGCCCGGTTCACCCGCAACGAGCGTCCGAAGAGAAAAGCCGAAACACACACCGGGAATCGGAAAACACACGCGGAAAAAGCCGCGGAACGCCTCCGGGCCTCCGAAACGACTCCGGATCGCGCCGATCCGAACACGAAAGATGTCCGAAACGAAATTTCGGACACAACGGAGCCGGACACTCCGAAAACTAGATCCGGGACCCATGAAGAAGGATCCGAAAGGTCCGGGATATTACAGCCCTCCCCCCTTAAGGAATTTCGTCCTCGAAATTGAGAACAACCCAAGGGGAAAGAAGAGGAAGACTCACTCAAACAGGTACGGGAACTGCTGACGCATCTCGTCCTCACGTTCCCACGAAGCCTCACCACCAGAGTGTCGTTGCCACACGACCTTTACCAAGGGAATGACCTTGTTCCGCAGGCGCTGCTCTCGCCTATCCTCCACGCGGATCGGAAACTCTGGGAGAGAAAGATCTGGAGTCACCTCAGGCCAAACGGAAAACTCGAGCACATGAGAGTCATCGGGCATATACTTCCGCAACATAGAGACGTGGAACACGTCATGCACCGACGCCAACTCAGAGGGTAACTGCAACCGGTAAGCAACCTCACCGATGCGCTCCACAATCGCGAAAGGACCAATATAGCGGGGACTCAGCTTCCCACGCCGTCCAAACCGCATCACCCCCTTCATCGGAGAAACTCTCAAGAACACATGATCGCCCACGGCGAACTCGAGGGGCTGCCGCCTACGGTCAGCATAGCTCTTCTGCCGACTCTGGGCCGCCAACATGTTCTGACGAACCAGGTGCACAACATCCACACATTGCTGCACCAATTCCGGTCCCGTCAAAACACGCTCACCCACCTCAAACCAATCAAGTGGAGTCCGACAAGGACGCCCATACAAGCCTCATAAGGAGCCATGCCGATGCTCGAATGAAAGCTGTTGTTATAGGCAAACTCCACCAACGGTAGGTGATGAATCCAACTCCCCTGCCACTCCAGGCAGCAGGATCTCAGCATGTCCTCCAAAGTCTGAATGGTCCTCTCAGACTGACCATCTGACTGTGGATGATACGCCGAGCTAAATGCCAACTCCGTGCCAAGAGCTCGCTGGAAACTCCTCCAGAATCCAGAAGTGAAGCGCGGATCCCGATCCGACACGATCGAAATGGGAACCCCATGCAACGGCACGATCCGCTCCACATAAAGACGAGCCAACTTAGGCACGCTCCAGCTGACCTTGACCGGTAGCAACCGCGTCACCTTCGTCAGCCGATCCACCAGCAACCAAATACTGTCCTGCCCACTCGGGGTTCTGGGCAACCCCACCACAAAATCCGTGGTCACATGGTCCCACTTCCAAGCAGGAACATCCAAGGGCTGGAGAGTACCGCCTGGTCGCTGATGCTCTGCCTTCACCTGCTGACAGATCAGGCACCTGGCCACAAACTCGGCCACATCTCTCTTCATGCCAGGCCACCAGAACTGCCTCCGCAAGTTCGATACATCTTCGTCGCACCCGGGTGCACAGTGTACCTGCTCCCATGAGCCTCGCGTAACACCGCACGACGAACCTGCTCCTCCGCTGGGACGTACAGCCTGCCACGAAACCTCGCAGCACCGTCCTCGCCGAGCTCCACATCAGCCATCGCAAGAATCCGGGGCAACTCAGGGTCCGCATGCTGAGCCTCTGTCACCTGACGACGGATAGCAGGAGTGACAGTCAGACTCGCAAGCACTGCCAACCCTGGCTCCTGGGGAATCTTGAGCCTGAAGATACTTCGGGCACCTGTTCCCAGAGCCTCCACTTCCTCAGCATCAAGGTACTGACCGCAACCTTCCTACTCAAGGCATCGGCGACGACATTCATCCTGCCCGGCTGATAAGACAGGGTGAAGTCATAGTCCTTCATGAACTCCATCCAACGCCTTTGTCTGAGGTTCAGATCTCTCTGCGAGAACACATACCTCAAACTCTGATGGTCAGTGAACACCTCGAACTTCTCACCGTACAGATAATGCCTCCAGATCTTCAGCGCGAAGATCACTGCCGCCAACTCAAGGTCATGGGTAGGGTAGTTCTCCTCATGGGGCTTTAGCTGCCGAGATGCATAAGCCACCACTCTACCATGCTGCATCAGAACAGCACCCAATCCGACGCCGGAAGCATCTGTACACACCACAAAACCTCCCGATCCAGAAGGCAAAACCAACACCGGAGCCGAGGTGAGCAATCTCTTCAGTTCCCTAAAGCTCTGCTCACACTCCTCGGACCAGACGAAAGGCACATCCTTCCGCGTGAGCCTCGTCATCGGGGTCGCAATGCGAGAAAAATCCTGGATAAACCGGCGATAATAACCCGCAAGCCCCAAGAAACTCCGGATCTCCGTCACCGACCTCGGCCTCGGCCACTGCATCACAGCCTCGACCTTGGCGGGATCCACGGAAATGCCATCACCAGAAATCACGTGCCCCAGAAAGTGCACCTCGCTGAGCCAAAACTCGCACTTGCTGAGCTTCGCATACAACTGGTGATCTCGCAACGTCTGCAGCACCACACCCAAATGGTACGCATGCTCCTCGGCAGACCGCGAATAAACAAGGATGTCATCCACGAAGATGACCACGAACTGGTCCAAATACGGTGGAACACCCTCTGCATCAAGTCCATGAAGGCTGCTGGGGCATTGGTGAGCCCAAACGGCATCACCAGAAACTCATAATGCCCGTACCTCGTACTGAACGCAGTCTTCTCCACATCGGACTCGCGAATTCTCAGCTGATAGTAACCGGACCGCAAATCAATCCGCGAGAACACTCGCGCAGACTGCAGCTGGTCGAACAAATCATCAATCCGCGGCAACGGATACTTGTTCTTAATGGTCACTTCATTCAGCTGCCGATAGTCAATGCACAACTGCAGACTACCGTCCTTCTTCTTCACAAACAACACGGGCGCACCCCAAGGGGAAAAGCTCGGACGAATATACCCCTTGGCCAACAGTTCCTGCAACTGCGCCCTCAACTCCCTCAACTCAGCGGGGGCCATACGGTAGGGAGCCTTCGCCAAAGGTCCCGTACCAGGCACAACCTCGATCACGAAATCGATCTCCCGCTGGGGAGGTAATCCAGGCAACTCCTCAGGAAAAACATCGGGAAACTCGCACACCACCGCAATGTCCTCGACATTCGGCTCCATCCGGTCAGACACAACCACTGACGCGAGAAAACCCTGACAACCTGAATCAAGCAATCGACGGGCTCGAATAGCAGAGATAAGAAATCGAGAAGAGGCGGAACGGATACCTTGGAAATAGAAGGTCCTCTTGCTCGGATGCTGGAAGTAGACCCTCTTCATTCCACAATCCACCACCGCTCTATGAGTCTCGAGCCAATCCATGCCTAGAATCACGTCGTAATCCCGAAGCTGCAACGCATACAACCTGCCTGGCATACTCCGCCATCGATCCACACCGGAACCTGGTCGAAGCAATACGGAGTGACCATAAAGTCACCCGAAGGCAACTCCACAGCCAAATCACAGGACAACTGGGTCACCGGCTCCTCGACGCTCGACGCGAAATCCTCCGAAATAACGAATGAGACGCGCCAGAATCAAATAAAACCCGAGCCGCACAACCCAAAATCTGAACGGTACCTTCCACGAGCTGCGACGCCTACAACCTGCCTCTGCCCTGGTCAAGTGCGTGATCTGGCCACGAGCTCTCTGCCTGCCTCCCACACTAGCTGACCTGGGTAGCGGCGGATACTGTCCCTGCTGCTGCTGCTGCTGGGAAACCTGCTGCTGCGGCGGCCTCTGAGGACAGTCACGCGCCATGTGCCCTGGCTGGTCACACCGAAAACAGATGATCGGCGCCGTGCACTGCCTGCCTGGGTGGGTCTCACTACACCGTGGACAAGGTCCTCGCGATCCACCCACCGATCCCTGTCGCTGCAAAGGAAACGGCTGCTGCACACTGCCCGATGAAGCCTGCCCCTGATCTCTGGACTTCTTCTTGCCGAACCCCTTCTTGAAGAACTTCTTGACCTTCGAGCCGAAGGACGCAGATCCTGTCACCGAAGCTGCCGATGCCGGTACTCCTGAACCACCCGACGCAGACTGAAAGAAACCCTGCTGCTGAGTAGCCGACTGCTGGCTGCGACCTGACACAGACTGCCCCTGGCTGATCTGTAATATCCCGGACCTTTCGGATCCTTCTTCGTGGGTCCCGGATCTAGTTTTCGGAGCGTCCGGCTCCGTTGTGTCCGAAATTTCGTTTCGGACATCTTTCGTGTTCGGATCGGCGCGATCCGGAGTCGTTTCGGAGGCCCGGAGGCGTTCCGTGGCTTTTTCCGCGCGTGTTTTCCGATTTCCGGTGTGTGTTTCGGCTTTTTCTTCGGACGCTCGCTGCGGGCGAACCGGGCAGTTCCCCGAGGCACGAGTGGTACCGTTGCGATCGGTGCGTTCCGAGGATTCCGGAAATGTATTTTTCTAATTTTCGGTATTTTTCCGAAAAATCGGATTTTCTATATATTCCCATTTTCTTTTCTTTTCTTTTTCTTCTTTTCTCTTTTCTTCTTCTTCCTCTCTCTCCCTCACGCGACCGTGGCCGGCTCTCTCCCTCCTTCTCTCCCGTTCGACCGTGCCGACCCCCGTTCCGGCTGCAGACGGCGGCGGTGCGACGGCGCGAGGACGTGGGTGACGTGGTGGCGATCGTGCGGGCATACGGCGAGCGTGGGAGGCGTGGAGAGGCGAGATTCTAGCGGCGTTCTTCGCGACTTCGAGCTCGGATCGGAGCGTTTCGTCGCGGACCGGAGGTAGGGTGACGTTCCTTAGCCTCATGTCTTCCTTCCCCGTGAGTTTCAGCTCGAGACGAGGTCGAGAGGGGTTTATTTTGAGCCGGGAAGGGTCGATCATGCCGCGGGGTGAGTTCGTCCGATCCATCGTTTTGAGCCCCGATTTCACGGTTTAAGGGCGTAGGAGCATGCTAGGGGGCTTGGGGGTTCTTCTCTCGCCATTTCCCCCTCCGTGGGGTTTGTTTTGAGGCCGATTGGGCGATTCCGGTGAGGTTCGCCATTTTCTCGCCGGTGAGCGATGTGCGGTCGAACCAGTGGCCGCACAACCCCTATGCGGTTCCGTTCGGACCGTTCATCGGCTCGGCGCGCTTTGGGTGAGGCTTGGCGCGCAGTGGGCTTGAGCGGTCTATCGTGGGACCGCATATCCTAATGTGCGGCCCCACAGCTACCGCCCAACCCCAAGGGTTTTGACCGTTGGTTGTGACCGTTGTGCAGTGCTCTGGGATGTGCGGCCAGGAGCTGACCGCATAACCCCTTGCACGGCCAGGTGCTGGCCGTACATCCCCTAGCGCTATGGTTGGATGTGCGGTCTGGCCCTGACCGCACAACACCTGAACGGCTAAGCCGTAGCCGCCCTTCCCCAAGTGCGGCTAAGGACTAACCGTCCAGGCTTTTTACCGTTGGGAGACGAGCGGCCAGGAGGTGACCGTTCCTCACCCACGTGCGGTCAAGAGTTGGCCGCACATCTGTTTGAACGGTCCTGTGTTGGCCGTTTATCCGTCGTTTGGACCCTGGGTGGAACGGTCCTGATATGACCGTTCTAATCCTTGTGCGGTCCCTGTGTGACCGCACATCCCTGAGCGGCCCAGTGTGGACCGTTCAAGGGTACGGGTTGCGTCGGTGTGTCTCTCGTCGTACAGAGTGTACCGGGAGATGTTGTTGTCAGCTGGTCACCGTGCGTCGGTGTTGGTACAAGGAGCGTTCCTCGTACCTGCAGTTGCACCGTTGTTTTCCGAGACTTGAGAGTCTACTCCTTCTGTGACCCTCCACTAGTCGTAGCCTACTAGTACGCGTGTGCTAGTCGCACCAGGGAGTGGTGTACGGGCTGACCTTTAGAGACGGTTTGTGGACCGGTTACCGTTGGGCCCCACGTCTTGCAGCCAGAGTCCGGCTGAGGGGAAAACCGGTCAGAGGGCCAGACCAGGGACGCGCGGTCTGTGTGTGCACACGTGGTTGGGGGCGGTTGGACCCACGTCGACGGGCGTGACCCCAGCTAGTCACTTGTTGTAGTTACTTGTACGGTGTTTGCGCCTCGGGTAGGACCTACCATGTCAGGCGGTTCACCTGCGGTGCGGTGTAAGACGTCAGGGGACGCTACCGGCTGTGCTTCTAGTGGGTGGTACTCCTGTTGAGTACGGAGTGTCAGACTGTCAGTCGTGTGTTTCCGACCTTCGGGTTTTGACGGTTCGACCGTTGAGTTTCGGTCTTCTCGTACCGTGGCACGTGTGTCGGTTTGCGTGCCGTTAGGGTCTAGTTCTGTAGAGTACAGGGCTTTCCTTTCCGAGGTACCTTCCTACCGCTAGAGTAGTGGTTTCTCGTTTTACGAGGTAGGGTTCGAGTGATCCCTACTGAGTCTTGTTCCGAGACTCATTCCCTGCGTGTTTTCACCGTGTTTCAGGTGAGGCGCCACCTTCGGGGAGCGTGTCAGGAGCGCAGCGGAAGCGTGGTGCGGGTGCCCAGAGGTAGTGCCAGAGGTCAGAGCCGGGGGATGCCCCGTGTAGCTGTACTTTTCTTTCTTGTCACTGTACTAGTCGTGGACTACTGTTGCTGTTGTTGTTATTTTATTGTGGACCATGTAAAATGTTAATTCATTTCCTGCTTAATATCATAACTGTTTAATTTCTGCAATTATTTGTGATGCTTGTGTAGTTTCCACACCATCCTTTTAACCCTTCCGAGTCTTCGGGCTCGTGGGTGGCGGTGCGAGTCTCGGGTTATCGGGCCTTCCCGGTAATCGGATTCTCGGGTCGTTACAGCTGGTATCAGAGCGCGGTTGTGGAATTACATGAGAATCATAGGTAATTGTAGTGGTCCACTAGTCCACAACGATGATGTACATGTGACGCTGGCATGGGGCACCGCGTGTTTTATTCTGACCTTCCGTTTCTGAGTTTTCTGTCTTGTGCTTAAGGAGCGAGGATGGCGCCGAGGAGGAGTTCTCGCTCTCAGCAGGGGCAGTCGGCTGGAGGTCAGGAGATCCAGCAGGGGGTCCAGAGGGACCAGGAGGAGCATAGCAGAGTTCCGGGAGCTACCGAGGCCGCGGATGCTGCGAGGGCTCCGGGGGCCGAGGGTTTTCTCCGTGGCATGTACCATCTCATGGCTCAGCAGTTCGGCGGAGAGGCCGGTGAGGGCTCGTCAGTCAGGGGTGGGCCAGGCCGAGCAGTGAGGGATTTCATGCAGTTTCATCCACCTTACTTTAGCGGCCAGGCAGACCCTGATGCGGCTCGTGATTGGCTTGATGAGATGGAGCGGGTGTTCAGTTCTGCAAAGAGTGCTGTCGAGGACAGAGTGGTGTTGGCCTACAACCAGTTGCAGGGTACGGCTCGGAGGTGGTGGTCTTCCGAGTGGAAGACGTCCTTTCAGCTTCGTCCGCTTGAGCAGATCGAGTGGGATGACTTTGTCAGTGCTTTCGAGCGTACGTACTGTCCAGATATTGTTGCTACGCAGCGGATGCGGGAGTTTCTGGAGCTGGTGCAGGGTGACATGTCCGTGTTGCAGTACAGGGCCCGATTTGTCGAGCTGGGTCGGTACGCACCTCATATCATGGAGCATGAGAGGGTGAGGACGACGCAGTTTGTGCAGGGCTTGAGGCTGGAGCTGAGGCACCATCTGATCGCGAATGGGGCCACTGATCTCGAGACGGCGTCTCGTGTTGCGATTTCCTTGGAGATGGATATGCAGAGGACTCGAGGACCGATCAGCCAGGGGCAGTCTGTGTCAGGTCGCAGCCAGCAGTCGGCTACTCAGCAGCAGGGTTTCTTTCAGTCTGCGTCGGGTGGTTCAGGAGTACCGGCATCGGCAGCTTCGGTGACAGGATCTGCGTCCTTTGGCACGAAGGTCAAGAAGTTCTTCAAGAAGGGGTTCGGCAAGAAGAAGTCCAGGATCAGGGGCAGGCTTCATCGGGCAGTGTGCAGCAGCCGTTTCCTTTGCAGCGACAGGGATCGGTGGGTGGATCGCGAGGACCTTGTCCACGGTGTAGTGGGACCCACCCAGGCAGGCAGTGCACGGCGCCGATCATCTGTTTTCGGTGTGACCAGCCAGGGCACATGGCGCGCGACTGTCCTCAGAGGCCGCCGCAGCAGCAGGTTTCCCAGCAGCAGCAGCAGCAGGGACAGTATCCGCCGCTACCCAGGTCAGCTAGTGTGGGAGGCAGGCAGAGAGCTCGTGGCCAGATCACGCACTTGACCAGGGCAGAGGCAGTAGCGTCGCAGCTCGTGGAAGGTACCGTTCAGATTTTGGGTTGTGCGGCTCGGGTTTTATTTGATTCTGGCGCGTCTCATTCGTTCATTTCGGAGGATTTCGCGTCGAGCGTCGAGGAGCCGGTGACCCAGTTGTCCTGTGATTTGGCTGTGGAGTTGCCTTCGGGTGACTTTATGGTCACTCCGTATTGCTTCGACCAGGTTCCGGTGTGGATCGATGGGCGGAGTATGCCAGGCAGGTTGTATGCGTTGCAGCTTCGGGATTACGACGTGATTCTAGGCATGGATTGGCTCGAGACTCATGGAGCGGTGGTGGATTGTGGGATGAAGAGGGTCTACTTCCAACATCCGAGCAAGAGGACCTTCTATTTCCAAGGTATCCGTTCCGCCTCTTCTCGATTTCTTATCTCTGCTATTCGAGCCCGTCGATTGCTTGATTCAGGTTGTCAGGGTTTTCTCGCGTCTGTGGTTGTGTCTGACCGGATGGAGCCGAATGTCGAGGACATTGCGGTGGTGTGCGAGTTTCCCGATGTTTTTCCTGAGGAGTTGCCTGGATTACCTCCCCAGCGGGAGATCGATTTCGTGATCGAGGTTGTACCTGGTACGGGACCTTTGGCGAAGGCTCCCTACCGTATGGCCCCCGCTGAGTTGAGGGAGTTGAGGGCGCAGTTGCAGGAACTGTTGGCCAAGGGGTACATTCGTCCGAGCTTTTCCCCTTGGGGTGCGCCCGTGTTGTTCGTGAAGAAGAAGGACGGTAGTCTGCGGCTGTGCATTGACTATCGGCAGCTGAATGAAGTGACCATTAAGAACAAGTATCCGTTGCCGCGGATTGATGATTTGTTCGACCAGCTTCAGTCTGCGCGAGTGTTCTCGCGGATTGATTTGCGGTCCGGTTACTATCAGCTGAGAATTCGCGAGTCCGATGTGGAGAAGACTGCGTTCAGTACGAGGTACGGGCATTATGAGTTTCTGGTGATGCCGTTTGGGCTCACCAATGCCCCAGCAGCCTTCATGGACTTGATGCAGAGGGTGTTCATCCGTATTTGGACCAGTTCGTGGTCATTTTCGTGGATGACATCCTTGTTTATTCGCGGTCTGCTGAGGAGCATGCGTACCATTTGGGTGTGGTGCTGCAGACGTTGCGAGATCACCAGTTGTATGCGAAGCTCAGCAAGTGCGAGTTTTGGCTCAGCGAGGTGCACTTTCTGGGGCACGTGATTTCTGGTGATGGCATTTCCGTGGATCCCGCCAAGGTCGAGGCTGTGATGCAATGGCCGAGGCCGAGGTCGGTGACGGAGATCCGGAGTTTCTTGGGGCTTGCGGGTTATTATCGCCGGTTTATCCAGGATTTTTCCCGCATTGCGACCCCGATGACGAGGCTCACGCGGAAGGATGTGCCTTTCGTCTGGTCCGAGGAGTGTGAGCAGAGCTTTAGGGAACTGAAGAGATTGCTCACCTCGGCTCCGGTGTTGGTTTTGCCTTCTGGATCGGGAGGTTTTGTGGTGTGTACAGATGCTTCCGGCGTCGGATTGGGTGCTGTTCTGATGCAGCATGGTAGAGTGGTGGCTTATGCATCTCGGCAGCTAAAGCCCCATGAGGAGAACTACCCTACCCATGACCTTGAGTTGGCGGCAGTGATCTTCGCGCTGAAGATCTGGAGGCATTATCTGTACGGTGAGAAGTTCGAGGTGTTCACTGACCATCAGAGTTTGAGGTATGTGTTCTCGCAGAGAGATCTGAACCTCAGACAGAGGCGTTGGATGGAGTTCATGAAGGACTATGACTTCACCCTGTCTTATCAGCCGGGCAGGATGAATGTCGTCGCCGATGCCTTGAGTAGGAAGGTCGTGATCAGTACCTTGATGCTGAGGAAGTGGAGGCTCTGGGAACAGGTGCCCGAAGTATCTTTCAGGCTCAAGATTCCCCAGGAGCCAGGGTTGGCAGTGCTTGCGAGTCTGACTGTCACTCCTGCTATTCGTCGTCAGGTGACAGAGGCTCAGCATGCGGACCCTGAGTTGCCCCGGATTCTTGCGATGGCTGATGTGGAGCTCGGCGAGGACGGTGCTGCGAGGTTTCGTGGCAGGCTGTACGTCCCAGCGGAGGAGCAGGTTCGTCGTGCGGTGTTACGCGAGGCTCATGGGAGCAGGTACACTGTGCACCCGGGTGCGACGAAGATGTATCGGAACTTGCGGAGGCAGTTCTGGTGGCCTGGCATGAAGAGAGATGTTGCCGAATTTGTGGCCAGGTGCCTGATCTGTCAGCAGGTGAAGGCAGAGCATCAGCGACCAGGCGGTACTCTCCAGCCCTTGGATGTTCCTGCTTGGAAGTGGGACCATGTGACCACGGATTTTGTGGTGGGGTTGCCCAGAACCCCGACTGGGCAGGACAGTATTTGGTTGCTGGTGGATCGGCTGACGAAGGTGACGCGGTTGCTACCGGTCAAAGTCAGCTGGAGCGTGCCTAAGTTGGCTCGTCTTTATGTGGAGCGGATCGTTCCGTTGCATGGGGTTCCCATTTCGATCGTGTCGGATCGGGATCCGCGCTTCACTTCTGGATTCTGGAGGAGTTTCCAGCGAGCTCTTGGCACGGAGTTGGCATTTAGCTCGGCGTATCATCCACAGTCAGATGGTCAGTCTGAGAGGACCATTCAGACTTTGGAGGACATGCTGAGATCCTGCTGCCTGGAGTGGCAGGGGAGTTGGATTCATCACCTACCGTTAGTGGAGTTTGCCTATAACAACAGCTTTCATTCGAGCATCGGCATGGCTCCTTATGAGGCATTGTATGGGCGTCCTTGTCGGACTCCACTTGATTGGTTTGAGGTGGGTGAGCGTGTTTTGACGGGACCGGAATTGGTGCAGCAATGTGTGGATGTTGTGCACCTGGTTCGTCAGAACATGTTGGCGGCCCAGAGTCGGCAGAAGAGCTATGCTGACCGTAGGCGGCAGCCCCTCGAGTTCGCCGTGGGCGATCATGTGTTCTTGAGAGTTTCTCCGATGAAGGGGGTGATGCGGTTTGGACGGCGTGGGAAGCTGAGTCCCCGCTATATTGGTCCTTTCGCGATTGTGGAGCGCATCGGTGAGGTTGCTTACCGGTTGCAGTTACCCTCTGAGTTGGCGTCGGTGCATGACGTGTTCCACGTCTCTATGTTGCGGAAGTATATGCCCGATGACTCTCATGTGCTCGAGTTTTCCGTTTGGCCTGAGGTGACTCCAGATCTTTCTCTCCCAGAGTTTCCGATCCGCGTGGAGGATAGGCGAGAGCAGCGCCTGCGGAACAAGGTTATTCCCTTGGTAAAGGTCGTGTGGCAACGACACTCTGGTGGTGAGGCTTCGTGGGAACGTGAGGACGAGATGCGTCAGCAGTTCCCGTATCTGTTTGAGTGAGTCTTCCTCTTCTTTCCCCTTGGGTTGTTCTCAATTTCGAGGACGAAATTCCTTAAGGGGGGAGGGCTGTAATATCCCGGACCTTTCGGATCCTTCTTCATGGGTCCCGGATCTAGTTTTCGGAGCGTCCGGCTCCGTTGTGTCCGAAATTTCGTTTCGGACATCTTTCGTGTTCGGATCGGCGCGATCCGGAGTCGTTTCGGAGGCCCGGAGGCGTTCCGCGGCTTTTTCCGCGCGTGTTTTCCGATTTCCGGTGTGTGTTTCGGCTTTTTCTTCGGACGCTCGCTGCGGGCGAACCGGGCAGTTCCCCGAGGCACGAGTGGTACCGTTGCGATCGGTGCGTTCCGAGGATTCCGGAAATGTATTTTTCTAATTTTCGGTATTTTTCCGAAAAATCGGATTTTCTATATATTCCCATTTTCTTTTCTTTTCTTTTTCTTCTTTTCTCTTTTCTTCTTCTTCCTCCTCTCTCTCCTCACGCGACCGTGGCCGGCTCTCTCCCTCCTTCTCTCCCGTTCGACCGTGCCGACCCCCGTTCCGGCTGCAGACGGCGGCGGTGCGACGGCGCGAGGACGTGGGTGACGTGGTGGCGATCGTGCGGGCATACGGCGAGCGTGGGAGGCGTGGAGAGGCGAGATTCTAGCGGCGTTCTTCGCGACTTCGAGCTCGGATCGGAGCGTTTCGTCGCGGACCGGAGGTAGGGTGACGTTCCTTAGCCTCATGTCTTCCTTCCCCGTGAGTTTCAGCTCGAGACGAGGTCGAGAGGGGTTTATTTTGAGCCGGGAAGGGTCGATCATGCCGCGGGGTGAGTTCGTCCGATCCATCGTTTTGAGCCCCGATTTCACGGTTTAAGGGCGTAGGAGCATGCTAGGGGGCTTGGGGGTTCTTCTCTCGCCATTTCCCCCTCCGTGGGGTTTGTTTTGAGGCCGATTGGGCGATTCCGGTGAGGTTCGCCATTTTCTCGCCGGTGAGCGATGTGCGGTCGAACCAGTGGCCGCACAACCCCTATGCGGTTCCGTTCGGACCGTTCATCGGCTCGGCGCGCTTTGGGTGAGGCTTGGCGCGCAGTGGGCTTGAGCGGTCTATCGTGGGACCGCATATCCTAATGTGCGGCCCCACAGCTACCGCCCAACCCCAAGGGTTTTGACCGTTGGTTGTGACCGTTGTGCAGTGCTCTGGGATGTGCGGCCAGGAGCTGACCGCATAACCCCTTGCACGGCCAGGTGCTGGCCGTACATCCCCTAGCGCTATGGTTGGATGTGCGGTCTGGCCCTGACCGCACAACACCTGAACGGCTAAGCCGTAGCCGCCCTTCCCCAAGTGCGGCTAAGGACTAACCGTCCAGGCTTTTTACCGTTGGGAGACGAGCGGCCAGGAGGTGACCGTTCCTCACCCACGTGCGGTCAAGAGTTGGCCGCACATCTGTTTGAACGGTCCTGTGTTGGCCGTTTATCCGTCGTTTGGACCCTGGGTGGAACGGTCCTGATATGACCGTTCTAATCCTTGTGCGGTCCCTGTGTGACCGCACATCCCTGAGCGGCCCAGTGTGGACCGTTCAAGGGTACGGGTTGCGTCGGTGTGTCTCTCGTCGTACAGAGTGTACCGGGAGATGTTGTTGTCAGCTGGTCACCGTGCGTCGGTGTTGGTACAAGGAGCGTTCCTCGTACCTGCAGTTGCACCGTTGTTTTCCGAGACTTGAGAGTCTACTCCTTCTGTGACCCTCCACTAGTCGTAGCCTACTAGTACGCGTGTGCTAGTCGCACCAGGGAGTGGTGTACGGGCTGACCTTTAGAGACGGTTTGTGGACCGGTTACCGTTGGGCCCCACGTCTTGCAGCCAGAGTCCGGCTGAGGGGAAAACCGGTCAGAGGGCCAGACCAGGGACGCGCGGTCTGTGTGTGCACACGTGGTTGGGGGCGGTTGGACCCACGTCGACGGGCGTGACCCCAGCTAGTCACTTGTTGTAGTTACTTGTACGGTGTTTGCGCCTCGGGTAGGACCTACCATGTCAGGCGGTTCACCTGCGGTGCGGTGTAAGACGTCAGGGGACGCTACCGGCTGTGCTTCTAGTGGGTGGTACTCCTGTTGAGTACGGAGTGTCAGACTGTCAGTCGTGTGTTTCCGACCTTCGGGTTTTGACGGTTCGACCGTTGAGTTTCGGTCTTCTCGTACCGTGGCACGTGTGTCGGTTTGCGTGCCGTTAGGGTCTAGTTCTGTAGAGTACAGGGCTTTCCTTTCCGAGGTACCTTCTACCGCTAGAGTAGTGGTTTCTCGTTTTTCGAGGTAGGGTTCGAGTGATCCCTACTGAGTCTTGTTCCGAGACTCATTCCCTGCGTGTTTTCACCGTGTTTCAGGTGAGGCGCCACCTTCGGGGAGCGTGTCAGGAGCGCAGCGGAAGCGTGGTGCGGGTGCCCAGAGGTAGTGCCAGAGGTCAGAGCCGGGGGATGCCCCGTGTAGCTGTACTTTTCTTTCTTGTCACTGTACTAGTCGTGGACTACTGTTGCTGTTGTTGTTATTTTATTGTGGACCATGTAAAATGTTAATTCATTTCCTGCTTAATATCATAACTGTTTAATTTCTGCAATTATTTGTGATGCTTGTGTAGTTTCCACACCATCCTTTTAACCCTTCCGAGTCTTCGGGCTCGTGGGTGGCGGTGCGAGTCTCGGGTTATCGGGCCTTCCCGGTAATCGGATTCTCGGGTCGTTACATGATCGGTCCTCGAGTCCTCTGCATATCCATCTCCAAGGAAATCGCAACACGAGACGCCGTCTCGAGATCAGTGGCCCCATTCGCGATCAGATGGTGCCTCAGCTCCAGCCTCAAGCCCTGCACAAACTGCGTCGTCCTCACCCTCTCATGCTCCATGATATGAGGTGCGTACCGACCCAGCTCGACAAATCGGGCCCTGTACTGCAACACGGACATGTCACCCTGCACCAGCTCCAGAAACTCCCGCATCCGCTGCGTAGCAACAACATCTGGACAGTACGTACGCTCGAAAGCACTGACAAAGTCATCCCACTCGACCTGCTCAAGTGGACGAAGCTGAAAGGACGTCTTCCACTCGGAAGACCACCACCTCCGAGCCGTACCCTGCAACTGGTTGTAGGCCAACACCACTCTGTCCTCGACAGCACTCTTCGCAGAACTGAACACCCGCTCCATCTCATCAAGCCAATCACGAGCCGCATCAGGGTCTGCCTGGCCGCTAAAGTAAGGTGGATGGAACTGCATGAAATCCCTCACTGCTCGGCCTGGCCCACCCCTGACTGACGAGCCCTCACCGGCCTCTCCGCCGAACTGCTGAGCCATGAGATGGTACATGCCACGGAGAAAACCCTCGGCCCCCGGAGCCCTCGCAGCATCCGCGGCCTCGGTAGCTCCCGGAACTCTGCTATGCTCCTCCTGGTCCCTCTGGACCCCCTGCTGGATCTCCTGACCTCCAGCCGACTGCCCCTGCTGAGAGCGAGAACTCCTCCTCGGCGCCATACTCGCTCCTGAAGCACAAGACAGAAAACACGAAACGGCAAGGTCAGAATAAACACACGGTGCCCAATGCCAGCGTCACCTGTACATCATCGTCTGTGGACTAGTGGACCACTACAATTACCTATGATTCTCATGTAATTCCACAACCGCGCTCTGATACCAGCTGTAACGACCCGAGAATCCGATTACCGGGAAGGCCCGATAACCCGAGACTCGCACCGCCACCCACGAGCCCGAAGACTCGGAAGGGTTAAAAGGATGGTGTGGAAACTACACAAGCATCACAAATAATTGCAGAAATTAAACAGTTATGATATTAAGCAGGAAATGAATTAACATTTTACATGGTCCACAATAAAATAACAACAACAGCAACAGTAGTCCACGACTAGTACAGTGACAAGAAAGAAAAGTACAGCTACACGGGGCATCCCCCGGCTCTGACCTCTGGCACTACCTCTGGGCACCCGCACCACGCTTCCGCTGCGCTCCTGACACGCTCCCCGAAGGTGGCGCCTCACCTGAAACACGGTGAAAACACGCAGGGAATGAGTCTCGGAACAAGACTCAGTAGGGATCACTCGAACCCTACCTCGTAAAACGAGAAACCACTACCCTAGCGGTAGGAAGGTACCTCGGAAAGGAAAGCCCTGTACTCTACAGAACTAGACCCTAACGGCACGCAAACCGACACACGTGCCACGGTACGAGAAGACCGAAACTCAACGGTCGAACCGTCAAAACCCGAAGGTCGGAAACACACGACTGACAGTCTGACACTCCGTACTCGACAGGAGTACCACCCACTAGAAGCACAGCCGGTAGCGTCCCCTGACGTCTTACACCGCACCGCAGGTGAACCGCCTGACGTGGTAGGTCCTACCCGAGGCGCAAACACCGTACAAGTAACCACAACAAGTGACTAGCTGGGGTCACGCCCGTCGACGTGGGTCCAACCGCCCCCAACCACGTGTGCACACACAGACCGCGCGTCCCTGGTCTGGCCCTCTGACCGGTTTTCCCCTCAGCCGGACTCTGGCTGCAAGACGTGGGGCCCAACGGTAACCGGTCCACAAACCGTCTCTAAAGGTCAGCCCGTACACCACTCCCTGGTGCGACTAGCACACGCGTACTAGTAGGCTACGACTAGTGGAGGGTCACTGAAGGAGTAGACTCTCAAGTTACGGAAAACAACGCCCAAGCCCGACAACGTGTGGGAATCACCCCACGCACTAGTCCCGTCGCACGGAGACCACGGTCGGAGAAAAGCGAGGTTGCCACCCTCATGGGGCAACACAGGAAGTGGCGGTCCGACCCTCAGACCGTCACTGCCAAACGGCGGTCCACTCTAGGGCCGTCACTTGGAAATAGCGGTCTAAGGCGGACCGTCACACGGCCAGGGGGTAGGGGGAAGCGACGCGCCTACCCTAGTGCGTCGCTTGGAAGCGGCGCACCTAGGCCAGGGCGTCACATGGCACCCCACACCCACGAAAACCACAGGGAAAGTAACGCGCTTACCCTGGCGCGTCGCTTGCAAGCAACGCGTCGGGCTCAGTGCGTTACTCGCATGTGACGCGCCTAGACCAGCGCGTCGCATGGCCCTCACGCTCGGGATGGAAAGGGAAGTGACGCGCCTGCCCCAGCGCGTCGCTTGTAAGTAACGCGCTGGGCCCAGTGCGTCGCTTGGCCCATCCACATGGGGGACAACAGGAAGTAACGCTCCTGCCCCAGTGCGTTACACGCATGTAACGCGCCTATCTCGGTGCGTTACATGGCCTGACCCCCAACGGTCAAAACCCAACGGTCGAAAGCATGTGACGGCCCAGCCCAGGGGCGTCACTAGCAAACGGCGGCCAGTCGCAGGACCGTTACAGCCCTCGACCCCAAAGGCCAACACCCAGGGAAGTAACGCACCCCTCTAGGGGCGTTACAAGCATGTGACGGTCACTGGAGTGACCGTCGCTTGCCCCAGAGCACGCTACGGCGGGAAAACCCCAAAAACACCAACCACGCCCCCGTACCTCCACCGGAGAGGGGGAAAACAAGGGGGAAGACCCCTGGGGACCCCTAGCATGCATCTAAGCCACCAAAACATAGAATCATGGGCTAAAACCATAGATCGGGCGGCTCACCCCAAAACATGGAAAAACCCCAAAAACGCCCAAACATGCCTCTCTCGGCCTCCCCGCGGCCTACAAACCACGGAAAAGAACGGCGAAGAGCTAGGGAACGTCACCCTACCTCAATGGAGCGAATGCTCCGCCGGATCGTCCACGAATCGTGAAGAACGCTTGAAAACCCTCGTTCCTTCCTTAAGCTTCCCACGCTTGCCGCACGCCCCCACGACCGCCTCGCCGCCGCCCACGTCGCCGCGCCGTCGCCCCGCCGCCGTCTGCAGCGGAGGGGAGCTCGCCGTGGACAACCGGGAGGAAGAGAGGGAGAGGGAGGGAGACACGGTGGAGGAGGAAGGAGGAAGAAGAAGAGAGGAAGAAGAAGAATGGTGGGGGAGAGAGAAAAGAAAAAGGGTTTTATAGGAAAAACCCCGGAAAATCCGTAAAATTCCAAAAAATAGGAAATCACACCCCCGCGATCCTCGGAACGCACCGATCGCAACGGTACCACTCGTGTCCGTGTGAACAGCCCGGTTCACCCGCAACGAGCGTCCGAAGAGAAAAGCCGAAACACACACCGGGAATCGGAAAACACACGCGGAAAAAGCCGCGGAACGCCTCCGGGCCTCCGAAACGACTCCGGATCGCGCCGATCCGAACACGAAAGATGTCCGAAACGAAATTTCGGACACAACGGAGCCGGACACTCCGAAAACTAGATCCGGGACCCATGAAGAAGGATCCGAAAGGTCCGGGATATTACACCCCTGTTCGGTCCTTCTCCCCCACCGTCCCCGCACCTCCCTCTGTTCCCCCAATTATCGCTCCTTACCGTCTCTCCCCCTCCCCAATCTACCTCCCGTGATCAGTCACTCTCTCATTGATGGACGTCTCCTCGAGTACCCGAAGAAGCTCGGGTTTGTTCCGTTATGCAGGTTTCGGGCTTCCTCCTTCGATCTTAAAAGGACTCGAAGATTATGGGCTTATCTCCCATGCACCCTTTGCGTTGCTGGCCACCCGAGCTCCTTCTCTTCACCGCCATCAGATAGTGCGGTTCGGCAACCTTGCGCTCCTCGAGGAAGGTTTCCGTCACCTACAACAGCGGTAGCCTCTTCCTCGACGTCTTCTGATCTCCCCATCCTTGAGGGGTGTTTGTGTTATCTCTGTTCTTCGTTGTCTTCCTGCCCCTTCATCTGGAAGTCGATGTTACGGGCCAATAGTGGCTGCTCTTGTTCGGCGAGTTGTCTTTATCGTCTGTATCGTAACTATTGTATGTTATGAATGAATATCATATGTTTATGCTTCAAAAAAAAAAGTTGTGTTTGGAAATGTCGTGAGATCGTGGTTTCTTACCCTAATCTCATGAGAAATAAGATATTAGATTTTGAGAGTACATTTTTTACTTGTTACCTCTCTCTATTAACTATCACAATCGTTTTTTTTTAAATCAAATGAGATATTGAGTCATTTGAAAAGACTTAGAGGTGCGCAACGAGTCAAAATAGATTTTTAAATCAAACTGGTTACATTTATCTAATGTCAGGTTACGACACTTTTAAGTTAAAAGGTCTCTTGTGCATATATTATGATTTATCATCTCGATCGACTCATTCGTCTCGATCACGACCCGAGATAAGTCGGGTCGATCCCGTCTCATCCCATCTTGATCTATCTCGTCCGTGTTAAAATAAAAAATTATATATATATATACAATATATATAATAATAGAATAAAATAGAAAAGGATATTATATATATATAATATAATATAATATTAAAATAATAACGTGTCTTGATGACGACCCATGACCCAAACATCTCGTCCACCGCCTGGGTCAGATCAGATCGTGCGAGTCAGGGCGGATTGTTCCGGGACGATAAACCATGACACATATACTTACTTAGTGAGATTTTATATTTATATATATATATATATATATATATATATATATATATATATATATATATATATATATATATTAAGAAGGTTATTTTTACAATTGTGTTAAAAATTTTCGATGGTTCTTCGCGTGATTCACCGACAGTTCTCGAAAAAGTGCGGCCGCTTTGTCTGCATGGCAGTGGGGCTTTGGACAACGCGTCACGTGGCAATACGAGAACACGTCAGGCCTTCGGGGGAACAATTCGAAGGCTTCCGAAACCGCCACGGCGGCACCGCCCCAGGGGCACATTGCCAGGGGCCGTCCTGTAATTTGATACTCTTGTGGTGTGCTCCTTGTTGTTTCCGGCATCTCTATCGATCGACCCGTTCGTCCCGTTCACGATCTGAGATAAATTAGATTGGTCTCATCTCACTCCGTCTCGATTTATCTCGTAAAATATTAAAATAAAAAAGACTCTTTATATATATAATATATATAAAATAATATAATAAAAATTATATATATAATATATATATAATAAAATAATAAAATATCTCGATCACGACTTACGACTCGGGCGTCCCGTCCACCACCTGAGTCGAGTCGGGACGTGCGGATTGAGATAATTCGGAGCGGGACATCAAACCCTAATTTTTGAAGAGAAAGGGTTACGGTCCAAACCTTCCTCACGGGAAGTTTTGTACCTGTATATATTTTGATAAATAATTAAATATATATATTAAAATATAAAATATGTATAAAAATAGGCCACGTTGGATCAGACCAGAGTCAATCACCTATAATAATCTCAATCGAGTTTTGTATCCATATGAATATTACGGGGCAGGTGAACCCACCAATATCAGATACTCTGAATGCTATTTAACTAATGAAAACGCGCACACACACACTCTCTCTCTCCACGTGTACGTGTGTGGACTGTGAAGTAGGGCTTTATAATTAAATTGGATCGATATATACTCATATATTATTTATTTTATTTTATATTTAACATTTCTTAATAGATAAGTTAGTTCTAGAGCATCACGTTTTTCATATTTTTTTAATTTTTATTATTTTAAGAGAAAAAAATAAAATTCAGACTGCAAACATGAGATTTAAATCGAACACCTTGTGGTTGAACAAATAACATCCCAATTAACTTTACTACGTATGATTTCATATTAATATTTATTATAATAAATATTTATTATATATTTTTATTTTTAATATATTATAATATAATATAATACGATGTCGTATCGTAATCGTATCGATACGAAATCGACACAATCGATGAGACTCAACCGTCAAATATTAATGTTAAGACCGTGTCATTTCAAGAACCTCACTGTTGTCCCCCTTTACCACCTCCAACAGTTCTCGCTGGCCTTTTGTCTCCCTTCTCCTTCTCTTCGCTTTGAGTGCTATTTGTTTCTATATTGAAGTTCTTTGATTTTAGGATGACTACTTTTAAAATTATAGTGCCTTTTAATTTTAAAATTAGATATATTTTATTTAAACTACCATAAAATAAAATAATCTTTATTTTTTTTATTATGATGTCAACTGATTTTTCGATTTTGATTTCGTACGGATATAAAATGTAAGTTAAAATAAAAGAATCTTGGTGTCACGTGAGCCCACGTAATCTTATTTACACTATTTCACTGTCAAACGAACAGTGAGAAAATGTTTTAAAATAAAACAGCTATAAAATTTTACATTGTTTTCACGATGAAACAAACGAGCCCTTAAAGAATGTTAATAATCTATAATGATCGTTTCATCTCGCTCGGTTCCAGTATGCTAATGACAATGATCATTTAATCTCATCTTTCATGGTTGCCAATATCATACATACATAACATCTTACTTATGTCACCATGCCCTCTATTTCGAGTATTATTTTTGTAGCATTAATATGTTAGGAAATGATAAGGGTATAGAAGCAATTGCGTCAGCAGAAATGGTAATTCCACAGTTTACCTGTTAAGAGGAGTATATCCGTAGCAAATGCATTTTTGAAAGTATGTAGCAACTTCTTCGCGACGTCGTTCAAGTGTCTAGGACGCCTCTGCTTCCTGGAGAACGCATTTCTGCCGAGAGATCAAAAGCTTCCTCGGAGGTGCGACGACCAGAACCCATAATTCCCTTCTCTTTCTCGCTTTGGTTCCACCTCATGGTATGCTTTCTGTTCTGAGGTCGTTTTAGATCGATGCATCTTTCTTCTTTGATGGGTTCGGAAAGTTACCTTTTTTTTCTCTCTTGTTTCTAGTTTGCCTTTCTTTTGAGACACCAGCGCAGAACGAATCCATCATTTGTTTTGTTTCTCGCGATTTCCCATCTGTTTAGTCGTTCTTGCGATCAGACGAAAGAGATCTGTTTGGTGGGAGCTGGCCCAAATCCTTTTTCTCAAGGTACAGTCCTCGTTTGCATGTTGAGTTGTGATCATTTATGCTAGACCTGCTTTTTCCCTGATTGTTTGTCTGCCCTGTTGCTTATTGTTCGACTGATAGATTTGAAGGGAGTAGGTGAAGTTTCAGCTTTCTTCCATTCCTTCCTGGACACTTGTTCTGTAGTGATACACTGAAGAGTTTGGTGACTAGGAGTGTTGGGCTGGAATGTAACCCTAGGTCTTTTTAACAAAATCTTAGTCCCATCCAGAGCCAATTTTGAGGGCCCCATATTCCTTAAATGGATCCCTGACGCCCATGCCAATCCTGTTTCTTAAAACATAGCCATTTATCTCATAATGTGATAATATTTTTGAAGATTTCCCAAGTTTTTGCAAAAGTAAATCGCTTTTAGTTATATTCTTCTTACGTCCAATCTTTGGAAGTTAGAAAGGGTGAGGAGAATACATAGATAGGCTTGCAAGTACAAGTCTACAAAGAGGAATTGGAAAGAAGTCTTTAATGTTTTAAACTCTAGGAAGTAGTTCTGTCCATTTTCTTATTTAAATTTATGTTAGTATTTTGCCTACCAAGAAACTTTGTCTATTTGAGCAAATCCCTTTATTTCATTTATTATAATAGAAGCTGGTACTGTACCGACTGGTGATTTTAAAATGCTATGCAGTGGGCTTGTGGAAGAATGCTATTTACAAATCTGTGATTTGAAATTATGGAGCACGTGTCTGGGAACCATTCCAACATCCAATGGCTTCAAAGTTTTGCTAATCAGTATGTGTTTCATTGGGGAGGACATGGGCTCTATGAGATTCTTATTGCTCCTTGTCTTGTTCTTGTTCTGTCTCTGTTGCTTTCTTCTTTAGCAATGGACAAGAAAAGCAAGAAAAGAGCAGTGCAAGTTGATGTTGGTGGGGAGGCTAGTCTAACAATGAGAAACAAGATATTCCCAACATTGGTTGAGGTACCCTGGGAAGGAGCATCAACTATGGCAGCACTTTTTGAGCAGTCTTGCAGAAAACATGCCGGGAACAGGTTTCTTGGAACCAGGAAGCTCATTAGCAGGGAAGTAGAGGCAGCTGCTGGTGGGAGGAAATTCGAAAAGCTACACCTGGGGGAATATGAATGGATGACTTATGGAGCAGTATTTGATCGTGCTTGTAGCTTTGCTTCTGGTCTTGTGAAATTGGGTCATAGTCCAGATAGTTCTGCAGCTATTTTCTCTGAAACCAGGGCAGAATGGTTCATTGCTCTTCAGGTTCTAACATCTGGTTTATTTATTGAATATTTTTATGCCTTTTCACCTTCATATTAAACTAATAGAGATAAAGTACTTAAATGAATTTTTGATCAAATTTTGCTTTTATGTCATCATTGGTTTCTTGTGTTCTTATTTTACATGATAATATACTTATTAGCAGGTCTCCTTCTTTCGTATATCAACTTCTCTTGTACATTACAGCCTATCCAGCTAATGCCTGTGGATTGTGGAGACTCTGTAGTCTGGACCTTGTCTTCTTGAAATGAGAGGAGCAAGTGGGCTGAACAGCACTTGGAAGAACATACCCGTTGGATCTCATTGTTTAGAATTTGATAGTTGTGAAGTCCTGATCCAGTAACGGTGTTGTGAAAATGTGGAAAATAGATCATACATCTGCTGCCTCTAGCCTTTGGTAGGAATCAAGGGCCTTCCCTTGCAAAGTGAGTGAACAAGGCTTCCAAGAAACACAAATCCAGGAAGCTTTTTAATATCTAGGTCAGCTCTATTGACAGTTTTCATGTAAAAGTATATGTTTTCAATCATTAAAAATTTCAGAAATAAGGGAATTAAGTAAAATATTGCCTATGTATTCTCTAGAAATGCCAAACCAACCTGAAACCATAGATTCCATTACCTTTATAAGATCTCTAGTGGAGCATTTAGGAGTTATTAGTCTAGCCTTCTCATAAAAGTATATATAGAGTGTTGGTTCACTATTCATGAAATGACACATCAATCTATTGATAGAACTAATGATTGGTAACTTTTAATTTTGTAATTTCTGGATATTGGCTTTATTGTTAATGAGTTACTGTTCCATAAAAATGTTTCTCTACTTATGTATGCCACATAATGTCAAAAAGGGGTTAGATACATGATACTTAGTTTTGATGTACAAACATGCGTATGAAACAATGTATGCAGATTTCATGCTGAAACAATCTTTGATAATGATTGGAAGATGGAATAATTTCTGCATGATATATGCTCTTTCTCATTCCTAACATCCACATTTATCTTCGGCTTATATCAGGGCTTTTTCCGTCAGAACATAACTGTTGTGACCATTTATGCTTCTTTAGGTGATGAAGCACTCCTCCACTCACTTAACGAGGTTAGTGCATTCATTATTTTCATTTTTGTGGCATCTTTTCCATCTGTTAACCTCTGGAGGGATGGATCTAAAATATTATTAAGAAATATATAAAAGCTGAATTTATATGCATTTCTTGAAAAACGGTATCCTCTACCAGTGCCCTGTGTTGCTGCATGCATATTCCACTTTATTTGTTTCTTTTCTATTTAGGCTCGAGCTCTTTATTTTCTTTTAATCAAAAAACAAGAATGGCTGTACGAGTGCATAAGGAACTTTGTGCTTGCATGAAAAGGGGATGAACTGACCGCCATCCTTCATGTACTTGCCTTTGGATTTCATCGCATGATTGACTGATATATTCTTGTTTTTGGCAGGCTGGAGTATCAACTCTGATTTGTGATGCCAAGCAATTGGGGAAATTATCTGCCATAGGGTCACATTTGGAGAATATGAAGCATGTTGTTTACTTTGAAGATGAAGGAAATCCAGTTGATTCTGTTACTCTTGAGAGCATGAAACAGTGGACAGTTTTATCCTTCAATGAAGTTGAAAAGATTGGCCTAGAAAATCCTGTTCATCCAAGGCTACCTTCAAGTTCTAACATTGCTGTAATTATGTACACAAGTGGCAGTACTGGACTACCAAAGGTTAACAGTTTAGACATATTCAAGTTAATAATTGTCAATGTCTTGAGGAGATAAATAAATAGATAAGTCTTGGCAGCTTACCTTGAGTCATTACTTTGACCTGTAATGCTTTCTCCTATCAGGAAAATTGGATTCAAGAGGTAAAACCCAAGGATGACAGTTTCGGTTTCGGTTTCGGCCGGGTCCGAAACCGAAACAGTATCGGTTTCGGTTTCGGCCCGAAACCAAATAAAATACTACTTTTTTTACCCTGTAGTTGATGTCTGGTTTCGCCCGGTTTCGGCCTGTTGGTTTCGGATCGATTAGGTCCGAAACCGATACGTTTCGGCCGAAACTGCCAACCATGGTAAAACCAATGTGTTCCTTTGTTTTCATTGCCCAAAATAGCCCTTGCAGACTTTGTGGTATAAATTGAGCTGATTTATGTAGCTGATACTCATAAGGTCACTGTATCCCCTTGTTTTCATTACCCAAAGACACCTTAGAGACTTTGCACTCTAACTCTAGTTGATTTACTTGACTGATAATCATACTACTTTTCTTCCTTGTTTAACACGCGGGATTTTTGATATGAGGATAAATTTGGTTTTATGTGGTTTGGGAATTGAAAAAATTAATTATGTCCATTGATTAGACTGAGATGCACAATTATCAACCTTTTGAAGGGCATGTGCAATGTTAATTATTGTTAATTCCGCAAATTAAGTTTATCAGACGATTAACGTTCGGGTGCTGGATCTTTCCTCACTGACCACAATTAGTGTTAATTTACATCGGCATAAAGTTCGAACACTTTTGCTTAACTGTCAGAGAAGAGCTATTAACCTTCACAATATCAATTATGATATTGAGGGCATATTCGCAATAACAACAACAAACTCCCTAAGAAGGATAACGGTACTTATGCCAGGATGAGGGCAAAAGTGTAATTTGGTTTGGGATAAAATAGGAGTAACTTGGGGGTTACTCCATAGTTTATACAATGTCTAGAGACTTAAACATAATTTGGTAGGAGCAGGGATATATTTGTTGTTTTGTACTACCCAGGGTTTATTCGTAGTTTGACACTAGCTAGGGGTATATTGGCAGTTTGGCACTGGCAGGGACTATTTGTAATTGGCACTGGCTATGGGTATGATGGCAATTTAGGTCTTGGAGGACATATCCACAATCAACCCATGTCAAAAAATGGCATTCACACAATTAATAGAAACTTAGGGTATTTTTATAACTCCTGAAAAAGTACATGGTGCTTATACAAATATAAGACTGTCTTAGTAAATTGTAGACTTTACAGGACTTTTATGCAAAAGTGCGCGACATATCTATAATTTCTAAAATTTGCAGGGTATTTCTACAATTACAAGACATTGTTAGGGTTTTCTTGTAATTTTGGAGATATTTTCGTATTTTCTGATTAATTCAAAAAATATATTATTTTACCATCAAATTACATAGAAAATTACATCACCAGCCCCCTAGGGACATAAGTGTAAACTTAGGGGTATTTATAAAACATACCCTTATGTGGGTCTTCACAAAAACACAAAGAACAAAAGCTCCAAGCCATCCTCTGCTGCTCTTTGGGATCTCTCCTTCATGTTTGTGGCTCCCCTAGGGGGTATTTATAGGCCAAGAATGCTTAATCGGACTGGACAAGGCATTTTGGGGCTTACCCCGGCTAGATGGGCTCCCGTGGGAGCTTACCCAGACCGGGTAAGCACCCACGGGGTGGCCCCCTGTTCGGACAGGCCACATAGGCCTATCCGGACCGGATAGGCCCCCGTGGGAGGCCATCCGGGCCTGGATAGGGCTCTGCGGGTGGGCCCCTAGTCCGACCGGCCATGGAGGCCTTGTCCAGACTAGATAGGCCTCCCGCGGGAGGCCAACAGGCCCGGCCAAGCCCCACCAGGCCTGTCCGGTTTGAGTGGGCTCCCGTGGAAGCCTTACCCGAGCCGGGTGGTCCCTATGAGGGTGTATGGAGGCCGGCCCTTGCCCATTTTTTTATTTCTCTTTGGTTTTGGTGCTTGCACGTGGGAGAAGAGAGAAGAAAGCAACGTCTCCGTGGTTTATGCTTTTGTGTCTTGCTGTTTGCATTCCTTCCTTGAAGGATTTCTTCCCATTCGAGCTCGAACACTTCGTGAGTTGTGACCACCAATTTCCTTGAAGATTTATTTGTTGCAAAAACATTTTATTTTATGCCATCCATCCGGCGGGGGTTCCCGGGGTTATATTTGACCCCGTCTCATGACGGCTTTGGCTTTGTGCCATTTTTTCTCCCATTATTAGACAAATTTATTTTTTTTCATTTGGCTCGATTTATCCGAGATAAATAACGGGTTCAACATTCCTTTTTCTAGCTATTGGTGAAATCACAGCTGAAATCAGGAAGAATTTAAGTTTCATGTATGCAGCTCTTATTCATTTTATTATATTATACTCAAAAGAATTTAATGCTTGAAATATATTTGGTTGACCATCAGGACAAACCAGTTCACACGTCGTCGTCATCAGAGCCTTATCCCATTTGTTTGGGGTCTGTTACATGAATCTTTTTACTCCATTTTTAATCCATCTGATAAACTTGTAGTTAAGGTAGGAAGGTTGTCTTTTCTTACTGTCTAACCATATACTCTAGGCCTTGTGTGATTTATTTTACCCTCCTCCACTTGCTCCTTATAACAGATATTGAACTTGGACACTGTCACACGGGTGCACATGACCAAACTGTCTGCAAGTTAAAATTAGTGGCGGCAGGGGCTGTACTCAGTGTCAACAGGAGATACACTTAAATATTCACATGCATATTCATTTTGAATCTTATCTTTTCTTGTCTTACCACACATCTGGCTCAACATCCTTATCTTTTCAACACAGTTTTTTATGTGTTCTTTCCTTACAATCCAACACTAACTCCCATAGGACATAGTAAGTGTCACATGCTAGAAGTCCCTGAATCCTGTCCATCCCTCTCCTTATCTATATAATGTAAAAATGAAAACAATAAGAGTGTAGAAATGCATAGTCCTGGGCCCATTTTTGGCTATTCTCCTTTCTCACACAAAATTCTGATCAAATTTCTTCTTTTTAATGTTCTCATTAGTTTACTGTACTGCAAAATGTAAACCATGTGCCCTAGGATTCTATGAAGAATTAGTGGTCTAATAATCTTTTAAGAATTATGACTGAGGAATAAGCCTCATGATTGACATTTCTGTTTTGTATCTGCTGATGGTATAGTGTGAAGAGTGATGTGTGAAGTGAGACACCGCACTCTTATCTTTTGACATTTGGATTTAATTTTAGTGGAGTATTAATCCTTGTGTTTAACAGGATGAACTTGATTGATGATTAAAAATAGTTGTGGACAGCTCATCTTTCTTTGTCCATTTTTTAAAAGTTTGTCCTATCTTTTACGCAGGGAGTCATGATTGCTCATGCAAATATTGTTGCTACTGCTGCAGCAGTTACAACAATTTTTCCCAATATAGGAATTGGTGATGTTTATCTGGCATACTTGCCTCTAGCACACGTCTTTGAACTCGCAGCAGAGGTACTTATAGCCTTACAATCTTTGTTGCCTCTTGAGCTGTGCCATCCTTCTTAATCACCTTTATCTGACATGTTTATGCTGTCCAGACAGTGATGCTCTCTGCAGGTTGTGCTGTGGGTTATGGTTCAGCATTGTCCTTAACTGATTCATCAAATAAGATCAAGAAAGGGACAAAAGGAGATGCATCTGTATTACAGCCCACTCTTATGGCAGCAGTTCCTGCAATTTTGGACCGTGTTCGGGATGGTGTTCTGAAAAAGGTCTGAACTTTTTTGCATGAAGAGATTTTTCCTCTCACTTGGCTTCATGAGGCGGAGGTATCTGTTTGCTTGTCTTGAATTTGTTTAGTTTCGTTATTTCTAGGTTGAGAAGGGTGGGATATCCAAGAGGCTCTTTCATGTTGCATATAGACGCAGACTTGCAGCAATTGAAGGAAGATGGTTTGGAGCATGGGGATTAGAAAGGTTTCTGTGGGATACCATTGTTTTTAAAAGAATACGGTCTATCCTTGGAGGTCGTATTCGCTTGATACTCTGTGGGGCAGCTCCATTGTCTGGTGATACACAAAGATTCATCAATATATGTCTTGGGTAATTTCCTTTCTATTAATTCTAACTTTTTGTTACATATATTGTTTGTTGACTTAAGTTAAAGATAACCTTAACTTTTTGATTCTATGTCTTGGGACAATATATAGTGTTTTGTGATTCTTTTAGGCGTCTTATGTGAACTTCTGAGATGAAGACTCAACTGATATATCTTTTGTCCAGTTAGAAAACCATGGGTTGCAATGTAAGCTTGGATTTATTTGAGTTAATAAACCAGTTGTACATCTTCTACTTCAGCAAGTCTTTAACCATCCTTCTTTGCCACTGTTTTAAACTTTTGTATGGTTAGAGTAAATATCCAGGGAGGAAAAAATGTAGAAAAGTTTCCTTTTCTATAAATTATTATTAAAGACTCGGCTTCATAATCTTTCTACATTGCGTTACAATTCTTTTGTCCCAAAATCCTAGAGTGGCATGCATCATTTCCTTTATAGTGCATCTGTTATCTCTATTTTAGAGGATGATTTAGTGGATCATCTCTAGTGTGGAATGCATAATTGAACAAACACATGAACCACCTTTTGCAAAGAATTTCAAGCCACTAGTGGAGTAAGCAGCTGGTAATCTGATGTGAAATTATATGCTGGAGGAAAATTCCTAGAGAAATTATAGCTGATCTATCTGGAAGTAAGGCATAAGCAATCATAGCTGATCTCTCTGGAAGCAAGCCAGAAATGCATGCGTGTGTAACATTGAGGATGGGCATATTGGAAAGGAGGTCACATCTTCTTATCCTTCCATTTGATTTAGTTGGGTGGAGAAATGATTTTTTTTTCTTTTCATATAATTTTGTTTGAGCATCCATTTAACTTGTACATAGCCATTTTCAGGGATCCAATAGGTCAAGTATATGGCTTAACTGAGACATGTGGAGGAGGAACCTTTACTGAAAGTGATGACAAAAGTGTTGGCCGTGTGGGTCCACCACTTCCTTGTTGCTATGTTAAGGTATCTCATCTTTGTAATGCATGAGATATAACTGTGTCGAAGTAATACTCATGATCCAACTTAATTATCCTTGTATGCATCTTTGCTGGCTGCTGCATGCAGATATATAGAGAAATTAAATGATACTTCTTGGTGAATTAATGCCACAATGACAGTTCACAGAGATTGGTGTGTCATAGTATGCATGGGAAAGTTCGTTCTAGTCTTTTTTTTTCAGTAGGTAAGTTTTTTTTTCTTTTTTAACGGGGAGGGGGAACCGAGTATTGAACCCAGGACCTCCCCCTTACAAAGGGGGAGGGTGTCCACTCCACCACTGGCTGGGGACAAAGTTTGTTCTAGTCTCCTGGGAAGAACTACATATTTATGCGTGCAACAATCATGTTGAATTTCTCTGTCTATTCTTTTGGATGAGTGAGGTTAAAAATGATGATCAAATTGCTTGGAGTTCTTCATGTCATCATGCACTTTGGTCAAACCATAGTACTGGGAAACTCTTTTACACCTTAATATATGTTGTTTCACTCCCTGTTTCTTGCATCCATTTCTCATTTCACCTTAACTTGCGAATAAAAAATGTTACCGGATGAAGTGTTTTTCGCATTTACTTCACAGTTTGCTACCCACTTTTATTTCCCATCTTGTTAACCATGGTTCAAACTTTGCACCACGCCAAAGTACTGATAACTTTGTGCCTTTTCTGCACTCCACAATTTTCTTTGTGCATCATAAGGCTTAGTGTGACATGATAAGCCCAAGTTATTAAGAGTACTGGAATGATGTGAGGTCATAGTAGTCACGGTTGTTAATCTGATGTAGTTATGTTGTTTTTTGCATTTTATAAATATTTTATTTGAAAAGCTGAAGTAATGGCTTAATTGTACTCATTTCTGGTACATTGTACACAAATTTTCTTCAAAACATTGTATAATACAGGCATATTTGGTCTGATCAAGCATTCATAAGAATCATCTAAAATGTTTTGAAGTTCAAAAGAATAGTAACTGCCTAGGTAGTGAGTAGGCCGCCTCTCTGCCCAGGTGATCTGCCTAGATAGTAGGGGATACTCTCTTTCCCTGCTTAGGCATCTTCCTAAACAACTTGAGTGAATCTTATGATATTTGGAAGGTGAAGATTATTGTCTTTTTTACTCTGAGAACACTATGACGACCTTTTTTCCTTTTCAATAAAATTGTTTGCAGCTTGTTTCATGGGAGGAAGGTGGCTATATGATCTCTGATGAACCAATGGCCCGAGGAGAAGTTGTAATTGGTGGTTTTAGTGTGACTCAGGGATATTTCAAAAATAAAGCAAAAACAGAAGAAGTGTACAAGGTAGTCTTCCACCTTGGTACATGCTGTAACTTCATGTGTAACTTTCATTAACATCCAACTTATGCAGGTGGATGAGAGGGGAATTCGCTGGTTCTATACAGGTGATATAGGACAATTTCATCCTGATGGTTGCCTTGAGATAATTGATAGAAAGAAGGATATTGTGAAACTTCAACATGGAGAATATGTGTCCCTTGGAAAGGTACATTAATACTTGGGATTACATATGTTATACTTGAAATGTATAATTTACATAAAAAAATTGATTTTACGTGGAACTTTAACAGGTTGAGGCGGTACTAACTTCAAGCAAATACGTGGATAATATCATGGTCCATGCAGATCCATTTCACAGCTATTGTGTTGCCCTGGTAGTGCCTTCTCAGACATTAGAAAATTGGGCTCATAATGCAGGGATTGAGTACAAAGATTTTACGGATCTCTGCAGGAAGGATGAAGCTGTCCATGAAGTCCAGCAGTCTATCTCAAAGGTATTTCTTCCATTTTATATTGTTCTATGCACCTTCAAAAGGTCATTGCTAAGATTCTTTTAAAGGGATCTTCTGTGTATAAACTCCAAATCTTTCTTAATTGTGCCTATAACCCTGTGAAGAAAGTCAAATTCATGGTGAGTAACTGCTCACAGAAACATGACACCATACTGTATTCTTCATTTGCAGAATAAACTGCACTTTTAAACAGGAGTTGACAATGATAGTAGAGATAATAAAACAAGTTGAAATGTGAAAGCATATCGTGAAACATGAGACTTCTTTTGTGGATAATTCAATAGATCTTCCAGAAAGCACCTCGGTTTAATCTTTGGGGGAGTTTTTACATGTTAGTGACGGGATTCTTCAGAGATTCATGTTTGTTTAGTGAATCCTATGCAGAAAGCCCATAGAAGTGTTATACAAATGATTTTTCCAGATAAGGTACATGCGCAAGCGCATGGGTAACAAGGAGCAAATTACATGTATGAATTTTCAACGTCCTCTTGTTACTGGTTCAGAGAGCTATGTTGTTGTTGTTGCAGGTAGCCCACGATGCAAAGCTTGACAAGTTTGAGATCCCTGCAAAGGTTATGTTACTACCGGATCCGTGGACCCCAGAAGCAGGGCTTGTTTCTGCTGCAATGAAGTTGAAGAGGGAGCAGTTGAAGGCAAATTTTAAAGAGGAGCTCCAAAAGCTCTATCACTGAGCCCTATATTGCTATGTACATTTTGCATATAGTTGCTTGCTGCATGTTTATGTTTGCATCACCCAACTTAACTGAAAGAGAAGAAAATATTTTTCATCTTCAGGAACTAGGGGTTGTTTGGATTGCCGTAAAAAGTGTAATCCCTTGGTTTGAAATAAGGTTCGTCGCACCGTTGGATCAGATTGTGCCGGTCCTCCTCCGGTGGTATAGTCCGACATGGTACGGTATGATACCATGTTGAGAAGAGAGTTTTTTTTCAAAGAAAGATTTTCTTTTTTATAAAATCGTATTCTTTTCCTCTTCCTCACCATTGCAGTCAGTCCCCGAAACCCTGGCTGCTCAGGCACCCCACTCAGGCGCCGAACGATGCCGACCACCCACTTGTAGCCTCCCTCACCTTTGCTGGCCACCGGACGATGCCGACCACCCACTTGTAGCCTCCCTCATTGTAGCCTCCCTCACCTTTGCTGGCCACCGGACGATGCCGACCACCCACTTGTATCCTCCCTCACCTTTGCTCTCTGAGGCCAGCCCCCCCCTCCGTCGCCATTGTCGTCGGCCATAGGCGACCTGGTATTGGATCGACGGCGTGCTGGTTTTACACCGGCACGGCTGATATTCAACGATATAAGGCAAGATATAAGGCAAACCGTTTTAAAACTCATGGAAATAAAGTCATTGACATTTTTACGGCCATTTTTAATCGAAGTGAAAGTGGAGATTCCACTGTAAATTGATTGTTCCTGATGCGAACCCAGGTTTCAGTAATTTGCATCTATCCAAACAAAGACCTTTCGGTAGCATTGCAAACATTCTTATCAGTTATCAGATACTACTCTGATATACGAAGAACATTTTCTTGAGCACCTGTTGACCCCCACAAAATATCTACATAAGTTTCATATTTTCAGAAATTTTTGGAAGGAGAAATATATATTTTTGACAAGGGTTGGCAAGATGACTAACTTTTGTGTTTAGGTGCACGAAAAAAAATATGTTGAAGACATGTCACAATCCCCCGTATAAGCCAAACAAGAAGAGCTCTACATGTGAATTTTTTAAGTTGTAAGGAAGTTTTTTACAGCCGAAAAAAGGGAAAAGAAGGCACCTCTGCCCTGCCAAGGCAGGAGGAGACCCCCTCCGCCCTGCCCTGCCCAGGCCGGAGGAGGCTGCCCTCCGCCCTGCCTGCAGGCCGGAGGAGGCCCTCCTCCCCCCATGGCCCCTGCGGCTGTTAAAAAAAAAGGAAGAGAAAAAAAAACTGAATAAAGGAAGGGAAATAGACACGGAGGAGGAGGACCGAGAGTCACCTTTTCAAATCCCACCGGAGAAGAGTCTAGGAGGAGGTCCTCCGCCCCACCTCTTATCACCTATAAGAAGGGGGCTTCAACTAGAAGGAAGGAGAGAGCAGAAAGAGCAGGAGTTGAAGGCTTATAGAGCTCTCAAAAAGGGCCCAAGCAGCAGCAGCGCACAGCAAACGGGAGGGAACAGCAAGCTGCAGCAGGTCTGACAATTGGAGAAGAGCAGCAGGGGGAGAAGCTTGTTCGCTTATTGGATGGAAAGTCCAATATAGATGCAAATCATTATTTAACTACTGAAACTCAACAGCATGTCCATGTCAGATCTGTTGATTCCACCATTGAATATGATGACGATGATTTATGTGTTCAGCTGAAGAAGACATGCCGAGAGTTAGATGACTGCAGGAATAAACTAAAAAGTTACCTAAAATTTAATGCAAAACTCACTTGAGAAACAGCCTCAATTCTGTATGCAAGGCTGATACTGAACCTGATGACATGGAACTGTCTTCATGGTCTTCTTCAATGGAACACCATGTCTATGAAGACAAGGTGGAAAGTATGTGTGATGCTACCGTAAATCATGCTGAACAAATTGCCCATTTACAGCAAGAGTTGGATATACTGAAAAATAATTCTTAGAGAGAAGAGAGCATCTCGTACTGAGACGAGGAAAGAACACGAGAGCAGCATAAGAGAGTTCTTGGTGAGCTTATGAGAGGCCCAAGTAAAGAAAAAGATAAGAGGTTGAAGAAGAGGAAGGAGGAAGTCTACGCCCTCTTGCTGCCTCTCCCCTCTGGAGTTTGAAATAGCAGCAGCAGCAACATAACTAGAGACTGCAGCAACAGAACTCAGTGGAGGCACCATAAGAAGGAGAAGAACATTAGCAATAGAGGGGGAAAAGACGAACGAGGCAACAGGGCCACAGGTAGCCCTGTCTGCCATGTGCAAGGAGGGGTATAGTCACCACAAAAGACTCCAGTTTTGGTCACCTCCTTTGAGAGTGGTGAGCCTAAGAGATGTGTCATCTCCTAAGTCATAAAAAGACTCCTTGTGCACTGCTGTACACCGATATCAATGTGAAAAGGCCCCTTGTGCAGAGCTGTATAATGTCGTGAAAATGTCCATTGTGCAAATCGTAGTTGTACATGGGAAGGGACAATGATGTACTGCTGTACATGGAAAGGAAAAATAAAATGAAGATACATCCAAGGAAAAATTAAAATGACCGAAGGGAAAATCAAAATGGTGATACTTTCATGATAAGAAATTGTAGTTAAGCTCTTGGTTGATCGGCAAATTGTAGGAAAATTCTCTACTGTCAGAAAATTACAGAAATGCCCCTGATTGGCAAAAAATTACAGAAATGCCTCGATGGGTATAAAATTATAGAAATACCCTCGATGGATAGAAAATTAAAGAAGTACTCCGATGGTGAAAAAATTATAAAAATACCCCTAATGGTGGGAAAATGCAAAAAGGCCTTGAAATATCATAAAATTGTGGAAATACCACACTTGTGGGGAAGTTGCATGAAAGTCATTGCTCAATCTAGAAACTGCACAAGTTCACGGTTTGTCTCAAAATCACCAAAGAATGGTTGACATTATTTGCACGACTCGGTGGAGCGAGAACACACCCTTTCCCTGAAACAGTGTGCGCTCTCCTGAGTTCGGCTTATGGCTAACTATCTAAATCTATGCATCTTTTTCATGGCCTAGGGCTATCATGTCTGGAAATTCAGAAATTGATGAAATTGTAAATAAACCCTAAAAGGTCAAGAAAATTCATACTTGGAATACCCAAGAAGTCAAGACATGACGAGGCCATTTCCGAGAAATTAAGAAATGTCAAATATGATGCCAAAAAGTCAGAATGTTAAGAATACCCAGGAAGTCAAATGATATGGCTATTTCTGATAAGTCAAGAAGTGACATATATGCTCAAGAAGTCAAGACATGACGGAGCTATCTCCGAGAAGCCGAGAAATGTCAAACATATATCGAAAAGTCAGAATGATAAGAATACCTATGAAGTCGAGAAGTGATGGGATTGTCTCCAAGAAAGTAACAAATTGCAAGAATATTCCAAAATTTGGGAAAACTGTAAAAATATCCTGATCAAGAGAAAATTACAAATATAACCCGCCTCAGGTGGGACGGTCCTTTATGGACACCAGGCCAACTTAAGGGTCTAATCACAATTAAAAGAGTGAGTATGACCATCGAGCAACTTGATGTGAAACGAATTAACGTCGGGCATAAAACTGACTCTTCTTTCATATTTCTCCAAATTCTTTTATCAGCCCGGTTCTGGAATCTGTGACCAGCAGCTGTTGAAGTGGCTGTAGATCGCACTCTGGAATTTTGCCGGAGGCGCGGTTGGTGCCGTTGGCTTCGTAACAGGGTAGGGATGCAGCACAATTTTTCTGAATTTTGGTTCCGCCCGAACCTGGTCGCCACGGACGACTGAGCGGGGACCCCGTTCTGGTTCTGTGCAGGGGCAGCTTCTGAACAGCGGTTTGACATGGACACCACGAGCAATCCCGAACTCCGTTTGGTGCGCAGCAGGTGGCGTTGGAATCGTGGGGACGACTACTTTCCAGCGGCACTGGTCTCGCCTCAGTCGGATGTTGGTGTGGACGTGCAGGTCCCGTTGAGTGGGGACGGGTCGGAGGAGGGGATCGGTGGACAGAATGACCCAACAGTGGTAGGAAATTGATAACTTCACACCTTGAGCTCCGATCGACGAACCGCCTTCTGTTCCTGAGAGCTGACAGAGAGGGGAGGAACTTTGCTGAACAGCTCGGAGTCGGATTCCGTCAGGGTTGGGCGTGGTGGTGGTCTTCCTCAGCTTCTGGTCGGGTTCAGGAGCCTCCTGCGCAGTCGTGGGAGATTGGCCACTGCCGATGCTCACGAACTCGGAAGAGGACGATTCCACCTCGCCTGGTCAGAAGACTCGCCAACGTACGTTTTTGATGAAGAACCCGGAAGCCGATTCTGCCTGGAACTGCTCCCAATATCGACTGCAACTCGGGCTTGATTTCTGCCTGCGAATGGAGCTGATTGAGGAGGGGGGATTAAGGGGGATGGAAGGGATTTGTGGGTTTGGGTTAAGGGAGGGGGGGGGGATGGACGTGGCTGGGGTTGCAGGGGGGTGCTTTTGGGAGGTGGGGAGGTAATGGGGTGGTGAGAGAGAGAGGAGGGAACACCCAAATTCGAAATTGGGCCTTGGGGAGATGAAAGGGTGCCTGGGAAGACGAAAGATTGTGTGGGGAAGGGGAGAGAATGCCTAGGGAGTGGGAGTTCTACCTAGGGGAGGGGAGGGGACTTAAATGAGGGGTATAGGGAAGGGGGAGGGGTCTTAATTAGAGGTGAAAGAGAGGAGAGAGAGTGGATTCCGAATTTGGGGTGGGGATGAGAGAGAATTGGAGAGAGATAGAGATAGAGAGAGAGAGAGAGAGAGAATTAGACGAAGGGCATCACTCACCCGTGGTTGAGGAAGGGAAGAAGTGGGCATCGCACCCGTGGAGAGGGAAGGAAGAAAAGGCACTAGCGGCCATGGGAATTGCAGGGGGGTGAAGGGAAGAAGATAAGGGAGGGGGAAAGGTCCCCCTACGTGGGACTCACATGGGTTCCAAAAATAGATCTTCATTCACTGTTTTTCCACCGTGGGATACAAGACTCTTATATAGGCATACAAGGAAGATTAAGAGACACTTACCACTTAGTATCATGACTTCCTAGGAATACTAAAAGACACCCTATCGGAAACATCAAAATACATAATAAGACTCCTTAACACTTAATACTTTCTTATCATGATTCCCTAGGAATACTTAAAGACACCGAAAGACTAAAATACATAATAAGACTCTTTTATTGTGAATAAAATTTCATAGAGATGACCCATTAGGCCCATGTATACGGCCCAATAAAATGAGACGATTAGCATGGAATGGCCCATTTGATTGCATTTGTTGATGAAGCTGCTTGCCGATCACTCGGAGATGCTTGTTCCGTCAAACTTCCTGACTCGGAGAAGGTTCAGCTCAGATTTTGTGTAAACTGTCGATCTCATCAAACCCACAAAGCTCGTGAATTTTGAATCTTGAACTGAGATTTCCATCATACTCCTCCGCTTGGAGGAGGTTCGACCTCGAACCTCAAAGCTCAGGATCTCGGTCCGATGGGACGGCCCGATTCCCTAAGCTCTGATACCACTTGATGTGAAACGAATTAACGTCGGGCATAAAACTGACTCTTCTTTCATATTTCTCCAAATTCTTTTATCAGCCCGGTTCTGGAATCTGTGACCAGCAGCTGTTGAAGTGGCTGTAGATCGCACTCTGGAATTTTGCCGGAGGCGCGGTTGGTGCCGTTGGCTTCGTAACAGGGTAGGGATGCAGCACAATTTTTCTGAATTTTGGTTCCGCCCGAACCTGGTCGCCACGGACGACTGAGCGGGGACCCCGTTCTGGTTCTGTGCAGGGGCAGCTTCTGAACAGCGGTTTGACATGGACACCACGAGCAATCCCGAACTCCGTTTGGTGCGCAGCAGGTGGCGTTGGAATCGTGGGGACGACTACTTTCCAGCGGCACTGGTCTCGCCTCAGTCGGATGTTGGTGTGGACGTGCAGGTCCCGTTGAGTGGGGACGGGTCGGAGGAGGGGATCGGTGGACAGAATGACCCAACAGTGGTAGGAAATTGATAACTTCACACCTTGAGCTCCGATCGACGAACCGCCTTCTGTTCCTGAGAGCTGACAGAGAGGGGAGGAACTTTGCTGAACAGCTCGGAGTCGGATTCCGTCAGGGTTGGGCGTGGTGGTGGTCTTCCTCAGCTTCTGGTCGGGTTCAGGAGCCTCCTGCGCAGTCGTGGGAGATTGGCCACTGCCGATGCTCACGAACTCGGAAGAGGACGATTCCACCTCGCCTGGTCAGAAGACTCGCCAACGTACGTTTTTGATGAAGAACCCGGAAGCCGATTCTGCCTGGAACTGCTCCCAATATCGACTGCAACTCGGGCTTGATTTCTGCCTGCGAATGGAGCTGATTGAGGAGGGGGGATTAAGGGGGATGGAAGGGATTTGTGGGTTTGGGTTAAGGGAGGGGGGGGGGATGGACGTGGCTGGGGTTGCAGGGGGGTGCTTTTGGGAGGTGGGGAGGTAATGGGGTGGTGAGAGAGAGAGGAGGGAACACCCAAATTCGAAATTGGGCCTTGGGGAGATGAAAGGGTGCCTGGGAAGACGAAAGGTTGTGTGGGGAAGGGGAGAGAATGCCTAGGGAGTGGGAGTTCTACCTAGGGGAGGGGAGGGGACTTAAATGAGGGGTATAGGGAAGGGGGAGGGGTCTTAATTAGAGGTGAAAGAGAGGAGAGAGAGTGGATTCCGAATTTGGGGTGGGGATGAGAGAGAATTGGAGAGAGATAGAGATAGAGAGAGAGAGAGAGAGAGAATTAGACGAAGGGCATCACTCACCCGTGGTTGAGGAAGGGAAGAAGTGGGCATCGCACCCGTGGAGAGGGAAGGAAGAAAAGGCACTAGCGGCCATGGGAATTGCAGGGGGGTGAAGGGAAGAAGATAAGGGAGGGGGAAAGGTCCCCCTACGTGGGACTCACATGGGTTCCAAAAATAGATCTTCATTCACTGTTTTTCCACCGTGGGATACAAGACTCTTATATAGGCATACAAGGAAGATTAAGAGACACTTACCACTTAGTATCATGACTTCCTAGGAATACTAAAAGACACCCTATCGGAAACATCAAAATACATAATAAGACTCCTTAACACTTAATACTTTCTTATCATGATTCCCTAGGAATACTTAAAGACACCGAAAGACTAAAATACATAATAAGACTCTTTTATTGTGAATAAAATTTCATAGAGATGACCCATTAGGCCCATGTATACGGCCCAATAAAATGAGACGATTAGCATGGAATGGCCCATTTGATTGCATTTGTTGATGAAGCTGCTTGCCGATCACTCGGAGATGCTTGTTCCGTCAAACTTCCTGACTCGGAGAAGGTTCAGCTCAGATTTTGTGTAAACTGTCGATCTCATCAAACCCACAAAGCTCGTGAATTTTGAATCTTGAACTGAGATTTCCATCATACTCCTCCGCTTGGAGGAGGTTCGACCTCGAACCTCAAAGCTCAGGATCTCGGTCCGATGGGACGGCCCGATTCCCTAAGCTCTGATACCACTTGATGTGAAACGAATTAACGTCGGGCATAAAACTGACTCTTCTTTCATATTTCTCCAAATTCTTTTATCAGCCCGGTTCTGGAATCTGTGACCAGCAGCTGTTGAAGTGGCTGTAGATCGCACTCTGGAATTTTGCCGGAGGCGCGGTTGGTGCCGTTGGCTTCGTAACAGGGTAGGGATGCAGCACAATTTTTCTGAATTTTGGTTCCGCCCGAACCTGGTCGCCACGGACGACTGAGCGGGGACCCCGTTCTGGTTCTGTGCAGGGGCAGCTTCTGAACAGCGGTTTGACATGGACACCACGAGCAATCCCGAACTCCGTTTGGTGCGCAGCAGGTGGCGTTGGAATCGTGGGGACGACTACTTTCCAGCGGCACTGGTCTCGCCTCAGTCGGATGTTGGTGTGGACGTGCAGGTCCCGTTGAGTGGGGACGGGTCGGAGGAGGGGATCGGTGGACAGAATGACCCAACAGTGGTAGGAAATTGATAACTTCACACCTTGAGCTCCGATCGACGAACCGCCTTCTGTTCCTGAGAGCTGACAGAGAGGGGAGGAACTTTGCTGAACAGCTCGGAGTCGGATTCCGTCAGGGTTGGGCGTGGTGGTGGTCTTCCTCAGCTTCTGGTCGGGTTCAGGAGCCTCCTGCGCAGTCGTGGGAGATTGGCCACTGCCGATGCTCACGAACTCGGAAGAGGACGATTCCACCTCGCCTGGTCAGAAGACTCGCCAACGTACGTTTTTGATGAAGAACCCGGAAGCCGATTCTGCCTGGAACTGCTCCCAATATCGACTGCAACTCGGGCTTGATTTCTGCCTGCGAATGGAGCTGATTGAGGAGGGGGGATTAAGGGGGATGGAAGGGATTTGTGGGTTTGGGTTAAGGGAGGGGGGGGGGATGGACGTGGCTGGGGTTGCAGGGGGGTGCTTTTGGGAGGTGGGGAGGTAATGGGGTGGTGAGAGAGAGAGGAGGGAACACCCAAATTCGAAATTGGGCCTTGGGGAGATGAAAGGGTGCCTGGGAAGACGAAAGGTTGTGTGGGGAAGGGGAGAGAATGCCTAGGGAGTGGGAGTTCTACCTAGGGGAGGGGAGGGGACTTAAATGAGGGGTATAGGGAAGGGGGAGGGGTCTTAATTAGAGGTGAAAGAGAGGAGAGAGAGTGGATTCCGAATTTGGGGTGGGGATGAGAGAGAATTGGAGAGAGATAGAGATAGAGAGAGAGAGAGAGAGAGAATTAGACGAAGGGCATCACTCACCCGTGGTTGAGGAAGGGAAGAAGTGGGCATCGCACCCGTGGAGAGGGAAGGAAGAAAAGGCACTAGCGGCCATGGGAATTGCAGGGGGGTGAAGGGAAGAAGATAAGGGAGGGGGAAAGGTCCCCCTACGTGGGACTCACATGGGTTCCAAAAATAGATCTTCATTCACTGTTTTTCCACCGTGGGATACAAGACTCTTATATAGGCATACAAGGAAGATTAAGAGACACTTACCACTTAGTATCATGACTTCCTAGGAATACTAAAAGACACCCTATCGGAAACATCAAAATACATAATAAGACTCCTTAACACTTAATACTTTCTTATCATGATTCCCTAGGAATACTTAAAGACACCGAAAGACTAAAATACATAATAAGACTCTTTTATTGTGAATAAAATTTCATAGAGATGACCCATTAGGCCCATGTATACGGCCCAATAAAATGAGACGATTAGCATGGAATGGCCCATTTGATTGCATTTGTTGATGAAGCTGCTTGCCGATCACTCGGAGATGCTTGTTCCGTCAAACTTCCTGACTCGGAGAAGGTTCAGCTCAGATTTTGTGTAAACTGTCGATCTCATCAAACCCACAAAGCTCGTGAATTTTGAATCTTGAACTGAGATTTCCATCAGATTGTCTCCAAGAAAGTAACAAATTGCAAGAATATTCCAAAATTTGGGAAAACTGTAAAAATATCCTGATCAAGAGAAAATTACAAATATAACCCGCCTCAGGTGGGACGGTCCTTTATGGACACCAGGCCAACTTAAGGGTCTAATCACAATTAAAAGAGTGAGTATGACCATCGAGCAACTCCGAGGGACCGACAGTGATCATCTTGGCGATCCAACGGTCCTCGTGATGGGATTCAAATTCAACAGTCCGGTCAGGGGACAAAAGTAAATCCAACGATCCGATCAGGACGAAAGTAAGTTTAAATATCCAAATGCAGATTGAAGCAAATTCAAAGGCTCTGATTACAACTGGATATAATTCTGAAGACCCGATTACACAATCGGGACCATGTGTAAAGGTATTGAAAGATCGATTGTAATTCAAATCACATGTGTTCAATAAATGAAGTCTCCAAATTCCTTTGCAAGAGTATGTACCCGCAACGGGCGATCATCAATATCATGTGTATCACAACAAATAGAGGCAAAAGACATTCTTCGATAGTTAATCAAAGGTGTTCGGACTTGTTCCGATGTAAATTAACACTGACTCCAGTTGGTGGGGAAAAGTCCTGTACACGAATCCTAAATCGTCTGATAAACTCAAAAAGTGTGGAATTAACAAATATGTCAAAACATTCACATATTCATCCAACGAAATAGATGTCCAAAAATTCGACGTGTAAAAGCACCCTATTAGTAATATGTTTGAAGGCATAAAGGAGCTTATCGACTGTGGACTTACAGATATATATACGGAGGTTGGAAACTTGATTGGTTGATGATGCTCTGCCAGTGGCTTCCATGGAAGTCACTCTTCAGGCCATTTTGAATGTGCCCATTTCTGTGGGGGCAACAACAGAGATATCAACTAAAACTTTACGTTGTGTTGGGCAATCCATTCTCCTAATGTCATTCTCACTTAAATTTTTTAGGCCATCTTCACCATGCCTTTCATGTATATAAACAATAGTGTCGGGGCCTTTCTGGCAAGATGCTTATGTAAATTTATCGAGTAACACTTGCTGCACCGTCCGATTTGACGGAGAGATTAAACCCACCATCAATAAGTTTCTTTTTTCTCTCTCCTTTTCTAGAACATTATTAAACATCCACAACTCTGAACCTGGAGCAAGAAATCCCTCCAAAACCTGAAATGAACGACAAATGAAAACTTCAGAGGGTTGAAGGAAATAGAATAATTAGAAAAGCAAAAATGGTCTCCAATTGCTAAAGATGTGGAGCATTGGGCTAAAGATGAAATCTTAAAATAAGGAGACAACTTTGAAAACAATGGAAAACCAAAAAAGAAACAAAAGCTTCTGAAGGGGCAAATCAGATTTAGATGACATCATCCCCAAGTTTTTAACATTGATTTTTAGAAATATATCTTAATGTCAAGGGGCCGGGAGTACATAAAACAAGAAACCCGACTAGAACTGTAAATAGTGCATCGGTGTACCATGATCATGTCATCAATGTCACGTCGCCAACCACAGACAATTATTTTTTTTCTTGGATACTTCTATAGTCCTATTAGGGGTGGGCGGGCTTTCCTCTGCTGTGGCATAGTCTCAACTTCTCTTGCCACCTCCATCCAATTTAATGTCCACGATCCATCATGACCATGAGAGAGAGTGTTAGAATTTGGGTATAGTCTCCGGGTAATAGTCCTGTATTAGTTAAATGAGTTGTGATTCATGTGTTTATGACCCTGGACCCTTGTATTTTAACACCATGATTTTATGGATTCAACAACTTCTGGTGGCTGGAAATATATGGAAGAATGCACTTGATGAACTGAAAGAGGAAGAAAACTACGTATATAAGAGAGTAGAGTCAAATGCAAGAAAATTTTATCGCACATAGAAAAATTCAACCAAACTCTGTAAAGTAGCACACCTAATTCTGCTGCTTTTTGGTTTGAGCATAGTTTAAAAGATCTTGAGGCGGTTATGAGGTGCTTTCTGTAAGTCTCATAAGGCATAAGCCTTAAGGCACAACGAGACGTAAGCCTTAATAGAGAAGAAAATAGTCTTAAAACTATAAAAAATGCTAAAAATAATAGTGATTTTCATGTGTTAATGCTATATCAACTCAATGATGAATTCATGTTATTTCAAAAGTACTAAATTATGAGCCAATTGTCTAGTGCAGTTAGTTCGTCACCCTTCCCCATACGAGGGAGGGCCCGAGTTCTAGCTCGATTATCCCCTCTCTATTAAAAAAAAAGTACCTACCAAGAAAAAAAGTATTAAATTATGTTTTAAGGACAACAAAAGAAACGTAAATCTTGGAAGTACCGTATAACACCTCATTACATCATCTTCTCAAGTGATGCACACATCTCAATTAAATACCTTGAGGCGGTGAAGGCGGTGAGGCGTACCACAACAATCAAAAAAAGACGTAAGTCTCAAGTAAAAGACATGAGGTGCATGTCTCAAGGTGTTTTTCTAGTGCCTCACCTTGAGGCTTAAGCCTTAGTGCCTTGAGACTCTGTCTTTTTAAACAATGGTTTTGAGTATTCCCAGGTAAACAAAAAAAATGGATCAATGAATTTTCTAGAATTCACCAAATTAGTGATCTTCACTTAACACATATCATGTGCACCAGCTAATGTATGAAGTGAAAGATTGCACTGCCAAGCAACTGATTTCACATTTATTCACAGTTATCTTCTCTCTCTCATACATTGGTGCCTTTTAATGTTGAATGGGTTGAGTTTTTTTTGGGGGGGGGGGGAATAGTCCTCGTAATTTTTTCTCACTTTCAAGGGAGATTAGTCTCATCTCACAAAGCTATCTAATGTTAGATTAATGCGCTCAAACTGCATCAAGTAGTAATTTACGTCAAGGCATGCAGCACAAGAAATAATGGCAATGTTCTAAATAGCAACAGCTGGCATAGCATTAATATGACCATGCATGAAGTTTCAAACGTATTGTAACAAGTTAGTCATTTCTGATGCATGAAGTATCAAACATACTGTAACAAAGTAGACGATTCTGACGAGCATTCAGAACTAAATCAGAGATTTAGCATGTCAGATATGTCATATAATGTGCACAACTGAAACTGCATTTGATACTGCAGATGCATGAAGAGAAACAAACATGCAAGCTCATGTAACGCCTGTCTCTCAATTGCTTCAGTACGTAACGTCTCACTTATGTCATGAGCAACGATTGTTTCTATAAGTCCTCCCCTGAAAAGTTTCGCCACGTGAGAAGATATGGCGAGTGCATGGCATCTGCATCCTAGAGATAACCAGAATCACTTTGTTCAATTCAGCCAGTACGAGAGAACTTCCACTTCTGCAAATGACAGTGTTCCTGTGAAATCAAATTCTAATCAGGATTTCTACATATATTCTCTTATAAAAGATTGTATTTATATTTATCCCCTACTTTTACCATATTATCAAGAATATCTCTGATATACATCGTATTGTTACAGTTATATCTTTATGATTCTCAAGCTGTCAACGTCGATGAATATTCTAAGAATATATTGACGGAAATCGTTTAAACCTGTAAAAAATAAAAAATTCCCTTGTGTGTGCATGAGAGAGGGAGAGGGAGAGAGAGAGAGAGAGAGAGAGAGAGAGGGAGAGAGAGAGAGAGAGAGAGAGATGGGTGCTCTGCAGCTCTTCTCCCTCACCTCCAGCGACGTAGCCCTCTTGATCCACAAACAACCCCCCACCCCTCCCAACCACCACTCTCTGCAAGGCCGAGACATAAAGAGAGGGGGAGAGAGAGAGCTTAGGGGAGGGGGCGGTGGAGGAGGTCTCCCCCTCCGGCGGCCGCTAAGACAAAAAGAGAGGGGGAGAGAGAGAGAGAGGACGGGGGAGTGAGAGAGAGAGTGCAGGGGGAAGAGGGGATGCCAGACGGGGTCTTCCCCTCCGACGGAGGCCGAGATAGAAAGAGAGGGAGAGAGAGCGTGTAAGGGGAGGGGGGATGTCGGAGCAACGGCGGTTGAGATAGAAAGAGAGGGAGTGAGAGAGAGAGGATGGGGGGTAGGGGGGACGTCAGAGGGGGGAGAGAAGGTGCAGGGGGATGTCGGACGTGGGAGGGGGTCTCCCCCTCTGGAGGCGGAGGCGGCTGAGATAGAAAGTAAGGGAGAGAGAAGGGATGGGGACTGGGAGAGAGAGTACCGGGGGAAGGGAGAACGTCGGAGGGAGAAAGGGAGAAAGGGAGAGAGAGAGAGAGAGAGAGTGCGTAGGGGGGGACGAAGGGGGTCTCCCCCTCCGGCGGCGGCCAAGACAAAAAGAGAGGAGAGAGATAGAGAGATCGAGGACGGGGGCAAGAGAGAGAGGGATAAGTCGCTCCATATGAGAACGACTTTAACTGTGAAGTAGTTCTCACACGGAGCGACTTCTCCCTCTCTCTTTCTCTCGCCCCAGTCCTTTCTCTCTCGATCTCCTCTCGCCTCCGTCCTCTCTCTCTCTCTCTCCCCGCCCCGTCCCTTGATCTCTCTCTCCCTATCCCCTCCCCTGAGCTCTCTCTCTCTCCCCTTGCCCCCGTCCTCTCTCTCTCTCTCCCACACCCTCCCCTGAGCTCTCTCTCTCTCTCCTTGCCCCTGTCCTTTCTCTCTCTCTCCCCATCCTCTGTCTCTCTCTTCCCGCCCCCTCCCCTGAGCTCTCTCTCTCCCTCCCTCTCTCTCCCTCTCGATCTGTCTGTGACCGCCACCGGAGGGGGAGACCTCCTTCGGCGTCCCCCTCCCCTAAGTTGTCTCTCTCTCTATGTTCCTCTCTCTATCTCCCTCTCTTCTATTTGCGACTGTCGCCAAATGGGAAGACCTCTGACGTCCTCCCTCCTCTAAGCTCTCTCTTTCTCTCTCTCTATGTTCCTCTCTCCCTCCCTCTCCCTCTCTTCTATCTGTGACTGTCGTCGATGAACCCCCCAACCCCCGGTGAACACCCAATCTTTCCCTCCTTCGACAGCCACCCACCCGGCCTCCTACGTCACCTCCCGAGCGACCTCTACACACACACAGAGAGAGAGAGAGAGAGGGGGGGGTAGGGAGAGAGATGTTAACCCAGAGATAAGTTAGTCAGCTTTTCCTTTCTCAACTAGGAGTGCAACCGAGTTAAATTAACGCGAGTTACGGCGATGACATCAATATAACAATATCAGATATATTAAAGATATTCTTGATAATATGTAAAAATTACCAGTTTATTTATAAACTATGCGATTTTATAAGGGTATATATATATGTAAAAATCCCATTCTAATTTTGCGATGCCCACCTCCATTTCTTCCTCGTCTCGTTCTGCAAGAACCACTACTACCCACACCGCTTATTTGCAATAGATAACTGCTTAATAAGTGAGCCCTGATATCAAGGAATTGAATCAAAACATCTGAACACATGACCCTCTTTTTTTTTTCGACATGGTAATAAGTACTAGCTCAGATATGGTGGATCGTAGGAAAAACAAAACCAAAAAAAAAACGAAACACAGATAAATGAGAATTGCTCTAGTACAGTAAATGCTTTACGACAATCTTTGCCACCCTTGCCCCAAGTGCCCCCACGTCCCCTTTTTGCTGCAATGTAAAGCTATCATCTAAATGTGGGTTCAAGAGAATGTTGCGAAAGGAACATTACCACACCATTTCCCTTGATCAAATATGAGATTGCAGGAAAAAGGGATGACAAAAAGTGTCTAGCAAGTAGCAAGACACTGACATGTAGAAAGTAATCATTAATGTTGGCCAATATTATTAGAATCGAATCGGTGTTTGAATCGGATAATGAACTGATTCGGTTGGACCGTTCAATCGAACCAGTTTAAACTGTGACGTTATTATAATATTGATGTATGGTCCGACCCGATTCTATAACTTAAGATAATAAGAAATAAGATATAATGATCAAAATAAATAAACATACATATATAATTATTAGTCCTGATTATGTAACTATTAACTATACAAGTAAAAAAATAACAATAACATGGTTAAGTAAATTGACCTTAAAATTTTGTAATATTTCATTGGTATTCGCTCTTCACAATTGGCATTTATACTCCTTTAAATATTTAAACTTCAAATATATCTAAAATAAAATGATAAATAACAACAAATCAATAATAATAAGATACGTTTGTTCGTGCATACATATCATTTTGAATATTTATATATATTTTTGAAAGGTGAATTGGGTCGAACCGGTTCACCGGTTGAATCGCAGTTTGTTTAATTCGTCCGATTCTTTAACATTAGACCGGATCGGGTCTAATCGGACCGATTCACGGTCGAACCGATTATTGGACCGATCGGTCGAACCGGTTCACCACGGAGATCTCTCCTGACAATTGTCTGAGTACACACAGTGCAGCCACCAACAGCTGAATCTGCATGTTTAAGAGTAGCCCCGGGCTCACCCATTTTTCTCCTACCAAATCATTCAAAACAAGTGTATTGGTTGGAGAAAAATGGGTGAGCCTGGGGCTACTCTTCCCTTTAACATTAGACCGGATCGGGTCTAATCGGACCGATTCACGGTCGAACCGATTATTGGACCGATCGGTCGAACCGGTTCACCACGGAGATCTCTCCTGACAATTGTCTGAGTACACACAGTGCAGCCACCAACAGCTGAATCTGCATGTTTAAGAGTAGCCCCGGGCTCACCCATTTTTCTCCTACCAAATCATTCAAAACAAGTGTATTGGTTGGAGAAAAATGGGTGAGCCTGGGGCTACTCTTCCCCCCCCCCCCCCCCCCCCCCCCCCACACACACACACACACACACTGTTTGGGTATATTGAAACCAATACTGGCCCACTTTGAAGGGGGGCTGGGTGGAGATAAAAAGGAAGAAAGAGAATAAACTAGTTACTTGATGGATTAAGAACAAGATGGGAACTAGTCCCTTTGTTGAATTTGCTGGGAGGGCACTACATGCCCTAAAACCTTCATCAGTAATATCAAACAAGAGGGATCTGAAGTTTAAGCTAATTGTCTGCACCATAATACATGATGCCAGTTAAAAGTAGTCTGCTTTAGACTTAAACATGCAGATTCAGCTGTTGGTGGCTGCACTGTGTGTACTCAGACAATTCTCAGGGATCTCTCATCTCCATGGTGATCTATCTCTCATCAGTTTGGGCAGGATAGCAACGTTACACCACCCACCCACCCACGTACGGAGGTAGGCTCTCCTACCCTCCTCCTCTGTTCCTCTAATCTTATTCATAGTTTATCTTCTGTCTCTGCTCCATTTCATTAAGGAATTGTAGGACGAGTGTCGTTTGGCTCTTTGATTTTGATTCCTTACAGAGGACATTTATGGCAAAAAGAGGAGTGTTTGTTCGTCAGACAACCTCAAGACCAACCCAGAGGAATCTTACAATTCCCTGAGAACGATCCTCCACAGCCTGAAATCCTTCAGAGGAGGATGACCAGGCCCGTTAATCACGCTCTGATCTTGAGGTCATCTTTCATCACCCGAACGGGATGGGCTGTCCCCTTAGCAATTAAGGACACAGTTGCACGAGCCTATAGAACAGATCCTGTTCAAGTAAGGTCGTGGCATGTGGCCCACAAATTCCATTAACATTGCAGTTTTTGATTTGAAAAGTTACGATATGGGACTAACATGAACACTGCACATCCAAAACAATGGGATTCCAAAATCACAAAGCCATCAAAAAGAACATGGTGGGAGCAGGATTTGTACGCTGGAGAGACGAGGAGCTGAGGAGTCATGTTACTATGTCCGTGTTAAGCATTTTTCGATGCCCGAAGGGCACGCGACGACAATATATATACTAAATAGGTAGAGTTTTGAGTTGTCCGATCTATCCTCCTCTGACTTGTCATAGATGTCAATTTTAGCATCGGATGATCTAAAAAATTCAAAAATAAAATAAAATAAAGTATTTTATATATTTTTAAAATTTTATAAAATTATAGATGAGAGTGTATTGTGTACCACGAGTAAGATGAAGTAGGCAGGGTCGATGCGTGCTCGACCTAATTGTGATGAATATAAACTGAATACCTTACGGCCTTTGTGGAAACTGAGCTTCGATCCCACGAGACCCCACGGGCCGGCCACAAAGATCAAACAAATGTAGAAGTTGTTCTCACCAGTTTATTAATATTTTTTCTCTCTCTTTTCCAATTAGATCTGCCGTGGCCAGTAGATTGTTGCGGCTCCCTGTTGTTGCATTGCATTGCATCGTTGAGATTGCTGGTGGATTCTTGGGAGAGTATCCATCAGCTGATGATGCCTGAGAAAACACGCTTCACTTCCACTTAATTTGATGATGTCGAAGTGATGGTCTGTAAGATGTTTGGTGGGAGCATCGTTTTTAGAATGAAAACAGGTTTAAAATCCTGTTTGGCACCGCCTCCCCCAACTTTTACGGAGAGATCTTGTTCTTGATTAACAAGTCACAAATTTGATCTTAATTTCATCCTTCTCAAATAAGAGGCCTGCTTCATCGAGTCTACTACTTCTTGTTTCACTTCGTAATAAACTCGCGGTGGATCTAACAAATTAAACTCATGCGTCTTGAAACTTCAGCATAAATTCCACATGGTTTTCATTTCAGGTCCAAACTTTAACAAAATTCGATCTCAATTTTTCGTAGCTTATGATATAATAAGGCTAATGGTTACTTTAAAAATGATGATAAGACTAATGTTAAGAAAACAAATATGCACTCAAATCCACAACTATCGAGTCCAAACGAATATGTTAACAGATCCAGACCCATTTTAACAGGTGAGATTAGATTGAGGCCATCCATCATCAGACTTGGTTGGTTGCAAATTGGTGGGGGCTGTCCGAAATGAGTAGATCAGTGAGACCCTCCCAGGATGAGCCGAACTCTGTTTAGACAGGCCCCACTGACCTCAAACCAATCCGAGTCCACTCGGGTGAGGAAGATATCGATGCATCTCGGTTAGGGATGTACGTAAATGGATCGGGTTCGACTCGGATAGACCAATATCATACTTTATTATATGTGAACATTTTATAAATACTGTATCCGGATAATATCTTATTATTTTCGCGGGTACGAATATGGATATATCCGTCATGGGTATAGATATATTTGCGGATATCTGCATCTGTCTATAAATCATGAGTCCACGTCCACATCTAAGGGAACGTGAGATTTATGAGAAGTGAAAAAAAGAGAAGTTTGGTCAATAATTTTCTTACCAAAGTAATTTTTATATTATATGAAAATGTCATTATAATTTTAGCAAGAAGGTCAAACTCACAAATCTAACAAAGAAGATAACGGGTTGAGTTCATGTCAAAATCATAGGACTTACATGCACAATGAGTTATTAAGAATGAGTTAGGATCGGATATGGATTCAGGTGCGCTAAATTTATACCCTATCCAAATATGAAATGAGTATATTAAACATATCTAAACCCGAATCCATATCCGTTTATTCATGTATTATTTCATCCCATTTCACGGAAGACAAAAAGAAATCAGACAAACTTCTTCAATCTTAATAGTAACAGCAATTACGTTATGGCAGATGCTAGATGTAGGTCAGGAGGTGTATGGGTATGGTGGAAAGATTCCCTACAAATACAGATCATGGAAACAACATCTACTAGATATACAACTACCCACCTCAGCAAGAATGGGTCCTCACTCTCACACATGCTCCATCTTTGTCCAAGGCAGAGGATAAAAATTTGGGGTGATCTAGCTAGATTTTTGGAACCATACCCACTACATGTTTGTTGTATGTTTGTTGTATCGGAGATGTTAATGTTATCCTTTTAGAAGTAGAGAATAAAGGCGGCTCTAGACTCAGATCTCATCAACCCGACTAGTAATGCTTAGTGCATATCTGAGTATAATTACACACTCGAGGTGTGCACTAAATAAATATTTTTTTTAAAAAAATTATAACGTGGGAGGTAAATCACTTTAACTTGTCGTATAAGACGTATCTCGATTCGATGATCTAAAAAATTCAAAACAATAGTGGTAGATTTTTGAATAATTGAGCCCAACATTATTCACTGGATATAATTTTTTTATATAATTTTTTAGACCTTCAGGTGGGAGTGTGTTTTTACCCCCAATCAAGGGTGACTTAGGACCCACGCTATCTAAAATTTCAAAAAAAAGTTTACTTGGTGCACGTGTTGAAAATTAACTCGGGTGTACAGTAAGGCTGCGTTTGAAAATCCATTTCACTGTGACTTTCGAGATAAAAACACGTGACAAGTTTTAATTTTATTCAAATGGGCAGAGGGGTTTTGGGCTTCCGTGCAAATACAATTTCGAGGAAGAAAGAGAAATCATGCACAAAAGTGCCCAGTTCTCTTTAATCTGTCGAAGCAACCTCTTGGTGGATTAGGGAGATTTTAAATGATTACGAATCGATGACGTGCAGAGGTGATAATACGACAGAAGGATTTTGATAAAATGTGTGAGCCAGTCTCATTTTCAAACGGTGCCTAAGTATTGCTACGATTGATTTGAGTTTCAATGGACCAGCTCACACACAGACCAACAATAGGAGGGCTCGACATCACATAAAGGAGTGACTAAACGGGTCCATGGTTGTCTCTCAATGGATGTACATCACCTTCCTGGATTTAAGAGTGATCACTGCCCCCCCATTTATTTTAATGTAGAAGGTGCCAACAGTCAAAGGAGGAAGAAATCTTTCAAGACGGAAAACCTCTGGCATCTTTCCGTGAAATGGTCACAAACAGTTGGAATGATTCTCCACAACTCGGTGCCAATTACCACAGGAAAATCAAACAAAGTGCAGAACGATGTGAAAATTTAGAAAAGGAACGATGCCAAGTTGCCAACAATCATCAACAGAGCATCACTAAAACTCAAGAGGAGTTGAAGAACATGGCCAACCTACTGATCACACAGAGGAGCTACTAGACAAGGGAATCCAATCTTGCAGTGCCAAGGCAGAAGAAGAATATTGAAGAACTAGATCTAAGACTCACTGCTTAACCTCAGGGGATAGGAACTCATCCTCCTTCCATACATTATGTCATGAATAGAAGCAGGCTCAATCAAATCCCCTGGATCCAAGACATGGAAGGTTTCTGGATGGGCAACATCAATATCATAAAGGAGATCTTTGCCAATCACTTCTCCAACCTCTACCACTCATCTCATCCCAACTGTTGTGTACCCCGATCCCCTAAATTCCACATCTCAAAGTCTCAACGATCTTATCACCTCGATGCCATCCACGCAAAAAAATAGACGAAGCATCATCGTCTAATTTGAACCCTAAAAAATCTTCAGGGTCGGATGACCTACGATCATCTCGAGTGGGACTTTGTAGAAAGAGTAATGTTTTGTATATCGAATCTGGTGCACAGAGCCAACTCAAATTGTAACATTCCGGTCCACTTTTTCGCCCGACAAACAAACACGAGTAAAATATTTCGTAATAATATTTCGTAATACTAAAATATTTTATTTCAGGAATGAAATATTTTATTATAAGAATGAAATATTTTATTTGACTAAAAAATGAACGAATAAAAGATTTTATAGAAATGAAACATTTATTACATAAACGAAATATTTATTATAATGATAAAATACTATAGAAATGAAATATTTTGTTATAAAAATAAAATCTAATAAAATGTTTCAATTTTATAATAAATGTTTTATTCATATAGCAAAATATTTCAATCCTACAAAATATTTTACTCCTTTATTTTTCCGTCGAGCGAAAAAATAGATCGAACGGATCTGACACGGAATCGTACAGATATGACGCATGGTGTCTTTTTGGGGTGAAAATAGTTATTTCAATTTTTTTTAGACCAATAATATGTGAAATTATAATTTGAGTTGACTTTGTATACCGAGTTCGATGCACAAAATATTACTCTCGTATAAATGTCTCCCAAATGGCATGATTTCTCTGCAACGGCTACCTCTGTCATCATTGTTAGCATGTGACCAACCAATAATTCCAATAATGGCACCGACAGTGCCGTTGGGAACCACTCACCGGGTTTCCCGGATCTTGTCTTGGGTGCACTGTTGTAGTGGGACAGAGGGGAGGTGGGTGCGATGCACCCTTTTAATACAGATGACTTGCCATCAGAATTGACATACAGATCTACGGATCTAAAGAGAAGAACTCACCTCGCCGGAGTCCCGAACTCGCCCCACGGAAAATCCACTAGTGAGAAAAACCTTCACTGGTATCAGAGCGCCAGTCACCGCCGCTTCCCTTGGGAACTCGCCGCCGGCCTCCATCCCGCGTGGCCGCTGCCCTGTTGCTGCCAGCTAATCTCGCCACCACTGCCATTGTTCGTTGCCTGCCCTCAGCACCCCCACTTCGCGCACCAGAGCCACCGCCTGCGCCCTCGTCGAGCCGCTGCAGTTGGCCTCCACGTGCTCCGTGCTCACCGGCGCCCTTCGCGGCCGCCGGCTCACCACCGCCGGTCACCTCGCCGCGACTGCTCCCCTTTTTCGTGCAAGAGAGAGAGAGAGAGAGAGAGAGAGAGAGAGAGAGAGGGAGGGAGGAACCCCTCACCTTCGCCTGCAACGCCCACCGCCGCCGTCGCCGCCACTGCGGCTCCCGCCCCCGCACACCGCTGTCGCCTTCGCCGCCGCGACCGTTGTCGGCAGCCCACCGCAACCGCTGCTACCGCTGCTACCTTGCTGCAGCACCACCGAGCATCCACCAGCACGCCACTGCGGCTCCCTCCACTGCTGCCCTGCTACCAGCACAGCGGTCCACCACAGCAGCTCATCCCTGCCTGCGCCCAAGGTAAGTGCTTTAACACTTTCACGTCTCTTCCCGTGATAAAAGGGGGCAGAGAGAGTGTCAGTAGATAACAAAAGGGAGGGTTAATGCACCTGACATATATCTGTCACATAATAAAAGGGAGGGGGAGAGTTATTTGGCTCGCGTGAACACTGAACTTTTCCTTTTAAAATTCATTTATCATGACACAGTAGGTAATATAAATAAAGAATATAATGCAAATTGGGTGAGACTTCCATCTGTAAAAGACAGATAGAGGTGTCCCCTCACTCACGTGAAGGGGACAGAGCCTGTTATCCATCATAATAAAAAGTTTTTGCATATAAAATAATCACCATGTCATTTGTCAGAAGCAAATAAAGGGGAAGAGACATTTCTTTTCGTTGCATAACAAAATGGGTAAGACTTATGTGAATCTTAGTTAATATATATATATATAAAGGTGGCCTCCCATCTGTTCAAGAGGACCAGTCTCAGTCACGTGAATGACCATCTGCCAGACATGCTAAAGTGAAAATGAACGTCTCTAGTCTGTGATGATATCATCTTAATATATATATATTGCGTTCATATCATACTTGGAGTTGATTCGTTATTTACTTCACTGATAACAGTTCCATCCTGATTAAATATTTTGTTCATATTTATTAGCAAACGTGTCTGTTACATCACTGTCGTATTAATAACTTTATTTCTTACATCACATAGGAAATTTAACAAAAAAAAATCATCACATACAATTGCCATGTTAATTTGATTAAAGAAATTCATGTTTACTATTTTATGTCATTTCATATAAATATTTGACTCCTTGAATATTGTTTAATTTTGTTTAAATTAGCAAGATACAATCTTATGTGTTGCATGCACATTTAAAAGAAAATTATATGTTTAGGCATGACATTTTTACATGTTTAGTTGTTTGTTTATTAATTAGTTATTTTGATCACAAAATAAATAAGAAAAACAAAATTCAAAACCCCTCACAAAGAAAATGATTGAATTAATCAACATGAACCTTAGTTTAATTTTTATCATCGTGTTTAGGCTTATTAAATTAAGCTGTCATATCTCCATATTCATTATAATCATAATGGCCAGTAAGCTCATTACTTCGGAGCTGGCAAAATTAGACAAACTTAATGGAACCAACTTTGACATGTGGCACTGGAAAATCCGATATGCCCTTATCCATGACAACATAAAACATGTCATTGATACCAATGCTCCGGAAATTAATGAAACATCCAAGGAAGTGGAAAAGAAAAAACGTGAGCAATGGTTAATAGATGACAAAAAGGCTAAGAGCCTAATGCTCATGTTCATGGAGGATAATTTAATAAAATTTTTCGAAACTTACAAAACCTCCAATGAAATGTGGAAGGCTATCAAAGAGAAGTATGACACAAAAACAGAGGTGAATACTCAACTCTTATTGCATCGTTACAACACATGTAAGATGCAGGAAGGTGATAGCGTTGTCGAGCATGTAAATAAAATGATTGTCATGGCTAAGGAGCTATCGACCGCTGGAACCGAAATTCCAGAGAAGATGCAGGTGGCGACTATATTGAATAGTTTGCCAGCATCATTAGACATGGCTGCCACAACCTTAAGAATGAGTGGTTCTATTGTAAGTGTCACAGATTTGCCAGCTCGGTTAGCGATTGAGCAGGACATTATGACCAGGAGAAAAGAACTAGAAGTGCACTTGCAGGAGGCCAATGATGTACACCGAAAGCCCACCGGCCAGAATCGTCCACTTGGAACGCAAAGGCCCAAGTTTAAAGGCAATAAATTCCAAGGCAAAGGAAAGAAGGTTCCTCGTGGTGCTTGTTACTCATGTGGGAAATTTGGCCATTTTATGGCAAATTATCCCCAAAAGCAAGGTAATGAGGGTGGAAGCAAACACCCGGAAAATAGAAGAGCAGGAAAGAGAGAATTCATCGGCGTCACGGAGTGCAATGCCGCGATTGTCTACTCAAATGAATGGTGGGTCGATTCTGGAGCCAGTCGTCACATTGCAAAGACGAAGAAGGGGCTGGTGATGCTAAACAAGCTAAAGGCGGGCGAACAGAGGATTTACATGGGTAACAACACCTATCTGGATGTAGAAGGTGTTGGTACATATAGGCTGGATCTTGGAGAAAATATCATGGTCCTCAAAGATGTATTCTATGCACCTGGAATCCGGCGGAATCTAATCTCTGTACCGGCCTTGATGAAAAATGGTCTGGAAGTGCGGTTCTATAATAATCGAGTGTCGATAGGGAAGGACAAGAAAGTTCTTGCTATGGGGAGATTTGTCCCCGAACATGATTTATTTTGTATCCCTGTAATTGACACTGAGAATAATAATATTGAAGATTCTGAGTATTCCTTGTGTTCTTTATCAGAATGTGATTTATAGCATTTTAGATTGGGACATCCCGAAAAATCTAAAATGGAACAAATGATAAAGATGGGTCTACTGCCGGGTTTGTCAAAGGTGGAATTAATATCTTGTGAACATTGCTTAGTGGGAAAGATGACTAAGAAACCCTTCGCAGTAGGTCATAGATCAAATGAATTGTTAGGATTAGTCCACTCGGATATTTGTGGCCCCCTAAGTATAAAGGCATATAACAACAAGGAATATTTTATAACATTTATAGATGATTATTCCAGATTTACCTATGTTTATCTGATTTCTGCAAAATCAGAGGCATTTGATTACTTCCAAAAATATAGAATGGAAGTGGAAAGGTAACATGGAAGGAATATTAAGGTGTTAAGAACGGATAGAGGTGGGGAATATAACTCAAAAGAATTTGAGTTATATTGTCAAGAACACGGAATTAAAAGATATGTGACAATGCCTTATACGTCACAACAAAATGGTGTGGCAGAAAGAAAGAATAGAACTTTGATGAATGCTGTTAGATGTATACTATTGCATTCAGGTCTCCCTAAGAATTTGTGGGGAGAGGCATTGCTTACGGTAAATCATATCTTAAACAGAATTCCCACAAAATCCGTAGAGAGTACACCTTATGAATTATGGAATGGGAGGAAACCCGATTTGAGTTACCTCAAGAAGTGGGGGTCAATTGCCCACGTTCTCATTCCGAGTCAACTTAGAGATAAGTTGGACTCAAAGACATTGAAATGTAGATTCATAGGGTATTGTGAGAAATCATCTGGTTATAGATTTTTTCATAAAGAAAAAGGGATCATTGAATATAGGGATGCGACATTTCTAGAAAATCTAGAGGAAGAGGAATCTCATGAAAAAGAGAAGGAACCTCTAGTTGTAATAGATGATGACTATTACAACGATGTCCCTAGAAATGATCCAGAAATTGAGGACGAACCTCAAAATATGGAAAATGAACCAGTACCTATGAATGAAATGCAGCCTAATCAACCCGGAATAGGCAATAAAAGATTGAGAACTCCACCGGCATGGATGGATGATTATCATTTGTATTCCTGTGAGCCTTCATGTCTGATGATAGACATGGAAGATGAAAATTACGTAGATCCCATGAATTACATAGATGCGATGAAATCGCATGATAAAGAATTATGGCAAGATGCCATGAATGAAGAAATTGATTCCATGAAAAGGAACAATGTATGAGAATTATGCGATCTTCCAAAGAATCGAAAGGCTATAGGATGCAAATGGGTATTCAAGAAAAAGCTTCGAACTGATGGGTCTATTGATAAATATAAGGCCCGGTTAGTTGCCCAGGGGTTTACGCAGAAACCAGGTATAGATTTTTAAGAAATCTATTCTCCAGTGGCTAAGTTTGCATCCATAAGAATGATCTTGGCAATTGTTGCATATTTTGATCTGGAGCTGCACCAGATGGATGTAAAAACAGTATTCCTTAACGGAGAGTTGAAGGAAGACATCTATATGCAACAACCTGATGGATTTCAGGTAGAAGGACAAGAGGAAAATGTATGCAAGTTGAAGAAATCAATATATGGTTTAAAATAATTTTCTAGACAATGGTATCTCAAATTCCACCAAGTAGTTGTCCAACTAGGGTTTGCTTCAAACAAGTTGGATAACTGTGTATATGTCATGAATAGTAGGAGTAAATATATCATGTTATCCCTATATGTGGATGATATTTTACTCGCTAGTAATGACATAGAAATGTTGATTAAAATCAAATTTGAACTCAGTGGAAAGTTTGAGATGAAGGACATGGGTGAGGCATCCTATGTTCTTGGTGTACAAATCCTAAGGGATAGAAAGTCTAGAATGTTGAGTATAAACCAGGAAAAATATTTGAGGTCTGTACTCAAGAGATTCGGAATGCAGAATTGCAATCCGGCACCTACACCGTTAGTCCATCAGAAACGGTTGTGTAAGGGTCAATGCCCCGGAGAGGGACAAGAACCGCTCATGGTGCCATATGCACAAGCAGTCGGAAGCTTGATGTATTCGATGATGTGTACAAGACCGGACTTGGCATACCCAGTCAGTTTGGTAAGTAGATACCAAAGCAATCCTGGCGCAGCACATTGGGAAGCTGTTAAAAGGATTTTGAAATATCTGAGAGGAACTTTGCACCACAGTCTTGTTTATCAAGCTGATACGCTTGAGGTTCTCGGATATTCGGATGCAGACTTTGGAGGAGATAAAGATGACGGAAAGTCCACGTCGGGACATTTGTTCATCTTTGGTGCTGCTACTGTTTCTTGGGGAAGCAAGAAACAAGGGTGTGTTGCTCGATACACACAGGAAGCTGAGTACGTTGTATGTAGTACAGCTGTTACTCATGTAGTTTGGATCAGAAGATTTTTGAATGATTTGAATCTCAACTTGGTAGATGGACCAATCGAGATGTACTGTGATAATCAGGCGGCTATTAGCCTGATTAACAGTGGTGCAAACAGTTCAAGAGGAAAACATATTGAAGTATAATATCACTATATTCGAGATATTGTACAGAAAGGGGAAATAAAAGTGACTTATATTCCCACAAGTGATATGATTGCTGATCCATTGACGAAAAGTATCTCAATAGAGAATTTCATTAAGCATGTTGACTTAATGGGGCTTAGGAATATATAAGCCAGAAAGAAATATTTTCATGAATAATGAAAATAATGATACCTCTGACGGATAGTGGGAGTGTATCAGAATGGTACTCACGTATAGTGAGACTATGAGAAGAATGATACATCTGACGGATAGTGAGAGTGTATCGAAAATACTACTCATGGATAATGAGAGTGTTGGAATCGTGATGGTGAGTGGAAACAATACTCACGGATAGTGGGAGTGATTCAAAGGAAATATTATATTACTCACGGATAGTGGGGATATAATAATTTGTTGGCCAAGTGGGAGATGTTAGCATGTGGCCAACCAATAATTCCAATAATGGCACCGACAGTGCCGTTGGGAACCACTCATCGGGTTTCTCGGATCTTGTCTTGGGTGCACTGTTGTAGTGGGACAGAGGGGAGGTGGGTGCGATGCACCCTTTTAATACAGATGGCTTGCCATCAGAATTGACATACAGATCTACGGATCTAAAGAGAAGAACTCACCTCGCCGGAGTCCCGAACTCGCCCCACGGAAAACCCACTAGTGAGAAAAACCTTCAATCATGGCATGCATCACTTCAATCACCTTCTCTATCAATATCAACGGGGAATCGACAGGCTTCATCAAACCAAAGAGGGGCATCCGTCCAGGGTTGTCCCCTTTCTCACCTTATGTTTACATCATGTGTGCAAGGCTACTACTTACCAATCTCATCGTCCAAGGAAAGCAATCTCAAGGCCTTAAAAAAGAGGGATCGAGGTAAATAGCAGAGCACAAACTATTACTCATGTTATGTTTGCAGATGAAGTATTTATATTTCATGGCTGAAATTGCAGAAATGAATCACTTTATTCGATGCCTAAATACTTATGAGAGATGGGGAATCAACAACTTAGAGGTTGATTTTGAGAAGCCTATCCTAAGTGACTTCTTCAAGTTGTGTTTATATGCGACCTCTTCCATTCAAAAAATTTAATTTTAAAATAAAAATATTTATTTATATATTAATATATAGTATGGAGATACTATCTCACCTAAAATTGCACAAGTAAATCTGTCGTAGCTACGTAGTGCAATTGATTCGTCACTCTCTTTTATTGGGGTGAGGTCTCGAGTTCAAATAGAGTTATCTATTTCTTATTAAATAAATATCAAAAAATAACCTCTCATAACTCTCCCGATGAAAAGATCGAGTTACCCCTTCCTTTGGTTGGAAATTCCCGGGAAGCCAGCCACACGCCCGTTGCCCAGCACAAATCTCCAACTATAAAAGCGCCCTCGCCGCCCTCTTCAAAGCCGCTGACTGGGGGAGAGAGGGGTGGGGAGGGGAGGATAAGGCTGGGCGATCTCCTCACCTTCCACACCCAGCCATGGCCGAAGTTTCCAGAACCTTCCGCGCCTCCCTCCTCTCCCCCTTCCCGCGGAACCTGCCAGCCCAGCGGCGCTGGTGCGCCGCCTGCCCGGTGGCTTCCCGCCGCAGTCCCACCCAGTGCTCCATCTCGACGGCGTCGGGAAACACAATGGGGGTGCTCGAAGGGGGCGCCATCCCCTGGGGGTGCGAGATCGAGTCGCTGGAGAAGGCGGAGCAGCTTCAGCGGTGGCTGTCGGACTCCAGCCTTCCCCCGCAGAAGATGGCGATCGAGCGGGTCGAGGTCGGGGATAGGGGCCTCGTCGCGCTCAAGAACATCAGGAAGGGAGAGAAACTCCTGTTCGTGCCTCCCTCGCTTGTTATCACGGCGGACACGGTGAGGATTCCATCAGGGAAAGGGTTTCCTGTTTTTGTAGGTAGATTCCCCGTTTGCTATGATGCCGTGCGGATTAGTTCAAAACGTGAAACCGTGCAAGAGAAATGAGCATGTTCTTCTACTTCCGTAGCGTGCATGTTCTTGCTGCCTGGAGATTTTGGACTATTGGTTAGTAGAAACTTGTTTTTGCATTCGGGAAAGAGTGATTTTGAGTGGTTTTTTTCTCCAAATTTGGAGTGACTCTGGATGCATTTGTTAAAATGGATTGTTGAATGTGCAAGTATTCTCATTCTCTGCTTATAGATATCCTTAAATAAAAAATGCCCATAAAGTTGCGACAGTTTGTGGCTACCTAATGTCCTAAACTGGGTCAAGAATGGAATTTGGAACACTGGTTAGTAGAACTTGCTTATCCATTAGGAATAAGTGTTTTTGAGTGCTCTTTACTAAAAATTTGACCATGAAATACGTAGATCTTCCTTAATAGAAAATGCCCATCATGAGAAGATGGGACTTCCTGACTACCTATGTTCCTAACCTGTATGCAAGAAGTGGAATTATGCTAATTCCAAACAGCCAAGTCTGAGCTCACCCTCACGCGTGGTCACAAACGACATCTTACAGAAAATTTCTTCCAGATTCTCCTCAAGGACAAACATACAATATATGGTCCAGGTTCTGGATTAATAAGCATTTTCAGGGCATTGGGGGTGGTTATGACTTTTGGTTCACGTGAATTCCAATTGAATCTTAGTTTCAGTAGCTTTGTAAGCTAGAATGTGAGAATCACCAAAAACAAGTCCCAACCTGCTTGTTGGTGATTCTTTCCTGACCCAATAGCCAACAGAACAACCTGTGATTTTGAGCAAGTTAATCAGAATCATTCATTCTAAACTGACATATGAGGGAACTGTGTAGCAGGACAGTGCAAACTGACAAAGTTTTCAATTAAGAAAAGGCAGGCTAAGCAGTAGATGCAAATATAAGATATAGCAAATACGGAACCAGTAAAAGATCTAGCTGATTGCATCAGCGTTTGGAGCTGATAAGATGAGGAAGTTGTCTCAGAGGAGTCCACTTCATGGCACAAATTCATGTGATAGTCATATCTCCAGATTGTTTGCTCGTCACTTCCTTTTATGGGACTTGAGGTAAGAAAGAGGTCAACAGAGGCTGTTTCTGAGTTGTATTTACATCATCTGTTAATGATCCATGATATGAGGTTAAAGTGATGGATGGGGTATTGAGGCTTTTCTAGATGAGAGAAAAGAGGAGTTGGAGATATCACTTGGGTGGCAAATGCATCTATCATCCTCCACTTTGTTTCCCATAGCGACCCTTTTGATTTAAAAGGTTTTGGGTGTAGGAGTGGAGCAGTCCAGAAGCTGGTACTGTGTTAAAAAAATACTCTGTGCCAGACTGGCCATATCTAGCAACATACCTGATCAGTGAAGCAAGCCTCATGGATTCTTCAAAATGGAGCAGATATATCTCAGCTTTGCCCCGACAGCCCTATTCACTTCTGTACTGGTAAGATTCTCTAGATATTAATTCAAATTATTAAGTCCAGAATGGTCATAGTTTACAACCGATTACAGTTTATGTGTTTACCACTTATTAAGAGTCTACTCTCAGATTGTTTTCTCTACAGCATCTATATGTCATTGCAGGACACGTTCAGAACTGGACACGTATTTGGTTGCTTCACCAATAAGAGAGAGGGCTATTGAAAGGAATAATGATGTCATTGGAACGTATGTATTCTTTCCTTATGCTGTAGGAAATCACTGTTTACCTTGTCCTTTTATGATATGCCTTTCTTAAGTAGTACCTAATTCCTATTGCCTACAACCTGTGAATTACCGTGCAGATATAATGATTTAAGGGATAGGATATTTTACAAGTATCCACATTTATTTCCTGAAGAGGTACTTGTTTTTCCATGAAGAATCTTCTGACCCATTTACCTTTTTGTGAATCACTGCAATTATAATTCTTCTTGGATGATCGGATTCTAGACTTGGGAAAACAATTTTACACATAATTAGCTATATGCTAGACTTTTGGCCAGGTGTTATCGCTGCAGATATTAAGGATTCAACCAAGCATACCCTTCCAACATGCTCATCATCGTGCCTAAAAAAAATTTATCTTCTATGGCTTCACTTTTATTTAGACTCCTATGATCTAAGAAAAATAGTAGAGTCACCATACTTATTCAGCAAACTTGTTGTCATCCCTGATCTCAGGTATTTAACATGGAGACGTTTAGGTGGTCCTTTGGAATACTCTTCTCACGTCTGGTAAGTAACTTCTTAACTCTTTCAACTGCTACGTGCTTTAGGTAGCTCTATGATTGAGCATTATGGTGTGATAAAAATAATACCTTTCTTGGCTAGTGTTGTTGCTGCCACATATTAACTGTCGCTAAAATGTGCAAAACTGCAACTGGACAGTTGCCCTCATACCATCTCACGTGTGCAGGAATATGGAAGGTTCAAAGAATATGGATGACAATAAAAGAAATCCATAGTTAACTCCATTTCCATTGGAGAAGAATTTGATGATCATGATAAACAATGAACACAATAATGATTTTTAACCATCATGATTTTTATGTTTGGTGCATTGTCACGTGTAGTCTCTATAGATGTAAGCTTAGGAGCTGATCTTTCCATTACAGGTTCGCTTGCCATCAATGGATGGAAAAGTTGCTTTAGTCCCTTGGGCAGACATGCTCAACCACAATCCGGAGGTATATTTATTTTCTTGTTTTTAATTTTTTTTTAACGTGGGTAGTACCACTGTATATATAAAAGAAAAAACGAGAGTGTACATGAAGGGGGGAGTGCTCCCAAAACACTCCCAAGAACAAAAAAGCGGTAGGCAACACTCTGCCTCGGGAACAAATGAAAAAAACAGAAAGACCCCTGCTCACTCACCCCATCCCAACATTACCGGATCCAACATGCCCTACACGTAAAAGCACCTACCACCCATACAACTGCCAAATACCAAATAGATAGAGATGGACACGCCCCAACAAAAACCAAAAAACACCCTCGACTGCCTTAACAAAAACCTCCGTCCACCTACTCCTCCGCCTGCTTCATCTCTTCTCTCTTCTAGGCAGCTTCGGCCTTCGCCTTCCTAGCAACATCCACCAGCCATTTGCACTTGATCAAGCAAAGAGAGGACTTCAAGCCTTTGTTCACGTCCATATAAGAAACCCTAATCAGTGTAGCAGTCTCACTCACCTGAGTCTCCATGAAGCTCTCCACCCTTGTTAAGATGCCTTTAACCTCCTTGCTAAGACCCTTCTTACTCTCTCCTTGTTAGGCTTCATCAACTATCTCCAATGCCACCCGCAGATCTCCTGACACTCCGAGCAGGGTGGGGGGCGGGGTTAATACCTCCTCCTTGCCTAAATCTTCTAAAAGCCCTACTACTACCTCTACCTCCACCTCCGCCACAAGATCCCCATGGGCAGGACCATCAGATGGAGTATCCGACACCCCGGAAGGTGGCTCTAGCGTCGGAAGACACCGCAAATTCCTGCCTTCCACCTGTGGTGCATGTCCGAACGACTCTTCAATCAGAAAAGAGAGAGAGAAGGCAAAGTTCGGAGATCCTCTCCCCCCTCACCTTCGCACCCGCCTCCAAAGAATTCATCTTCAGGCAAGCCTGCACCCACAGCCGGCGAGTTCACAATGCCAATGTCCTTACTTTACTTTCGGATGCCGTTCGCAGTAGCCTCTGTGCCTCGCCTTTTTTGTCTCACCCTCGCACGTGTTTTTCGTCAAGCCGCACACTTTTTGCAACTGTACCGCCGCAAAGGTGGCCTATGGTGGCCCTGCAGTGTCAGAGGAGGAGGTCTCGGGATGAGCTCCCCATACGCTATGGAGACAGGATATGGTGTACTTGGGAGAGCCTAAACGTTTTCCCCCCTTTGCCCTCACCCGGTGCTAAGCAACAAGCCACCGCTGGACCGGCCCCCACCACGGACCTCCTGAGTGGCTTGAGACGAGGGGTCCTCAGCCTGCCTTCCCTCACACTCCAGCAGTGTTTGAGGAAGGAGGTCTTCCGACGATAGGAGCAGCAAAGGATCCCTGATGCCAACTTCACTTGGTTTCGAACGTCGATCTTCCCTTCACGTTGCACTGGGCAAGACCACCACGCACCCGCCAGAGAAGCTACCGGCCGCGGTGGAGAAGAGTGGAGGCCGGAGTCTTACGTGGGCCCTCCTCCGGTCTTCTCTGACACTGCCAGCAGTAGTCAAACGGGGCATACAGTCGGGTGGGGAAGACAAGCCAACTTGGGTCCGCGAAGTCCAATAGCATCGTGGCTCCTGAGTCCATTGGGTAAGTCACGAGCACAGATAGCCAGATCGGGTACTGGGTTCTTTGAGCACCCACCAACTATGAAACGGCCCGGAGGCCTAGTTCTCTTGTCGAGCCAGCCCAACACCATAATTTGGCCCACTTGCCTATCGTCAGCCGACCCAAAAGCGCCTTCCGTTTCATTGGGCCTGAACAAAGACCCCGGCCTAAGAAAATTAGGGGGGAAGAGGCCAATGGGCGGGCAGTTTGAATTTGAACGCCCACCCCTCGACCTCCCTTCTTCTCCGGCGTCGGTAGTCTACAATGCCGCCCAAGGACCGCCGAAGCTCAATCCTCATTGGGAAGCTGTTTTCGACGACGTCGACAGTCACAACTACTGGGACCTCCCTCAGACTTCCCATCCGGACCGCGACCTCCAACCACAACTTGTCCTAGCCGACGATAATGCTGATTGGGCCCTCCACGGCTGTCCGAAGTGGCTCATGATGAACCCGGCCCCCTTCTCATCACAGAGAATGATCGGGACACTAGACAGGCGGAGCCGAAAAGTGCCCTTGGATAGTTCCCATTTGGCCGCTCGCAGGTCCACTCCACTGGCCAAGAGACAACCCGTCTTCGCTGCCTCCTCTGCCTCCTACACACTACCCCCGACCGCCAAGAACTCGTTCCTGGTCACACTAGACACCGACCAACCGCCCCCATCCATGTCCCCTTTAGCCAAAAGTATTCTCACCAAGTCAGCATCTGCAGCTCCCTTCACCACCGACACCCTAACGCAACGACGTAACCAGCACACTCTCTCTTGGACGAGAGGCGACGGTGGGGCGCCGGCATCCAAGCATGCCCTACCCAGTTGAACCTCCTTCGATCCGCCTTGCTTGACCTTGGCATCCACCCCATTGTCGGGACCACGAAGAGCCTCTGGCGCCCCCGTTCTCCTCCTGACATCCGCCAACCCATACCTCCACTGGAGATGGCCCCTAAGTCCGCAATGAAAGCAGAGCTCCCCTTGGAACCCCATCCGAAAGGCAAAAACTTTTTGGCCTTTTGAGCAGCCTCGTGAGCTTCACGCCGACCTCAAAGGAAACCCTTCTCTGCCCTCCAGCGAACTTCACCACCACTACGCCACTCCCAAGCTCCCTGCAGGCATGACAAAGATGCCTCCTATGCCCACACCGGAAGCAGGTCGGGCCAAAGAGCTCCGGCGACCTTCCGGAGGCATCTCTGAGCCCCTAGACAGTGGCCTCCGATGGGGAGTTCTCCTCAGAGTTTCTCTCTCTAGAAAAGGCTAGAGAGAGAACCCTATTTCCTTGTTTTTATTGTACATTTCTTTATGGGAAAATTGTTTTGTTTCATGTTCTATAGTGGAACTATTTTCCATGTGTAAGTTACAAAACCCTGTACTCATTAATTAGCAAGATTATGCCTCAATAAAACTTATGGCTTAAATTTTGATTCAAATATGTTCTTTCTGTGAAAAGATCTCTACATTTCCTAACCATAACAGAAATGTATCAGGGAAGACACAACTCCATAGTAGCCTCTTGCATACCTCTCTACCCACTGGATATCCAACCTCTCCTAGGATTTTCCCAAAGGAACTGCTTTGTAAACACTCTCTTTCATAAATTGTTCAGGTGGAGGCTTTTCTGGACTATGACAAGTCATCTCAAGGCATCGTGTTTACTACTGACAGGTCATATCAGCCAGGTGAGCAGGTAAAGAAAGGAAAAAGTATATATATATATAAGATGGCATGCCCTATGGCAGAGTGTTGATGTTTTTGTAGATCTTAAATGGTCTAGATCGTTGATGTGATGTCCATGTTGTGGCTCGTGCAGTAGTCTGAATTGTATAGTCTTTGACCTTAAGAAATATGGACTTCCATTGTTCTCCGGTCATCAGCCATCATTATTTGTTCCTTCACAGCCCAGTCTTCCATGATCTTACATCTCTGCACGAAGCATAACTCTGATTCATGTACTATGTTGTCTAATGTTTAGAAGTGGCTGACTAGCCTGACTTAGGCATATCAGAGGGATCCATTGCCAGCTGTTTCCACAACAGACATGTTTGGTTTCTACATTAGCTATTGTAGTTTCACTTATTACTGATGGTTTAATGGTACGTTTAAGTTTCGCTGCCCCATGCTCTGTTGCCCTATCTTCTATCACATGCAGAGCATGGAAGAATTATGTTTACCATGTTAACAAATGCAATCTTGATTACTATCAGTTGTCTATATATTTCAGTTTTTAAAATGCTTTATGCTTCTTTCTAATATGACCAAGTTGTATAACTTAAACATGGTTGAAACTTGAAACTTCTCACTTGGTTCTATTTCCCATGCTTTCAACAGGTTTTTATATCTTATGGCAAGAAATCTAATGGAGAGCTTCTGCTTTCCTATGGATTTGTTCCGAGGGAGGGCAGTAACCCAAATGATTCTGTTGACTTACTGCTGCCACTTAACAAGTCTGACAAGTGTTATAGAGAAAAAATGGAAGCCTTAAAGAAGAATGGTTTGTCAATGTAAGTACTAGGGTTGTATCCCTGAAAGAAGTAACTACTAAGATTTATAATGCTAAACTGGCCATATAATGTTAGAAGGACCAGGCAATCAGTAATCTGACTCATTGGTAGACATATTTTACTTACATTATGTTAATTATTTTCAGTCAGATTAGAAATGGAAAATTTCAGGGTACTGGGTGGGATCCTCAGTTCTCTAGGTGTCTAAAAGGGGTCCTTGTCAATTTTTCTTGCACTATCTTATGTTTCTTTTACTGGCATAAACTAGCAAGCCACTTATCTTTGTGAAAATTCTACCGATTTCGTAGAGATTTTTATTTCTTTGTGTAGTTATTTATGTTTTAATGAATTGTGATCTTTGGCCACCTTCAATGTGAAAATTCAACAAGTGCTTTTTTGGTTGTTTCTCTCGTGCTCCTATTAGGTTGTGCCATGAGATTTATCTCATGTGGCCATTATCTATACTTTACATTATGGAAAATAATAGTTAAATATCTTGTGCAAAAATTTTCTTTTCATTTTCTTGTTCAGATACAGATGGTCCTGGATATACTTCATCAATGAACATTTTTCTTCTGGAAAGTCATATTATGCTATTTTTCTTTCCGAAGTTTTCAACACACTTACTGATGGAAATTTTGCAAACAGACCCCAGCGATTTCCTTTACAAATCACTGGTTGGCCAGTGGAGATGATGGCATATGCCTACCTGGCGGTCAGCCCTCCAAACATGAGTCAACACTTTGAAGAGGTTTGACAATCTTGCCTATTGATGAATGTGGACTGTGTCATAATGTTTATTGTCATACAACCATTTAAAGTCTGTTACTTATTCCATCATAAAATTGTAAGCTACTGCTGTATAGTTACTCTCTGTAGAGCATGGTTATCCGGCTCTGCATACGTTATCCAGGAGCATGAAGCATTCTAATGGATCATACAAATACGGGATTTTTTCATATAAGTCCCTATAATCATAGCTGATTGCTTATTAGTCCCGAGTTCTTGAGGCATGCATATAAGTCCCTATAATCTTCTAACTTACTAATAATCTTCTAACTTACTAAAAAGTCCCTGTGGTATGCGGCCGTCAAAAAAAGAGAATATCATGTGGAATAGTCCATCTTAGAGGTGGGAAAAGACGAAAATATCCTTCAATGTGAGCTCTATTCTCTCTCTCTCTCTCTCTGGGTGGGACAGGCTGCGAGCTCACCAGAGGGCTGGCGGGGGGCAGATCTGGGAGGGGTGGGGGGGCTACTCGCCGGAGCCAGACGGGGAGAGGGAGTAGGGGGGGTGTGGGGGGTGCTTGCATGCAAGCCGAAGGGGGAGAGGGGGCAGGGAGGGGGGTGCTCGTCGGCCTGTTTGTTGGAGCTTGAGGGGGAGAGGGGTCGGGGACAGATCTGGGAGGGGTGGGGGGGGTGGCTACTCACCGGAGCCAGACGGGGAGAGGGAGGGGGGCGCCCGTGCTCGAGCCGGAGGGGGGGCCTGCAGCTTGGGGGGGGGGGGGTTGCCTACGTGCCAACAGGAGGGAGGGCAGCCTGCTCATCGGAGTCAGACAGGGAGAGGGGCAGGGAGGGGGGGGGGACTACTCGCCAGAGCCAAACGGGGAGAGGGAGCAGGGAGGGTCGGGGGCTGCTTGCTGGAGCCGGAGGGGGAGAGGGGGCAGGGAGGGTCGGGGGAGGGAGGTTGCTCGCCAAAGGCGGAGGGGGAGAAGGGGCAGGGAGGGGTGTGGGTTTGCTCGCCGGGGGTGGGTGGGGAGATGGCGGTAGGGGAGAGGGAGGGGGAAGGGGAGCTACCGGAGGTGGGGGAGAGGGGCCCCCTCAAGAACTCAGGGACTAACAAGTAATTATCTATGATTGTAGGGGTTTATACGCAAAAAAATCTTCCCTACAAATTAATAGCAGAAGGTAATGGTTATGAATGCATTGCTGCATTAGATACTGTAGCTAGGTCAGATACTTCTGAAGTATATACATGATGACGACAGACTCACTACATCACTTAATGATGAATGTATTTGCCAAAACTCCCCTACTTGACCATAGGTTTCCTCTGGTAATTTTGAAGTGCTAAAAATCGATGAGAGGGAAGTTCAAATGAGAAAAGTTATCCACACTGACCGCATCTTCTTCAAGTATTTGGATGCCGGTAGCAACATTGTAGTACTGATCACCATTACATTGCAACAGATCCATCCTCGTGAATGAAGACATTACAAAGGAACAACTTATATAAGTGTATTTTCCATGATGATAGATAAGATCCACCAAAGAAATATACTATAATTGATCGTTGTTATACAGGCATGTGATATCCAATGCAGACTTCATGTATATCATGTATCTTCTGGCTGCATACTTCATTTTTTTTTCCATTTCTTTAAAGCAAAGTTACCAAACTCCTTTTTTTCTTTCAGATGGCTGCTGCTGCATCTAATAAGAACACTGGTAAGAAAGGAATCAAGTTCCCCGAGTTGGAGGAACGTGCTTTGCAGTTCATCTTAGATTGCTGCGAATCAAGCATATCAAAGTACAGTAAATTCCTGGAGGTATGATATCTTTTCTATCTGTCAAATTGGATAAGATGCTTATTTATTTCTCGGGGTTAACAGTACAGGGTACATAGCTTTAATCAGAAAAATCTTTTGATCATGAAGGCTTTTGTAGTCAATGTCCTACATAAGTTAGGGAGTGTTATGATGTCACTGCATTTATATGTGTGACTTGGGATGCGTATTTTTCATTCCAGCATTCCGTTCTCTTCATTAGTTGCTATCTCAGCAGATATACTGTAGATTTTCAGTTGGTATGGGTGACTAAAGATGAATATTTCGCAGAGGCCCGTCACCCTTACTCATTGCATCGTTTCCTTAGAGAAAGGTGCATTTTTGTACACAAATTGACCCAAGAGTGAAATAAAAGCTTCAGAGAAAGTTCTCCCATCACATCCACACACGACAGAGAGACACATTTATTTTCTCATTCCTCTAATTTGTGACCAAAGTTTACATTGAACCTAGTATAACGCCTTTCATTACTGGCCTTAGTGATTTGGTTGATTCCAAGAATTGGAAATGTAGAGGTAAATTCTTTATCTATATTGGGTTCTTATCCTGTCTGCTTCAAACATGCAGGGAACCAGTTCTCTTGAGACTATGCCAACTTCTGCAAATCTGGTCAATCGGAAATTGTTATTGAAACAATTAGCATTGGACCTATGCACAAGTGAGCGGAGGATCCTGTTTCGCACGCAATATGTAAGCTACGGAACCTTGCTGGGTTTACTTTTGTTGCGAATCATCATGAAATCACATGATGCAACATGGTATCAGTAGGTCTCAAACTCCTATCCGTGAAATTGGCTTCTGCAAATCAATTTATGACTAATATTTGAGTAGCACCGATATCCAATTTTACATGAGATGCTCAGGGGGGCATCCGGGATAGTCTAGTCTCTTACTTCACATCATACTCACGTAAGTTGTGTACTACCAAACAACATCAAGTTAAGGATAGACAGTTGGGCTGACTTATCCCCCACTACCATCATCCCGATACCAAATGGGCCCCAAGTTCAACAAGTACACTATTTCATAGTTGACAAGGACATCCTCTCTAACATAGGCAATTATGTGCACTGCAGAAAATGTAAGGTGTTGGTTTTGAAAATGTTTTTATCAGACACTGAAGAGCATGACAAAAATACTCGACCAACAAGTTAGAAATTAGCAAATTCTTCATCCATGTAAACCATCCTTCCTGAACATTTGCTTTCTCAGCCAGTCGGAGATGTCATCGCTTTTAATCATCAACGTCATTGTCATTTCCGTGATAACTTCATTGCATGTACTGTAGATAATCCGGAGGAGATTGAGGGATATGAGGACCGGTGGATTAAGGGCACTGTCACTCTTCGATGGAGTCAAGAAGCTTTTCAAATAGATAAAATTTGAACGGCTTTGTTGTAAGCGAACTGGCATCGGTTGTGGCTTCTCAAAGAACTTTGTTTTTCCATGAGCCAGTAGCGACTGCTGTCCGATACGTATAGTTTGACGGATTTTCTCATCAAGCTTTTGTTTAAATGTTGGATTTTCTGTAATATATTGATTTGTCAACGTAATTGCCCACAAATTGTGATCCTGACATTGCCCGATGATTTTTGCTAATTGAACGACTATCCAATGCCTAATTAAGGTGGGCTGAAATCACAATGCATAATGCACAGGAGATTAATGGCGATTGGCTTTGGAGATTCTTACACATGTTTCTTTATCCTAGATGAAGAGGAAATTGATATCGCTTTATCTAAATCCAAAAGCTTCAGAAACACCATTATGCGTATCTTCTCTCTCTAAAGCTTTGGCGGAGGACGTGCTATTGTACTTTAGTTTTGCATTCCCAGTGTTGGTCATCCTTAACTCAAAACTTTGACGTATATAATAAATACAGATATTTGTATAGTTGTGTGTGTGTGTGTGTGTGTATATATATATATATATATATACAACTATGGTCAGAATTAGGGAACTTTAGGTAGAAAATAATCAGCAGAGAGAAGGGCAAAAATACAACAACAGCAGTCATACTTCCGAGAGCCCAAGAGATACTCCCAGCTAGACCCAACATCGTCTTCCATTTTAATTAATTCTTCCACTGTCGCCATATCAATTAAGAGAACATTAGCAGACAAACATTATAAAAGATTAGGTGCTCCAACACATTACGTACTAACATCAGCACATATGATATGTAACAGTTCATTCAAAAGTCTTGAGAGCTTCGGGAAGCAACTAGGCAACAACTTAATTATACTTAACGAGCATAGATTTGTTTGGTCTTGTAGACATGCAGTAGCTAATTAATTATACTTAATTATACCATGCGGTAAGTAGCCGTCAAAGTTCTAGACGTCGTGGGTTATACTTAAAACTGAAGGGTGGGTAGAAGGCTCCATATATACTTATCATCTTCCCTCTCTGCATGCAATCTGTCCTCTGGAGCCATGGAACCTGTGGATAGCATAGGGAAGGGAAAAGTTAAAGCAAGCGAATCACATCAATTCGGATGTTTCAAGTAAACTAATTAAAACTTGCTTCACCACACACATGTACAAGACAGGAGTACAGGACAATTAATGATCTTGGAACCAGGGAGATTAATTAATTAAAGAGCTTCTGTGATTAATTTCTCGAACAATATTCAGCTTCACATCACAATAAAACAAAAATACAGGGTACTAGCGACGGATCAAAATCATCGCTAAAAGTGAAATATCCGTCGCTAATACTGTTCACAAAGGTTCTCTAATGTTGTCACAAAGTAGTCCGTCGGTAATGTTTACGCGACGGACGTGGTAAATTGTCATTAATGTGACATTATTAGATACGGCTAAGGGTAGTCACTTTTTTTTATTTTTTAAAAATTAAAAATAAGATCAAATATATTTGTGACAACTATGAAACCATCGCTAAAATAATTTATAAACTAAAAATAAAAAGATTATAATCGAAGATTGAAATCTGTCACTAATATATAATCATTGGCAACTGCTGTTACAGAACCGTCCCTAGTTTGTCGGCATCTGAGCATCTCAAAATCTGGAGTCCTAATTTGTGTTCATAACAAATTCTGAAAGAGAAAATGCCATGGCATTTTACTCTTTATAACATTTTTCACCACACTTAATTATTGGGAACTCTTTGGATGACTCCTTATCAACAAAGAATAACAATCAACTAATTTTGAAATTTCGACTTAATTGGCATCTCATGTTTGTTACTGATTATTAATTATAGGCGAAACCTTTTACATAGGGGTCATTGATGTACGCAACCACAGAATCTCTAACTTGTATGTGTAACACTCCTATACGCTATGCCTTTGTTTATACCCCTCCAATATCTACAAGTGCACAAACCATCCTTATGTCAGTGTCACGAGTGACTGTGTACTTGTACATGGGTATCCATGAGCAGTACTTCCAAGCGTTACAACAGTACATAAAAAACTAGAGGTACGTATGTAATCGCATTCATGCAGTGTGATCGATCAGGTGTAAGTGGATACATATATATGATATTTAGCAACTTAATTTGAGTACTATTCAAACCATGCACGTACGTACATAGAACTCCGAAAGAAAGAGGTATCAGGGAACAAGCATACCTCTACTTCTGCTTTCTTTTTATGAAAATTTCTAATATCAAGATCAAGATAATCTAATCCATTCATAAGTTTGTTACTTCTGAAAAGATTAAATTGAACACTTTCTATTTGAAAGTCAGATATTTGTTAAAAGTAAGATCTTTACTAACTCTTTTATCTATCCTTAGGAACTAAATATTATAACAATAGACACGGGAACTAGTAAAGTAATAATTCACCAAAGACATACTCGTGACGAAGAATTACAACATGTTCAGTATGAAAGTAGTATAAGTACATGCGACGATACTAAACAGATAAGAAACCCTATTCTTACCTTGAGAGCTAATTAAAACCCATGGTGCTGGAGGCTCAACTCCTGCAGCTGGTCACCGGGCTGAAGACGGAAATCTTGAAGCTGGGGGGACAGCTGGAGCAGGTTCCTCTGGTTGTCGCAGGCGTAAAAGGGAGCAATCTCGTCCATCATCTGGCCCTCACCGACCTTGAATTCTGCTGCTGCCTGGTGTTGCTCTAGCTGTTCATGTTCCAAGGATAAAAGAAAAAGAAAAGAGAGTTCCACACTCAAGTTTGGTAGTGATATATATTGTGATCAGATGGTCTTCAAATCTACCATGTCAAAAGAAGATAAAGATTCAGGTTGTGCGAGTCTCACGGCGTGGCGGTATTGGCCGTTCTCGTCTTCCAGCAGCCGCGCCTGTCATGTTGCAGCAAATTAAAGACGAAGAAAACAGGTCAACTCAGATCACTGATCAGGAAGATGCTCGATGGACATATACATATATATAGATAGATAGCGCGTGAGGTTGGTGATCAAAGATCGGGTTATGATCGATGTGGCTTACCCTTCGACGTAGGTTTTCAAATTGCTGTTGCAGCAGTTGCTTCTGCACGTCATATATAACAGTAAGGACAAGGGCTTAGTTAATTAGATCACAGTTAATTAATCTGGTGAAGTTAGTTTTGGGCTACTGCGATGAACCACAAGAATCAATCTCTCTCCTTTCTCATGACAAATAATTAATTGGCTGACACGCTGGTGGGAAAATGAATTATCATTCCGCTGCATGCTAGGCAAAGTTTTGTCACATGAGGTGCTATAAGGTCAGAATGTGCCAAGGTTTGGATCGATGCCCATATGTACAATAACCTTGTACCATAATTTCCATGGTGCACTCTGTCTAGGAACTGTCAGTCCATCCTTTCATCAGGTGATTCTTGTCAAAGAGAAGTGCTTTGTGCAAGGTCGGCATGCGTTATTTTCTTGTTTTGTTTAAAGAGAAATGTTTATACCTTCCTAGCCCGGACCTTGTTGACAGAGATCTCCAGCTGCTCTTCAAGTTGGCTCAAGTCGTCCAAGGAAAGACCCATCAAATCCTGACCCGTGTACCATTTAATCCTTGCCTCAATCTCATCATTCTTGCGTCTCATCCTCATTATCTCAGTGCATACATGCTAACATGGGTACGTAGGGGGCAACAATAACACATTAATTACTCGAATGAGAAATTAACAGCGAACCTAATTATAACCTTGAGCATCACTTGGAGGCTTTCAAGAATACAAAAGGCCCATGACCCACCTGTTCCATGTCCTCCATGCCAATGTTGTTTGCCCTGCAGTACCTATCAATGATGTCTTTCATACTGCAATATTGCAGTAAATAGGAAAATGAGGATCCAACCATGTAGTACTAAAAAAAGAAAAGGAAGACCCAAAGGATTAATTTAAAAAGAAATAAAGCTTTTGATTGCACACACACAAAAAAAGAAAAAAAACACTTTCTGATTGTAATGTGCTTTCTTATGTACGTGGGTATCACTCATACTGCCATCATAAGAAAGTTGGGAAACTACACACAAGGCTAGCTCACTGCTCGAATCGTTAGACCGAAGTCCAGGCAGATGAGTGTGAGTACTGTTGACATCAGGAAGGATATTTCATTCATATGGACTCTAGATCACCTGTTTCCAATACACCACAAGAAGTTCAAGTGAAAAACAAAAAAACAAAAGAGGGCATAGATAAATCGTTTCGATCCGTTCCATAAGATGAATCCTTTAAAGACGAAAATAGAATTTGATACATGATCTGAGCATTTATTTTTTTCTTTACAGTCGTAAATCCATGTATTTAGGGCCCTCAATATATACTGAAGGCTTGGAGATCGAGATCAAATGCAAACGATGTTTCTTTCAGTTTCATGTGACCGTGCATTAGATAACTGTGAATATAGAGAGGACTAATGGATGAATCCTGACATCTAGAAATGCCCCCCACAAGGCAAATTACGGAAACATACATTAGTGTCAGAAAGAGCAGCTAGGCTTTCAATTCATATATGATGCAGCACAAAATTAAGTGCCCACCGAGAAAGGAACTTAACTTCTCACACATGATCCTTGAGTTTATCACTGGAAGTGAAGACTAAATTTGCTTTCTCAGTTGGCCAATTAATAATGTTAAGAGCAACTACTAACATGAAGTGTTCAAGCGAAAAGTTCCCATGGTTAATTATCTACTTGCCTCCCTTGCAAGTGTGTACAAAAAGGTAAATGAGACGTTTAAAGTACTGTTAACGGATCAATCTAAACATGCAGGTGACTAATTAACAGATCATCTGTGACCAGTAGCTAGAACTGATGGTTCGAAAAGTGAGCATGGTTGGAGCTTCTATAACAACAATTTCAGATTAGAAGGAGTTGGGCGCCACGAGATCTACATATATAGCTGTTAATTTGCGTTCCAAGATTACGTTGCACAGGTGAATCTCATCGGTGGCTGCCATCTCCGAGCTGGCAACGGGAGCTATCAGAAAAAAAAGTTAAACATTTTCCCTTATCTGTGTTCAGAAAGCGGGTAACTCGAGGAAGCAGAAAGAATATTCGCAAGGAACAAAAAGGAGAATTAATTACTGAGAGGGATGTTACTGTAGAGAGAGACAGAGAGAGAGAGAGAGGTTGAAGACTTGAAGGGCAAGTCTCCACCTACCTCGGCCTCTTCGTGTGCGCGTGTGACTCTGTGTGTGTGTGTGTGTGTGTGTGTGTGAGAGAGAGAGAGAGAGAGAGATCTAGAGAGAGAGAAGGGTAATATATATGTGAAGAATGAGCAACACCATTGCTTTCCCGGCCGGTGCAAACGACATGATAGAGTGTTGCGTTTCAAGGGAGTCAAACATGCAGACTGCCCTTTCCGCCGAAGACAACAATACACACACTGGGAAGTCATCGATGGCACGGCCTGAACCCTAATCATGTAGAATAACCTGCGAGAAAACTGCTCACACAGATGTAGCATGTTGCAGAGGAAAGTACTCTTCCGCATATGGCATGGATCACGAGATAAATCATAGTTGATATAAAAAAAAAAAGGAGAGCCATATGCATCTTTTGTTTAGGGGGTTAGAGAGAGAGAGAGAGAGAGGGAGGGAGGGAGGGAGAGAGAGAGGGGTGGGGGTGCAGAAGTATGGAGAGCAGCAGACGCAGGTAGAGGCGTAGGAAGAACACAAAAGAAGAGAAGAAATAAAATTTATAACCTTGTAGCATCTTGAGATGAAACTAAGATATATAGCATATATATGAATTGTGATGTTACCAGACACAACAGGAAAACGTAAAACCTGTTCGGCGGATCGCTGCAGAACTCCTTCATCTTCCCTCTCTCCGAGAAGATGATCAGGCCGATTTGCGCGTCGCAGAGGACGGACAGCTCATGGGCTTTCTTCAGTAGCCCCTTCCTCCTCTTTGAGAAGGTCACCTGCCTGCTTATGGGGTTCTCAATCTTCCTGATCTCTATCTTCCCCCGTCCCATCGCTGGATGATGAACAGTGCAAACGCTTCCTGATGGAGAGGATATCAGAAAATGGAAGGCCTGCGTATACCCTTCGAGCTGAAAAAGGAAAAATCTGAGCATCACACTGCTGAAGAGGAGAGAAACAAGCGAGACAGATATGCAGTACCCTATTAAGGGTTTAGCAAATTCGAGTAGGAAAAGCTAGCTTGCTCGAGGGAATTCGCATGAGAACATGTTTCCCTTTCCTGTTTATTAAGGGTTGATCATGCAGGAAGAGGTGCAATCCAAAATAGAAAACCTGGTTCAGGAATCGCCAGGAACGAACCCCTCTCTTCTCCTCTTCCTTCTTCTTGCCTGAGCGTATGGTACAAAGAAGGATGAGGAAAGAGCGGAGAATGAGATGAAAAGAGGAGGGAGCTAGGGGTGAGAAGTTCTGGTGCGTCTCACCTGCTTGTTGTAGCTGGCTTTGTTTGCTGAGAAGGGGTGGCAGGTGGGTGTGTGTGTGGGGGGCGGGGGGGGGTGTGAGAGAGAGAGAGAGAGAGTGAGACGAACATGTATAGATGAGAGACAGTTGCTGGATGCGCCCTTGGCCTCATTAAGAGGAAGCCAACCGCTTGACCATCCTGCAACATGGTATCCGTTTGTGTACGTGTATACACTAATCACATGGCTGCTGTGCTGCTGCTGCTGCTCTGTGTGTGTGTGTGTGTGTGTGTGTGTGTGTGTGAGAGAGAGAGAGAGAGAGAGAGAGAGAGAGAGACGTACGTCCATCGTAGGGATGCAAAAAGCTACCAGGTCGGATACTAAACTTGTGCTCTCCATTATCATCACCAACATAACGGATAACAGTAGAGATATTACAGGGTTACCAAAAAGAATCATGTGTGACCAATTAATAATGGTGGGAAAGAAGCCCTTTTGTCTGTCTTTAAAATGGGACAGGCCCTTCCTTCTATCTAAACCTTCATGCCATGATAATTAATCCATGAAAGTACCATTACAACCATTATATATCCTTTACGAGATCTGAAAATCCCAACAAGGTTCTTCCTTCCGTCTACGCCGGATATATATCCTTTAGTGCTCATTCTTCTTTGGGTCCTTCCTTCCCCACGCGGAGAATTGCCATCTTGGTGGTGCCGGTGGCATTTAAGGCTGCTCACAGAGGCGGTAAGACTAGCTTTGTGAGCCCTCCAAAGGTGGAAGCTTGGAGAGCAACGTCGCTATGGACTGCCAACTGCACCTCCCTGTTAGGGCAGGTCTCGGCCTTCTTGGGACTTCCCGTTTCCGGCATTTCTTGGCAGCACTCGCTCGAGGGGCCACCCTCTTGCTCTCTGTCCCAATGGCTCCTCTCCTCTCCTCCCTCCTCTCAGCAGCAACCGCGCTTCTTCTAAACCTAGGGTTTCGTGTTAGCTTAGACCAGGAATCCCCAACAAACCCTAGTCCGATCCGGCCAGTTTTTGTGGGGGCACTTCTTCGTGTCTGCAAAGATGCCGGCCGGCCTCTTGTCTCTGAAAACCCTATATATCCCTCTCCCTCTTGCACGTTTGTGCTGCCTTCATTGGATCTTAATTAAATAGCTCATGCCTCAAGAGCCTGCTCAACAGCAACCTAATTGAAACCCAGCTCTGTTCTTATTCTGTCATTCTGTCTTTTTGGCAGACTACTGAGCCCCCGGGCTCTAATTGGTTTCTCTCAAGAGTTTTGCGGTCACTGGTTTGTAACCAGCTGGTTGTTATATCCGTTCCGAATAACGTAGAGCTCCATGCATGTTTGCTACCTTCAGATGATCAGAAAAGTCTGGCCTAAATGTCAAACGAATGGCACCTCTCCTGCAACAAATTGACCTAGCTATATGGATCGAGATTATTCATTATCTTCTGTTTCTTCCTTCTTCTGGCAGTTTATATATATATATATATATATATATATATATATATATATATATATATATATAGAGAGAGAGAGAGAGAGAGAGAGAGAGAGAGAGAGAGAGGTCCAGACAAGAGATAATGAGATACGGCCTAACTCGAACACGCACATGGATGGGATTTCCTGAACAAGAAAGAGCTCAGATTTGTACAGAATTAAACTACCTTTTCTGGTTAATGGCGCAATCGGGAACAACGGGTCTTCCATGTGGGCAGTACTGACCAGTTGATCTGCCGGTATTTAATTAATCTGTATATATTAATAGTATCCGAGGAAAACAGGTGTTAATCACGTAAGATATATGTAGAAGAGAATAATTTGCATCGTTGCTATATATACATTCGGTACGTAGAAATTAATTAATTGACTTATATATATATATATGGCCTGCTACTTAAAGTGTGTTCTGGAGCGGCACAAATCGACAGCGCACTGCAGTGTCTGGGTAGAATGTAATTATCTTCGCTAGATGTAGCTTATTGATGTTATACGAGGGGCACTTGGCCTAGCTATTTACCATTGCGAACTAGCTAGCTACTTAATTAGTGCAAATGATCGATCACACCCTTGTTAAGATTGACATAACAACCCTTTAGGTTGACATATATATATATATATATATATATATATATATATATATATATATATATCCAAACTCTCAACTTGATCCCTTGTACGTAATGTATAATTAATTCTAATCGATCGAGCCAGTAGTCGATCGCCATCCTCAACCTGTCAAAAACATTAATACTGGAGCTTAATTAATTATAACCTCTTCTTCACGGTTAATTACGTTGGACTCACTGACGACATCTGTGCTAGCTGCCATTACAACCAAAAAAAAATGGGCTTCCAACTGATATTAGTTATTCATTGGCCGGCCGAGCCTGTGAGGGGGAAGGGATATCATCTATATATACATGCCCCTTCATCTCCATTAATCTCACTAAGCGTTAATTAGCACAAGGCCGTACGTATTGGAGGGTAATTTCATCAAAGAGTTAAAGATGAGGTGCGGTCCGGTGAAATATTTAAGGGCCTCTGTCTTCCGAATATCATAGACAGAATAGCAATCAGATGTGAGATAAAACTGTGGGTGGGTCTCACAGTTTTCTCTCACACTCATCTCTCTTAACTGGGGTGGGGTGACTTAATTAATCGCGTTTAAGGGTGCGAATTAGTCACCTCACCCCGTTATCAAATAGGTCCTAAGAGTTCGTAGAAGTACGAGAGTTTTAGCAGTGGAGATAATATTGAAAAAGATTTTAGAAGTATTATAACTGAGGTCAAGAAAGGACGAAAATTTAAGTCAATTTATAGAGTTAACCTATTTTATATCTCTCGATACAATCAAATTAAGTGAAATAAAAGAAGAGTTAACTTCTATTGTCCCATAGGGATAACACGTTACCTACCAAAGCAAATGAGACTAAATGAGACGACAAATTAATCGAGGAGAGATAACCCTCTATTTGACTATCCCACTATCAAATAGAGACTATTTGTCCTAAAAAGATAACTCATTAATTACCTACTAAAATAAATGAGACTAAACTCCGGGACAAATTAATTTAAGAGGGATAACTCTCATTTTATCTATCCCTCTATCAAAGAGGGACTTTTTGGTTTGATAGAGAGATAAAAACAACCGAATTAAATTGAAGGAAAACTCTCCTCTAACTTGGATATTTTGACTCACCTGAATTGGTGCATGGAACAATTTAATCCATTGTGTTTATTCTCATCGTCACTCTCTCTCTCTCTTTATCTATCTCTAGAGAAGTAGATAATCGATGAAAAGTTTTTCTCTTTTGATTTTTAATTAATATTATTAATAAATATTAATATCAAATATGTTATTATTTTGACGTTAAATTTATTTTATAGAATCTAACAAAGGTAATTTTAAAAATAAAAAATAAAATCTTTGATAGTGAATAGTAAATTATGTAAATAATGTTTTTTGCTTTTGATTTTTAATTAATAGGATTAATAAATGTTAATATCAAATATTTTATAATTTTGAGGTTAAATTTATTCTATAGAATCTAATAAAAATAGTTAAAAATAAAAAAATCATTAAAGGGGAATAGTAAATTACATAAATAATAATTTTCACTTTTGATGTTTAATTCGCATTAGTAATATCTTTTAATATCAAATACTTTATTAGTTTTACATTAAATTTATTTAATATAATTTAATAAAAAGAGTTTACAGAATAAAAAACTAAATTCCTTGAAGGTGAATAGTCAATTACGTAAAGAATATTTTTATTTTTTATTTTAAATTTGTAGTAGTCATAACTCTTAATATCAAATATTTCATTATTGTAATGTTACATTTATTTTATAGAGCCTATTAAAAATAATTACAAAAATTAAAAATTAAAACATTTGAAAGTGAACAGTAAATACTTATGTTTGTTTTTCACTTTCGATTTTTAATTAATATTATTAATGACTATTTATATCAAATATTTTGTTATGTTGAGGATAAATTTCTTTTATAGAAAAAATAATTATAAAAAATTAAAATTTAAAATTTTTGAAAGTGAATAGTGATGGGGTATGTGTTCATTGGTGATTAGTTGGGTGCATTGAATCACATGAGATTTTGAAAAAAAATAAGAGACTTAACTAACTTCTTTTAAAAAAATATTTTTATGCTAAGTATTATTATTCAAATTGAAGATTTTAATAAAATATAATTTAAAATATAAAAAGTACACTTTAAAATGAGAATTGAGTTTTCATAGGCTAAGTTGGATATAGATTGAGGGGCATTTAACATAATTTGGAGATAGGGGAGTTAAATTATTGAAAAAATTAAAAGCATTGTAATTGAGGTCAAAAAAAGAGGGACTTTTAAGGAAATTTGTAGAGTTAACTCATTTTATACTCTCTCGAAACAATCAAATCGAGTGAAATAAAAGAAGAGTTAACCTCTTTTGTTTCGTAGAGATAACTATTTATCTACTAAAAGAAATGAGATTAAATGAGAAGGTAAATTAATCCAGGAGAGATAACCTTCCATTTGTCTATACTACTATCAAAGAAAGACATTAGGCCCCACTTTATTTCCGGCTTATCTCAGGAATAAGTCCACTTTTATCGAGGATAAGTCTACTTATCTCCAAAGTTAGTCTAATGTACTCTGGCAAGGATAGATTTAGTAAATCCATTTAAAATTGACTTAATCCAAGTTAATCTACATTAGCTTATCCCACCTCTATAGATGGGATAACTTAATCCAGTGCACAATCAAAATAAAAATAAATACAAATAGATTTACTTAATCTACTTATTTTAATCCGAATTAACTTTAATCCCAACCAAAACGGGACTAGAAGAACAAAATTGAGTCAGTACGTAGCGGGTTATAAGAAAGATGTAAATGTAATTTGATGCGGCATTTATAAACCGAATAATAGGAGGCATATATCTTTTATATCAATCCTTTTTGTAATGTAAATATGTTGAGGGTCTATATATATTTTTGTAGAATTCTTGTCAAAGAAAATGCTTAGGCAATCGGTATTGCAATCAGGATATTATTCATAAGAATTGGAAATCGCAGCTCCAAACAAGTCAAATTGGGCGCCCCCCAATCCCTCTCGTCCATCCAATACCGACTGAGCTATGGCATCATCTTTGGATTTTGTTATTTTTATTTTTTTATAATATTTCCTCTTACAAGGTACTCTGTGGAGTTTGGACGAAGGGGCCGGTGGCACCTCTCAACAGTGAAACAAGATAGGGTAGTCACGAGGAGTTATATATATATATATATATATCCAATCTTTGAGATTTCAATTTAAAATTTTCTTCATAAGATGTCGAGTCATAGACTTCTTAGCAAAATGGTGAAGAAATGCATTCAAAGAAATTAAGAAAAAAAAAGAGAAAGATTTGGTGCACACTCGTGGTGTGTCACAAATCTTAGGTGTGTAGTACTTTTAATTTTTTAATTTTTAAAATAGTTTTGAGTGACTCTTCGGGTATCCTAATTGAAAGTGTAAATTACGTCACTATCTGATTATCTAAAATAATTAAAAATAAAATATGTCGATTTTTAAAAGAATAAATTTGATATTATTTATTTAATCTGATTTTTATTTTTAAATACTTTATTAATGACATAATTTATGATCTAAATTAAAATTTATTTTAAATTTTTTAAAAAATAAAGATATTACAAAGTGAGAGCGTGCATCACATCCTAGACGTGCAATGAATCTTTCGGAGATAAAAAAGATCGGTTGGACAAACTAAAATCGGGCCCCACTTCTGTTGATAGATCGATCTCTCCTTCCTTGTCCCCCTTCCCCTGCGTTGCTCCTCTTTCTTCTCTCTCTCTCTCTCTCTCTCTAGCTGGGTGTTGTGGGAAACCGAAGCCTCCACAGGTATCGACGAAGCCGGGGGGCGATATCCCAGAGGGTAAACCAACTCTTCCTCTCCCAAATTCGCCTCTTCCTTCTCCGCATCTCGACCTCCTGCCACTTCCGCCGCCGCCGCTCTTTTTTGATTTCCGTTTCATTTCGATCTGCTCATTGTGTTCTTATCAGATCGAGCGAGGCGTGGTTGTTTGGAAGTGGTTTGCCAGTCATAACGTTAATTGCCACTGTGGGTTTTGTACTATCTTGTTGATGTTTTGGCCTTGCGCTCGGAGGGAGGGAGGGAGTTCATGAATCGGGCATGCTTCGTTCCCTCGTTGTCCCTATTTTTATCGGGTTTTTTTTTTGAATCGCAGAAAAAAACGAACTTTTTTGAAGTATTCCGATTAACGTACAAAAGCGAACAATTTTCGTGGACAGAATTGTTTGGCGTCTTGGTGGTTTCAACCCGGAGAAATAAATTTAAGTTGTAAGGAAGAATTCAGATGAAAAACGCGACTTGCTTGGAGGATTTCTGGGCTTCTGGTTATTTCTTATTGTCTCTGTTCCTAACCGTTCTTGTTAAGTTCAGAACAGTGTCTCTGTTTCTTAAAAGGGTTCAAGGGTTGCTCACCGTTTAACTTTTTTGTCCTCCTTTTTCTGTTGGGTGTAGATGAATAAGTGTGGTTTACGATTCACAACTCTTGTCGTCCTGGGCCTCCTGTGGAGCTTGCAGTCAGCTTCTGGCCTGAGGTTCGTGATAGACAGGGAAGAATGCTTCAGTCATCAGGTCCCATATGAAGGGGACTCGGTTCACGTGTCCTTCGTCGTAATAAAATCTGATTCATCTTGGCACTATGGTGACGACGGTGTGGATCTTGTGGTATGTTTTCTTATCTTGTAAATTTACCTATAACTTTACAGCTGGGGATCTGCTTGCAATTGCTTGAAGGATGTAAATAACACACACACACGCACACACACACACGTACTTGCACATGCTTCTCTCTTAGATGACATAAATGGTGAAATCCAGCTTCGTTTCAGTTAGTTGGGAAATAAATACATGCTCTCTCCTGACATGTTTTTGCCACACATCAAAATGGCAGAATTTATAAAAAGAGACGTCTGTTAAAACTGGAACAGTTTCATATATGGCTCTGCGATGATGAAATGTATGATGGGCTTAGGTCCATTGATGCTTCAGGTCTTCGGGATAGTGGACCTTGGATATCCAGGTCCAATAGATACTTAGTTGGGTTAGAGGGGGAAAAATTCAACTGAATGGCTTCGCATTGGACCTGTGCGCAGTTCACAACGGCATCGGCTATCCGTGCAAGCCAGCTTGCAAACAGGCTGTCAAACCCCTTTACAAAGTCTGCAACAGACAACATCAACATAGTCTAAACAGCTGCAAGCAAAACTTGCAAAGATACTATAGCTCTGGTGTAACCTATTCACAAGCAAATGAGACTAGTTGATCTGCTGTTCTTCTCTTACTCTTAGACATTCAGAATCTCAGATACACGTACCCCCCACTGTAGCATGAAGAATCTACCACCACAGATGCCTGTCTCCTCTGCCCTCCATGGTATCTTCTCACCCAACAGTTAATCGTTTCACATTCTATGAAGGAAACTATGCCACATCCAATTCCTGGAGAAGGGCTTTCCATATAGCCTGACAAAATGGGGACACCAGTAGAAGATGATCATAGCATTCATCTTCACAGCACAAGTAACAAACGTCATGTCTTGCATAGTGGTTGTCCATCTGGTTACAGGAGTGAAGTTGAGCATGTGTCACTCTCCAAAGCAAGAAACCTTAAAGTCTTCACATTACATTCTATCCCAAACCAAAAAGGGTACATATAAAGACTGTCACAGTCCATTCAGAAAGGATGGAAGGTCTGGCTGGTGGGTCTGGGGATAGTTTTACTTCATCAGGTCTAGAGGCCTATGAAGGTTAAATTCTTCTTGTGGAATATGGAGAATTGCTCGTCTGCCCCGACATATGATTGCCTTGCTTGATATTTTGTAGATGGTGGTTACTATTGGGGTTTGGGGCACATAGTCTTTACTTTGTTGTACAGTGTCCTTTTCCATTTAAGGAATACAAGGTACCATCAACTTTGAGAAAAGGAAAAAGAATACTGATGTTTACCTCCCTTTTAAATCCATTACCTGAATGATGACTTTCCAGTATTTCAATTAACAGATGGCGTATGTATTTCTTTTTGAATGTTACCATCATAATATCTGGAACATGGATATTTTCTCTGTTTGCCTACCTATTTGAGTGACATGTTCAAGATTAATTGAAATTCAGTTGAGAAGGTATGCTTGGCCTTGGCCTTTTTCATAAATACTTTTGTAGTTGCTACTACTAATTCCATACGACATTGTAGGTAAAAAAACTTGATGATGACCATGGTGATTAATTCCTTCCTATGTGCGAGATTGTCAGGTCAAAGGCCCATCAGGCGAACAAATTCATGATTCCCGTGACAAGATAACTGAAAAGTTTGAGTTTACAGTTAGCAAGAAAGGGCTTCACAAGTTTTGTTTCACTAACAAATCTCCCTATCATGAAACGATAGACTTTGATGTACACGTTAGTCATTTTTCATATTTTGATCAACATGCTAAAGATGGTAAGAGTTGATCATTGGTTGATTATTTCAATTATTTGGATTTGAAACGTGAATTTTTCGGTAACATGTTGATGCATCTGCAGAGCATTTTGCTCCCCTCTTTGAGCAAATTGCAAAGTTAGAAGATGCTCTTTACAACATACAGTTTGAACAGCATTGGCTGGAGGCCCAAACTGACCGTCAAGCACTGGGTATGAGTTTTCTTTCTGCATTGAGGCATGGTTACTCTTTCAATTTTGTTTTCTGCTGAGATGCAAATGCCGCTGAAGCTCACCATACTCCTGTGTTTTTCCATCTCAATTCTCGCATTATAGGATATGGTCTGTTATGGATGTTCAGAATAAACATAAATGCATTTAAATTTAGTCAACATATTTTCTATCTGTACAGTTCTGCCACACCTGGATGGGCTTGCTTATCTCAGAATTGTTCCTTTGATTTACCCAACACGATTAAAAGGAATTTGATAGGTAAAGTTGGTAACCCATCGAAAATGATTCTCTCACTCTGGTAAGCAGTTGAAGGTGGGTTCGAGGGAACATAAGCATTGCCGTGATGCTTACTTGCTTTTGATCTTGAATGGGTCTGCTGAATGCTGTGCGCCTTTTGGAGGGAAGTGTTGTGACCTTGGCTTTGAAGTAGCATTGAATCATATATTTTGTGAGGCTCTTTGGCTCACTTCTACTTCTTCTTGGATCTCTTCGATCTCTCTTTTTTTTTTTAATAATATGAGGCTTCTATAATTCAAATGGCCAAATCTCTTATGCCATATGAGAGAGCTATCTTCTCCTTCTTTCTTCACCTTTTGTGCCCATCTCACTTCCGCTGCTCCAACATATTTTACTTTGGAATATAAGTCAAAACAAAGATAATAAAAGATTTATGGATTGCATTTGACAAAACTTGCCATTTCATGATCCCTTAATTGTTCTTTTCACACCAAAAAGATATGGCTTTATAAGTATTCTGACATAATATAGCATCATGAACCTTGATGATTGCAGTTAATGAAGCCATGAGCAGGAGGACAGTCCATAAAGCTCTTTTTGAATCAGCAGCCCTTGTTGGAGCAAGTGTTCTCCAAGTCTACCTCCTACGTCGCCTTTTTGAGCGTAAACTTGGAACTTCAAGGGTGTAATCCTAGCTTTCTGTTATTTTAGTTTACATCATATTCTTAGTCAGTGGCTAAAACATTTTCTTTTAGGAGTTTTCAACAGCCATTTGACCTCAAAGACTAGCTTCTCTAGCTCATAAATCTGTGGTTTTTGTTATCAACTTGAAAAGCATGTACAATAATGTCTACATGTCAGTTATGTCCAATTAGTTTGCCATCCTCAGCACATCTAGTGATGGGCTATTTTATGGCTGCATTTATTTTTTCCATCCAGAAGAACATTGGTGGAGAAGTAAATCGCTGCTTTTGCTACGATAATCATGAATGCTCACTGGGACACTGGTAAGCCAACAAAGAAAATATGTTCTATACAAAATTGGAAACGAGAGTGACAGCAGAGAAATGGCTTCACATACATTTCCATTCACCAAGAAATCTCTTACCAGTCCAGAGTTGATGTGGCGTGTATAGCTGGAGTGTTCCAGTAGCTTGCGGCAGCTCATCACACTATGCACAATTGCTCTCAATATTCTCAACCCTTTCCTCACAATAAAAATGTTAGTGTGGAACTGCGGGAGAGGTCCCATATCAAATCTTTGTGTTGGCTTGTGATGTGCCGAGGAAACCCGCAACTTACAGTTACAGCAGTGTGCAAGTATCAGTTGTCTTTCCAGGCCACAAATTATGGTCTATAAAATAAACCAGTTGTTACTGTGGATTTCCTTCTTAGTTTAGATTCATCAACAGGGAAAGTTAGTTGAAAACATCTTGGACACTAGCTCTGCAGTATATTGATCAGCTTTTTCTGCCATCGTAGCTTTCATGGTGCAACACCTCAACCTTCTCTCTTGGCACTGGGTTGAGCCCCCTCTCACCTGCTGTGAGAGGTAGTGGGGATTGGGGAATTGATCTCTATTTGCAGTTGCATGATCTTTGACATCATGTATCATGTCTGATTTCAGGATATCCCAAGTGTGAATAAGCATAAGTTAAGTTGTTCGAGTCATAAGTTATCCCTATTTTTATTTTAAAATATGCTTGGCACATTAGGAGAGGCAATTAAATTAATTGAGGGCAAATCATTTCACTTCTAAGTAGAATTACTTTTCTGCGATCTTATCTGGAAAAAATGGACACTAAGGGGAATGTATTTGTCACCCTGTTATCTCTTCTCATCTTCAGTCTTTTAGGAGTGATGGGAATAAATCAATATCATCTACCAGGGATTTGAAAGGTTACTTTGGTTAGCTATAAAGGTTGACGGTTGTTGGAAGAGAACATCTCCAATGGAGAGCACAAGTGCTTAATTGGAGGGTGTCATGCAAGGAGGATGAGTATGCAAATGCATCTTTTGCAATGGTAGCTACCTAATTTTAATTTTAGCAAGAGAGTAAACTTCAAAACTATTAAACATTTAGGGCGTGTTTGATGTGCGGTTAGGATAGGGGAGCGGATGAGAGAGAGGGGTCACTTGCGTCAACCGAGTCCGATTAAGGACATTGTGTGTGAGGGAGAGATGGGGCTCACCGCTCTCTCATCTGCTCCCCTATCTTAATTACGCGTCAAACATGCTTAGACTTTGCATGGATGACCAGAGCCTGCGGATTACCTATAATTTACCGGTTGTCAATGGGCAAGCCACTAGAAAGGACTTGGCATCTTAGAAGACCACCATCCTAACAACTGACCACCTAATTAGAGATAGTAGAGTTACCCAGAGCAAATCTTCCATCTTACTTGCCCTATGACCAATTCAGTAAAAAAAAACTGTCACGTACATCATCTCATTTTCATTGTCCTATTTCATCAAAAAAACATACGATTTGAAAGAATATAAATGCATCTTAAACTTTTTTGAGTAGGAATGTGCTCCTAAAACTATCCTTATAAAGTAAGGGTGATGGAAGTTCTCACGACAGGGTGATAGATCTGAAAAAAGAGCAATAATTCATACATACTTAACATGGAAAGACAAACATATTGCAACATGTTACCCCGGTGTTTAGGATAATCAAAGGACATGGAGGGAGTAGCTACAAGGAGGTTGCTTTCTTTCAACTTCTTATCAGCCAAAGGATCAAGATCTTTAATATATTTTCTTGCAAAGCCCTTTCAAATCCAAAAAAAGAAAAGAAAAGCACTTAAACCATACAATGATGGCGCGATCACTGTGAAGGATCACTATCCTCGTATGCGGATGCTCCCTTTGGTTAGGTCTGTGTATGATCATAAGTCTATCTTTTTGAACACCAGTCGGATGCAGAACAGGAGGTTCACTTTCAGGCTTTGAGAAGTTTTGGTTCAGAAAAAGAAAACTTCATGGGCATAGTAAGGGGAGCCTGATATGCTTAGGTTGTTGTTAGCTCTGCTATGGCTACTCTTGTCTTGAAACTGAGGTATGTTGCTTAGGTTCTCAAGACCTGGGGGCTAACAAAACCCTCCCAGGAAGGGCAGCTAAGGACAAAATTCTTCAGCATATTGAGGGGCTTGATAGTTTGGAGGAGAAAGGACTTATGAATGCAGAGGACAAGAGGCTTAGAGACTCTTTGTGACGTCAATTTGATGAGATCCTATCCAGGGAGGAAATCTATTGGAGGCAGAGGTTGAGAGATAAATGGATTAAAGAGGGAGGCATGAATACAGTTTTCTTCCAACGTATAGTCATCAGGGAGGAAGAGAGTGAATACCGTTACCTATATTAGGATAGGTGAACTCTTATTTTCTTCGAATGAGCAGATCAAGGGATTGACGAGAGATTATTACTCTAGGCTATTTTTTGAGGAAGGTCATTTTAGATCGAGCATTGCATATCGTTTACTCCCACGACTTTCCCATAAGGAGAGAGATGTCATCTCTCAGAACTTCACTAAGAAGGAGGCTCACTAGGTAGTCTTCTCTTTTACAGAGGATAGAGCTCCACGCCCATATAGTTTCCCTTTGACCTTCTTCTAGCAGTGTTGGGATGTTATCAGACTAGATCTCGTGATTACAGTTAGGAGTTTCATGAGGAGAGAGCCCATTTGGGAGGTATTAACAAAGCCCTCATTATTCTTGTCCCCAAAAAATAAAGAGCCCAAGACTTCTGTGCCTTCAGGCCTATTAGTTTGTTGAATAGCACTTACAAGATCATCACTAAGCTGCTAGCAAGGAGACTAGAGAGAGCTGTGGATAGGGTGGTGAGTTGCTTCCAGAGAGTTTTCATCAGGGTCGTCACATTTAGGATAATTTCTTGGTGGCCCATGAGTGTTTGCTTGCCATGAAGACTCAAAAGAAGAAAAGGGTGGTCTTGAAACTAGACTTTGAGAAAGCATATGATAGGGTCAACTGGTCTTGTTTGTTTGAGATGCTGGAGAAGATGGACTTTGGGGATAAATAGATTGGCTAGATCTAGACATGTATTTCTTTTGCTTCTTTCGCAGTTCTAGTCAACGGGAAGCCGACTTCATACTTTCACAATAGCAAGGGACTCCGGCATGGGAGATCTTATGTCTCCTCTCCTCTTTGTACTTGTGGCTCACGTTCTTAGCAGGGTGTGGCAGAAAGCTAAGAATGTAGGTCTAATCTCGGGATTCAAGCTGGGAGAGGTGACCTTTCAGTCACTTACTTGCAATATGGTGATGACACCATTATGTTCTTGGCAGAGGAGAAGCGGCAGATATATGTGGTTAGAATTTTGTTGGAGTTGCTAGAGATGTCTATTGGTTTGAAGATTAACTTTAGCAACAGCTTGCTTGTTGGGGTCAACATGGAGGACGGGCCACTCCAGAAGGTGGCGTGCATCCTGGGCTATCAGATAGGAGCTTTCCACATCTCATACTTGGGCCTCCCTCTCACTTCATATGTTTTTCGATGTGCTGATTGGTTTCATATTATTCAGAGATATGAGACTAAATTAGTTAGATGGAAGGCGATACTACTTCTTATGGGGACAGATTAATTCTTTGTAGATCTATTTTGGACAGGTTACTTATTTACTTTCTCTCTGTGTTTCGTATCCCGAAGACTGTGGTGAAGAAGATTGAGACTATTCAGGGTAGGTTCTTTTGACATGGGAGTGGAGAGTGATATAGAGGTTGGCACGACATTAGGTGGGAGAGGATGACTGCTAGTAAGAAACATGGGAGAATTGAGATCAAGTATGTTGGAGATTTTAATCTAGCTCTCTTGTGCAAATGACTCTACAGACTGAGGCAGGGGATGAAGGATTTTAGATGCATATCATCAGACATAGGTACTACGCCAGGAGGAGGGTTTGAAACTTGTACACTCCAACTCCGTCCCAAATTTCTCCCATTTGGCGTAGCATTTTGACATGCAAAGATATCATCTCTTTTGATGTCCGAGTCTGATTAAGAAAAGTCAACCAATATCTTTTCGAAAAAGATAGGTGGTGCAGTAACTTCAAGTTAGAGACGTCTTTCTCTGGACCATTTGCTATCTCTGCTAACCCTTTGGGGTCAATCGATAGGGCTGTTGACTCCCACATTTTTGAAGCAATTGGGCACCGACTTTTAGGAGAAATCTCAGGACCATAGAGATGGAGTAACTCTGAGAGCTTCTACTCTTACTCCTTGACTTCTCCCCGCACTCCCTCGGAGAGAATGCGTGAACTTAGAGATGAGGGAGAGGGAACATTTCCTGTTAGATCCGACTACTCTATCATTTATGATGATGGGATTCATCACAACCTTGCCCGTCAGATCTAGAGGTCGAGGAGTCTTTTGAAAGTAAAACTTATGACTTAGAAAAAATTTTCATAAGAGACTACCCACTGCAGACGGAGGTCAATTAGACTTCTCACCCACTCCATCTCGAAGATCCCTCTCTCTCTCTCTCATCTCCACTTCACGATAGATTGGGCAAAGATTTTATAAGAAAACTAATTTAAAAAAAAACAAATCTTACTTAGACAACAGGATACAGTACCGTGCAATGTCTTACCGGCCTGCCAAAGCACCAACACAATGCATACAAACAGTCTGGCAAACCTCGAAACCAGACTTATACATTGTTAAAAAAGATAAACGAGAAGCAATCTAATGGCATTTTTATAAATTGATTTTTTTTTTGGTGGGGTGGGGGCATTTAAGAAAAGGCAACATGAAGGTTGATTGGTGTGCTATAAAATCCCATGAGGCATTGTAAAACACCATTTTTTGGATCTTCCTTATGTTAGAAATATTATAAATTATCTTACATTATTTTTCTCACATTTAGATGATATGCTTTCTTAAGTTTATGAACTTTGTCAGTCCACGTGACACCTTTTCTTTTCTTTTCTTTTATTCAATTTTAGCTTTCAATTTAAAATTTTCCAAAATCAAAATCTACAAATTTTAAAATTGAGGGACGACAATGATTTTGTTTTCACTAAAGGGTCATTTGGTTTGTCGTAAAACACTGTAAAACACCATAAGAGGCCATATTTTGTGCATATTTACAGTATTTTACAGTATTTTATATCAAAATCTTAAAACCAATAATTTCAAAACTGGTATTTTACCTAGAGACCAAGAGACTTTTAATGAATTAAACCTCGCTGCCATTTCCATGGTCAAAGGCCGGTACCGAATCGAGAATTGTTGGTTCCCCCGTGAAAAACACAAACATGAAGCTCAATTAAAGTTTTAAGAAATGATCTTACTTACAATCCACTGAATTTATTACATAACCCATTAAAAAAAAAGCTGATCGAAAATCTAGCTATCACAATTTTATCTGGAAACTCACACTCATAGCAGTGAACGTTCTAATCCCGCATGAGGCCTGTAGAAATGAACAACCACATCCTCAGAGATGTTTCTGAACCCTGAAGTGATAAAAAGTTGGGGAGCATGTTGAAACTGGATTCAGTTGAGGTAGAGTCCAACCGTAGCTCGTAAAAATCATATGAACATGTTTTTTATCAACACAGTATGTCCATACAAGGATAGATCAGAACTAGATGGAACTCGTTAATTTCCCTTCCGTCCCATCATCCAAAATTTGTTCCACGTAGTTTTAGGGTAATCACACTAAATATCAACAAAACACTTGTTTTTAACAAGTTACATGGAATTTATATGGCTAAATTCGAAAATTGGACCATGGCAAATGCTTAGTCGACGGAACAAGTTATCGTTGTCTAGAGAAAGGAGGATTAGATATCTTACCAAGTGAGAAAGGGCTTACATGAGCTCTACGACAAGTGCAGATGCTCCACCTCCACCGTTGCAAACACCAGCGGCTCCAAATTTTCCATTTCTGTGTCTCAACACCTGCAAAATGAGCGGAAGAATGTAACAATATGAAACTGAGACAACAAGTTACCATTTGGGGAGGGGGGGGTGGTTGTTGAACTTAATTACAGGTGCAGCTTAAATAGAGCCTTCCTCTCATTCAATTTTTGCCCCTTTCAGATAAAAGTGTACTTGTCTTTTAGAGGGGGGATGGAGGGGGGGAGGAGGGAGGGTTCAGATAAAAGTGTCCAGTGGTACTCAGTGAGTAACATCGTGAATCGGGTAAGAGATTTGTCATGGGAAAAGACTAGAACCACGTCTGAATGTTCTGCTTTTCCATATCGTATAAAGCATACTGACAGGTTGAATATTGTATTTATTTGGACATCGAGTGACCCACATAAGCCAAGGGAGATGTTCCCACAAAGAGCCAGCTGGTCTCCCAAATGATGATGCGATGACCACTTGCCCTTTTTTTTATAACAGAACCCCATGTTTCTTAACATGAAAAGGATCAAAGGTATGTATGTTAGCGCATGTAGTGTATAGATATATTATTGGCTCAGTCTAGGACTGCTGGATATGTGTGGACGTGGCGAAAAGAATAAAAGGGATGGGAATGGACAATTTTTCAAACTATAAATAAATAAACAATACATGAAGAAACAATGTATTACGCCATCATTGGGATAATATGCCAGAAATTTCTAGAGCAAACTCTAAGCAACATAGATTGACTAATCACTTCGCAATCATTTATCCCTCGTTCGCATCTGGAAGTGCAAGTATATCCGGCTCAGAACATGCAAAAGAAAAAACAGTAGGGGATGACAAATAAAGGTAAATGTAGCTATCTGCACAGCATCTTTGCAATGTTGGTTGTAATTTTATCTTCTTAGGTGGAAATTTATTCTCCTATGGACAAAGAAGGCTGCAAGCGATTCTTACCCCCAACAGTGTGACAAGAATGCGGGCTCCACTGCAACCCAAAGGATGCCCAAGAGCAACGGCGCCACCATGTACATTTAACTTCTCCTGCAAATAGGAACGAAAGGATCACACAGAGCACCACAACTACAAGTGCAAACTATATGAGTATGACCAACATAACAGAGAAGATTTTGATAACTGATATAATGACAGACAAAGTTACCCCAAGTTATAGAAAAAGCACGAACTGCTATCCTAAAGACGAATGCTAACTGTTCTAAGAGTTAACCAAATGAAGAATTGTATTAGGTTTCTAAACAATATACTTTAAACACACGTATATAGACACACATGTGCACACTCTCTCTAAACATAAAAAGTGGGTGCAGACATAATCACAACCTCCACCTTTTTATCATTGGATCAGATCTTGAATATCGGACCATTTGGTAGATTAGGGCCTTCAGACATAAGATTAAAGGTAAACTTCATCTTCCGTGGAAAAATATATTAATTTGACCAAAGGATTGCACAGAAAATATAAATAGTTGAATGACAGTTGAAATTATGGCCACATGCATTTGCTCGGGTCGGGATCAACCCTAACCCAATCCATTGAGAAAAGGTTACAACCTAAATTGATCCTCTCCGACCCAGACCTGATCCAACAAAGTGCTTTCCTGACACAACCCAACCATAACCTGAGTTTGAGGCACTTAACTCAACCCAACCTAATCAAACGTGTGTATATATCTATACATATACATATATAAAAAATATATTTGTTGAGTCTTGTTAGTGCCATGCTGACCCAAGAGACCAGCCCAACCCAACCCGAGGTGGGTTCAGGGTTGAACGCTTGCTAAGCCCAAGCCCTAACCCAAAACCTGATTTGGCCTGAATGAGCTCAGGTTGGCCCACCCAAGCTTGCAGCCAAGGGTTGCCATCTCAGATCTTGGTGCCACCTTGGAAGGTCAGAGAGGAGATATTGGAGAATCTAAAATCCTAATCCTCCTCGTCCCCCTCCTCCACCTCTTACCCCTGTCTTCTCTTTATCCTCCCCCCCCCCCCGCCCTCATCCTTTCCTTTCTATTCTCCTCCTTTCGCTCCTATTCCTCGTACCCTTACTCCTCTATCTTCTGGATCTCGATAGAGATTTAATCTAAAGAAACCTAGACAGATACAAATATCAAAGAAATCTCATGAAATGGCAAGTCGGCAGACCATGTTTGCAGCCCCATTCAAAATAAGACAATAACAACCATCGCTCAACAGAATATTCCGTGGTGGTTTTAAGACTTACAGAAGGAAGCCCAAGAAGCTTCTGATTTGCAAGAGCTACAACCTGTTGCCATGAACTTTCAACATTTAGAGCTATAGTACTACTAGAAATGGCAGACAGTTATTTAGATGCAATGAATATAGTGAAACATGGTAATTAGAAACTTACAGAAAAAGCTTCATTAATTTCATAATAATCAATCTGTGAAGCATCCAATCCAGCATTTGAAATGGCCTTCGGTATTGCAAGAGCTGGCGCTGTTGTGAATAGTTCTGGTGCCTGGAAGATGAAGATCTCATTAGACCTAAAAGGCTTGAACTAAGAGAATCTTAGGTTTATAATGAAGTCCATAAATCACATGCAGCTTGGGTCCAGGGCTTGTGCTTTCTCATCTTTTCTAGTTTAAAAAATTACTACTACAAAATTTGCCTTATACAAGGTATCCGTGAAAGTACCTGTGCAGCATCAGCATATCCCCTGATCTTTGCGATCACATGCAGACCTAATTCGACTGCTTTTTCTCCACTCACCAATACTAACACAGCTGCTCCATCACTATTCACAAACGACGATTTCAAGGGGAAATTTTTTAATTAGATGCAGCAAAATTAATGGGTTTAGATATTGTAACATACTACTTCAAAGAATAAAATTTTTGGAGCAAAAATATGTAATGAAGGTGGCAAACTGTCAATGAATTCTTCTGGACAAGACAATCAGTGAAACCCACAGAGCATATACAAAAGATAGTGCATCCATACCATAAGAATTACAGCTTTCATGATTATGTAACAAGACTAACAATTTCAGATTTAAAATAGTGGCAAATGCATGCAGTCATTGTACCAACTTCCAAGATAAAGCATGTAATTCTTCTTATTTTATTGCTAGCCCTTAAAATGGACTTCTACAGATAAATGAAAGCAGCATCTCCCTTTAGGTGTACCGGCAGTGGGCAAGGAGTTGATGTGGAATCTGTTACTTTGATCATACCCCACTTGTGTCTGCCACTAACTTTTAAGATTCCAATAATCCATATGCCATAGTTTCATTAAGACCCTTATGACTTAAGTTACCTGCATCCTTTAATGGCAAAGGACACTACTACCAGATCGCAGACAACCTACTAACTTGCTAATAGATATTATTCAATCCTATACTCTAGTTCAAATTTTCCAAAAACATGAACGACTATTATGCTCAATCATGTGCTGAATCTTGCACCTATCATCAGGTGACAGAGCCTCTCACAGCTTAAAAGTTAAAAGACTTCACTACCCTTTCACCTTATCCATGAAAGAGCATGAAATAAGCAGTCATGTAATAACATCAACTGAATGGTTCAATCAATGTTCAGTCCACAGTCAACCATGAATCTGGACACCTGTAACTCTTCAACCCTTGCAAAAACAGCAAATAAAATGTACATGGTTGAACATACATTATTTCAAAGAGGGGACATAAAAGCATGTACACAGTTTTAGTCATAACTTTCCTAAGAAACCAAAAAAAAAATGAATGGAAAAAGTATTGCAGTATCCACGGTAATTCCAGCAATGATTTCGTGGAGAAGATGGACGAAGCATTGCGGTACCTTATACTAGAGGCATTGCCGGCTGTAACAACACCACCATTCTCCTTAAAACTGGGACGAAGCTTCCTAAGTTTTACAGGATCAAACTGGCCAAAACAAAGTGAATTGTTAAAGAAACACAGAATAGCCATTGGCAAAAGTTATAAACACATCCACGGGTTTCATCCAATGTTTTATCATCCTTCTACCCCAAAAGATCCTGCTTTAACACCCTATGGTCAAGTTGGAGAAGAAAGAATGTTTGGAGCTTGAAAGATAATATCAACAAGATTGGCCACTTTGTAGAAATAAAGATGACATATAGGCTTGAATTCTTCATAAAATCAGTAGCATGACACAAATATTAAGATCCCATTATTCCAAGACAAGCAAAACATTAGGCCCAGAAGCACATAAAGCAGGGTATGAAACAAAAGAAAGCGTTAACCTTTCATGGCACATCGGCACTCCTGAACTTTTAGGCCCAGCAGCATATAAGGTAAGGTTGAAAACAAAGCTGAGCTTCGCTCTGTTTCAAGGTTGCTTGGTTTATTATCGAATTGAGTATCAAGTGAGCAGAGCACTGCCCTGTTCATGTTTGACTCATTTGTTTTCAAGCCCAGTTTGAGCTCTTTGAATGTTAAATGAGTACAGATCATTTATTATTTACGAATTCGCTGTGGCTATTAACTGAGTCTAAAGATAAATTTACCTTTTAACATTCTAATCAAGTTATTACATGGGATAAAAATGAATGTAATCTATTTAGACAAATATGAAGGAACTATTAAACAAACACAACCAGGTCTTTCTTGGTTGGAACATGTAACAAAGCCTTAATAGATCCTGTTCAAGAACATAAATGAGGCAAGCCTATGATACATTTATTCCCGCTCGGTTGCGTTTCATTTATTCACTTGAAAAAAGCAGAACTGAGCTTCTATCATGCCCAATCATGAGTAATTCATGAAGTGCACTGAGTCACTACTCACTACACTCTTAATATAATATAAAGGCTAAAGCACAGCAAAAGAATAAGAAAAATAGCATGCTATGGACCCTGGAAAGGTAAGAAAAGGTACATATTAAGATACTCATGTTAGGGTCAAAATGTACAACCTTATCTAGGCTTTCGTCTTTGTCGACAAATGTTGATGGCTTTCCTCTCCCTCCCGGAATTTCAACCTGTGTAGCATGAAACATGATTCCATGTGATAACAATGCATAGAAACCGACATCATATCAATTTGTTACAAAGGAAGAAAACAGACCGGAACTATTTCCCACGAAAAGGCACCACTGTTGCGAGCAGCAATTCCACGTTCATTGCTTTGAATCGCATAAATGTCCTATAGAGGTACATAAGATACATTATATAAAGTGGTTCCATGTTCTTTCTTGAATAATTCACCATTAGGTCCATTACTGTAAGCAAGTAAGATAAAATTCATTTTTTTTGAAAGTGAAGACTAAAATTCATATTGGAATGAAGATGATACATCTTCTTTCTCTTTTCTTGTCCAGGGAAAAGCCACCCAATGCCTCACTGAGCATCAAAAATGGCCTCCGTCTAAACCCTGGGTGTGGTTCACATCCACGTGGGCCCATTGGCAGCAACAGGGGTGGGTTGGGTAAAATCCCCAGGTTGCGCTACCTATCCCAAGGCAAGGCAAACAACATTTAATCTAGAACCCTCTATCCGGCATGTGATGTTCGTTGATGAGAACGCTTCTTGAAGCTGCATCCTTGTGGTTGTCGCTGTGCCCTTGTGGTCAAGGTTTGACATAACGTTCGTACTGGCCGTACCGGTCATTGGCTGATATAGTACGGTACGATAACGTTGCGTGCCGGGAAAATATAAAATAAAATAAAAAATTTATCCACCTATGACATATATATTATAAATGAAATTATTAGCTAACATCCATATGGCTTATTAGCCCAGTTGGTTAGTGTGTGTAGTTAAATAGGTGAGGTCGCGAAATCAAAACTTAGATCGTTCATTAAAAAAATAAAAAAATGGCCTCGATTTAGGCCATTTGGTAATTATTCTAGAGGGGGGAATATTTCGATTTAGGTCGTTTGGTAAGGAAATCCAAGTTTTTTAAATTCCTCTAACGTAACGTACATGATGCAAAGTATTTTTTCACTTTTAAATTTTGATTAACAATCTTAATGACTTTTTAAACATACTTTTAAGATAATTATAATATATTTAATTAATAAATTTAATAAAATAATTTAAAAATAAAAAAGAAATGAAGATGAATAGTGTTAGAGTATATGGTGTTTTGTAATTAACGGCTCTATTAGACCACATAAAATTTTAAAAATATAAACGAGCATTTTAATAAATTTTATCAAAAAAATATTTTATACTAATTAGAATAATTCAAATTATATATTTTCATGAAAATATAAAAAATATATATTTAAAATTATTCACTCTCTCTTCCTCATATCCCCCCTCTAGAATCATTACCAAATGGCCTAAATCGAAGCTATTTTTTTTTATAAAAAAAGACCAATCTAAGTTTTGAACTCACAACCTCACCTATTTAACCAAACACACTAACCATCTGAGCTAAAAAGTCATATCTAATAATATTATCTATACTAAAGATGTTAACTAATATATAGATGTTAATGCCGAACCGACACGAGCTGCTCGTCCCGCATGTACTAGTGAGAGTCCTGCCCTTAACCACTCTAGTACGCAGTAGGACGCACGGTTCTGTGTGATACCCACTATCCAGATTGCATCCCACGTCATGCACGTACCGAATTCTCTCTGGTACGATCTGGTACGTGCGGTTTATAGTGTGCCGAAGCAGTATGTCAAACCCTGCTTGTGGTTGTCCGTGAAGCATGTAACTACTAGACCACCCAACCTCTGGGGTGGTCTTGTGGTTGTCCTTGTTCGCTTGTGGCTGTTCATCACTACACTTGTACATCCTCTTTTTTACTTTTAACCTCTGGGGCAATACACCATTTTCTCTGGAAGCATGGCAAAGCCACAATTCATTTAAATGAAGCAATGTACATGTCGTAATGGAAGTTCCCCAACACCCACCAAAAAGAACCCAATTACAAGAAAATAAGCCACCATAAAAAAACTATTTTACCATGATGGTAAAAACAGAAGCCTTCACTCCACTCGAAGAAACAGTAACAAACAGAGATCACTTAATAAAATGCTTCCATCTTGCTCTGGTTTTCCCAAATTGGAAGCTAGTGCCCAGTCTATCATCCAACAAATACTTCTCCGGGTAGTATATGAAAGTACTCATTCATCTCCTCCTATTCTGCTCCTGCCATATCATGCAACGTGCAGCCATCAAAGGACACCTTCATCCACCATTTGATGAACTTATGTGTCCCCTCAGAAGCTGACCACTAAATTTCAAGTTTAGTAGCAAGTAGTTCCCAAATGACTTCTATAATCCCACAATTGACAATCAAATGATATACCGTTTCCTTCAGCAATCAGCATACCACAGAAAATACATTTGTTCGAACGTTCGAAAAGAAGATGATTTTGGACTGTTCTTCAAGTATGAAAAGGGTTGAAATTAAGTGCATGGGAGATACATATGCACATATGTCCATGGAAAGAAAATGACAAGTGTCAACACCCACATGCTTTCACAAGAAAAAGCCAAGAATAAGATCCTCCGTACAAGCCAAAAAGCCAAACAAATGTTCCACGTGTTGAAGTGGATTTTTTATGATGTACGGGAATCTTTTTATAGCAAAAGGAGCCAAAAAGGACCCCTCCGGACCTACCAGGCCGGAGGGAGGTCCCTCCGCCCTGCACAGGCCGGAGGGTGACCTCCTCCGCCATGTTGCAGGCCGGAGGAGACCCCTCCGCCCTGCTACAGGCCGGAGGAGGCTCCTCCGCCCTCTGCAGGCCAGAGGGTGGCCTCCTCCGCCCTGCTGGCAGGCCGGAGGACGCCTTCCTCCGCCCATGGCCCCTGCGGCTAGTGAAAAAAAAGAGAAAGAGGGAGAGAAAGAAATAAAACTGCAGGAGAAGGAAGAAGAAAAGGCAGGGAGGAGAAGTTCAAGAGCTTACCTCTCCAAATTCCACCGGAGGAGAGGTCAATGGAGCTCCTCCCCCCCACCTCCAAGCAACTATAAGAAGAAGGCTCCAGCAAATAGAAGAAAGGGGGGAACACACAACAAGAAACAAGAGCACAGCCGCAAGGAAGAAAGGCAGCAAAGCAGCAGGTCGCAAGCCTCCTTCTTGGGTTTCTTTTGTTAAGAAAAAAAACCTGCTTTATGTGGAGGATTTACTTGAGGAGAGTTTACTAAAATACCCTCCAGCAAGCATGTTATGTACAACTGAGTTCAAGTGGATTCAAATGCTACTACATGCAACTATGTTGATTGACTAAGAGGAGCATTTTAATATTTTCATGTTCAAGACCCTATGGGAGGATTCTAATGTGTAAAATTATAAATTCACCCCTATGTTTTGGAAAATTGTGCAAATGTCCCCAAGAAATTATGCAGGAATTGTGGAAATCAGGAAATTTCTTGAGAAATATTCAAGCATCACCTAATGCGTCCAAAGTTGGCGAAAAACGATGCCTAGTTCATGAAGAAATTGAAGATTGCAAATATACCCTCGAAGTTCATGATATTGTGCAAATATCCAAAAATATGTGCAAAAATGACTGAAATTTCAGGAGAAACGAACATTAAAGGGCACTCCTACTTTGATGGGAAATTGCATCAAGACCCTTCTACAAAGGAGATACTGAAATACTGCAAATCAACCCTCGCAGGGAGGGATAATTATAGTGGTGCCCTATCTTGGGGTAAAGAAAAAATATCTTTTCTCGAACCAATATTTTGGACAAAAGGGTTAGCATTATGAGGGCAAGAAAACATCTTTAGCAGTTTTAATCAAGGGTGTTTGGACTTGTCCGATGTAAATGAACACCAATTTCATTCGGTGGGGAAGAGTCTAGTACACGAACCCTTAAATCGTCTGGTAAATCACGCGCGTGGAAATTATAACATGCAAGCATTAAAAAAGCAAAAAAAAACAAATGTGCATGTTGTTTCCTTCCGATCAACGGAATTTATAGTTTTCCGTGTGTAAACAACCACTTTCCATAGAAACAACTTGATTTTATTTGGGAAAAACCTTATTCCAAACCAGCTTCCAGCACTAGACCCTACAGCCGCTGTCATCAGACCTTTCAAGAAAAAAACTTGGCAGAGAAGTTACCCTTGGTGTTCAATCTCCAAAGTCTCAAGTCCTTGCACCAACTCTTGTCACATTTCAGAGGATCTTCAATTAAATTTAGAATTTTTTCTGCCTGTGTCAGTAATATTTCTTTTAAACCTGACCTGCCAACCGGTGCTCTTGTTGTTGTACTAACTTTAAGAGATTGCAATATGCTAATGGATAAAGGTTCTTGAACAAAACTGCCAAAGGATACTCCAAACACCATTTATCTCCATAGAACCTAGCTGATTGACTGCACTTGTACATTCCTCTTCTTTTTCTATTAATATAATTGTGGTACTATCCACTTTTCAATATATATATATATATATATATATATATCTTCACAGAACCTGATGTCATGCCCATTACACAGCTGAAGCTTGTAGACACTTCCATCCAATCAGCCACCATGACTATCTTTCTCCTCAATGAACTGGCCGTATACACCATCTGCTGTTCCCTACAAAGTATTCCTCCTATACCCACACCCAAATATTATCCTCTTCTCACAATTTCCATACCCACTTGGCCATCATAGCCTTGTCAAAGGTGTCCAACTTAACCAGTCCCACTCCGCCTTCCTTTTTCTTCTTATAAACTCTGTCCCAGTTGACTAAACGTCCAACATTTGTGGTTGCCATCTGCATCCTTCCAGAAGAAAGATTTCCTGATCCCTCCAATTTCTTCTCAATCATTTTAGAAATTTTAGAGATGGATACATAATAGCTTGCCAGAGTAGGAAGAACAGAGCTTTGGGGCAATACACTGTTTACTATTGTTTACACGCGGAAATTTAGGATATCCATTTCGTTGGATGAATATGCATATATTTTGACATATTTATTAATTCCACATTTTTAGGTTTATCAGACGATTTGGGACTCATGTACTGGACTTTTCGTCATCGACTAGAGTCGGTGTTAATTTACATCGGACAAATCCGAACACCTTTGATTAATTGTCGAAGAACGTCTTTTACCTCTATGCATTGTGACATTAATGATCTTGATGATCGCCCATGACGGGTACATACTCTTGCGAAGAAATTTGAAGTCTTTATTTCATTGAACATATGTAATTTGAATTACAATCGGTCTTTCAAGACCTTTACACATGGTCCCGACTATATAATCGAGTCTTCGTGATTACATCCAGTTGCAACCAAAACCTTTGAATTTGCTTCAGTCTGCATTTGGATCTTTAAATTTGATTTCGTCCTGATCAAATCATTGAATTTACTTTTGTCCCATGATCGGGCAGTTGAAGTTGAATTCCATCACGGTTGGACCGTTGGATCGCCATGATGATCACTATCGGTCCATCGGAGTTGCTTCATGGTCATGATCAAGCCACTGAATTTGAATGTGGTCGAGGTCCGACCATTGGATTTGCTTTGGATCACCATCCGACTATTGATTTCAAATTTCATCACGATCGGTTCGTTAGATCGCCAAGATGATCATTACCGAACCGTCGAAGTTGCTTCATGATCATGACCACTTTTTTGATTGTGATCGGCTCCTTAGTTTGGCTTGATGTCCATGAAGGGCACTCCGCACAAGGCGAGAGTATATTTGTATCTTCTGGCCCTTCCGGGTGTTTCTACGATTTTCTCAAATATTGGGGTAATCTTGTAGTTTCAGAATGACCCCGGACATTTCTACCTTTTATGACCCTTTTTGGGCATTTCAGTAATTTCTTTCCCTTTTTAAATATTTCTACAACTTCTAATCATTTCTGGGTACTATTGTAATTTCTTGACTTTTCGGAGATAGCCCCGTCGTTTCTTGACTCCCAGAGCATTCCTGTCATTTCTCGACTTCTCAGAGATCACCCCGTCATTTGACTTCTTGGGTATTTCTCGTCTTCATTTCTTGACTTCTCGAAAATAACCTCGTCATTCGACTTCTTAAGTATTCCTCGTCTTCATTTCTTGACTTCGGAAATAACCCCGTCATTCGACTTCTTGAGTATTTTTCATTTTCATTTCTTGACCTCTTGGAAATAACCCTGTCATTCGACTTCTTAGACATTCCTCGTCTTCATTTCTTGACTTCTCGAAAATAACCCTGTCATTTGACTTCTTGGATATTCCTCATCTTAAATACTTGACTTCTCGGAAATAACTCCGTCATTCGACTTCTTGGACATTCCTCGTCTTCATTTCTCAACTTCTTGGAAATAACCCTGTCATTCGACTTCTTGGATATTCATCGTCTTAATTTCTTGACTTCTCGAAAATAACCCCATCATTCGACTTCTTGAATATTCCTAGTCTTAATTTCCTTGACTTTTTCTTCGCAATTTCACCTATTTCTGAGTTTTCAGACATGATAATTATTGACCATGAAAAGATACATGGATTTTGATGGTTAGCCATAAGCCAAACTCAAGAGAGCGCACGCAGTTTCAGGGAAGGGGTGTGGTTCTGCTCCACCGAGTCGTACAAACGGCGCCAACCAGAACAAGGGCATTCTTTAGTGATTTCTAAACAGGCCATGAACTTTGTGCATGTGGACCACAGAATTTTTTTCGTAGCAAAATGAAATATTTAGACGTTCTTTTTGAAAAGAGATGTTCCCCTATGTGTGGAGGTTTGTTCCGTCTCCCCACTGATCGAAGTCAGTGTTGATTTACATCGACCTAACGTCCGAACACCTTTGTTTAACTGTCAAGGAAGTCCCAAAATCTTCTTTGTAGAGGTTCTGATGTTGAGGGCTAGCTCGTTTGAAGGGATCATAAGGACCACTCACTCACCACCAACCGATAGGATAACTGAGTTAGGGATTCAACAGAGGCCCATTATACCTAGGCAAAACCCTAAAATTTAGAAGCAGAAGGGTGATTATGGAGCCGTAGGAGTACCTGGAGTCACGGGAGGTTCCCTGAACCCTGTGGGTATTTAGATAATTTTACACTCCCAGAGGTATTTTGATAATTTTACCAGGTCAGGGGCATTCCCGAAATTTCCGGGTTGGAAGGAAAGTGGGATAGGGTTCATGACTTCCCAAGGCATTGAGGCCGTTTCTGGAGGGTTTCAGGGGCTACTAGACATTTTCTAAGTCACAGGAGTATTTTGGTAATTTTATCAAACCCTACACGGACCTAGGTTTAAGACGGCACCCAAGTGTCGGACTGGACTGACAATGTCCCCGAGCTGAAGGAGTGACAAGGGCTTCATAGAAGGCTCACATGTCTCAATCTTGCTCAAGGAGGGGTATATATGTAATTTTTGACGGCCAGGGGTTTCCTTGTAATTTTCCCTGATCGGTGTACATGAGAGATTTGCGAAATACATCAGATTCATTTTAGAGTCCCAGTGGGTACAAGAGTTGTCGGCAAATTGTCGACTGTACAAAAGATCTGCACTAGTGCGGGAGATAGGGGCGTAGCCCCTAATTACAAGAAGTTGCAGGGTATAGCTGCAAATAACATGACATTTTTGTTTCTCGAGCTCCGGAGAGGATATTTTCGTAATTCTCCCTTGTATGGGTAGAATTACTTAGTTTAGTCGTCATGGGGCGTAGAAACATACAAACATGGCCGGTTGAGAGGAATAATTACAAGAATACCCCTTAGGGGCATATACACAAGACCCGGGACTTACCCCTCACAGGTCAAAATAACGAACAAAAACTCCAAGTGCTGGATGCTCCGTAGGTTGCAGAAGCCGAATCCTTTCGTAGATGCCTTTTCTCGTAGATCCCCTCCTCCTGGGGGTCTATTTATAGAAGTGGCAGGCTACCCCGGGGTGTTTGAACCCGTACGGGTTAGACGGGGTGAAAATGACCCCGGGGAAGTCATCCCCCCCCCCCCCTTATTTTTGTTTTCTACGCGCGGGAGGGAAACCGGCCCGGGGTGGATGAGCCCGGACCCGTCAGGGGTCAAATGAGGTCGGGTCCTGCCCGGGGTGAATGACCCCGGGCAAGTCCTGCCCGGGCCTGCTGACCCGGGGCAAGCCCTCCCGGGGTCATTTGACCTCGGGGAGGTCTGCCTCGGGGGTCCTGCGACCCTGGGCAGGGGCCCCACCCACGCGCAGACCCGTCCGAGGTCGGGCGACCCCGTACGGGTTGGCACGACCCCGAACGGGTCTGCCATTGCTGCTGCTGGTTGCTGCGGTGGAGTAGAACTCCACCCCGGGTAGGTTGCTTCTCCACCCCGGGCAAGTTCCATGTCACCCGGACGGGTTCTTTTCACCCCGGACGGGTTCTTCTCTCCCCGGACAACAAGTTTCACCCCGGATGGGTGGTGACGGGAGGTGTTTTTGCAGGCAAAATTTGCTTCCAACAGTGCAATTTCTAGACTAAACAGAAGACTTTCGTACAACTTTCCCACGAATGGGGGTATTTCTGCAATTTCTGATATGTCAGAATTTTTCAATATTTTTCCACCACCGGAGATATTGCTGTAATTTTCCACCACCGAGGGTATTTCTTTAATTTTCTCACCATCGGGGGACATTTCTTTAAGTTTCCCGCTATCGAGGATATTTCTGTAATTTTTTCACTACCGGGAGTATTTCTACAATTTTTCCGCCATCGGAGATATTTCTGCAATTTTTCCACTACCAAAGGTATTCATGCAATTTTTCCGTTTTGAAATTAGGGAACATTCCTTTGAACTCAGATCTTGTTACTTTAATTTCTGATTTTTCTGAAAATTTTTCAAAGTACATGGACTTTTGCACAATTTTGCAAAAGTTTGGGATAGAATTGCAATTTCTGAAATCTGCAGGGACTTCTTAATAATTTCTGCATAAGGGACTAGACTTCGAACATTTCTGAGTTTCCCACAAACTCCTGACATTTCTTTGTTATGAATTTACAACAATACAAAATTATTTCTTCATGACAGGGCTTTGTAGCAATATACCCTAGTACGAGGGCCTTCTTGAAAAGGAAATCTTCAAACTTGGGGGGAGAAAACCCACAGCAAGGGAGAGGGCGCAAACCTCTTCTCCTTCTTCTCCAGGCTCGTCTTCTTCTTCACTTGGGCCTCTTAGAAGCTCTCCAAATCTTCAAGTGCTCGGAACTCTCTCTTCCCTAGAACTCTAGGCTCTCTTTAATAGGTGCTAGGAGGAGAGGGGGAGGCATTGAGGCTCCGGTTGAAAACTACCTCCGGTGGAAGGTGAGGAGTCAAGGTATGACCCTGTGGACACCAAAAAATTGCACACCAAACACCCTGCTCGGCCCAGCATCAACAACGGCGCCGAGTGAAGAACCCCCGGAGAGATTGGTCATCCAGACGCCCCCACATATGCACACTACCGTGGAGCCGTCCCCGGAGCCACGACAGCAAAGAGAAACCAACCCCCGGGAAGCTCACAATCCGCGGCCCCCAAAGAAAATCAAACGAATCATAACGCGTGCTCAAAACGGGCCCAAGTCAAGCCTCAGCGGCACACCCCAGGAGGGGCTTCAGCGGCACAGCCCTTTGGCCTTCAGCGGCACGCCCTTAAGCCTTCAGCGGCACGCCCTTTGGCCTTCAGCGGCATGCCCTTTGGGCCTTCAGCGGCACGCCCTTTGGGCCTTCAGCACCACGCCCAGCCTGGGCTTCAGCGGCACGGCCCCCAGGGTGTTCAGCGGCACGCCCGTTTGGCCCCTCAGCGGCACAGCCCCTGGCCTCAGCGGCACGCCCATTCGGGCCCCCAGCGGTACACCCTTTTGGCTCCCCCGCGACACGCTTGTTCAGCCCGCCAGCGGCATAGCGTGAAGCATCTTCAACGGAGCCCATGCCCTACGGATCCTTGGCGCGCAGTGGGCCGTCCGAGGTGTCGCCTGGGGAGAGGGCCACGCTGCCTATCCCCCTGCCACCCAGGACAATGGGGTCAACCCCCATTCAATACCCGTCGAATCGTTCCGGCCTTTGGACGCTCGCCGTGGCGGGGGTATAAGACCCCTCTTCGTCGCTGCAAACGGGGACAGAGAGACAGAAGAGGGCAACAGATACACCCACACCCGGAGAGAAGAGAAGAGGAGAAGAGAAGAAGAAGAAGAGAAGAAGAAAAGAAGAAGAGGAGGGGAGGCTCCCCCCCCCGGCTACTCCGTCCATCGCCGTCCGCGTGAAGAGAAGAAGAGGAAGAGAAGAAGAGAAGAAGAAGAGGAGGGGAGGCCCCCCCCTCGCTACTCCGTCTGCCGCCGTCCGTGCGAAGGGAAGAAGAAGAAGTGAAGAAGAGGAGAAGAGGAGGAGGGGAGGCTGCCCCCCCCCCCTTGCTGTTCCATCCTCCGCCGTCCACGCAAAGAGAAGAAGGGAAAAGGAAAGGAGGGGAAAAAGGAGAAGAGAAGAAGAGGGAAGAGAGGAAGAGAGGGAAGAGGGCCTGCTGCCCCTTCACCTCCCCGTTGCCGCATCTTCCCATTTGCCTGAGGGGAGACGCCCTTCCGTCTCTCCTTGGACACCCAGGCCCAACACCCCTTGAGCCTCTCTCCCTCCTCCTGCCAAGATTTCCTTCGGCCTAGCCAATCAACATCCCCGGTACACTTTTCTCGGCCCTCAGCGGCACACTCCATTGGCCCTCAGCGGCACACTTCCTTTGGCCCTCAGCGGTACACCCTTTTTGACTCTCAGCGGCACACCCAATGGCCCTTGGCCGGCACACCATCTAGGCCCCCAGCGGCACACCTCTTGGCCAAGCCCTAGCCCGTTGTTTGCCTTCGTGTTTTCCGAGGTTTTATAAAGGTGTTGCTGCCTCCGGGCGCCCACCTCCAGTTGTCGGGTTCCGCCACTCCATGTGGGCGCGTTCCCTTTATCTCCCTTACGCCCCGGGTCAAGGGGAGATGCTGCCGAATTTTTGTGAGAAAATATCAAAATATTAAAGGACGTAAAAGGAAGCAATAAACGAGCAAAATAATTAATGATGAAACCTTCCAACTGATCAAGCCACTGCCGGCACCACGACAAGAGCTGGACCGATTGACAGCTCGGCTGACCGAACTTCCGACTTATGGCAAAGAGGCCGAACAGAACAAAACCAAGGAGAAGTTTATATAAAACTACGTTAAAAAAATCAAATTAAGAAGAAAAGAAAAGCCTTAAAACAAATAATTGAAGACCGACTGAACCTCCACCACTACGCCCTGATTGGTCCTTCGACGATGCACTCTAATCATCTTTCAGTGGCATGCTCATCCAACTCCTTCGCCGGCACACTCCTCCCAGCCGTCAACGGCACGCTTCGAAGCCCCCTCTCCGGCACACTACCTCTTCCCTCCAACAGCCTTTCGCCGGCACACTTTTCCCAGCTTTCAGCGGCACACCCCTTAGACCCCTCAGCGGTACACTCCTACTGCCCTCAGCGGCACACCCCCATTGGCCTTCAACGGTACACCCTTTTGACCCCAGCGGTACGCCCCTTTGGCCCTCAGCGGTACACTCCCAACCCGCAGCGGTACGCCCCCTTTGGCCCTCAGCGGTACGCCCCTTTGGCCCTCAGCGGTACACCCCCATTGGCCCTCAGCGGTACACCCCCATTGGCCCTCAGCGGTACACTCCCAACCCTCAACAGTACACCCCACCAATCCTCAGCGGCACACCCAAAAAAAAATAATGATATTAATAAGGATAATAAGTTAAAAGGAAACATAATAAATAAACAAATAATGATACAGAGCTTAAATAACGATAATAGCAGCAAACTCAAAAGAAAATAGAGAAATAATAGAAAACAATAATGTTAAATAAAATAATAAATGATAATAAACCCAATAAAGTGGATAAATAAATAAGAATGATAAAGAAATAAGTAATAATGATAATAAGTTTAAAAGAAACAATAACGATAAATAGATAAATAAATGATAACCCAGGATAAATAATAACGACAAACTTAACTAAAAAAAGAAAACGCCAAGCAAACGAATGATAATATAAATGAACAAAAATAATAATAAACCTAATAATAACAATATTAAATGAATAAATCACAAGAAGAAATGAATAAACGATAATAAAGAATTCACCAAAATGTATCTATAAATTAACAAATGGTAATGATAACACTTCTTAAATAATAATAAAACAATGAGACCCGCTTCGCAGCCTCGTCTCTCCCGTGACCCGGTGCCGAAGGAACAACAATACCGCCCCTACGAGTTGGGCCTGAGCCTAGGGAATCATCACAAAATGGCCATAGCCTGACTTCGCCTCGGGCTGACATTCCGATTAAACTAGACTCGTTTCTCCGGCCGGATTCCTTCCGAGCCGCTACTGAAATTGCCGCATGTTCGGCAGACATTTGAACGGGTTCACGTCGATTCCCGCCGAGTTCTTAATACGGACCCATGTCCGAACATGAAAAGGCCCGTGAGCGACTTTCATAGCCGGTGGCTCCTACCCCAACATGGTTGTGAGCCGGCATTGCCCTGGGCCAATAGCTCACCAATTCCGACCCGCTCCTATCGGGATTTGCTCCCGCTCTTTCATTGAAATTACCGTAAACTCGGCATACATTGGTACGGGGTCGCGTCCACCCCTGTCACGCTCTCAATACGGGCCCTTGCCCGAACATGGAAAGGTCCGCAAGTGACCGACAGAATCGGAATAGAACGAGACGGCTCTCGCCACCCCTGGACTCCTCCCATGGGAATATCAATAAGACCTCCGTGGGCCATATTTAGACCTCGGGCCCGTCCCGATCATGGTCATCGTCTGGCTCATATCTCCGGTCTACAGCCTGTTCCTCTCGAACACGTTTTCAGTTCCGAAGCCTAGTCCCGGGACTTTTCCCCGTTGCCCTCCGACACCAGAAATATTAACGCTGCCCACGCGAGCCCCGTTTGGATCACGGGAGGCGCCCCCGGCATGGTCCCGACTCGATCTCTCACCGGGCCAATAGATTCACGGGTTTCCGGATAGAATAGCCGAGATTCAATCGAACGTTTTCAGTGTCTTGGAATAATAAAACTTGCCGTGTCCCGGCACACATACATTCTCGGTCTTTCTGCGACGATTACGATATTCCCAATATCGGACACCCGTCCGAACATTAAACGGTCTCCTGAATGACCGACACGTTTAGAACGCCCGCTTCTCCGGACATAGGGCTTTTCAGCCGATTCAAGGGATATTCTCTCGACACCCCCTTGGCACCGGAAATATCAATGACGCTCATACAAGTCTTGTTTCGACCGCGGGGGGCCCACCGCAGTATGGTCGCAGCTTGCTCTTGCACCGGGCCAACAGATTTACCGGTTTTCGACCGCTCCAGCCGAGGTTTAGCCGAACGTTTTCCGTTCTTCTGAACAATAAATTACCATATACTGACATACATACGCTCCAGTTTTCCCGCGACAACCGCGATTTTATCGAGCCGGACATTCGTCCGAACATTAAATGGTCAACACATGACCGACATGACCGCGAATGATTTTCTTCTCGCCCTCGTGTGAGGATTTCAATGCCGCGTAATAGACCTTTCATGCAATTAATTTCTTGGCCATGAGGCCCTGAATCTCGGCGATTAATCAAGGGTGTTCCCTCGTATGGGGGATGTAAATGACGCCGTGACCTTTATGGCGCGGCGGGTTTTGGTCCCGACACGAACCACACAATCGACTGACGAAGTCAGATCGAGCGCACCATGGGTTCTTCGGAGCCCGAATAAATTGTCACCTCGGTGACTGGCACGCCCACGCACTTAATAAATCAATAAAAGAGCACAATAAACAAATAACCAAAACAGGTAATAAAAAAGTGCGTCCACAGACCCCCCCCCCCCCTTGCACACTTTTTTCTTTTTTTTCTGATTTGCTTTTTTTCCTTGTGCAAGACAAAGAGGACCGGAGGGGGATCCCTTCCGGTTGCACAGTGACCGGAGGGGGTGTTTCTCTCTTCTTCTTTCTTCACTGGAGGGGGTTTCCCTCCCCCTTCTCTTCTTTCTTCTTCTCATTCTATTCTTTCTTCTTCTTCTTCTATTTCTTCTCGTGAAGAGGAGGGACCGGAGGGGGTCCCCCTCCGGTTGGTTGGCACCGGAGGGCCTCCCTCCCATGGTTGGCGGTTTCGGCCATAACCGATACGAAAAGGCCATTAATTACTGTAGCAGACCGAAACATAAGTGAGGTATCGGTTTCGGGCAAAACCGATACTGGTTCCGCCCGAAACCCGTCGATTTCGGCCCGAAACTAAAAGGTTTCGGCCCGAAACTATAAGGTTTCGGCCGAAACACGATCCCTCACTTATGTCCTCCCCCGAAACCCCACTTAGCCGCTGCTGCCTGCTGAGTTTCGACCGAAACCCTCCCCCTCCCCCTGCCGCTGCTGTGCTGCTGTTGCCGGGTGTTGCTGTTGCCGCCGCCCTGCACTGCTGCGCCTGCCGCCTGAAGCTGCTGCCTGCTGCGGCTGGTGCTGCTGCTGCAAGCTACTGCTGCTGTGCTGGAGCCTGGAGGTGGACAGGGAGAGGCTCCCTCTCGCCTTGCTGCGCACACCGGGAGGTCGGGGCCAACACAAAGAGGGTTTTGATTATTTTGTTTTAGGTAAAGCTCATTGGGTTAATTTAGGGTTTAATTATTTTTGTTGTGTTATTTTGGTTGGGTTAAAAATTTGGGGTGAGTAAGCCTTGCTTAATAAATTTCTTCTAAGGGTGATTAAGGCCTTAAGGGTTAATTGCTAATTATACCCTAATCAGTTTATAGAAATTGGGGCTTTTGTCTATTTTGATTTGCTTATGCTCAATTGAACTTAAATTAAGCTTCATTGAGGCATTTGGGGTGGGAGCATGCATGAAAATATATTTTTGCAAGGGTGATTAAGGGTTAATTGCTATTTAAACCCTAATTAGGTCATAAAAATTGGGGCTTTTGTCTATTTTGATTTGCTTAGGCTCAATTGAAGTTAAATTAAACTTCATTGAATATTTTGGGGTGGGAGCATGTGGGTAATTACTTTTTTGCAAGGGTGATTAAGGGTTAATTGCTAATTAAGTCCTAATTAGGCCATAGAAATTGGGGCTTTTGTCTATTTTGATTTACTTAGGCTCAATTGAAGTTAAATTAAACTTCATTGAATATGTTGGGGTGAGAGCATGCGGGTAATTACTTTTTTGCAAGGGGGATTAAGGGTTAATTATTGATTAAGCTGTAATTAGGTCATAGAAATTGGGACTTTTGTCTACTTTCATTTGCTTAAGCTCAATTGAAGTTACATTAAGCTTCATTATAGAATGAGAGGTGGGAGCATGAGGGTAATTACTTTTTTGCAAGGGTGGTTGATAATTAAGCCATAATTTTTCTAATGTACTTACAACTATACTATTTTTGTTTGACTGTCTTAATGCAGCATCATGCCTAGACGTCAGCAAACACAGGAGCAGCAAAGGCAGGAGGATCCGGGGTGGGCCCACATGTCCTTAGTTGATGCTAAGAGAAGGAAGGTTAAATGTAATTATTGTGGTAGGGAGATGTATGACGGAATTACCAGAGGCAAGCAACATTTGGCAGGGGTACGAGGAGAGGTGAGACAATGTGACCACTGTCCACGAGAGGTGCGAGAGGAGATGCGCCAGTGCCTTTTGGGGAAAAAGGAGAGGGTGCAACAGAGGGCTGAGGATGAGAAGGAAATTGCTGAGGAGATTTCTGGCAGAAAGGTTAGGAGGGATGATGATGAGGAAGGCACCGAAGATTCTGATCCGGAGCTGACTGAAGCAAGGGAGCGTGAAGAAACCGCTTGAAGGAAAGGAAAGGCACCCATGGGTTGAGGAGGGACCTACTCCAGTACAGCTGCACGACGTCCTGATGTTGCTGCCCCGCCCCCGCAGACGCAGAGAGCAGGCCCCATGGACAGTTATCTTCACAGAAGGCCCCAGGCTACACAACCTAAGATCAAAAGTGCATTAAGAGGGGTCAAAAAATCTGCACAAGTTGCAGGGCATGCATTTAAAAGCATCTGTAAATGGTTTTTTCATGCAAGTGTCCCTGCACATGCTGCTGAAAGTGAATATTTTCAACCTATGTTGGATGCCATAGCAGATGTTGGCCTTGGCTTGAAGGCGCCGTCACGTCGGGACATATACGGGCGTGGGCTTGAGGCAGAGGTTCAGGAGCTCCATGACTGGGTTTAAACCTTCAAGCAAATATGGATGGAGAGAGGATGCACTATTATGTGTGATGGTTGGACTGGTACCACGAAAAAGTCCATGATTAACTTTTTGGTGTATTTGCATCGAAAGTACAGTATTTGTAAAATATGTAGATGCATCAAATTTTGAAAAAATTGCCAATTATTTGTTTCATTTGATGGACAACATGGTAGACGAAATTGGTGAAAAAAATGTTGTGCAAGTTGTGACTGATAATGAAGCCAGTTATAAGGCTGCAGGGAGGAAATTGATGCATAAGCGCATGCACTTATATTGGCTCCCATGCGCAGCACATTGTCTTGATCTCATACTTGAAGACATAGGGAAGGACAAACATGTGAAGAAGACGGTTGAAAGGGCACAAAAGATTACCCAGTATATTTATGGCTATCCTAGGATATTGAACATGTTCAGGGAGGATGCAAGTGGGGGGCGGGATATCATCCGTGCAGGGCCAACTAGATTTGCTTCAAATTTCATTTCTTTGGAGTCTCTGCATAGGTATACTGTTGAACTCAATTATTACTTCTTTATCCTTATAGTTATGATCCGTATTTGATTCAAATTTTATGTCTTTGCACAAGTATAAGAATGAGTTGAAAGCTTTCATGTACCACAATGCCCTGTGGGAATACATCGACAAGGGCAATGTTGATGCTTAGATGGATTATTTGGATGTCTGTCAAATCGTGGACGACAACAAATTCTGGGGCAGAGTAACACGATACATGAAAGTAGTCACCCCCCTCGTGAAGGTCCTAAGATTGGTGGATGGCGATGACAAGAATGATATGGGATATCTATATGAGACCATGGACCGTGCGAAATTGGAGTTGCAGGAGTCCCTTCCCAAAGAACATGCAAAGTGGTGGAAGATTATTGACCATAGATGGGACACCACATTACACCACGACTTGCATGCAGCTGGTGAGTGATTATTTGTATTCATATATTATTGACCATACATTAACTATATACAAATGCAGGTTATTTTCTGAACCCTCGATTAATGTACAATGCCAATGCACATGTTGATGCCGAGGTGCTTCAAAGCACTTTAAAAGTCATTGGTCGTTTATCGAGGACACAAGATAAGAGGCTTCAAGCGGAAGTAGAGATTGGCATGTTTGATTTCATGAATAAGAGGTATAGAATTTACTTACGTAGTTATGCTAATCTATTATGTAATTTTTGTAGATGAACTCCTATAGAATGAGAAGTGGGACATATTCTGACTCCCAATTGCAATACGCAGTGGGAAGAGTGAGCCCAGGTATACTTCATCTTTGTGCTTTCTTTGCAATTATATCTTCCTTAATTAATTTTTATTTACATCTTATATTTATTTGTTTATGGTTGGTTAGTGTAACAGCTGACTGGTGGATCATGGTGAACAATAGACAATTGGGCAGTTCTGCATTGGCTTTCATTGCAATCAGGGTGTCGAGTCAAACCACATCAGCAAGCCAATGTGAAAGAAATTGGAGCACGTTCAGCCTTATACACTCAAAGGTTTGCAATCGGCTAAAGGCTGATCGGTTAGAGAAATTAGTGTACTGCCACTACAATATGAGGTTGAGAATAAAGAATATGAGGTTGAGACAACAACTGCGAGACAAACGCGTCGCCGAGGATGCCGCCGCAGAGATTGATGTGGATGCCTTATTTGATGATGATAATCCCTTGCAGTCTTGGGTGGAGACACGAGAGCAGGTTGATAAGCCCGTTTTTGATGTTGATGATAGAAGATGGGAAGAGGGCATACTTGATGAAGATGAGGCAAGAGGGCCAGAGATACTCATGCGCACCCAGTCTAGGGTGGTTGATGACACTGAGGAGCAGTTCGAGTTTGAGCCAGCTAGACACTCAGATACAGATAGCAGGCCAGTCACTCCTAGAATGGTCAAGCCACCGGTCTCCTTAAGAAGAAGTACATCAGTGCATGGGCAAACTGAGAGGGCAAATGCTGTTGCTCGAGAGGACCCGACAATTGAGCAGTTGAAGCAGATTTATGTGAGGCACACGCCAAGGGGAGAAGGAATCGTGTCAAAGATGACTGAAAAAATCACTCCAAAAGAGAAAAAAGCATCCCCAAAGGTTAAAAGGCGACCGGTTTCTTATGGTTCTGATGATGATGATGATGATGATCATGATCATCCCGGAGGTGCTGCAGGTGGTACAGGTGATACAGGTGCTACAGGTGGTACAGGTGATGCAGGTGCTGCAGGTGGTACTACTGGATACAGTCAAGGTCAACAAGGATATGGTTCACCAGGTTACGAAGGTGACCAACAAGAAGCAGCGCCTATTTATGGGTCGTGGAATTGTGAACCATCATTTCAGTTCCATCCATATCCGACCAGTTCCTCTTCTCTTCCTCAAGATTCCTATGTTGATACTGGATTCGAATCAAGCCAACCAAACACTCCAAGAGGGATGCAGGACTTGGCTACCTCATTGTTTGGTTATAGTGAATATAGACCATACATGCAACCTGGTTATGGGTATCGACATCAAGGGCCAGACGATGAGGGAGAAGGTTCTTCTAGTAATTATTATCCATATTAGGTAAGAATCAATGAATTTTTGTAAGATTCATTTTGTCTAATTTGGTTTATTGTATTGCTTGTATTAATGTACAATGGAATATTAGTTAAACTTTCACATGTTCAATGTTTGAAGTTCGATGCGTAGTTATCTACTTCAAGGTTATTGCACTAACTTATACAGTCAAATGCATGTGTAATAGTTTTTGTGATTTTAAGTGTTTATTTATATTTTTTATGATTTTTGGACTTCTAGTAATGCTTTTTCAAGAACTAGGTAACTTATTCATGCTCAACAGAAAATCGTATAGGAGAAAAATGACAAGACAACTGTCGATCATGAAAAATATATTAATCAAGCTAGCCAACATAATTCCCCTGCCAATATGGTCCTGCTTCAGACCAGCCAACCCAATGTACAGACTTTGAGCTACAGCAAATGGACAATGTACAGACTTTGTATGCATGGAACACACGGGCTGTATAGACTTGGTCCAAGAGTGTATAGACTTGCTATGAAGATGCATGGAGAATGTATAGACTTTGAAGAATGTATAGACTTTGATGAATGTATAGACTTGATGGATGTATAGACTTACTATGAAGATGCATGGAGACTTTGATGAATGTATAGACTTGCTGGATGTATAGACTTGATGGATGTATAGACTTGCTGATGTATAGACTTGCTATGAAGATGCATGGAGAATGTATAGACTTTGAAGAATGTATAGACTTTGATGAATGTATAGACTTGCTGGATGGACTTACTGATGTATAGACTTGCTATGAAGATGCATGGAGAATGTATAGACTTTGATGAATGTATAGACTTGCTGGATGTATAGACTTGATGGATGTATAGACTTGCTGATGTATAGACTTGCTATGAAGATGCATGGAGAATGTATAGACTTTGATGAATGTATAGACTTGATGGATGTATAGACTTTGATGAATATATATAGACTTGCTATGAAGATGCATGGAGAATGTATAGACTTTGATGAATGTATAGACTTGCTGATGTATAGACTTACTATGAAGATGCATGGAGACTTTGAAGAATGTATAGATTTTGATGAATGTATAGACTTTCTGATGTATAGACTTGCTATGAAGATGCATGAAGAATGTATAGACTTTGATGAATGTATAGACTTGCGGATGTATAGACTTGCTATGAAGATGCATGGAGAATGTATAGACTTTGAAGAATGTAAAGACTTTGATGAATGTATAGACTTTGATGAATGTATATAGACTTGCTGATGTATAGACTTGCTATGAAGATGCATGGAGAATGTATAGACTTTGAAGAATGTATAGACTTGATGGATGTATAGACTTTGATGAATGTATATAGACTTGCTGATGTATAGACTTGCTATGAAGATGCATGGAGAATGTATAGACTTTGAAGAATGTATAGACTTTGATGAATGTATATAGACTTGCTGATGTATAGACTTGCTATGAAGATGCATGGAGAATGTATAGACTTTGAAGAATGTATAGACTTTGATGAATGTATAGACTTGCTGGATGTATAGACTTGATGGATGTATAGACTTGCTGATATATAGACTTGCTATGAAGATGCATGGAGAATGTATAGACTTTGAAGAATATATAGACTTTGATGAATGTATAGACTTGCTGGATGTATAGACTTGCTGATGTATAGACTTGCTATGAAGATGCATGGAGAATGTATAGACTTTGAAGAATGTATAGACTTGCTGGATGTATAGACTTGATGGATGTATAGACTTGATGATGTATAGACTTGCTATGAAGATGCATGGAGAATGTATAGACTTGCTGGATGTATAGACTTGCTGATGTATAGATTTGCTATGAAGATGCATGGAGAATGTATAGACTTGATGGATGTTAGACTTGCTGGATGTATAGACTTGCTATGAAGATGCATGGAGAATGTATAGACTTTGATGAATGTATAGACTTGCTGGATGTATAGACTTGCTGAATGTATGTATAGACTTGCTGGTGGATGTATAGACTTGCTCAGTTATCAGCTAATGGATGTATAGACTTGCTAGCATGCACCGACTTACAGAAGACATTATTTCATCATCAATGCACAAGAATGCACAAGGGGCACACACAACAACAACAATTCACACTATCATCATCATTCTTATGTGGTGACTCATTGAGTTGCTATTATCAAAACATCAACACACTATCATCAAAGCACAAGGGGCTCAACAAATTTGATTTTTTTGAACCTTTTAAATGGGTTTCGGCTGGTTTCGGCCGAAACCGATACCGATACCGATACCGAGTCGTATCGGTATCGGACTCGGCCGAAACCGAGTTTGCCATCCTTGCTCCCTCCGGTTGTGCAGTGACCAGAGGGGGTCTCCTCCGGTACGCACAACCAGAGGGGGCCTCCCTCCTGTACACACAACCGGAGGGGGTGCCCCTCCGGTGCTGTACAACCAAAGGGCCCCCCCTCCTGTGCCCCAGCACATTTGAGAGAGGGAAAGAGGGCGGAGGGGGGGTGCTCTTGCAACCTTCCTTTTTCTTTCTTCTTTTCTTTCTTTCTTTCTTTTTTTCATTTCCTTTTTTCAAAAAAAAATCAGGGTTCAACAACTATGTACTTTAATCACAGTCTAGGGATCAATAATCAGAAACAACAGACTAACAAAAAGGCATAAAACATAATGCTGTACTAGTAGGGGCACCATAACATATATGGCACCATACGTCAGTGTAATCTAAAATACTTGGTTTATAACTCTCATCAGATCACGAAGTCCTGTTAGTACCAAAGCATTTCTCATATATAGCCAAGAAAACCTTATTCATTATAGTCTCCTCAGCTAAAGAAAAACCAGTGACCACTGACACGATGGGAGCAGCAATCTTGTCATTCTTATAGTCACCCTTTACATCCTTACTTAATGTGGTTCTTCCGTTTAATCAAATTGAGAACAATTACAAGTCCCTAATTCTTTCATGAAAGTTGTTTGTACCATGATACAATTCCTACTCTAGACCCAGATATATAAAGAACCATTCAAAAATCAAATAACAAACTTGATCAACAGAAGGGCATCTCAAGTGCTCTCTAAACTTTCCAGTGTTTCTTTCTTCCCACTGTTGCAACCAAAAAATCACTGAAATAATTGGGATAAAATACAAAGAAAAATCCCCAACCCCATATGGATAATTATCTCCGTGTGAACCGAGGTTGCAGAATCGGCGCAGCGCCATCTCGTGGAGTATCTCCGCTCTATGAGGGCCCCAATTCAATGTTTCAACCCAATGCATCTCGCAGCGAACGGGCGGCCATAACCCGGGGTATTGGGGTAAATCCACGGAGACAACCAGGGTCAATGCACACAAGAATAACCTCGCGACAAAGGAGGGAGGGAAAAGTGCTATGCACACCTTCTACGGATCCCCGACGGCGTGTACCACGTCTCCCGAGATAGAAGAAAGCTTCCCCCCTCGACGAGCAGTGCAAGGAAGACGACGAACAAGCACGGGAGATGCTCCTCCCTCTTCCACGCGGCGTGCAGCGAGTGTTTCAGCAAAAAACAGAGAAAAACCCTTTTTTAGGGGTTTATAAGGAGGGGCCCAGACCACCCGGGGGGTGGAGGGACCCGCCCGCGGCCGGCCACCCCCGGGCAGGTTCCCCCGCAGCCACGCGGGGCGGGGGGGACCCGCCTGGGGTCAACCGACCCCGGCAGGTCTGCCAGGGGTCGGGTGACCCCCAGCGGGCCTGCCCGGGGTCGGCCCACCCGGGACAGACTTGCCCGGGGTGGCCTCCCAGGGCGGGACCCGCCCAGGACTCCCCCAACCCCGGGCAAGTCCGCACGGACCTGCCCGGGGCGGGGCAGTCTCGGGCCGGTCCCGAGGTTGCGCCTATGCCCATTAAAAAAAAAAGAGGGGGAGAACCTGCCAGGGACGGCCTTGACCAGCCCGGGTTCGGCCCACCCCGGACCGGTCCCTCACCTTCTATAAATACCCCCTACGGGGCTCACTTGACGAGGACTTTCGGGAGGACTTTTGAACCTTTAATTTCTCTACGGGAAGGAGAAAAAGAAAGGCTCGTGTTCATTATTTTGGTCCACTTGGGGTATGTAACACCTTGGGCTTGTATTTTTGCCCCGCATGGGTCTTGTATTTGTGCCCCTACGTGGGTCTTTTATTTATGCCCCTACACAGGCTCTGTTGTTAAGACCCTACGTGGGATTTGTACTTATGCCCCTATGTGGGCCTTGTAATCACGACCCTACGGGTCATGTTCTTATATCCTCCGGGTAGCAAAGGAAAATTTTATTTCGGTCGTGAAGATATGAAATGACTATAATGCCCTTCCCGAGGATATTAGAATTGAAGATACGCCCGCCTCAGGGCGACGATACTGTGTACAGTTGACAACTCGTCAACGACTTTTGTAATGAAATTTATGAAAATTTGTAAGGGTGTGTGATGCTGCTCCCCGGCGCGTGTCAGTTAGAGAAAATTCCAAATAAACCCCTCTTACAAGAAAAATTACATATATGTCCTTTCCTTCAGGAGCTAAGGGTGTGCATGGCCTTTGATGACCTCACGGCCTCTCCACACTCAAGAAATGCCTACAAATGATCCCGCTACCCCAGCGTCTCTCACGGACCACTTCATAAAAGGGCACATTCAAATTACGAAAACGCCCATCCAATGTAAGGACGGCCTAATACTCCCCATTGACTCCTGAAAACGGCCCTTGAGCTTTCTGAAGTCATCCAGCACCTAGTGGACACTCCCAGATTGTAGTAAAACCTCAGACAGGGTAAAATTATCGCAATACCCCTAGACCTGATAATTACCAATATACCCCTGGTATCTGGGTAATCAACGGGGCACCCCGGTGCACTCATGGGCTCCCTTAGCTCACTCTTATCCCCCAGATACGGTAGGGTGTCGCCCAGTTCAACCTGGTCTTAGTCGAACCCTACCCCTCACATGTCTTATGGTCACCCCACTGGGAATCAAAAGTGCGATGCAAGCTACCTATGCTGATGTACCTTCGATTAGAACCTTGGAGAGAAATTCTAGGCCTTATTGTTGACAATTAAATAAGGGTGTTCGGACGTTATGCCGATGTAAATCAACACTGACTGCGGTAAGTGGGAAAATATCCAGCACTCGAACTCTAATCGTCTGATACGATGCGCACCCCATGAAATGGACACTGCACTGGCCACTCGTGTAGCCCCCACATGTGCACCCTTACCTCCTTAGAGAGAGTCCATTCCATGATCAGAGGAACCCCCAAACCCAAAACTAAAATATAAGACTTCTCGCAAAGTCACCCGGGGTCGGGGCGGGGATCACCCTCGTCTAAAACACCCACATAGCCCATTAGCATATCCATGAGCCCCAACTAGCCTCATTGACTCACAAGGACCATCTCCTCAAGGCCATTAAAATGCATGGCTCCTGGTTTCTAGTTGGTTTCAAATCAGAGTCCTGTTCTTTGGAAAAGCAACACACACTTTGTCTTGTTTGTTATTTTCAGGGCATCTAGTAAGACTCCCCAAAGAATCATATATATGTTAAAAACTACTTCCTAATATTTTGGCATATACAAAAACAGCACAAGGACTTACATACAAATGCAAATATCCCCTTACCTGGCATCCAACTAGATAGAAAGGTGACCAGCAAGGAGGTGATGGTGTAGATAATGATCATTTAGATGTTTTTTCGAAGACATACAAAGCTAGGATAGGTATCTTATTATTTACCTACTCTAGATGACACTGATATAAAAGCATCTGACTATTCTACCTTTTAATGGAATACACTTGTCAGACAGTCTATTCACCAAACAAGCTTTTCAGGCATCAGGACCAAATAACACTTGCTTTGAGCAATTTATTCACTTACGAGTATGATAAGGAAGGTGTATTGTAGAATTTTATTCATCCATTACTTGCAAAATGAAAAGAAAGCATTTTCTGAAGAACTCCAGCAGCAAAGATTACAATGCGCATCAAAAGTTTATCAGGCAGATTACTAAAATAATGAGATAAAAGGAAAAATAAGAATATAAAATTCTGGGATAAAATGAACATTCATGTATGTACACACATGTATAGTAGAAGATCTTAAAACCTTACCTGCTCTTCCCTGGCTATTGAATATTGATCAGCACATAGCTCAGCACACATTCCCATTGCATAATTGTTATAGACATCCCACAAACCATCTTTTAGCATTCCATCAACAATAGTATCATGCCCAAAACGTGATCCTTTTCTGCAAATGTTGGCAAATTGTTTATGACATTTTTTTTTGTTCTTTTTATGCAAGGAATGCTACCTATCATTATATGAGTGATTATCTGACGATTAAAGATGACAAGAACCATTAAGTTGTCCTTTATGCAATAAGCCAAAGCCAAACACTAAATAGCAATTCACATGACAAATCACAATGTAAGAAGCATGAAAAGGTATTAACCTTGCTTCAGCTAGATATTTAGGTGCATTAGACATGCTTTCCATTCCACCGGCTACAACAACGTCATTGATACCAAGTTGGATAGTTTGTGCCGCAAGCATTGTTGCTTCAAGAGTAAAACAAGACAGGGACAATAAAATTTAGATCTCAATAAGTTAATTTGTGATTTCAAGAAGGTAAAATGTCTTGGGGGCAAGAGCAGCGCGTACCCTTCATCCCTGATGAACAGACTTTGTTTATGGCAGTGCATACAACACTATTTGGTATGCCAGCACCCAAAGCAGCTTGCCGAGCAGGAGCCTGTCCCAAATTTGCACTCAATACATTCCCAAAAAAAACTTCTTGCACAAGTACTGGGTCGACATTTGCCCTCTTAAGTGCAGCTGAAATATGAATTACAAAGGCATTCAATACCACATATGCAATAGCAAAATGTACAAATGTAAATGTCTGAGAAAGAAAAGGGGGAAACTGTTGCTTGTCTTACATTCAATGGCAATAGACCCGAGTTGGGTGGCTGGCAAAGATGAAAGGGCACCTAGAAAGCCTCCCATAGGAGTGCGTGCAACACCAACAATACATACATCTGCCAATGTATCCAATATTAGATTGGACAAAAAGTCTCGAAAAGATCATAATCACATATGATTGATACTCTGTAGACCGTAGCCACATTGCTGAATATGCTTGGATGGGCTGCGGTAAGATGTAACGTGAAAACTTACTTTGAGGTCTCCTGTGATAATCCATTATAAAAACTTACCAACTTCATTGTCTTGGATTGTACACAACAATGCCATAAATGCATTTAGTATGTGAGCTTGACTTTTAATTGGGTACATTGTTTGTATTTTAAATCTAATTGTATAACCTTTCATAATAAAAAAAGGTGACCGCGTGATAGCACAATTCTGAAGTCCTCATCAAAGAGAGCCTATGAGATTTCTTACAACATGTAAAGGTGGAGATTTCTATGAAGATCATCAATTTTCTAAAGCAATAAATGAAAATCAATATTGTTAGTCCCAAAGTTTTTTTTTCTAAGACAAGACATGTGTATGCTTCTAGATACAAAACTAAACAACATGGATGATGAAATTCTTGCATCATTTTCTAATCTTAAAAATCTTTGACCATGAAATAAAGCTGATCCATTCATACCTTAAAGATATATAAAAAATACATCTATAAGTCTTAAAAAGAAATTTGAATTCAGGAATCATCAGGATAACTCAAAGTTCATGACATGCCCACATCACAGTAGTGACATCTTGTAGATTATAGACCTAATTTGCTGGCATGTGTTGTCCTGGCTACTCTGATGGAGGACCTCCATGAGGTGCTAAATACTAATCAACCAGCCTCACAGTCCAAAAGATCAGTGATGTACCATCAAATTTCTACTGCCCTTGCCGCAGTGCACATCCATGATTTGACAATGAAACTGCAAAAGCTAATAAAGGACGACAACAACTAGCTAATCCAGGTCAATAGAGGGCCCAATAAGTGGGCAAATTTGATAAAAGTCGAATAAATACCAATTAACCCACGACAGCTCTAGAGTTTTACATCGCCAAGGTATTGTAGTTTCAAGAGTAGACATTTTAGCCATCATAAGCCATGGTCTGATGATTCACAGTTCAATGACACCAACAACAAACTCGTATTCAAATGTAATTACGAACATTTCATGTCTCAAAAAGTTCAAGGGCGTCCCTGTAGATTGAACTAAAATTCTTTGTATCAAGAGGTCATCACATGAAATTAAGAAAGCATGTGCCAAAAAGAGTTCCTATAGCATTTTGTAAAGACAATTGATTTACACCCAAATTTCTGGATCTTACAGGAAGAGAGCTCATCTGAAATAGACAGATACCTCGAGGCTTTAACTTGTCGTGAGCCACTGAAGGAGCCATTTGCAGATCTGACTGTGAGCAGAAACACGTTCTATCCAATGATCAAGCTCTACAAATAACGAATACCATTTAGTACAGTGTATCCTCAGCAGGCCACACGAAGCTCAATCAAACCAACTACCAGAAAACGAAGCCACTTGGTCGGATGCACTCTAAATAAAGAATCACGGATCAGATATTTCCGCTGTACACTTCCTAACCCTACTTGATCCACTTCTTTACGATTTACGATTAGCCAATTGTTACTCAACAATTTGCGAGAAGCCGTGTTCCGCTAAACGGGGAAGTTCGAAACATGCACGGACGGAGAAAAAGCTTATTGCTACTCTTAATTGGGCGATAAAGGAGCGACCAACATTAGCAGAATCATATAAACCAAAATACGGCAAAAAGGGGGGAAGGCAGTCAGAAGAAAGAACAGGTTCCATGAACCAGCTCAAAGCTAAGATCCGATGGATCACAGGTAACAACTAGGATGAGATGACACCGAAATCCAAGAATATGACCGGTATTTGCACTTTCCATTGGCTTCTGTTAAAAAAAAGGATGTAAGAAACACAAGAATTCTCGGGTTTCGCATCCGATCTCGTCCATCAAACGAGAGATTCCAGAAATGCGAATGGACATGCAGGCGCGAAGAACAGGTCGAGAGCCAGAGATCAGAGACGAAAACCATAGGAATGGGGAAACCAGAAGATCTAAGCAGGGAGAAAGGGGCCGAAAAGGGAGGAGGGAGCTCACCTCGTTGCTCGCTTCCCTGAAGCGAGTGAGAGAGGAGAGAGGGGGTCCAATTTATAGGAAGAGCATAGCTAGTGGAACACGCAGCGCTCGACTGCATCGTCTTCGTCGCTTTGCGCTAAGCGGCAAGTCGGGTCCGGTCCGAGGCCCGAGCACATCAGATCCGAGAAATGCGGATGTCTTAGCATCTTGAATGGATCTTATTTATCAGAACATCATCCGAAACCGACGACGCGATTTGATGTACATTTAATCTAGTATAATATTTTTTTGTAAAGTTTCGTTGGCATTCTAAATCCAATTGAGAATCACAAAAGACATGTATCCGGATGTTCGGATCATAAAAAACATCCGGTTGTGACTTGTGAGTTGCCTAGTACCTACTTGTTGGATCCGAATCTGTCGAAGCTTTGAATTGTAGGGGTTATCTCTATTTGGTCTAAGGCTGTAAATGAGCCGGGCCGAGGCCGGGTCGTCCGATCATAAAAAACATCCTGTTGTGACTTGTGATCTGCCTAGTACCTACTTGTTGGATCCGAATCCGTCAAGCTTTGAATTGTAGGGGTTATCTCCATTGGGTCTAAGGTTGTCAATGAGTCGGGCCCGGGCTAGGCTTAGGTCGACCCGGCCTGGGCCTGACTTATCAATATTAAAGCTCGAGTTTGACCCGGGCCCAAGCGATGTCGGGCCCAGGCCGGGCCGACCTTGATGGACAGACATTGCAGTCAATGATGGAGTAAGAATATCATCATCCATCTACAGAAGAGGTAGTGAAGTGAAGGAAGCAATTCTGTTAGTCCACTTAATTTGGTTCTGGATTCCTTTTACAGACCAGATTTGCAAACAGCAGATGTAGAGAAAGATTCAAACCTGTTGGGTCTTCTGATGCGGAGCGACTATCGTAAACGGATCCGACCAAGGCAATTAATATAGATCAACGTGAAGAAATCCCCTATCCTGGTATTGGGTTCCACGCCAACGAATCTTATGTTTAAACGGAAAAACCATAACAAAAAGAGAGAAACGCAGGAAACAGAGCCTAGATACAACAAGATTTGTGACAATATCATAAACTCTCTAAGCCAAAAATAGCCAAACATAATCTCCTGAAAATTAGGACAATGGTTGGTACGCAACACCGGAGAAACTTTGAAAGGTTTGCACAGCAAATGTTAAGACTACAGGACACCCAAAAATCCCTTTGTTTTCCATCTGAAACTAAACACGTTATATGAAATTAAGGGGATAAGTTTTATGTCCAGAAGCAGTATATTATAGACATACCAGCTGGCAAAGCTCATAGTTTGTCAAAACACAAAAGTTCTTGAGAATCCCCCAAGGAAAGCAATGCCACGGTGATAAAAGGAAAGAAATCCAAGTTAGAATTCCACTGAATCCAGTTGGCAGGACAACTAAAATGACTCGGCAACAAGACCCAGCAACCATGCCATGCTATTTCAGACAACCACCACGTTAAAATACGATGACGAGTAAGAATGGCAGAAATGTTGAACTACCAGGCCCCTACCAGCTCTCCCGGAGGTGACACAACACATCGAGAACTACCTAAAACCAGTAAACTACGAGAGGGGTATTTTAGGAGAAAAAAATGAGAGACGGACACAAAGGGAACCCATTTTCAGGAGATCAAACAAATAACAACACATGACAATGATGATGATGATTTCCAAGATGGCATCAGGGAGATCGCGGTTGCATCCGCCAAGCGCCCGGGACTACCCGATCGGATCAACCTAGCAGCAGTGGATTGGGAGCGGAGAACCGGCACATCAGCCCCCTTTCCCCTTCCTTTTTCGATACCCTTTTTTCCCCTCTGGACGGCGGAAGAACTGACCTCAGCTGGGGAGCTGCCTTCACATCAACCTCGCCGTCGAAGGTGGAGATGGGAGCAGCCGAGAAGGAAGCCGATGAATGCGGAATGCCGATCGCGATGGGCGCTGGGTATTTGCTCGCCCCCGAAAGGTAGAGTTTTATGGCGCCCCGAAAACCCGATCCGAGAGGAGAGATTTCGAATCAAAAAACCGTCGCCCCGGATCCACGGAAGATCCCCATTTCGAATGCAACGAGTTGCTCCGAATCCATTCTTTTTCCGGATTCGAATCGGATTTTCAGACCCGACACATCCATTGACGCCCTGCCCAATGATCTTCATTGTCGAGAGGTCCTGAATGAGACAATGATTGGGATAAAAAATAACACCGCAGTTAGAATCCCGTGTTAATTGGCTTACGGACAAAAGATTAAATTGAAATTGTGGGGAATAGTGGACAGTGGGTAGAGTGAGGTCTCTGGTAAGTGGTAAGGAACCAGTGGAGATAATGGGGACGGTGGTACCATCAGGTAGAGAGATGGATGTGGGTGAGGTAGAGCTGGAGGTGGTGAGGGTGTTGTTGGTCTGGGTGATATGGGCTGTAGCACCAGAATCTATGATCCAATTGGAGGAAAACATACCTGCCGCATTGGCGAGTGGAGGAGGAGTATTACCAGCACTCAGAAGTTTGATGAGATGAGCATACTGTTCGGATGTAAGGGATTGCACCAATGGGTCAGCAGAAGTGGAAGATGGCCCTTTGGGTGGTGCTCGACGAACATTACGGTAATGAGGAGGAAAACCATTGAGCCGATAACACTTCTCCTTTGTATGGCCAGGGATGGAACAGTGTGAACAACGCTGAACATTGAGCTTGAAGCAATTCTCACGAGTATGACCATTGATATTGCAGTGTGAACATCGGTCACGGGTTCTATCACGTCGATCACCAGCCCGGACAACCATAGCTGAAACCTCAACAGAGTCATGTTGCAAAAGTTTCTGAGATTCATCTTGAAAAACTAGAGAATAAGCTCGACGAACGGATGGAAGAGGTTCCATGAGTAGGAGCTGGCTGCCTACAGTATTATATGAATCATTCAACCCCATCAAAAATTGCATAAGATATCGCTGCTCTGTAGCAGGGGAATCTGTCATCGGAACATAGTGAGCCAGTTCATCCCAGAGTCCTTTCAAAGTGGTATAATATTTACTAATGGAATCAGATCCCTGCTGTAAGGTAGCAATACGATGCTCAATACTATAGATACGGGGACCATTGGAAGGAGAAAAACGTTCCTTCAAATCACACCAAATGCCAGCAGCAGTGGAATGATATATGACGGATGAGACAATATCGCGATTGACAGAATTCAATATCCACGAAAGTACCATGTTATTGACGCGCGACCATGCGCTGTATGACGGATGATCAGCAGCGGGCTCTGGAATGGTGCCATCAACGAAGCCGATCTTGTTCTTGGCAGATAAGGCCACTGTCATGGCTCGCTGCCAAGAAACGTAATTATCTCCTGTGAGTAAATTGGAGACAAGAATGGTTCCTGGATTATCAGAGGAATGGAGAAAGAATGGGTTGTCGATGCTATCTGCATTGTGGGAAACTGCAGTAACAATGGTTGATGAAGTGTCGGTGGCAGTAATAGGTCTCGAAGAAGAAGCAGGGGCCTGAGGAGCAGAGGGTGGAGTGGACGCGGCAGAGGAAGAGGCCAAGATGGGCGTCGTCCTGGTGTTGCTCTGATACCAAGTTGGAGAACGGCCACGACGAGAAATGGGAATGGCTTGTGTCGCCTGTCGTCGCACAGCCAGCCTTTTATAATATGGTTTTGGTACAGAGCTGTAGTGGACGTTTCCCATGATTGTATCAGGATCGTCCGATGAAAACAAACATGAAGGTTCCAGAACCAGGAATGTTCCAGATCCATGATTAGTTACATATTGTTACAATTATGTACTAATGCTAAGAAGATGCATGTGTTAAGTAATGACAGGTGAACTTGTCGGGCAACGCTAAGTTGAATGGAGCACTAGCTCGTTTCTCAAAGTGAAACACAAGGCGGTGATGGCGTACAAGTTGAACGTAAATATGAGCTCGGGGGAATAACCTGTGAGAGGAAATCATGTTGCTGTTCTGCTCTAGCTTTTGCTTTAGAAGAAAGTGTACTCCTTCCAATATTAATAAAAGTGATGATTGATAATTTCATATGATGCCAGTACCCCGCTAGAATAGCATTTGTATAGATATATTTATTTCTGATTCCTGCTAGAATGCGCTGCTACCCTTTTTTTTTTTTTACATTGATCATTATATTGAGTCCCGTTAGGACGCACAAAAATGCTGTTTTTTTTAATCAAACATCTGGAAAATATTATAAGATAAGTGGAACATTTGCATACGAAGGGTTGGGTGCATCAGGGAGCCCCGTTTATATGATATAATTTAGAGATTTTTACGTGAAAATTATTATTATAGTTGAATTTAAATAATAAAAATAAATTTTTATTTTTACATATAAATTTATTTATATGAAAAAATATTTTTAGAAATATATTAACAGATATGTCATTGGATTAATTCAAATAGTAGATAAATGTTATATAAGTGTGATTTTTTAATAAATTTTTAGTAAAAAGAAATGATATACTTACATGTAAAAATGATATTACAGTCGATCGAACTATTTAATTATGTGAATTTTTATTTAAAAAATTTGATCAATTAAAATCATATAATATGATATAATAGCCACTCTTCTGTAAATTTTGACTTTCGTGTGGAAATGATATCTCATTTGCTTAAAATTCCTCTCTTATGTTCCATTTTTTTTGTTCATTGTTCCAAATAGGTGACAGTAGTAAAATTCGATTATCACTATTGTGTGTCCTTCATCTTTACCAAGATTATTTTTATCCTGTGATGTTTACGAAAAAAACTAAGTTTAAATTAATAAAATAAGACTCAATTCACGTTAAAGTGCTAAGGAGAGAAAAAGATTAAGAGATAAATTATTGTTAATGGTAATCAGCATGAAAAATACATGTTGGATTGACTCGTGCTCAATATTGTCAAACATGTCATTAGCAGCGGGGGTAGAAATAACTAGAAACTCATTAATACTAAATGGTCATTGTGAGGAAAAAAAATAAATTGATCAAAATAATTATTATCACTAGTGGACAATTTCAAGGCAAAAATCGTAATTATTAGCAATGATGATTAAATTAGTCTCGTGATTGCTAATAATAATACTCAAAGAAAATTAATTGAATAATATTAGTGCTAATGATGCCTTAAAATTAACTTCAATTGTACTATTCATATTATTAAAAAACTTATTAAATAGTATTTTCATTCTTACCGATCAAGTTTACCAATTAAAATTGATTAATATATTCATTAGTGATATGATTAGTTAAGTAAGCCCTTGAGTAACTTGAAGATAGAAAAATTGGTTGAATCCCGCTTAATCTCAACCAAACGATAATGTCACGCCCTTTAAAAACGAAAGGATCATTTTACGGTATTTATTTTCATTATCATCTTTATTTTATATCAATTTAAGAATGAGAATATCATCATTTTTATCTCATCGCATATCAAACATAAATGATAATAAAAATAAAGATAAATTAACTTTAAATGAGTTACTCCTATGGATTATCCTCGAAACTTATCTCGATACGAGACCTAAACCTTTGAACTGATTGATCTCTGAACTTAACCCGGATCTGGATCCGGATCTAAATCAAAACCAATACCAATATCGTATCATGGACAGATATTCTACGACATCAAGAGAAAAAGAAAGAAAACAACTACCTATTCATATAGTTTATCAGTTACAATTTTTTCTTCCTCCAACTAAAATATTTTACAGAATGAGTCAAACAAAGAACGTTTAATTGCCAAGTGAATATTATCAAATAAAAAATAGTTGGTTTCTTAATTTTGACCAGGTAAGATTTATCAAACAAAAATGTAGTTGGGTTCCACGACAAAAATAGCTTCATGGCCATCAATTCTGGAAGAGTGAGACTGACATCAATGGATGCGAATAACTCTAGATTTCATAGTACTAATGTCAAAATTCAAAACTTCCAAGTACTTTAGCCAAGGACTGATCTTCCTTACACATGATCAACATGCTCCATGACGAGGGAAGCAGCTGAGAGACAATTGAGTTGATCTCTCCGCTCTTGTTTTTTATCATAAAAGAAATTTCTCCATTCAAATGTGTCTTTTCGTGCATTTCAAAATGTTCAGATAAATATTAGTAGCGATACACATGCCTCAATTTTTAGTTATAAGTTCTTTTGTACGAAAAATATCAGAATATCAGAATTTGTAAAAAAATATTCTTAAAAATATATTAACAGCTATATCACCGTGTAAATTTGAATCGTGTAAAAATATAATATTTATTTGTAATCATGTCACTCCTTTTTTGTCAAAAACATGTAACAAATTATGTTTAACTGATATTTATGTACCATTCGAATTAACGTAGTGATATGTTTATTAAAATATTTTTGAAACTGATTTTTTATATATATTCACTTCTAATAATAATTTTCATACAAAAATATATTTTCTTACTCATCTAAAAGTAAGAATTTGGATGTACTAAAGTTTGAGGATGTGAACTATAGTAAATCTACAAGAGGCGGTGTGACATGTCTATAGATTATCTTCCGCTAGCTCTCCTCTCATAATATTATATATATATATATATATATATATATATATATAATTAAAAGATCAACATATTCTTGGTTAATCAAAATCCTCATGATAGGGCAGATTGGTCATTCAACCATGTGATTTCTGTAGGGAGGTCAGAAGATGAAGTATTATGTGATCAACAACCAGTTCAGTCACCTGATACTAATCTCCACAAGAACAAGCGATCAACGTGTGTACAGTGGTGCATGACGTCCACATCTTCAAACAAGATGTTCCCCACAAAACGTTTCATGTGGGACACCCCTCCACATGCATCGGATGGATGTCCTTACGTTCTTTTGGATGGATCCTGCTAGTTGATGTCAGATGTCACAAATCCAACTTTTAGTACTGATGCCGAGCTAGGCTTTATGGGGGCCAAACATAGAGCTACCCAATAAAATTTCATTGATAATACCTATTTGGGATCTAATACCATACGGGGTAAAGACCATGTGTAATAGAGAGATCTTATGCTTTAATTTACGAGGAGTGGGGTTTACTTGATTCACGTTGAATTCTTCTTGAGAGATGTGAGTCATAAGTTTGTTAGTGAGAAAATGATGTGTCTAGTTATTTTTTTTAAATTTTAACTTAAGTCTCTCACACTTCTCGTAGAGCTGAGTACCACTACGCTAGTTGTATTTCTCGTCATTATAAAAAAATAGTATCTAAACCGATCAACCACTTCTTTTGTCGGCCGTTTGATAAAATATCCTAATCAATGTGAGAAGATTGGCAAATTTTTAAATTTTTTTTACAAGGATTAACTTTTATTATTTTCAAAAATTATGAAATATGTCTATTTTTAAGACTCCACTACCCGTGTCCATCGTGCCCAACGTTATCGCCATTGTCGTCATAGTCACTCTCGTCAACCACACGACAAGGAAGGTATTCTTGTCGAGTTGGAACTGTTGAGATTCTTGATTACATAATTTATCAAATGTCATCCTCTTACATATCAGTATACCTAATGTCTAATTTATTTTTATTTTTTATCATAAAGGGATATATAGCATATATATAGCAAGGAGGGAAACGCGGGATAAGAGTACATACATATTAGTCTTCCGAAGGAAAGCACCTCCCAAAATCTCAGGAGAGACGTTTACACGTTTTCTCTCCTAAAACATAGAAGAGCGGAATAATAAGATAAGAAAATCTATAAGCTTCACTTTGATAAGGGATTGGACTTAGATTAGACTAACTCAATTTATTTGAGTTAATCCAGGGTTAATATATTTTTGATTTTATAAGAGTGAAATTAGCCCGGGAGTAAGGAGATAGGTTAAACTATCATTAATCCAATGTGATTTGATAAGTAGTGAGTTAAACAAGGGGTAATCATAGCTCAAATGACATTTTTGACCCTCTCTTTTATATTTCGTGGGTTTTCTCTCTCTCTCTCCACTCACCCTCTCTCTCACACACATTTTAACTTATTAAATTATTTCTTAACATTTAAATTGTAACGAATATTAGTATTGATATTTGTATCAAAATATTATTGTTTGTCGGGTAATTTATTTTTATGGAATCTGTAAAATATTCCTGATAAATTTCTAACATTTAATATTTTGACAGGGAATAGATATTTGGTAAGCAAATTAACACTCGCGTAGTTAAATCTTATATCACTATTAAAATATAATTAGTAAATCTAATGATATTTTTACGAAAGTTCCTAGATGTTTTAATAATATATTTATTGTTGACGATATATGTTAAAAATATGTGTGAACACTTAACCGAGCTCATCTCTCTCATCTTCGTTGTCTCTCAAGATTCATCTGACTCTCTCGTCTGATTATTTAAATGTAAATTTTATTTTTACAAAATAACAAATCTTTTCAAATTTTATAGTATCAATAATAGTTATTTTAAAAAAACTTAACTATAAAGAATTCAAATATCCGTTAAATAGTTACAACGTTTGTGCATTAACGTTTCTGCATAAATGTACATGCATCACCAGAGATGCCCGACACTCCAGTGTCACGTACTGTAACATTCCCGCCAGCAAGGGCTTCATCCACCTACTATAAAATCCATTTCAGACAAAGGAGAACAAGTGTCAATAATTGTACACATTTATTCATTTAAATTAAAAAGAATACATAAATTTCATCTGATACAGTAGTGCTTTGGTCTGGAGGACACTTTACAAAGTTACATGTTTTGAACCGCTCATTATCATCCAACATGAGATTTAAAGCACAAGAAAGACCATTGAACAGACACTTATCTCTAAATATAACAAAGACAAGCCAAAGGCGAAAGAAGACAAAGAAAATACATCTGTGTGATAGTAGAAGTCTTTTGAACAAGTGTTGAATTGGCTGCTCCGGCCCCATTGTTGATGTCAAAATCACCAATGCTTCCGATGAGTGGCCCATTACCTAGTCATTAACAACATAAAATGTCAAATCTGCCTGTTCCAAAGCGGTAGCAGTTGTGACTGGAGAAGGGTTGGCTGGTTTGCAACATATATAAGTCCCCTGGTGCACTCTGAACCCAAACTTATATCCAAGCTTGCCGTCCCCCGGTAGCAGCAGCAGGTGCAAGCATTTGGAGGATTGGCTGATACTGGGTGGGGTCACCTATACCACTCTGTGGCTGCCCATAAGATGGAGTGAACTGCAATCAAACAAACCAAATATAAGTATGTATTTATGTCAATACCAAAAAGCCAACAGCCAAAGCATGGATGTGAGTGATACCATCCCACCACCATTTCAGGTCTGCAATGTAATTAGTCTTAGACATCAAAAAACCAAATCCAAACAAAGGCAATATGCGGAAGCACATGTTAGCATTTCCCAAAGTTCAGAGTTCAGACAAGGCCATTATGAAGAAAATAATGTGGATCAGGAAATATTTTCACCATGCATGCTTAGAACGGTAGACAACTGCACGAGTAAATCAATTGGTATAAGATTGAAACTCACGAAAACATGGAAAAGAAATTAGATGCCAAAGTAGAAGGTCATAAATATCATGGGCACACAAAGAACTTGAAACTCCAAAACAGTGACATGATTTTGTTGTCTGCAAGTACAGAAAAATTGGCAGGCAAAGAAGGTGTCACGCCCCGAGAGCGGAAGATACCCGGAGACGCGTGACGAGTTTATATCAATCATGTCAATCAGAGTAGTAGTGTATTCGACACAAAGACAGAGTGCGTAATTATAAAGATAACCCAATCCATTTTATTCCTGTAATAAGAATATGTCTATTACAATCCCTTTGCAAATACTAGACTCAAAAAAAAAGGAAAAATACAAAGCTTGACTCAAGAAAAAAACTAGATGACACTGGAGAAGCTCTATCTCTTTCACTCTTGATTTTCCCCATCCGTTTGAGTTCCCTCATCGTCGGACTTACCTGAAAAGTAGGGAAACACTAAGTGAGCGAACGCTCAGTAGGAAATTATATCTCAAGAACTAGCAAGGGGTTTAAGTGATTACATCTTTCATGAATGCACTATAGCTACGCATGCTCGCATAAAACGACAAGATAGAAAGAGGATATAACAAAAAGATAGCAAGAAGAACTAGTCATGAACTTTCAAGAACTTATATCAAAAGCTATCAAGATACTCAAACAAGTAGACGCATCATGTCATGTCGGAACTTGGCTATCACGTTTCAAGCACGCAAGTATGAAATTACCCTTTTTCGGGCCACGCAAGTCCTGTAATATCAAGTCAAGTACAAGATTTGTGGAATGTTCAATCAAGCTAGTCATGCACTTCGGTATAATGCCAATACCGTGATCAATCAACTCCTATGGGCACAAGTACTTTCGGGTGCTCCTCCCAGGACCAGATCGGGCCCTATATGCGCAGGCATTAATCATGTATTTTAACATCCACTTTTGTGTATAGCCAATATGGAATTTAAGAATAAAGCTTGTAGACATGTAGGATAAACTTGGATAGAGTAGAGTCCAAAAATATGACACAATGGCGATAATAACGGTACAATCACGATTATCAATAAAACTAGGTGGAATTGGTTCCCTAACTTGGGTACCATGACAAGTAAATGTCCACAAGTAGATGGTCACTCCTTTAATATAGAATTGAGGTCCACAAGAACATCAAGTTTAATATAGAATTGAGGTCTACAAGAACATCATAACAATGTTGATATAGAGTTGGGGTTTACAAGAACATCATAACAATGTCATGCTTTACCCCGTTCATTAAGATAATTATCATATCATACACATGGCATGACATGAGGGCCGGTATACCATGTTTCTTTAGAGTGACATGGCAATCAAATAATGTAATGGATTTTTATGGTACAACCTGCTCAGTCGGCCTTGAGGGAATCCAAGGCTCGAGGAGTCTTATGGAGGTCTCTATGACTAACTCGCTAGTCCAAAGGAATGGAATGTCCAATGGAGAGCTTGTATGTCACTGATAGTTAGGGGTAACGTTAAAACATCATGAAACGTGGGACTATATTCACGGAGTGGAAATATAGTGCCAATATATATACACATAAGTATGAAACCCTCGGATAACAGAAACAGTGAAAAAATAGTTTTTCAGGAAAATAACGACTTTAGTTAAGTCATTAATCACGTAATTAACGCCTTACATAAGGGCATTTCTTGAGCTTTTGACGACTCGTGAAGCAGTCGTCCAAACTATATTTCAATTTTTACAGAATTTCAATATTTCAGAATTTTAACCAAAACGCGCCCTGGACAGGGGCGTTACCTCTCAATTAGCACCCTGGTCTGGGGCGTCAGTTCAGTAGGAGACGACCTAGACAAGGTCGTGAATTCAAGAATTTACCAATTTTCAGATAATAAAATTTCAGGAAAAAGGGTACGTGATCATGACAGGAAAAATAGCAGGATTTCACAGGTATACTCATGCAATATATTAGATTCATGGTTACATAGATATTAAATTTTAAACGTGGGTATTTATTAATTACATGTAATTGACGACTTCTGGGCAGGGCGTCAAAACAATAATTAGCGCCCTAGTGTGGGTCGCTTCTTTAAATTAGCGCCCTTGCCAAGGGCGTTTCTTTTTGAAATTACATAGAAAACATCTGAAACCACAATAAAACTATATGCATGCACGACCGATGATATTATTAAGATCTTAAGCTAGTTTGGGCTACGATCTTGAGAAAACCTACCTGAAGGTGATCTGGGAGAGGAAACGTGAAGGTTTTGGTAAGAAACCGATGCTCTGTTCTAAACCGGCCTCCAGAAGATGATGTTTTGATGAAGAACCCCTCGTTCTTCAGCACGTCAGGAAACGCAAGGCAGGCAACCTATAGCAAAAGATGATGAAGAACCTCAATATCCTTCATAACCATGACTGAAGGCAGGGGAAAGAACATTACCTGTTCTTTACGTACGCAGCAGCAGAGCTTCGACCAATTAGATTTTAGGGTTTGATGGACAAGGATTATTTATAGGGTTTTGGGGAACCCTAATAGAGTTAGAGTTTGATTAAGGGTAGTATTGCCTTGATAGAGTCCTTTCTATATTCTACTAACTCATACTAATCCATAAACTTTCCCTGGATAGAGTCGAACGAAACTCGAACTGAATTAACGCCTTTCTATAGGGCGTTACTTAAATTAACGCCTTTTTGAACGTCGTTTCTTTAGTGAAACACGTCTAAGCAAAGGGCGTTACGTTTAATTACCCTTTTATTTATTTTGGTCGTTTGAGAATTGACGCCTGGTCCAGGGGGCGTCCCTTTTTCAATTCACGCCTTAGCCAGAGGCGTTTAATTTTAATTAGCGCCTTGAATCAATGCGTTATTCACATTTTTGGTTCTATTTATTTGTTCCTCTTGTTTTTTCTTTTACTTACTTAAATCTTTTAGCCTTTTTTGACTAATTAAGAATTTGTTTATTCTAATTTGATTTATTTAAAAATCTTTATTTTTTTCCAGGGTTGCTACACCCTCCCCCACTTAAAAGAATTTGGTCCCCAAATTCAATCGCATATACATGTGGAGAGTGTAGAGCCTATTACCTTAAAATAATTCTGGGAATCGTTTCCTCATGGATTCCTCGGTCTCCCATGTGGCTTCCTGATCGGAACTCTTACTCCATTATACCTTTAGCATGGGAATAACCATATTCCTTAGGGTACGTACTTCACGATCTAGTATCTTCATGGGCTTCTGCTCATATGTGAGATCCTTTTGGATCACTAAGTCTCCATGATCAATAATATGCGATGGATCGTGCACATACTTCTTCAACATAGATATGTGGAACACATTATGTACTTCGGACAATTGAGGAGGCAATGCGATGCGATAAGCAACCTCGCCAACTCTTTCCAATATCTCGAAGGGTCCGATGAATCTTGGTGTAAGCTTGCCCTTGACACCAAATCTCCGTATGCCACGTCCAGGCGATATCTTGAGAAATACATGATCTCCAACTTGGAATTCAAGATCTCTCCTTCTTGTATCAGCATAAGCCTTTTGCCTAGACTGAGCAACTTGCAGTCTTTCTCTAATCAATTGTATCTTCTCAGTGGTATCCCTTACCATGTCTGGTCCTAATAGTTGTTTTTCTCCAACTTCGTCCCAGCATAAGGGTGATCGGTAACTCCTTCCGTATAAGGCTTCGAAAGGTGCCATTTGTATACTTGCCTGGTAGCTATTGTTGTATGTAAATTCAACCAGAGGCAAGTGATCATGCCAGCTTCCACCAAAATCAATGATGCATGCCCTAAGCATATCTTCAATGACCTGATTAGTTCTCTCGGTCTGACCATCCGTTTGAGGATGAAAAGCTGTACTAAAGTTAAGCCTTGTTCCCAACGAATGTTGTAGTCCCTTCCAAAAATGAGAAGTAAAACGGAGATCTCTGTCAGACACGATTGAAATAGGAATACCGTGTAATCTGACTATATCCTTGATGTATAATGCAGCCAACACATTTACTGACCATCGGCTCTTGATTGGCAAGAAATGCGCCGATTTAGTCAATCGGTCAATAATAACCCATATTCCATCATGTCCTCCTTTTGATTTAGATAAACCCATGATGAAATCCATACCAATATCCTCCCACTTCCATTTAGGGATATCTAGATGATGTAGTTTTCCAGCAGGTTTTTGGTGTTCCGCCTTGACCTGTTGGCATGTGAGACAGCGCGACACGTAGTCCGCTATTTCCCTTTTCATGTTAGGCCACCAAAAATTTTCTTTCACATCTTGGTACATTTTGGTAGATCCAGGATGAATCGTGTACCTTGATTTATGAGCTTCATCTAAGATCTTCTTCTTTAACTCGGGACAATCCAGTATACAAGTTCTGTTTTGGAATAACAACCTTCTATCTGATGCTAATTGGAAATCAGACTGTCCTTCTAGTTTGCCCTTGATTTCCACTAATATTGGGTCATCATCCTGAAGTGCTTGTATTTCAGTTAATAGGTCTGGCTGAATGCTCATATGAGACAATGTGACACATTTGAAGTCCGTGTCCATGCTTATATTGAGCTCAGAGAATTGCTCCAGCAACTTCCATTCTTGAATCATACAATTAGCTAACAGTGCTCTCGACCTTCGACTAAGGGCATCAGCTACTGAATTCCCCTTTCCGGGATGATATTGTATATTGAAGTCGAAGTCCTTGAGATATTCTAGCCAACGTCTTTGCCTCATATTTAGTTCCTTCTGAGAGAAGAGATACTTAAGACTCTTGTGATCGGAGTAGACAGTAAACTGCACTTCATATAGATAATGTCTCCATATCTTTAGTACAAATACCACCGCGGCCAATTCTAAGTCATGGACGGGGTAGTTCTCTTCATGCTTCTTCAATTGACGAGAAGAATAAGCCATAACCTTTCCTTGTTGCATTAGAACACATCCGAGGCCAATGCTAGAAGCATCAGTGTATACCTCGAATTTCTCTCCTTCCATTGGTAAAGCTAAGACAGGAGCTGTAGTAAGATGATCCTTGAGAGTTTGGAAGCTTCTTTCACATTCCTCACTCCATTCGTAACGGATCTCCTTGCGAGTTAACCTCGTAAGTGGTACGGCGATCTTAGAGAAATCTTTGATGAATCGCCTGTAATAGCCAGCAAGACCTAAGAAACTTCGGATCTCGCTAGCATTGGTCGGTCTTTCCCAATTTCTTACAGCTTCAACTTTTGATGGATCTACTGATAAGCCATCCTTTGATATAACATGTCCGAGAAAAGTCACTTCCTCAAGCCAGAATTCACACTTGCTGAGTTTTGCATATAATTGGTTTGCCCTCAATATTTGTAATGCAATCCTTAAATGCTCCTCATGCTCTTCCTTGGTCTCGGAATAAATCAATATATCATCAATAAAGACCACCACGAATTGATCCAAATAAGGTCTGAATATACTATTCATTAACTACATAAAGGCAGCAGGGGCATTCGTTAGTCCGAAAGGCATAACAACAAATTCATAATGGCCGTACCTGCTTCTGAATGCAGTCTTATGAATGTCCTCATCCTTGATTCTTAACTGATGATATCCCGACCTAAGATCAATTTTGGAAAAGTACTTGGATCCTGAAATTTGATCAAACAACTCATCGATTCTTGGCAGTGGATACTTGTTCTTGATAGTGAGATGATTCAACTGTCGATAGTCGATGCATAACCTCATGGATCCATCTTTCTTCTTTACAAATAATACAGGCGCTCCTCATGGGGAAGTACTTGGTCTTATGAATCCTTTCTTAATGAGTTCCATCAATTGCTCCTTTAACTCCTTGAGTTCAGCAGGTGACATTCTATACGGTGCCTTAGAAACTGGACCCGCACCAGGAACTAAATCGATGGTGAAGGCCACTTCTCTTTGTGGGGGTAATCCAGGCAAATCTTCCGGAAATACGTCCCGAAATTCTTGTACCACCGGAATGTCTTCTATCTTAGTTTCCTTAGCCTCTTTAATCATGACGAATGCAAGGAAAGATACACATCCTTTCCTGATGAGCTTGCTAGCTCGGAGAGCCGAAATAAGAGGGGTTTTGCTTCGCCTCTTGGGGCTAGTAAAGATCAGTTCTGAAAATTCCTCGAAAGTAACCTTGCTATTGCGGTAATCGACCGTTGCCTGATATTTAGATAACCAATCCGCTCCTAGTATGACATCATACTCCTTTAGATCTAAACATATAAGATCAATAGGGAGATTCTTACCATGAACCAATACTTCACAGTTCTGGATATGGTGTGTAATATCAGTCTCGTTTCCTAGAGGAGTAGACAAGACTAATTTTATCCATTCCGGTTCTAGGGGTAACGGATCAACGAACTTCTTGGAAACAATTGAATGTGAAGCACCAGTATCAATTAAAACATATGCAGACTTGGAACAAACTTTCAATGTACCTTCTACTAGTCCTCCTTCTTCTTCTTGTTCGGTCTCCTTAATTGCGTGAAGACGAGCATTCTTGGTTACTGGGCGCTTCCCGTTCCCGGCTTGATCATTAAGTAATGGGCAATCGGGAATTCGATGATCGCGACTCCCACAGCGGAGACATGCTCCTAGTTTCCTCCAGCATTCTTTTGCTCTATGGCCCGCCTTGTCACAATGCTTGCACACTATATTTGATGGGGTAGTGGTGATGGAGAAGGGCTTGGTCTTCTTAAACTTCTGATCTTGTGAGGAAGTACCTCCATTGCTAGGCCTCTTCTTGAAGTTGGGTTTAAAGGAACCCGAACTTGTAACTTGTTCTTTCTTGTCCTTCCCACTGATTCTATCAGATAGTTCCGTGGCGTCTTCTAATAGCTGAGCTCGGCGCACAATTTCCGAGTAGACCTGGATATCCATTGGCGCCAACTGTGTGATATATTGGGGCCTGAGCCCATTTAGGAACCTCCTAGCTTTCATCTTCTCGGTGCTAACTAAGTGCTTAGCATACCGAGATAATCTAGAAAATTGGGCCTCGTACTCGGCCACTGTCAAGGACCGTTGCTTCAGTGCAGCAAATTCTACAGCTTTCTTTTCCTGTACTCGGTCCGAAAAATATTTAGCGTTGAAATGTTCAACGAATTCTTCCCAAGTAACTTGGTCTTGATTTAAAGTAGCTTCTATTGATTCCCACCAGCATCGGGCATCCCTTTCCAACTGAAAGATAGCTAATAAGACTTTATCTTGATCCGTGCACTGCATAACACGGAATATACGTTCCGTCTCCCTGATCCAGTGCTCTGCGTCGTCCGGATCACTAGAACCCGTGAATTTAGGCGGGTTCATATTTTTAAAGACTTGGTGGAGACTCCCTGCTCGTTGTGCTCCTCCTTGTGCTACTTGTTGCAGCACTTGGGTCATGCCTTGGAATGTACGCTGCATGTTGCGCCACTGAGCACGTTCGGCAGTCATCGTCCTACAATTACAATAACTAGATTAATACATGATTTTATTTAGAAGCTAGCATTTTTATGTTAACTTTAACCCTTGGTTCTACCCAATCTCACCGGTTAAAGGTTAAACCTATCCTTGGACTTGGGTTTCCTAGGAATTGAATACCCTAGGCTCTGATACCACAAAAACTGTCACGTCCCGAGAGCGGAAGATACCCGGAGACGCGTGACGAGTTTATATCAATCATGTCAATCAGAGTAGTAGTGTATTCGACACAAAGACAGAGTGCGCAATTATAAAGATAACACAATCCATTTTATTCATGTAATAAGAATATGTCTATTACAATCCCTTTGCAAATACTAGACTCAAAAAAAAAGGAAAAATACAAAGCTTGACTTAAGAAAAAAACTAGATGACACTGGAGAAGCTCTATCTCTTTCACTCTTGATTTTCCCCATCCGTTTGAGTTCCCTCATCGTCGGACTTACCTGAAAAGTAGGGAAACACTAAGTGAGCGAACGCTCAGTAGGAAATTATATCTCAAGAACTAGCAAGGGGTTTAAGTGATTACATCTTTCATGAATGCACTATAGCTACGCATGCTCGCATAAAACGACAAGATAGAAAGAGGATATAACAAAAAGATAGCAAGAAGAACTAGTCATGAACTTTCAAGAACTTATATCAAAAGCTATCAAGATACTCAAGCAAGTAGACGCATCATGTCATGTCGGAACTTGGCTATCACGTTTCAAGCACGCAAGTATGAAATTACCCTTTTTCGGGCCACGCAAGTCATGTAATATCAAGTCAAGTACAAGATTTATGGAATGTTCAATCAAGCTAGTCATGCACTTCGGTATAATGCCAATACCGTGATCAATCAACTCCCATGGGCACAAGTACTTTCGGGTGCTCCTCCCAGGACCAGATCGGGCCCTATATGCGCAGGCATTAATCATGTATTTTAACATCCACTTTTGTGTATAGCCAATATGGAATTTCAAGAATAAAGCTTGTAGACATGTAGGATAAACTTGGATAGAGTACAGTCCAAAAATATGACACTTGACATAGAATGGCGATAATAACGGTACAATCACGATTATCAATAAAACTAGGTGGAATTGATTCCCTAACTTGGGTACCATGACAAGTAAATGCCCACAAGTAGATGGTGTGGACGCACTTTTTATTTAACAATTATCTGGTTCGTTCGTTGGTTTATTAAGTGCGTGGGCGTGCCAGTCACCGAGGTGACAATTTATTCGGACTCCGAAGAGCCCATGGTGCGCTCGATCTGACTTCGTCAGACGATTGTGTGGTTCGTGTCGGGACCGAATCCCGTCGCGCCATGAAGGTCACGACGTCATTTACATCCCCCATACGAGGGAATACCCCTGATTAATTGCCGAAATTAGGGGCCCCACAGCCGAAAAGAATAATACTAATTGCGAGAGAGAGGTAGGGATAGGTCACACTGGGGGTCGTATTCAGACCACAAACCATCGGCCATGTCGGTCACTCGTGGATCTTTTCGTGCTCGGACACGGGTCCGTGATGGAAACGCGACGGGAAAATCGGGACGAATCCGTTCAAATGTATGCCGAGTATATGGTAATTTTGATGATGACTAGAGAGGCGTCCGGAACGAGAAAATAAATCTGGTCCGGTTAGGATGTCGGCCCGAGGTTAGATCAGAGCCTGGTCATATCGGGGTAATTCTCGAGACTCAGGCTTGACCTGAAAGGGTAGCGTCGTTATTCCCTTTTGCCCCGGGTCCCGGAGAGAGAGAGGGCTGCAGTGTGGATGTTAGCGTCTTTTATCTGGGGCTTTCTTAGTTATATCTTCTGAGATTTCTGATTCAATGTTTACTGTTTGTTCGTGCCTTTGTCCGGGGTGATTTTTCTTCTTTTTATTCATGATCATTCTTATTATTGTCATTTGTTTATTATTTATTTTTTTTTATTGCCCCCCCCGCCTCTTTTATTGTGATTAATATTGCGCATTCGGAGTCCTTCAATTAGCGTAATTTTTATTAATTTATTTGCTATTGTTAATGCCCTTATCAGGTTGTATATATATATGCATATAGCGTGCCGGCGGAGGGGAAAACGGGGGTGTACCGCTGAGGTATTGGGTGTACCGCTGGGTGGCAAAGGGGCGTACCGCTGAGGGCTGAGAAGGGCGTACCGCTGGGGGGCTGAAAAGGGCGTACCGCTGGAGGGTGTGTCGGTAAAGGGGGGTGATATATAAAGTCTAAGTCTATACATTGCCTATTCACCCATCACTAAGTCTGTGCGTTGGCGGCTCAAGGTCTGTACGCTGGCTGCTCAAAGTCTATACATTGCCCAACATAAAGTCTGTACGTTGGGGGGGGTGAAGTCTATACACTGCCCAAAGTCTGTACACTGGATAGGTCTATACGTTGGGGTGTGAAGTCTATACACTGCCCAAAGTCTGTACACTGGATAGGTCTATACGTTGGGGTGTGAAGTCTATACACTACCCAAGTCTATACACTGGCTATCATGAAGTCTGTATGTTGGCTGGTTCAAGTCTATACGCTGGCTGCTCAAAGTCTATACATTGCCCAGCATAAAGTCTGTACGTCGGGGTGTGAAGTCTATACACTGCCCAAGTCTATACACTGGCTATCATGAAGTCTGTACGTTGGCTGGCTCAAGTCTATACGCTGGCTGCTCAAAGTCTATACATTGCCCAGCATAAAGTCTGTGCATCGGGGTGTGAAGTCTATACATTGCCCAAGTCTATACACTGGCTATCATGAAGTCTGTACGTTGGCTGGCTCAAGTCTATACGCTGGCTGCTCAAAGTCTATACATTGCCCAGCATAAAGTCTGTACGTCGGGGTGTGAAGTCTATACACTGCCCAAGTCTATACACTGGCTATCATGAAGTCTGTACGTTGGCTGGCTCAAGTCTATACGCTGGCTGCTCAAAGTCTATACATTGCCCAGCATAAAGTCTGTATGTTGGGGTGTGAAGTCTATACACTGCCCAAAGTCTATACACTGGCTGGGGGGTGTATCGGCGAAGGGAAGGAGTGTGCCGCTGAAGGCCAATGGAAGCGTGCCGCTGAGGGCCAAACGGGGTGTGCCGCTGAGGGCCAAGGGGGTGTGTCGGCCAAGGGCCAATTGAGGTGTGATGGTGAAGGTCCAGTCAATCTTCAATTTCCTATTTTTAAGGCTGTTCTTTTCTTCTTATCTTAACTTTCGTGTAGTTTTATATAAAACTCTTCCCTTGTTATGTTCTGTTCGGTTCGGCCTCTTTTCTTGCGGGTCGGACGTTCGGGCCGCCGGGTGGTTAATTAGTTCGGTTCAGTTCCCGTTGTGGTGCCGGCAGTGGTTTGATAAGTTGGAAGGCTTCATTAATTATCCTGCTCGTTTGTTGCCTCCTTTTGCCTCTTTTAATTGTTTATTAGTTTCTCACAAAAATTCGGCAGCATCTCCCCTTGACCCGGGGCGTAAGGGAGATAAAGGGAACGCGCCCACATGGAGTGGCGGAACCCGACAACTGGAGGTGGGCCCCCGGGGGAGCAACACCTTTATAGAGCCTCGGAAAACATGAAGGAAAGGGGCTTGGGGCGAGGCCAAGAAGTGGGCTGTTGGGAGACTGAAAGGTGTGCCGCTGGGGGCCAAGGTGAGTGTGCCGCTGAGGGCTAATGGGGGGGTGTGCCACTGAGGGCCGATGGAGGTGTGCCGCTGAGGGCCCAAACAGGTGTGCCGCTGAGGGCCACAAAGAGTGTGCCGCTGGGGGCTGAACAGGGGAGCGTACCGCTGAAGGCAAACCAAAAAAAAAGGGGTGTACCGGCCAGGGGGCGTGCCGGCCAGAGATGGCGGTGTGTGTACCGCTGAGGGTCAGAATGGGGTGTGCCGCTGAGGGCCAATATGTGTGTGCCGCTGAAGGCCAGTGGAGTGTACCGGCCGGAGGCCAAAAGGGCTTGCTGCTGAGGATGGAAAAGGTGTGCCGGCCAAGGGCCAGAAAGATGTATCGCTGGAGGATTAAAAGGGAGCCAAGTGTGTGGGCTGGGGGCTTGCAGGCGCTCTATGGAAAGAAGGGGAGCTCGAGGTCAAGGAAGGGTTGCTGGAAGTGAGTGAAGGACCCACAAGGCCAGGCTTCAAAGGGGAGGCCTCACATTGATACGGTGACTTGAAAGAAACCGGAGAAACAAAGAAAACAAACCACGCACCGCATGCGTTGTGAAGGCGAGAACAAGCCATCAGACATAGCAAGGAAGACCCAAGGAAGGTGATTTTCTCATTCATGGGAAGCAAAAGGGGCCGGAGCCCTACACATACATTGCAAAAGAAAATGCCCACGACAAGGCTGTGGACTGAAAGAAATGAAAGAAAAAAACAGCACAGGAGGGGGAGGGAACCGGCTATAAAGGAAAGCCCCTAACTCTCTCTCCCATTACATCGAGCTCTCTCTCTCTCTTACTCTTGCTTCTTCCCGGTGATCGCCGGAGGGAGCTCACGCCGGGATGCCTCTTCTTCTTTTCTCTCTTCTCCTCTTTGTCTATCTGTGGGTGTCTCTCCCTCTTTTTGCTCTCTCTTCTCTGTGTTTCTTCCTCCTTCCCTCCTCTTCTTTGTTTGTCGAAGCCGGGGTCTTTTATACGCCCAGCCGCGGGAAGCCTTCCGAGCACCGCCGTTGAAGGCGGGAAGGTGGCCTCGTGATGATGGCCTTTGACCTGCCACGTCCTGGGTTGTCAGGGGGGGTAGCTCACGTGGCCCAATGGACGGTTGCCACCTCAGACGGCTCACTGCGCGCCAAGGAAGCGTAGGGCATGGGCTGCACGTCGTCTTGCCGTTGAAAAGCTTCACCGCTGTGCCGTTGACGGGCTGAACAGGCGTGCCGCTGGAGCCTCTGAGGGCGTGCCGCTGGAGGGCTTCAAATGGGCGTGCCGCTGGGGAGCCAAAAAGGCTTGCCGCTGAAGCCTCTGGAGGCTGTGCCGCTGAAGGACTTCAGGGCGTATCGCTGAAGACCCCTTCGGGGTGCACCGCTGAACAGCCCAGTGGGCGTGCCGCTGAAGACCCCCCAGGGGGCGTGCCGTTGAAGGCCCTTTGGGGCGTGCCGTTGAAGGCCCTTTTGGGGCGTGCCGTTGAAGGCCCCCCAGGGGCGTGCCGTTGAAGGCCCTTTGGGGCGTGCCGTTGAAGGCCCTTTTGGGGCGTGCCGTTGAAGGCCCTTTGGGGCGTGCCGTTGAAGGCCCCTTGGGACGTGTGTACCCGGGGCTGTTCTGAGCCCATTGGGGGCACGAGCCGTGGCCCGTTTGATTCTTTTTTAGGCCCATGAGCTGTGGGGCCTTTTGTGTTTGATTCCTCTGGGGTTTCTTCACTCGGCGCCGTTGCTGACGCGAGGCCGAGCAGGGTATCCAGGTATGCATTTTTTTGGTGTCCACAAATGCCCCCCACCCGCGGGTATCGCAGGCGAAGGATGAGTCGGGCGGTGCCCGCGGGTGTCTTAGTCTCTTCTCTCTTTGTCGATGCCGACGGGGCGTCGAGAGCCGACCTGGTATGTTGATCTCTTTGTCTCTTCATCAGTGCCGACGGGGCGTCGAGAGCCGACCCGGCCTGTTGATCTCTTTGTCTCTTCATCAGTGCCGACGGGGCGTCGAGAGCCGACCCGGCCTGTTGATCTCTTTGTCTCTTCATCAGTGCCGACGGGGCGTCGAGAGCCGACCTGGCATGTTGATCTCTTTGTCTCTTCATCAGTGTCGACGGGGTGCCGGGGACTGAAGCCGCACATTGGTCTCTTCATCAGTGCCGACGGGATGCCGGGGACTGAAGTAGTTTGTTGTCTCTTTGTCTCTTCATCAGTGCCGACGGGATGCCGGGAACTGAAGTAGTTTGTTGTCTCTTTGTCTCTTCATCAGTGCCGACGGGACGCCGGGAACTAAAGTAGTTTGTTGTCTCTTTGTGTCTTCGTCAGTGCCGACATGATGCCGGGCGTTGACATGCTTTGTTGTCTCTTAGTCTCTTGCTCTCTTCGTCAGTGCCGACAGGCTGCCGGGAACTGACATGCTTTGTTGTCTCTTAGTCTCTTGGTCTCTTGGTTTCTTCGTCAGTGCCGACAGGATGCCGGGAACTGACATGCTTTGTTGTCTCTTAGTCTCTTGGTCTCTTGGTCTCTTCGTCTCTTCGTCAGTGCCGATAGGATGCCGGGAACTGACATGCTTTGTTGATCTCTTGGTCTCTTGGTCTCTTCGTCAGTGCCGACAGGACGTCGGGAACTGACATGCTTTGTTGATCTCTTGGTCTCTTCGTCAGTGCCGACAGGACGCCGGGAACTGACATGCTTTGTTGATCTCTTGGTCTCTTGGTCTCTTCGTCAGTGCCGACAGGACGCTGGGAACTGACCTGGTTTGTTGTTCTCTTGTTTTCTTTCCCTTTTTTTTCTTTTTTTTCTTGAACCACATTACCGATACAAGCGCCCTTTCGGGTTTTCGCCGGTACCGGCCCCCTCTTGCTTTTGCCCACGCGCCCTCTCGGGTTTTCACGTGGCGGGGTACCCAATTTTGCCCGTAGCGCCCTTTCGGATTTTCGCCACAGCCGGGTTGTTGCCATTTTTACCCTTGTTCCGGTGTAGGGACAAGTCCGGCGGGGTATCTCCATTTTTAACCCCATTTTATTTTCTCTTTTTTTTTTTGACGAGTGAGTGATATGCGTGTGTAGGCTAGGGCACGAAGCCTTGCGCCGGAAGATAAGGTTCACTCGTTGGCAAGAATAGAATGCCAGCGCAACGGGAGAATCTGTGCCGATTCGGACGTAGGGTCCGTAATGACCGTATTGTGCGGAGCGAGCGGCTAGGGCACGAGGCCTTGCGCCAGAAAGGGACTTATTCGTTGGCAAGGGACTAATGCCAGCGCAAGGGTAGAATTTGTGCCGACTCGGACGTAGGGTCCGTAATGGCAATATTGTGTGGAGCGGGTGGCTAGGGCACGAGGCCTTGCGCCAAAAAGGGACTTATTTGTCGGTATGGGAATGGCACCATTGCAGAGGTGGCTGTGTGCAGGGGTAAAGTCGTCCTTGCTTGTGCGGATGCGTATCTGCCCGAGATCGTGGGGATGGGACGTTCTCCGGGGACACCTATTATTGCACGATATTGACCCACACATTGATACGGGCGAGTAGATGTGTAAGAGGATACCATTATGTATTTATATACATGTATATGTATACATATATTTAATATCATATAAATATATATTTATTTCTCTCCCCCTTTTTTGTTCATCCTCTTTTTTTTATCCCTCTTTATCTCCTTCTAATTTTATTCCTTCTCTCTCTTTTTTTTCTTTTTTTTATTTCTTTCCCCCCATTTTCCTTCGTCTTTTTCTTTATTTTCCTCCCCTCCCCTTTTTCTTTCCCCTTTTTATTTTCTTTTCTCTCCCCCCACCTCTCTGCCGTAAAAAAAGGGGCGGGGCGGTTTATTCGAACCGCCCCCCGTTCAAACTCCCCCTCCCTCTTCTCTTTCTTCAGCAGGCGACCGTCTGCCTCCCCCTCCCTCTCTTCATCTTCTTCATCACCGGGAGCCACCGCGGCCAGCGCCGTCGTCGTCTTCCTCTCGCCGGGGTAGGGAGGCTGCCACGAGAGGGCTCCCTCTTCCTCTTCTTCTCTCTTTCTCCCTTCTCCATCTCCACGTCCGGCGGACGGTGGAGCCCTAGGCTCCTCGTTCCTCCTCTCCTTCCCCTCTATTCTTCTCCTCTCCTCTTCCCCTTCCCCTCCCCTCTTTTCCCTGCCGTCGGCCACTACCGATAGCACCGGCGGAGGAGGTCCTGCGCGTGCCGGCGAGGGCCGGTTAGGGCGCGTCGGGGAAGGCGCTTGAGAGCGTGCCGGATGGAGGCGCTTGAGAGCGTGTCGGCGAGGGCCGGTTAGGGCGCATCGGGGAAGGATTCCCCAGGGTGTGCCGGGGAACGGGCAGAAGGGAGTACCGGCGAGGGCCTTAGGCAGTGGCGTGTCGGGGAAGCGACGTTGGAAGCGTGCCGGTGAGGAGGCCTTAGGCCGTGTCGAGGAAGCAGGCACCAAGCGTGCCGGGGAGGAGGCCTTAGGCCGTGTCGGTGAGGGCACGGGGAGCGTGCCGGGGAAGCTCCCGCGGAGCATGTCAGGGAAGGTGTCGCCCAGCGTGCCGGGGAAGGCAGTTGTGGGCGTACCGGGGAACAAACCTGGCGAGTGTGCCGGGGAAGGCCGAGAGGTGTACCGGCGAAGCCCTCGGGGGCGTGCCGGTGAGGGCCGCTGCAGGGTGTGCCGGTGAGGGCACCCAGGGTAGTGTACCAGTGAGGGTCTCCAGGGGGAGTTTTAGCTAAAGAAGAGGACTCCTTCGACCGGCAGACTTCTGGTGTTGCCTCTCGGGACCCACCATGCTTTGTTGGGGCCGTCACTCCTTGTGGACGCGCACCCGTGTTTTCACCTTACGCCTCTGGCCTAGGGGAAACTCTACCGAAATTTCGTCAGAAATTGGCAATGTCTTGTTCGTTTGACTTGTAGCAAAGCCCTTCTTTTACAGTCTTTCACTTCCTTTTGCATGTGGCTTATTCTGATCTTCTGTTTATGTATCTTTGCAGATAAATGGCTGCCCCAAGTGGTTCCTCTGCTCCTACTGCTGCTGTCGGGGCCGACCTCATCCCACGGGGTCCGGTGCCAGCAGTTACCTGGCTGAATGTAGAAGACTTGGATCGGGAGCATGCAGAAATAGCCGCTTTGGCAGGGTCATCCGAGTCTGACGGGGAGACCATGGATTTCCAGAGGCTTGCCAGGGTTGACAGCGGCTTCACATTTGACCGGGTCACCGGGGAGTACCGGAAGGACTTCCCGAAGGACAGACACCTGGTTCGATTTCTGAAGCATTTTCGCTCGCGGGAAGGACGAGACTTCCGGGTCGTGAAGAAGGCCGAGCAAGCTATATTGCAGGCCCGGGATAGCTTGTTGTACAGCGTCCCCCGGAGTATTCCGATGTACCTGGTGGGAGAAGCCCGGGAGTGGAAGCCAGTTCTGGGGATCGAGGGGGTGCTGCCGACCGAAGACAAGCTGGTACGGGCGCCTCAGTTTACTCCGGCAAGATGGGACCTGTCTGCCGGAAAGGTGCACAACGAGGCGCCTCGATTCGGCCTATTCTTGGCTCCCTTGAAGTGGGGCTATAGAGAAGAGCCGTTCATCTTGGACTGCTTGGCCATCAGGTTCAAGTACGAGCTGTCACTGGGCTGGTTTGGGGAGCTGAAGCTTCAGGATGCACACAGCTTCCGGGAGAGGGCGGTGGAGTTTACGGAGCACGTGCTGTTCAACTATGCTCCGCTGCTGGTTCGGGTCGGTGTTTATCATAGCGTGTACGCTTCCCGGTATGGCTACCCCATCTCCAAGGGTCTCTGCTGCGGCATGATAGAGGTATTCAGCGCGGAGACCAACACCTTCTACACGGCAGAGGGCGAGACTTCACTTGATTTGTGGAGTCTCAGTCAGCTGAGTGGCTTGCCTATTGATGGGGAGCCCTATGAAGAAGTATGCCTCCCCGACTTGATCAAGGATGAGACCAACGGGGATGGTTATTATTCTCTGGGGTATTCATATCGGTACCTCATGAAGGCGTACCGGGAGCTGTACCAGGCATCGCACAAGGGGAAACAGCCCGCCCGCGGGGACAGGAAGAGGGTGCGCATGCCCCTGTGGCTGGAGTATTTCTTCGACGGGCCGAAGCGGTACGAGGAGTTCCCCTGCGTCGGTACTGCCGTGGCTCCCAAGAAACGCGCGAAGCCGAAGCTCGACGTGAAGATCCCATCCAGAGGGCGTCGGAGCGGGCCTAACCCGATGGGCTTGGACCCCCAGACCCACTGCGCCGCCTACCTTACGTACTGGCTGTGCTCATTCGCCATGCCGTACGGCGACGAGACAGTGATTCGGCCGGATGCCATCTACCCGGCATGTCAAATGGCGTGGGGTATCAGGCTGTCGCTGTGCCCGGCGACCCTTTGCTTAATTTACAAGGCCCTGGGGGATATCAGCACGCACCAGTTCCCGCGGCAGGCCCGGTATGTGTGCCCACTGCACTTCTTCAACGCGTGGGTCTGCTCGCTGTTCCCGGAGTTTGCGCCGCGCGTTCTCCAGGACTGGGGGCTGATGCCGAGGATGTTAGAATTTGCCAGTGCTGAGCCGGGCTCCACCTCCATGCGGATGTATGATATCCGGGGCCGGTTGACAACGGTCCCCCGGGATGCGGTCGGGACTATTCATTTCTGGACTCTGGCGGCACATTCGAGTCCTCTGGTGAACAACAAGAGGGAATGCAAAGACGACCAGGTGGAGAGGTACGTCCACCCTATTAGCCAGGAGAATGTGATCCGCCCATTGCTGGAGCCGGAGCTGAGGGACTGGGCGCTGTCAATTCGCCCGAGCGTGCTGGTGTTCAGGAAAGGGGAGAACGTGCTGCTGGAGCCGTATTACCCTTTCCGGTTCGGTCGCAATTTTGGGTATGACCAGCATATCCCTTCTTATCATGCACAGTTCGGCCTGCCCTTGCGGAGCGTCCGGGGGAGCTCAGTTGCTGAGCACGCCAGGAGCTGGTGGGACTTCTTCCACCGGGCGGACTCCGCCTCCTTCAGAGTACCGGCCCCGGGTCGTGTTCCCCGAGTGACCCAGGATTATATTAAGTGGTGGAATAGCCGGACGGCCTTCTATCGGCTTCACAAGACCGATTGCTGGGATGGGGCCGAGAGGAAATTCCTTAGTCGGCAGCCGACGCCGGTTCTTGACATTGAGCCAGACCATCTTCTTCGGCTCAAAAACAGACAGGAGAAGGAGGTGGCAGCATATCTGGTGGCTCGCCGGGAAGCCCGGGATAAGAGGCCGACGCCGAAGGTGGAGCTACCCCCGGTGGCCAAGGATCATTACCAGAAGACGCTAAGGGACCTGTGCCAAGTGGGGAGCGACCGCCTGGACCTCATCAATTACCCATTCCCCATAGAGGAAGAGGGGACTCCTGCCAGGAGCTGGCGTCCAGAGAGGGATCCGGCCTGCCCGTACCGCACGTTTATGAGGCGGGAGGAGAGGCAGCCCGAGAACTATAAGGATACCACGTGGCTATACGTCCTCCTCCGGGTGAATGGGATGAAGATCGAGGATCTGACGGCCTCCCTCCTGGGCAAGCGCCTGCACGTCCCTTATTATTATGCTGACGGGTGGGGCATGGACCACTTTAACCTTTTCTGTCACCTCTCCTTAAAGAAGCACGCGGATCTGGCCAACCTTACGGACCGGTGCCAAACGATTGAAGACGTTTGCTGGCTAGTCCGGGAGGCGGCGCGTCGGGACAAGGAGACATCCTTGAGCTACTGGCCGATCACGCTGCGGCTGTACACTGGCCCTCATGGTATTCAGTCTCTTCTTGTTTTTCGGTTTTGTCTCTTAGCACTGCGGCCTTCGCGGTGAGTTGGGTATTAATCGTAAACGCATGTTCGTTCTTTCCCCTCTTTCTTTGCAGACCATCCTGACAGCACGCAGATGGCCACGTACCGGAACCTCCTCCGGCTGGTGAAGAAGCCTGCGTATTTTGAAGCAGCACCGCTGGCCCTGACCGCGGCTCCCTTGCCCAAGGCTGCAAAGAGGCCCCGGGCTAAATCGCCTGTGAAGAAGGCGGTGGATGCCGCCAAGGCGGCTAAGCAGCGGGACACAAAGCGGAGGAAGACAGAATCGGCTAAGGCTCCGACGGCTGTCCCGCTGGTACCACTAGTCCCGTCTTTCGAGGAATTCGAAGCTGCCCGTCCCGAGCCAGGCCAACCTGCCGGTCCGCGTCCCCGCTCTTTAGTGTGCCTTTTGAATCTCCCTCCTCCTTTTTATTTTGGAGTGGAGCCCTGACACCTGGGTACTTCTTTTGTTTCAGCTTCTATGGAAGAGCCCATGCCCACGCCTGACATGGGCGAAGTTGCGGTCCCAGCGGAGGCGACCCCGGCGGCGGCTCCAGCTCCCTTGCCGCAGGCAACGGGAAGGCCCCGGGCACAGTCGCCCGTTAAGAAGGCACTGGCTGCTGCCAAGGTGGCCGGGCGAGAGACGGTAAAACGGCGGCGAACCGAGGCATCCCCGGCTCCGACGGCAGCCTTGCCGATGGCCCCCGTCTTGTCCTTCGAAGAATTCGAAGCCATGCGGACCGAACCGAGCCACGAAGCTGGTGAGATTCATCGGCCGCCCGTGTCGTCTGTGGTCGATCGGCCTCCCGAGTTGGCCTCGGCTTCGCGCATGGCGACGATGCGGTTCTATCTCACGGGCGAGGGTACGGTTAGGACTCCCGGGAAGGCTTTGCCTGTTGAGGAAGCCCGCGGGTCATCTCGTGTCGCAGGAACTGAAGGGGGTAAATATTTTCGACTATACGGTTAGCTCCCCCCCTTTTTTGTCCTAGGGGCCAGTAGATTCACCATGGCTTATCTTCTTTTGCATGATAGGCGTTGCCGCGGTGGCCACCGAGTCATTGGGGCCTGATCCCGACCTCCCGACGACGCTGATATATGTGAGGAGGAAGAAGATCGGAGCGCGAGCCTCGCCTAGCCCGAGGGAGGACGTGCTGGACAGAGACTCTGAGGTGGAAGCTCCTCTGCCGGCCCAGGCCGAGCCGACGGCGGTCGAGTCTCCGTCTGGGGAAGAGGTAGATTACAACTACTCTTCCGACGAAGTAGCTCCTGACGAGGGCGTGTCCGGGGCATCGGAGCCGCCCGAGCCGGCCTTCGGGGCCCCCTTACTTGCTGGCTCCCCGAGCCTTGTGGGGAAGACCGCTGTGAGTGTGAGCTTGTTTGGGCCGGCTCTCCCTTTCCTTTTTTGTGATTGACTGACGACCTTATCCCCCCCCCCTTTTTCTTTAGGATTTTCGAGAACCGGCCGAACTTGAGATCACAGAGGAGGCTGCCCCGGCTGCGCTGATCGACCGCCCAACGGGAGTCGATATCGGCATGGGCAAGTTGGCTCTTTTACTCGACGCCCTTCGAGTGGAAATGCCCGTGGAGCCCCCCGGTACTACCAGAGCGGCGGGCGAGCCTCTGGAGGAGGGGGAGATCGCGCCTGAGGGTAGCATCGTCCCAGCGGCTGAGGTGAGTATGCGGGCTCCGCGGTCTCCCTTTTGCATGGTTTATTTTAGATGGCGAATAGCTGATTCCCATTCCCATGGTCAGGCGATGCCGATATCGGGGAAGGCGCATGGCCGTGTCCGGAAGGCCGTGGCCAAACGGAGACCGAGCATTGGCCCGATAGCGGTGGAGGGGCCGGCTCCAGTCTTGGGCTTGGAGAGAGAGAGCCTGGCTGCGCTCGTGGAAGCGGGACGTTTACCCCAGCTGGTGGTTCCGCTTCCGCCCTTCCCGAAACTCCCGGCTCAGATGGAGGACCCGCTCTTGCAGCAGATATTTGCGGGGCTCCGTGCGCATCTGGAGGGATCTCAGCCGCGAGCGAGGAGTTCATGGGTGGCGACTTCGGGCCTGGCCTTACTCGAAGCTCCTCCTCTAGCCGAGGTGACGGCCCCTGCACCCCTGCCCCTTGGAGCAGTGGCAGGGTCGGTCCAGACGGAGGCAGAGGGGGCGGGGGAACTCCAAACGATGGGGGCACCGGAGGCTTCGACAATGGTCTCTTCCGTTCCCCGGGCAATGGTTGGCCAGGAGTCTCTCATCGAGCTATGCCGGCCGGGCGACCTGGCCATCGCCCTTCCTTCTTCTTCAGTGGCGGCCGATACCGACCTGTGGGCGGGGGTGGACAGCACCGTGGAATTCACTCCTCCGGTAGCGCCCTCAGTCAGCCATATGTCATCAGAAGTGCCAGTACGCCAAATGCTGATCACTCTACGGACCATGCTCCTCGCCGACCCCTCTCTGTCATATAGGGAGGTGCATACCATAGTGGTGCAGTTGACCGGGGCGTTGCAAGTGCTCAGCTGCCCGTCGGGAGAATGGTTGCGGCGGGCTCTACTGCTGCTGAAGTACGTCAAGCGCCGCGAGTTCCTGGAGACCCAGGCTCCTGATGAGCGCGCCGCTCTAGATGCCCAGGCGGGCGAATATCTGCAGGCCCTGGAGGCCCGGCGTCGTAACAAGGAATGCCATGAGAAGGCCTTAGAGGAGGGCGAGGGCAGGGTTCGCTCCCTCGAGAGCTGGATCGGGGAGTTGGAAGGCTACCTTGCAGCGGCCAAGCTTGACCTCGCCGAGGCGGGAAAGGCGGTCGCGGAGGAGAGGGAAGCTCTTGCCATCACCGACGTTGAAATGGTGTCCGTCGAAGCGGAGCTTGCCCGTCTTGAGGGATTGAGGGGCCGACTGCGCGATATGACGAACTTCCCTTGCGTTGGGATCCTCCCTCTCGAGGACATCTTCAGGGACATCGACTAAGCGTTGCATCCCTTAATTTCTCTCTCTTTTTTTTGAGTGTAACATAGGGGTATGCCCCGTAGCACATGTAGTTTGATCCCCTTTTGAATAGAGCAAAGCATTTATGATTTCACGCGTTCTTTGTGTATGCATTTGTCTTTCTTACCCTCCTTTCTCTTCCTTGCTCTTGTATTTTTTCTTTTTGGTGTAGAGACCCATTGGCAGGGTTTGAGTCCTTGCGGGGATTCGCTTCGGGAGGACCAGGCAGGGACCCATGTCAGGGTACAGGAGAGTGCTCGCCTTCCCAGGGGGAGGATGAGGGGACCACTCCACCATACCGAACGGGCAACTCCCTGGTTTTGCCGCAATATTGGAAGCACGTACTGGTCTCGAGTGAGGGGTACTTGGCCAGAGACCCCTTTCGCCGTTCAGAGGTGGCGAACAGCGAGGTCTGTTCAGTCAGTAACTCAGACGGGAGGTCCGATCCCAAAGGGGTGCTCGCCCCTCGGGGAGGACGGAGAGAAGAGTTTGTCTAGTCAATGACCCGGACGTAAGGTCCGAGCCAAAGGGGTACTCACCGCCCGGGGAGGACGGAGAGAAGAGTTTGTTTAGTCAATGACCCGGACGTAAGGTCCGAGCCAAAGGGGTAATGACCCGGACGTGAGGTCCGAGCCAAAGGGGTACTCACCGCCCGGGGAGGACGGAGAGAAGAGTTTGTCTCTTTCTTTTTTAAATCAATCTTTAGTACCCCCGCTGATGCGGGGCGGTGGCTGGAAATGGAGGGCGTTCCCCTTTTCTGGCTTCTTCTTTCTTCCTCTTTTTTCTTCTCTCTTTTTTTTTCTTTCTTTTTTTTTCTTTTTTTTCTTTTTGCTTCTTCCTTCTTTCTCTTTCCATTTTTTCTTTCCCTTTTTTTTGCTTCTTCTCTCTTTCTCTTTCCATTTTTCTTCTCTCTCTTTTTCGCTTCTTCTTTTTTATCTTTCTATTTTTTTCTTTTCTATTTTTTTCTTTCTATTCCTTTCTCCTTTTTTGGAAACCCGGCTGGTGGCCAAATCATTCGGATATTAACCGCCCCAAAACGGGGTGAAGAGTAATATTATTACCTGAATGGGGGCGCCGGAGCGTGGTACAGTCTCAAGTGCCTTCCATTAAGAGGCGGGAATTGAAACTCCCCGCGGTGGTTGACAATTACATAGGCTCCGCCTTCGTAGACTTTTTGGACTACGTAGGGTCCGAGCCAGTTCTCGTTTAGCTTACCTTTGGGGTTGGCCGCCATGAGATCTCTTCTCTTGACCATGACAAGGTCACCCTTCTTGAATTCGCGTTCCTTGACGAGCTTGTCAAAGGCGCGTGCAATCCGGGCCTGGTAGACCTGGATATTCTGTTGGGCTTGAAGCCGCTTTCCTTCCAGACTGGAGAGTTCGTCGAGCCTTCGCTCGGTGTTGGTCTGCCCTTCGGGGACAAGCCCATGCTGAATGGCGACCCTGAGGGACGGTATCTCCAGTTCGACGGGGACGATTGCTTCCGAGCCATATACGAGAGAGAAAGGCGAGCAGCCCGTTGGGGTCTTGTATACGGTTCGGTACGCCCAAAGCGCTTCATACATTCTTTCTTCCCAGTCCCTTTTGTTAGAGCTAACAGTCTTGGCCAGGAGAGTGCAAAGTGTCTTATTGAAAGCTTCGGCCAGCCCATTGGCTTGTGGATTGTAAGGAGTCGATGTCCTCCAGTCAATTTTGTATTTTTCTGCTAGCCGGTAAACCTTCTGGTTGCGGAAGTGGCTGCCGTTGTCCGACACAATCCGGTCGGGCACGCCGACCGGAATATAATGTTGCGGCGGACAAACCTGACCACGATTTCTCCGGTGACCTCCCGTAGGGCAACAGCCTCTGCCCAGCGGGAGAAGTAGTCGGTCGCCGCCAGAATGTATTTGTAGCCTGTGGAAGATGCGGGTAAGGGGCCCACAACATCCGTTCCCCATTGGGCAAACGGCCAGCTGGGCGCGGTTGGGTGCAATTGCACGGGAGGCCTCCTGGGTATAGTGGCATGCTCTTGGCATCTCCGACACGACTTAGCGTACTCGCAACAGTCGTTGAACATTGCAGGCCAGTAATAGCCAAGTTTCTTGATTTCAATTTTCATTTTCGGCCCCGCCTGGTGTGCGCCAGCTGTCCCGGCATGGACCTCCTTCATAACTCTCCAAGCTTCTTCAATAGACAAGCATCGGAGGAGTAGCTTCTGCTTGGCGTCGGCCACGGTCCGGAATAATATTCCGTTTCGGAGCTCATAAGAGTCTTTGGTTCTGACTAGCTTGATCCTTTCCTCTCTTCGGTCGGGTAATTGCTGGTGTTTGAACCACTGCATCAGGGAGGCTCTCCAGTCAGGTAGGCCGACGGCTTCTGTTGTAGTGACCTCCAGTTCTTCTTCTTCTGGCTCCTCTTCTATCATGCTGGGCATCTGGCGCTGGTTTATTACTTGGATGTGGAGAGATCCGTCTGGAGGCACTGCCAGTGCGCTTGCCAATTTTGCCAATGCGTCGGCTTGTGCATTCTCCCCTCTGGCGACATGGCCTATCTCGAGGAGGTAGAACCGCTCCATGAGCCGCTTCGCCTTAGTGTGATAAGGGAGCAGCTCAGGTTTTCGGACATCAAACTGTCCCTGGACTTGCTTGACGACCAGCAGCGAATCGCCGAACACTTGGAGCATTTTGATCTCCATTTGAAGGGCGACCTGGAGGCCGATGATCAGAGCTTCATACTCTGCTTCATTATTGGTGCAGGGTTTGCTAATGCAGCAGGAGGTGTGCATCACTTCTCCGTCTGGCGATTTGAGGACGATGCCAGCTCCGGCCCGCACCTTGGCATGCCCGGACGGGGTCGCTTCTGTTCTCGAGGCCCCGTCGAAGTATAACTGCCAGATGGCTTGTTGTACTTGGTTTACCTCTAGTGTTTCATCTTCAGGTAGTTCGGTGGCCAGAGGGGAGTCTTCGGGCACAGGGTGTGCCGCGAAGAAATCCGCGACGGCTTGTCCCTTAACGGCCTTCTGTGGCACGTAGGTGATGTCGAATTCCATGAGCAGCACGGCCCACTTGCCAAGGCGCCCCTTTGGGACTGGCTGGAGGAGAATGTGCTTGATGGGGTCAGCTCTGGATATCAGACTTACTTCATGGGACAGCATGTAGTGCCTCATCTTCTTGACCGCGAAGACCAAGGCAAGGCAGATCTTCTCAATCGGGGTGTATTTAGCCTCTGCACCCACCAATCTTCGACTGAGATAGTAAAGAGCCTGCTCTTTTCCCTCATCATTGTTCTGGGCGAGCATTGCCCCCAGTGAATATTCGGTGGCCGCTATGTACAGAATCAACGGTCTGCCTTTGACAGGTGCCCCCAGGACAGGCGGGGTCTTCAGGTACTCCTTTAGCTGATCGAACGCGTGCTGGCATTCGTAACCCCAGCTGAAGGGTGCATTCTTCATCATCAGTCTGTGGAAGGGTTGGCAGCGCCCTGACAGGTTGGAGATGAACCTGCGGATGTAAGCTAAACGCCCCTGCAGGGACCTCAGCTCTCCCAGACTCCTCGGAGGAGGCAACTCCTGGATGGCCTTTATCTTCAGGGGGTCGATCTCGATCCCTCTGTGCCGGACAATAAAGCCGAGGAATTTCCCACTGGACACGCCAAAGGCGCACTTCAGGGGATTCATCTTCAGTCCGTACTGCCGGAGCCTTTGGAAGACGACCCTGAGGTCACTCAGGTGCTCGTCTCTTTTCTTCGTCTTGACGACCAGATCATCAATGTAGCACTCGACCTTGCCGTACAGCAGCTCGTCGAAGATCTTGGTCATTGCCCGTTGATATGTGGCACCGGCATTCTTGAGGCCGAAGGGCATCCTCTTGTAGTGAAATACCCCTTTGGGTGACCGGAAAGCTGTATGGACCCGGTCATGGTCGGCTATCCAGATTTGGTTATAGCCGGACGACCCATCCATGAAGGACAGGGCCTCGTGGCCAGTGGTTGCATCAATCATCACTTCGGTGATAGGCACCGGGAAGTCATCTTTCGGGCAGGCTTTATTCAGGTCGCGGAAATCCACGCAAATCCTGATCTGCCCATTCTTCTTTTTCACTGGTACAATATTGGCCAGCCATGTGGTGTATTGATTTTCGCCACGAAGCCGACATTTATGAGCTTGTCGACCTCTTTGCAGATCTGGCTGGTTAGCTCCGGCCTCATGCGCCGGGGAGGTTGCTTCACTGGTTCCACCTTGGGATCAATGGCCAGTATGTGCTGAGTCACTTCGGTGCTGAGCCCAGGCATCTCTTTGTAATTCCAGGCAAAGCAATCCCGAATTCTTGCAGCAACTTTGTGTATTGTTCTCTCTCCTGTAGGGGCATAAGGGCACTCAGAAAAGTTGGCCTGGGGTCGTCTTCTGTACCAAGGTTGACCTCAATCAATTCGTCGACCGTGACCTGGCCGCCATTTTCAATCTCCGACGGGGCTGACGACAAATGGACGAAGTCCTGGTCTTCATTGTCCACGGGCTCGAGGACGCCATCTTCCTCTTCTTGTTCATCATGACTGGGCATGGAGGCTGCATTCACCTCGCACTCCTCCTGGGCCGTAGCCGCCGGGTACGTGAGGTCCGCTGGCTCAGAGGGGCATAGGTCCATCTCGGGCTCCTCCGTGTATTCATCATAGACCGCTCCTGCGGGAGCCGGGGTAGCCGCATCTTCGGGCGCCTGGCGTTGGATGGACACAGTGTAGGCTCCTGTCCTGGGGCTGTCTGCCACGTGGGGGCGTGGCGGGGCTACCACGTAGTCCCCCATTCTGAGCTCATCCCTGTCAATGAGGCTTTGAGCAATGTCTTTGAAGACATAGCAGTCTTCAATGGCGTGGCCCAGCATCTGGTGGTAAGGGCAAAATAGTGGGTCCCCGCTTCTTCGGGTGTCTTGCGGCCTCTTGGACCGTGGAAGGGAGACCTTGCCGTAATGGCAAGCCCAGTCGAAGATGCCCCGGGTCTTCTCTCTCGGAAAGGAATAAGGCTTCTGCAGCTTCTCTTGGAGTGTCAGCCCTTGCCTGGTCGGCCGCTCGATCAGCGAGCTTGCCATGTCTCTCATTTCCCGCCTTGACAAGGCGGGGGTGTTGGGACTGGTGCCTCGGGGCCGAGGCATCCGGCCACCCCATGGGGGGAGAGATCCCTGGATCAGGTCGGCGACTAGCGAGGTCAACTCCGCCAGTCGTGCTTTTAGCATCTCGATCTCCCGTTGCTGCCTGTGGTACAAGGCGTACATGACGGGGTCGTATCGAGGGGAATTTGGAGCGTGGCCCATGCTACTGCTCCTTGCTTCGTCGGTCGGCCGAGGTGAAGGTGCCTCGCTGGCGTGCCCTCTCGAGGTTGACACTTCGGAGAAGGAGGGGGTCTTCTCCATGCAGCGGCGGCTGGGAGGCTTCCACAGGAATACTTCTTCGTCTTGTGCCTCTTCGGCCGGGGTCCCGGGACATGTGTCTTGGTGGGTTTCCCGCGAATTTGCAGCTTCTGCGGGGTCGTCGCCGGGCCATGTTGAGACCGATATGACATCAGTCTCGTAGTAATCTTCTAGTGAAAAGCCCAGACCGGGGTGCTTGGTGATTTTCAGCAACCGTCGATCCAGGTTTGGTGGGTTCCACATTCTTTCAAACATTTCCTTCCGGCTGGAGGGCTGGTAGGGAGGAATCTTCTGCTTTCTGACCATTCTGGCTGCCTGGTCAGTCATGTGGGGAAGTCCCGTAATGGGGACGTGCGGGTCATGCAACTCGTCAGGGAACCGGCAATCATCGTCTTCCCTGACTGGCTTCTCCCCAACCACATAGAAAATAGTGGGCGGCCCCTCAGAGTTAGGCACCTCGAAGGTTTTCAGTTGTTCAGCTGCTTGGCATTCAATTTCGCTATCGGCTTGACGATCCCTGGCGGGACCCTGACATCTTCTAGCAGGTCTTCGAGGCAGAGTGCCCCCGGTGTGGGGTAGATGGCGAGAGGGGCTGCCCTGAATACCCCTTCTTCTTGTGCGATAAATGGTACATGCGGTGGAGCCACATAGCCTGGGGGCGGCGGAGGAAACCAGCCTCCCGATTCCATTTTCTTCTTGCCCTTGTCTTGGATGACTTGAGGAGCTTGCTTCGCCTTCTCCAAGTACAGATTAGCATCTGACAAGTGACACTCGAACACCTAGAACGGGTGGAGGTCGGCGAAGATTCTGACTTCCTTTCCCTCGCAGGGGTACTTGATGCATTGATGCAGAGTGGAGGGTACCACCCTGTTCTGGTGTAGCTAGGGCCGGCCAAGCAACGCCTTGTAGGAAGTGCTGGAATTGATGACGCGGAACTGAACCTTGGTGGTGAAGTTATCAAAGGTCAGACTGAACTCTGCAACCCCCATGGGCACCTCACATTTCTGGTTAAAGCCAGCAATCTTGACATTCTTAACCTCAACCAGGTGTACGTCGAAATAGTGTTTCTGGTACACCCGGTAAGGGAGTATATTCACCGCTGCCCCTGGGTCGATCAAGACCCTGTTGATAGGCTGGCTGTTCAACTGCCCTTTCATGTAGAGGGGCATGTTATGGCTACAAGTCGGCAGGAGCATATCTTCTTCTGTAAAAGCCACTGCTACTTCAGGCGATATTTCTGCCAAACATGCTTCAAGGTGTGCTGGCGTCTGGAGTGCGGCGATGATGGCTTGCCGTGTTTCTTCGTTCAAGGACAGCATCTCCCATACCGTAAACCGGGTCGGGATTTTCTTGAGGTGCCTGACTATTCGCTCGGCCGCCCGCACCTTGAGCAACTTCATTTCTTCGGGCTTGCCGCGCCTGCTCCCCTCCTGAGGCTGGGATGTCAGATCGGGGGACGCCTGGTTTGTGGGATCTGTTGTAGCCCGCTGAACATGCGGGGTCTGTTGGGCCTCCTCCGCTGCTTGCATGAATTCGGCGAGGTTTGGGGTGCCGCTGAATTCTTCCTCTGGCTGGGCAGGAGTTGCAGCTGGTAGAGCCTGGGGAATGCTTGCTTTACTGGTCGCAGCGGACCCCTGGGGGTGCGCCCGCCTTCCTGCTCGAGCTGACAGGAACTCGGCGAATGACGGGGCGCCTTGACTCTTGGTGCCTCCGGGGTAGAGACCTGACGGAGGAGGGATCTCGGTGCCTCGGACCTCGGGCTCGGGAACCTGGTATGGTTGTTCCCCCCTGAGCATGATGCTGAGGCTGCTCTGAGGAGGGTGCCCCCACTTCCTCCCTGACCTGGTGGCGTGCTGGGGGGTGGATGCTTCAGCTTGACTCACCTCTGCTGGCTCATGGGGTGGTTCTTCTTCTTTTTCTTCCAGGGAGAGAGCGGTGTCGAACAGCGCCGAGAGGGTGTTGCAGGCGAGGACGACCTCCTTCTTCTTCTTGCCCCTGGGTCTTCTCTTCTTCTTCTTCTTGCCTGCTGCAGCGGATGGCTGCTCTTGAGGAAGCTCACCCCACAGGGGAGGCTCTTTTTCTGTTTCAGCTTTGGTTCCTGGAGCCAGCTCGAGTGATTCGAACTCCTCCCAGGGGACATATTCTTTTAGTTCCACGGGCTTGATTTTGGGCTGTTCATAATCTTCAAGCCCGTCAATAATAGCCTGTAGTTTCTCGACCGCCGGGCTGGCTTTCTGGGGTACTCGCAGCGGGACAGAGCTCTTCTTGTTGTGGGTAGGCCGCCTCATGACCAGCCTGGGGGCCGTGTCATGGCGAACCGGGCTCGCCGGTGGTGGTGCCGGCAAAGGTGTCGCGTCCCTTGGATGAATCCCTGGGGCGGACCGAGGGATGCGTGCCTTTCTATTTCTTCCGGGCACCGTCTGCCAACCCTCTTGATCTTGGGCCGGGGCCAGGACAAAAGCCTCATAAGTGGCGCGGGCACAGGCTTCCGCCCACTCTTCTGGCAACTCTTGATACAGTGAGATCATGTTGACGGAGGAGGCTATGCTGGGCAGCTCGTGTGGCTGCGGGGGGTCTACTTTATGCTCCCCCATGTCCAGCTCCCCGTCCTTAATTAAGGACTCAATAACGTCCTTGAAGACGTAGCAGTCTTCAATAGTATGCCCGAGCACCCGGTGGTACATGCAGAAGCGCGGGTCATCCTTCTTCTTTGAGTCGCCAGGCCTTTTCGGCTCTGGCAATGTGATCTTATTGTAGCTGGTTGCCCATTCAAACAGGAGCTTGGACTTGTCCCGAGAGAAGGAATATAGCTTGTTTCTCATCTTCTCTCTCAGCGAGGGGCCTTCCCGCCGCTCTGTAATTCTGGGCGGCGGAGGGTTGGCCGCTCCCTTGGCTTTCTCCTTCTGCTTTTCAAAAGCTTGGAAGTCTAGCGCATGCACCTCCGGGGGAGCCGGCTTCTTCTCGGCCTGCCTGGCCCTCTGGCTTGACATGGCTGGGGTGGAGGAGTATCGGGCCAAGAATGCCTCGATCTCCGCTACCACATTGTTCAGGCGGTCAAATGTCTTGACCTCAGTGCCGATCATCCTTTCTAGGATTTCTTTCTTTAAATTTTGCTTGCAGATCTGCACTGCGTCCTCCTGATGCGGGGGGCGTTTGCACCTCATACTAAGGTTCCTCCATCTTTTAATGTAGTCGAGGGCCGACTCATCATTCTTCTGCCTTGTGGCGTAGAGTTCAGCCATGGTAACTTCTCTCTCGGCGACGTAGAACCTTTCCTTGAACTTCTTCTGCATGTCGGGCCAATCGGCCACCGACCCGGGTGACAAGCCGGAGTACCATTCAAAGGCAAGTCCGGTAAGTGTTGAGCCGAAGAACTTCAGGAGGTAGGCCTCATCAGCAGCCAGGTCCCCCATGACGTTCACATAGTAAGCAATGTGCTCTCTGGGAGACCCTTGCCCGTTGAACTTTTCAAATTTCGGCGGCTTGGTGACGCCAGCCGGCAACTTCCTGGCAGCATAATGAGCCGGGTAGGGTACCCGATAGACGTCGAAAGGCGTCTGATCCCCATCGCCCCTCTCGGCCAGCTTCATCTCTATCATCTGCTCGAGCATCAACCGGCTGACTGCCGCCGGGTCGACTGGACTCGGGTAGAAATGAGCGGGCTGCGCGCTCGGAGTGGCTACCACGGTCGCTCGGGGGGCCATGGGGGACCCTTGTGAAAGCGGAGCCTGTGGCGGGGTCACTGCTGTGCAATGTGCTTGCTGCGGGGGCGCGCCCCCGAGAGGATCGAGGGTCGCTGGAAGAGCTGCCCCGGAAGACTGCCCCCTGTCCCTGGGTACCTCGGGTATAACCTCGGTCTGCCAGGACATCGGGGGCGGTGTGTTCCGCTCACTGAGCTGCTTCTTAAGTGACTCAATTTCCTGCTGGAATCGTTGTATCATGAGCAGCATTGTAGGGTCAGCTGTGGGGAGACTGGGCATGCCCCCTATCTCTTCGGCCGGGGCGTCCTCGGATGATGTCGAGGGTCCGCCACTCGTGTCGCCGGTGGTGACCACATTGGCCGTGAGGGCCGCAAGGTGCTCTTCAGGTATGGTCCCTTCGGCAGCCGTGGATGTCGCGCCGCCTGCCGCTCTCCTTCTTCTGGTAAGGGGTCCCGGCCTGGCGGCTATTCTGGCCAATTCTTCTGGGTCGGTGGGTAAGGCCCCATACCGACCATGAACTCCTGCCATATTGCAGGTGAATGTCTGCCATTTCTTATTCTTATTTCTTCTTGACGCCCTCCTGGACGGTCCTCCTGGGAATGTCAGCCTGTCGAAGACCGACCGTCGGGGCGGCGCTTCCTCCCGTACAGGGGACTGGCGCGGCTCCTGCGGGCGGGTCTTCGACTCCATGCTAGGTGTAGGTCCCCCTTTTTCTTCGTGGAAGGCGGAGGCCATTGCCCCCAGCAGTCTCTGGCGGTCGGCGGGGGTGCTCCCGGGCCTCGGAGGTAGTTCCTCATGGCCTGCTCGATCCCTTCCCACTCCTGGTCAGGGAGAACGGCCTGGGATTGCGCGTCGACGACAGCGGCAGGAGGGGAGTAGGCCGTGAGAGCCGGGCGGGCGGCATTGTGCCGGCGCCCTCGGCGACGGCGATGAACATTCATAGACGGCACCGGGATGACGGGTGCCGGTCGGAGAGTGGGGGTCACTACCTCGACCCTGTCATCGTGCCGGGCCCTCCTGGGGCGGAAAGTGCTGGGCCCTGCCTGGGCGGGTGCAGTGGGCTGGGTCTCCTTAGGTACCCAGATTTGCTTCAATTTAGCCGGCCTGTGAGCCGGCGTCCCTTTTGGTGCTACGACCGGGGCTATGGGCATCGCCTTCTCCTTCAGCTTCGCCAGTCCTTCAAAGGAGTTACGGACTGGGACGGCCGGGACGACGCGGTCCGGCGTCGGTTGGGACCTCTGTCCGTCTAGGCGGACTCGGAGGGCTCCGACAGTCATTGACTTTCCGGAGTTGGACATGCGACGCCCTGAGCCGGTGCCGGTGTTGTTTCTCCGGAGCCTTCTCCGGTGGGATGTCGACCCTTGGTGGAGCGGGCCGGTAGTGTGGTGCACGTGGTGCACGTTGCAGCTGAGCGTCGTTGTGAGGACGCTGTTGTCGCATTCGGCCACAGCTCGGCCGGCAGCGGCTCCCATGGCCCCCGGGGCGGGGGCGTTGATCTGGACGTCCTCGGGCGTCTCCACGTCGAGGATCTCGGCGAAGGCCACCCCCAAGAAGTTGGGGAAGCCCACTGTGGGAGGGAAACTCCCAAAGGTGAGGGGCACCGCCAGGTAGCCGCCTCGAACGTGGTTCTGGATGGGCTGAGGGCCGCAGACGACCGCCATGGTTGGTCCCATGATGTCTCTCTCTTTTTTTCTGCATTTAAGAAAGTAGCACAATTAGTATTACAAGAAGGGGGCCGCGGGGCCCCTTATTTCGGCAAAAAAGATGAAGGGTTGATTAGTCCCACCGGGCGTGCCAGAGTTGTGGACGCACTTTTTATTTAACAATTATCTGGTTCGTTCGTTGGTTTATTAAGTGCGTGGGCGTGCCAGTCACCGAGGTGACAATTTATTCGGACTCCGAAGAGCCCATGGTGCGCTCGATCTGACTTCGTCAGACGATTGTGTGGTTCGTGTCGGGACCGAATCCCGTCGCGCCATGAAGGTCACGACGTCATTTACATCCCCCATACGAGGGAATACCCTTGATTAATTGCCGAAATTAGGGGCCCCGCGGCCGAAAAGAATAATACTAATTGCGAAGAGAGGTAGGGATTGATCACACTGAGGGTTGTATTAAGGCCATAAACCGTCGGCCGTGTCGGCCACTCGTAGACCTTTTGTATTCGGACACAGTCCGTGGCAGCGTCACAATGAGAAAACCGAGGTAGATCCCTTCAAATGTCTGCCGAGCATGCGGCAATTTTTATGAAGATTCGAGAGGTATCCGGAACGAGAAAACAAATCCGGTCCGATTAGGATGTCGGCCCGAGGTTAGATCAGAGCCCGGCCATATCGGGGGAATTCCCGAGACTCGGGCTCGACCTGAAAGGGCAGCGTCGTTATTCCCTTTTGCCCCGGGTCCCGGAGAGAGAGAGGGCTGCAGTGTGGATGTTAGCGTCTTTTATCTGGGGCTTTCTTAGTTATATCTTCTGGGATTTCTGATTGATGTTTACTGTTTGTTCGTGCCTTTGTCCGGGGTGATTTTTCTTCTTTTTATTCATGATCATTCTTATTATTGTCATTTGTTTATTATTTATCTTTTTTTATTGCCCCTCCCGCCTCTTTTATTGTGATTAATATTGCGCATTCGGAGTCCTTCAATTAGCGTAATTTTTATTAATTTATTTGCTATTGTTAATGCCCTTATCAGGTTGTATATATATATGCATATAGCGTGCCGGCGGAGGGGAAAACGGGGGTGTACCGCTGAGGTATTGGGTGTACCGCTGGGTGGCAAAGGGGCGTACCGCTGAGGGCTGAGAAGGGCGTACCGCTGGGGGGCTGAAAAGGGCGTACCGCTGGAGGGTGTGTCGGTAAAGGGGGGGTGATATATAAAGTCTAAGTCTATACATTGCCTATTCACCCATCACTAAGTCTGTGCGTTGGCGGCTCAAGGTCTGTACGCTGGCTGCTCAAAGTCTATACATTGCCCAGCATAAAGTCTGTACGTTGGGGGGGGTGAAGTCTATACACTGCCCAAAGTCTGTACACTGGATAGGTCTATACGTTGGGGTGTGAAGTCTATACACTGCCCAAAGTCTGTACACTGGATAGGTCTATACGTTGGGGTGTGAAGTCTATACACTGCCCAAGTCTATACACTGGCTATCATGAAGTCTGTACGTTGGCTGCTCAAGTCTATACGCTGGCTGCTCAAAGTCTATACATTGCCCAGCATAAAGTCTGTACGTCGGGGTGTGAAGTCTATACACTGCCCAAGTCTATACACTGGCTATCATGAAGTCTGTACGTTGGCTAGCTCAAGTCTATACGCTGGCTGCTCAAAGTCTATACATTGCCCAGCATAAAGTCTGTACGTCGGGGTGTGAAGTCTATACACTGCCCAAGCTATACACTGGCTATCATGAAGTCTGTACGTTGGCTGGCTCAAGTCTATACGCTGGCTGCTCAAAGTCTATACATTGCCCAGCATAAAGTCTGTACGTCGGGGTGTGAAGTCTATACACTGCCCAAGTCTATACACTGGCTATCATGAAGTCTGTACGTTGGCTGGCTCAAGTCTATACGCTGGCTGCTCAAAGTCTATACATTGCCCAGCATAAAGTCTGTACGTTGGGGTGTGAAGTCTATACACTGCCCAAAGTCTATACACTGGCTGGGGGGTGTACCGGCGAAGGGAAGGAGTGTGCCGCTGAAGGCCAATGGAAGCGTGCCGCTGAGGGCCAAACGGGGTGTGCCGCTGAGGGCCAAGGGGGTGTGTCGGCCAAGGGCCAATTGAGGTGTGATGGTGAAGGTCCAGTCAATCTTCAATTTCCTATTTTTAAGGCTTTTCTTTTCTTCTTATCTTAACTTTCGTGTAGTTTTATATAAAACTCTTCCCTTGTTATGTTCTGTTCAGTTCGGCCTCTTTTCTTGCGGGTCGGACGTTCGGGCCGCCGGGTGGTTAATTAGTTCGGTTCAGTTCCCGTTGTGGTGCCGGCAGTGGTTTGATAAGTTGGAAGGCTTCATTAATTATCCTGCTCGTTTGTTGCCTCCTTTTGCCTCTTTTAATTGTTTATTAGTTTCTCACAAAAATTCGGCAGCATCTCCCCTTGACCCGGGGCGTAAGGGAGATAAAGGGAACGCGCCCACATGGAGTGGCGGAACCCGACAACTGGAGGTGGGCCCCCGGGGGAGCAACACCTTCATAGAGTCTCGGAAAACGTGAAGGAAAGGGGCTTGGGGTGAGGCCAAGAAGTGGGCTGCTGGGAGACTGAAAGGTGTGCCGCTGGGGGCCAAGGTGAGTGTGCCGCTGAGGGCTAATGGGGGGGGTGTGCCGCTGAGGGCCGATGGAGGTGTGCCGCTGAGGGCCCAAACAGGTGTGCCGCTGAGGGCCACAAAGAGTGTGCCGCTGGGGGCTGAACAAGGGAGCGTACCGCTGAAGGCAAACCAAAAAAAAAAGGGGTGTACCGGCCAGGGGGCGTGCCGGCCAGAGATGGCGGTGTGTGTACCGCTGAGGGTCAGAATGGGGTGTGCCGCTGAGGGCCAATATGTGTGTGCCGCTGAAGGCCAGTGGAGTGTACCGGCCGGAGGCCAAAAGGGCTTGCTGCTGAGGATGGAAAAGGTGTGCCGGCCAAGGGCCAGAAAGATGTATCGCTGGAGGATTAAAAGGGAGCCAAGTGTGTGGGCTGGGGGCTTGCAGGCGCTCTATGGAAAGAAGGGGAGCTCGAGGTCAAGGAAGGGTTGCTGGAAGTGAGTGAAGGACCCACAAGGCCAGGCTTCAAAGGGGAGGCCTCACATTGATACGGTGACTTGAAAGAAACCGGAGAAACAAAGAAAACAAACCACGCACCGCATGCGTTGTGAAGGCGAGAACAAGCCATCAGACATAGCAAGGAAGACCCAAGGAAGATGATTTTCTCATTCATGGGAAGCAAAAGGGGCCGGAGCCCTACACATACATTGCAAAAGAAAATGCCCACGACAAGGCTGTGGACTGAAAGAAATGAAAGAAAAAAACAGCACATGAGGGGGGAGGAATCGGCTACAAAGGAAAGCCCCTAACTCTCTCTCCCATTACATCGAGCTCTCTCTCTCTCTTACTCTTGCTTCTTCCCGGTGATCGCCGGAGGGAGCTCACGCCGAGATGCCTCTTCTTCTTTTCTCTCTTCTCCTCTTTGTCTATCTGTGGGTGTCTCTCCCTCTTTTTGCTCTCTCTTCTCTGTGTTTCTTCCTCCTTCCCTCCTCTTTCTTTGTTTGTCGAAGCCGGGGTCTTTTATACGCCCAGCCGCGGGAAGCCTTCCGAGCACCGCCGTTGAAGGCGGGAAGGTGGCCTCGTGATGATGGCCTTTGACCTGCCACGTCCTGGGTTGTCAGGGGGGGTAGCTCACGTGGCCCAATGGACGGTTGCCACCTCAGACGGCTCACTGCGCGCCAAGGAAGCGTAGGGCATGGGCTGCACGTCGTCTTGCCGTTGAAAAGCTTCACCGCTGTGCCGTTGACGGGCTGAACAGGCGTGCCGCTGGAGCCTCTGAGGGCGTGCTGCTGGAGGGCTTCAAATGGGCGTGCCGCTGGGGAGCCAAAAAGGCTTGCCGCTGAAGCCTCTGGAGGCTGTGCCGCTGAAGGACTTCAGGGCGTATCGCTGAAGACCCCTTCAGGGTGCACCGCTGAACAACCCAGTGGGCGTGCCGCTGAAGACCCCCCAGGGGGCGTGCCGTTGAAGGCCCTTTGGGGCGTGCCGTTGAAGGCCCTTTGGGGCGTGCCGTTGAAGGCCCTTTTGGGGCGTGCCGTTGAAGGCCCCTTGGGGCGTGTGTACCCGGGGCTGTTCTGAGCCCATTGGGGGCACGAGCCGTGGCCCGTTTGATTCTTTTTGAGGCCCACGAGCTGTGGGGCCTTTTGTGTTTGATTCCTCCGGGGTTTCTTCACTCGGCGCCGTTGCTGACGCGAGGCCGAGCAGGGTATCCAGGTATGCATTTTTTTGGTGTCCACAGATGGCCACTCCTTTAATATAGAATTGAGGTCCACAAGAACATCAAGTTTAATATAGAATTGAGGTCTACAAGAACATCATAACAATGTTGATATAGAGTTGGGGTTTACAAGAACATCATAACAATGTCATGCTTTACCCCGTTCATTAAGATAATTATCATATCATACACATGGCATGACATGAGGGCCGGTATACCATGTTTCTTTAGAGTGACATGGTAATCAAATAATTTAATGGGTTTTTATGGTACAACCTGCTCAGTCGGCCTTGAGGGAATCCAAGGCTCGAGGAGTCTTACGGAGGTCTCTATGACTAACTCGCTAGTCGAAAGGAACGGAATGTCCAATGGAGAGCTTGTATGTCACCGAGAATTGAGGGTAATGTTAAAACATCATGAAACGTGGGACTATATTCACGGAGTGGAAATATAGTGCCAATATATATATACATAAGTATGAAACCCTCGGATAACAGAAACAATGAAAAAACAATTTTACAGGAAAATAACGACTTTAGTTAAGTCATTAATCACGTAATTAACGCCTTACATAAGGGCGTTTCTTGAGCTTTTGACGACTCGTGAAGCAGTCGTCCAAACTATATTTCAATTTTTATAGAATTTCAATATTTCATAATTTTAACCAAAACGCGCCCTGGACAAGGGCGTTACCTCTCAATTAGCGCCCTGGTCTGGGGCGTCAGTTCAGTAGGAGACGACCTAGACAAGGTCGTGAATTCAAGAATTTACCAATTTTCAGATAATAAAATTTCAGGAAAAAGGGTACGTGATCATGACAGGAAAAATAGCAGGATTTCACAGGTATACTCATGCAATATATTAGATTCATGGTTACATAGATATTAAATTTTAAACGTGGATATTTATTAATTACATGTAATTGACGACTTCTGGGCAGGGCGTCAAAATAATAATTAGCGCCCTAATGTGGGTCGCTTCTTTAAATTAGCGCCCTTGCTGTAGACACGCCGTTTCTGACGTTACGATGAGTAAATCCCATGTTATACCGTAATGCCCTAAAGTGGCTTACATTTTATTTTATTTGAGTGATTTCCGTAATTGTGGTTAAATTACATTATTTTGTGAAAGGGAGAAAATTAAAATATGTGTACATATAAAATAAATAAAAAGAGAAAAAAATAAAATTCCCAAAAAAATGTGTGTAGTTGTGTTTACGTAAAAATAATATAATTGATTTTCTTTACTACATAAAATATAAATATATATATAAGTGATTAGTATATACATAATATATTTATTAAAAAGCAAAAAATATAATAATCATAAATAATATATATATAAAAAGAAGCAAAAATAAAAGAAACAAAACAAATAAAAATAAACAAGCATAAAAAATATAATAAAAGATAATTAGAAATAATATTCCCTACCCCATCGTATTCTCTCCCCATCTCTTTTTTTATTTCTATTTTCTTCCCTCTCTCTCACGTAACCCCCTCCGTCTCTTTCTTTCCCTCTCACTCTCACTGTTCTCACCCTCTCCACCATGACACACACACACACACACTCCCCCACTCCCCATCACTCTCCCTGTTCTTTCCCCCGTTCTCATGGCAACATGGCCATTTTCCTCCACCGTCTCCTTTTCTCTTTCTCTCTCTCTCTCTTGTGAAGCCTCCGGTCGAACTCCCCACCTCCTCTTTCCCACAGCCCGACCCCCTCTCATCATTCCCAGCCGAAGCCCCCACCGTCTCCATTGCACCCTCCGCTTTGCCACCTCCGGCCTCCACTCCCTACCGCTGCCCCTCTCCACCTCGACCTCCTCCGTACATGCGTCCTCCCCACGCCGGCCACCTCTCCCTCCTGTTAACGCCCATGGCAACTCCACCTCCACTACCCCCTGCACTTCCCACCTACACGCAGAGATCGTCGCCCAGTCGCCGGCCAACCTCCACCCTCACTCCCCTCGCATGCAAGCACCTCACCACCTCCACCTGCTAACCCCGCCCTGCATACATCATCCATCGCTCCATCGTCTTCACGCCCGCCGACTGCTACACGTCGTCGCAACGACCACCCCAACCCCCGGCTCCGTCTCCGTCATCGCGTCCGCGAACACCGCCGCACGTCGTCTCCGCCGGTCACCACCGGACGACCCTCTCGCCATCGCAACCACCGTTGCAACCTTGTCGTGAAGCTCCCAGTGCATGCGCCACAGCCGTCCACCTCCACGAATGCAGCCACTGTCTCCCCTCTCCCTCCTGTTAACGCCCATGGCAACACCCAGCTCCCCGTCGATGCCGTGACCACCCCGACAGCGCACCGGCCTCAACTCCACGAGCCTCCTCACCGTCGTCGCCGTTGCCACTCCTCCCGTGCAAACGTCAACGTCGCCACCGCAGCAACGTCCGCGAAGAGAACCCCCGAGCTCCCTCCACTGCTGCCGCTGCCGCCGGACGCCCCCTACATCGCCACCACGCATACACGTCGAGCTCCCCGGCAACTCACGCCGCTCCTCACTGCCGTCTTCATAGTGAAGCTACGCTCGCCGTCGGCAAGCCCTCCACCGCCGTTCACGTCCGCCTTGGCTACCACCTACACGCCGCGAACGCCCGTCCGAGCCCCCTCGTAGCCGCACGCCACCCTCACCGCCGTGGAGTCGCCTCCCACCTGCGCACGCCGCCCTCCACTTCACCGGCCCTGCACCCGCCGCCAGCAAGCTACCGCCCGCCGGCAACCACTGCCGTGGCCACCCCGCTCTCACCCCCCCCCCTCTCTATCTTCTTCCTCCCTCCACTCTCTCTCCCTCTCTCTGTCACTCTCGCCGCACCCCCCTCTCTATCTTCTCTCTCCCTCCCGCGTTCTCTCTCTCTCTCTCTTTGCTCCCTCTCTCTCTCGCGGGTTTCTCTCCCTCTCTCTCTCTCACGCGCTCTCTCTCTCTCCCTCTCTCTCACGCGCCCTCTCTCTCTCACGCGCTCTCTCTCTCTCCCTCTCTCTCCCTCTCTCTCACGCGCCCTCTCTCTTCCTCCACCCCCTCTCTCTTCATTTGTTTTATTTTTTTATTCTCTCCTCTCTCTTCTCTTCCCCCTCTCTCTTTTCTCTGTCGCATCCCCCCCTCTCTCTTTTCTCTCCCTCTTTCTCTCTCTCTCAACCGCTCTCTCTTTCTCTCTCTCCCTCTCCATCTCGTTCTCTCTCTCTCTCCCTCTCGATCTCTCTTTTTTTTTTAATCATCTCCCCCACTCTCAATCGCTCTCTCTTTCGTCCTCCCACTCTCTTCTCTTCTCTCTCTCGATCTCTCTCTCCTCTCTACGTCTCATTCTCTCTCTTTTTTTTAATTTTTTTTATTATTCTCTCTCTCTTTCTCTCTCCCCTCGTACCCCCTCTCTTTCCCTCTCTTCGTCTCTCCCTCCCATATATATATATATATATATATATATATATATATATTATCCTATCTCTTTTTCTTTTTTTCTTTTTTTTTATTTTCTTTTAAGTTTACATCCTCTCTCTTCTAAATAAATTTAAAAAAAAATAAAAAAAATTAATTTTCCTCTCTCCTTTTCTTTCTCTCAAATTCTTGTTCTTTCATTCTGACCAGTTTACGTATATGTTTATACACATTTGTATTTATGAATATGTTAAATACCTTTAAGATGTTTAATATGTTTATATATATGTTTATATAAAAATACTTATCATTCCCATGTATACGCTTGTGTTTGTGTTCTTCATCTAAGCAGTCCCTGGAGTCCGCTCAGAAGCTCTTTAGTCGTACTGTGTTCGTGCCGTTGAAGCCCTTCTTAAAGCTCGTCGCCGGTCTTTCCCGATAAACTTTTCTCCCCCTTATTTTTAATCAGTCAGTTAATTACATCGCATGCATCGTTTAACATATGTGCCATGCCTTTCTCTCTGAGAGGGCCTAGCTGGTGAGTGTCTTTGTGTTTGTGCATTTCATCATGTCATTCTCCCACCCTTTTAGTTCTAAAGGGGTTTTAAACACACCAACCAGGTACGTATTCATTTATGTTATTTACCATTTTATTATCTAAGGATTGGTACTATACCCCGGTCATTCTCATTTAGTTATTTTATTCTCTGTTTGTTCCTTGTGTAGGGGTAACCAGTTAAAAGCCCTCTTCTTCGGCCTGTCGAAAGAAGAGGAAGTTGGAGCCCGCATAACCCCGTTTCAAAGGCGAAAGCGATCAATCTGTTCGGGACCCTCGGTCCCTGGCGATCACAAAATTCCTAACGCGCGCTTCCTTAACTTTCTTTATTGTTAATAACACCCGCGGAGAGTTACTTCCCGCAGTGGTTATCTTCTCCTGTCTTTGGCCTCACCCGCACGGAGGATTATTCCCCGCGGCGGTTTCTGTCGTTTACTTTCTGTATATTTAACTCCTAACTGGTGCGGTGGGTCACCTCCCGCGACCATTTTAATTTCAACATTTTATTTTCTGCACTTTACTTTCTAATTCCTAACTATTTAATTTCAACATCCCCCTATCGTCGCTTTAAAAACCCCGTGGAGATCAACATCTCGCGGCGGTTTATTTGATCCCTTTTTCCTTTCCTGTCACATATACTTATATTATAGTAAAGACCCCTCAGAGGCCATAGTCTCGTGGTGGTTTATATATATATATATATATATATTATTTATATTATTTATGTCATATTAAAGACCCCTCAGAGGCCACAGTCTCGTGGTAGTTTGTATATATATATACTTATACTTATTATTTATGTTACAGTAAAAACCCTGCAGAGGCCACAGTCTCGTGGTGGTTTATATATTTATATACTTATATTTATTATCTATATTATAGTAAAAACCCCGCAGAGGCCAATGTCTCGTGGTGGTGTATATATATATTTATATTTATTATTTATAATGCATTAAAAACCCCGCAGAGGCCAATGTCTCGTGGTGGTTTATATATATACTTTTATTTATTATTTATATTGCATTAAAAATCCCGTAAGGCCAATGTCTCGCGGTGGTTTCTATATGTACATATATTAATTACTGCTCATATTGCAATATTGTTGTTAAAACCCCGCAAAGACCAATGTCCTGCGGTGGTGTGCCTTTATTCATATTGTTCTTGTAACTGTTCGAGGAGTGATATATCGTTACAATTTCTGAGTCTACGTGTCTTCCCGTCTGTCAAATTCTATTACGTAGAGTCCCAGGACTCGATTTCGGTATCTGAAAAGCTGCTCTCGGAACGGTAGGTCACGCCTACCGGGAAGGGGTTCAGTTTGCGCGAGAGGGTCTTCGGACCCCTATCTCCGCCATGTACCGGAGTTCGGCCAGTCTAAGTTCTCTCTGTCTCCATTAGAGTGTCATCTGTAGGTGTACTTGTCCACCGTTCTTTCATATCCCCTATAGCGCGCGTTTCATTGTTTGTCCTCATTTCTTTCACCCTTTATTACTCAGAGAGGGAAAAACCCCATCTCTCTCTCTCAGTCCACCACGTGACGCGTTCACATCTCTGGCGATCACGGTGGGACCTGCTTTTTACTTTTTTGGTTACCCACAAGCTTTCGGCACCCACGTGTGCCCCTCCTTTTGACACCCACGCGTGTCCCTCCTTTCGGCACCCACGTGTGCCCTTCCCTATTGCGCCCACGCGCGCTCACTCCCCTCCTGCACCTCGTGCACTCCCCCGGTCCTTTGTGGTTACTTGAGAGGATAACGTTGTCTCGTGCACCACGTGCATTTCCCCTACCATTCGGCACCCACGTGTGCCCCTACCATTCGGCACCCACGTGTGCCCTCCCTACCATTCGGCCCCCACGTGTGCCCCTACCATTCGGCACCCACGTGTGCCCCTACCATTCGGCACCCACGTGTGCCCCTTCTCCTTCATTCGGCACCCTCGTGTGCCCCGCCTCCTTGTTCCCCTCTATTTGGCATCCTCGTGCCCCTCCTTGTTGCACCCACGTGCGCTACGTCATTCCCCTCGTGCACTACGTGCACCCTTAGAGCCCCTTTCTCTTTTTTTTCAAGTGATATACGTGTCTCGGAAAGAGGAACGGTTGTATCCTACTCCATCTATTTATTGCTTTTATATCTCTGTTATATTATTGTGATTATCTCTGTTCTATTTGTGTGTTTATCTCTGGTATTTGTGTGTTATACATCTTTTATTCAGCACTGCATTTCATGCATTTACCCCTTTTCTTTTCTTTCTTTTACTTATTTAAGGATTAGCCTCTCTCGGTGAAGGAAGGACTCTCCGTTGGGAATTCCTCTCGACGGACTAGGATCTCCTCCATTGGGACCTCCGTAAGTCCCCGACAGCGAAGGATTCCCTCTTCGTTCACTGGGTTGGTTGTACCACTGAAGTACCCCGGAGTTAGTTACCTATTCGTGGTGAGACGAGTGCCCCTAACTGACACGGCGGTAAAACAAAGTGCAATTAGGGTCCCTCCTACTAAGTGTGAATTTTATATTTGTTAAAATCAAAACAAAAAAGAAAAATAAAAATAAAAAAATTAAGTAAATCAAAACACAAAAAAAAAGGTTAAACCAAAAATAAAAAAATGGCGTAAGATCATCCACTTGTCTGTTAATCTCTGATACTTGTTTGCTAGTGTATGCATTTACGTTCTGGTAAAATTACAGGAATGGCTCACGACTCTTCCGAAGAGAATCAATTAGGTCGTGGTCAGTCAGCTGACCCACGGGTCCACGCAATGGACTCAGGCCCCTCCCGCGACACCTCACAAGAGGTCCCCGTTGTTCCACGGGAGGTAGCTCCACCCCATGATATCTTTTCCCTTTTGGGTGTCCTCGCTAGTACACAGCTCAGCCCTGAGCAACTTCTGGCCTTTCAGGCCATTTTAAAGGGGAAGTCTGTTTCTCCCCCTCCTCAGGAGTCAACTCCGGCTCCCACATCCTACCAACAGCCGCTCCAGGCTACTACATCTCCATCACATGTATATGTCGCTCCTTCTTCACTTCAAGGACAGGCGAGCCAACAGCCCGCCTCTCACCAATTCCCCCCTCTACAGTCTCAAACCCCTGCCATCCCTCATACGGTACCCCAAGCGGGTCCGTCCACTGGTGGGCCACCATACCCATCTGGTTCAGGGTTCCCTTCTCAGGTCCCTATAAGGCCTTCTCAGCCTCAATGGCAGGCCCCACTTTCACCTGCCGAGGAGCTCACTCAGTCCCTCCTCAACAAATACACTGAAATGAACGAGGAGTTCCGAAATTTCAAGAAAGAGGCACATGGGAAGTCTGTCCCTGACATTTCCCTGCCAAATCTCCCCATATTTCATCTTCCTCCCTCCGAAATGCCTACATACTGTAGGTATAACGGCACGGGAAATCCTTATATTCACATCAAGGATTTTATGTATGAATCTTCCTCATGGCAGAACGATCCAAAATCCCTGACTTACCTTTTTCGGAAATCATTGGATGGTCCCGCCCTAGAATGGTTCTATTCACTAGAACCGAGTGAGGCTGGAGATTTTGAAATTGTCAAAGCCAAATTCATACAGAAGTACCGGGATAGGGTCGGTCCCTCCCTTTCTATCACCGACCTAGTTGCTGAGAAAATGAGGTCAGATGAGGATTTTGTCCAGTATGCTGATAGGTGGAGGTCTCTGGCCGATAAAATAAAGGATACCCTTTCAGAACCCGAGCAAGTCAAGATGATTGTGTCTAATGCAACCCCGCAGTTTAGACACATTTTAGCCATGAATTAGCTTACCACGATGGAGGAACTTTATGAGAGGGCTCGGTATATCCAGACCCAATTAAAAGATTCCCCCGTCATGCACATGTTTGAACCTCCAAAGTTAAGGGTGTTTAAGAAGACGAGCACTGGTGTCCAAGGAGGAACAACTGAGGGAGTCGTCATAAATGAGCAAGTGAGTGTGCTTGGCAGCCCCAACCAACCAGTTAACCCAAGGCCTCCTCAGGTTTCACGACCTCCCTTTCAACAAGGTCCACCTCTTTATCGTCCTCCACCCCAAAATAACCCCCTTCAAAACAACATGCCTCAACCCTTTCATCCCCAACAACAACAACAACCACAACCTCAGTATCACCAAGTTCCACCCCCAGGAAATTACGGCCCACCACAACAACGGATGAGGCCCATTGGACCCAAAAGAGCCCATTATCCACCATTGCCCGAGGTATTGCCAGATATTTTTAATGCCCTCATGGCTGCCAACCTACTTACTTTGCCCAAAGAAAAGTTTGCATGGCCCCCAAATACTGATACCTCCAGGTACTGTGTCTATCATAGACAGCCGGGTCATACGGTCGAGAATTGTTTCAACTTCAAAGATTACATTTACGACATGAATGATCTCGGTGAAATCGATTGGGATGAAATGAGGCGATGTATCGCCACCCTAAAGGCCAGGAGACCTCCGCCTAGGCCACAGTTGCCACAACAACCGCATCAACAACAACAGCCTCAGCAGGCCCCACAACAGTAGCCTAATATGGGCATCATCCATAACCCGCTTCCGGAGCACCAACAGCCCAACTACCAGGTTAATCCGATTTCCTCCTTCTCGGAAGTTGGAAGAGAGCAAACCTGTCATTTAGAAAGCACCTCTGTCCTTGCTACCAGTCATACCACCAATCAACCACCTCGCCTCCTTCGAACATCATCTTCTTACCATTCAACCCCCTCACAACCCCTATTTGGTCCTTCTCCCGTTCCGCAGCCATCACGCCCTCTTATTCGTACCCCTATCGTCAATTCACCGTTAGTCCATCACCAAAGGCCATCTCACACTCCTTTTTCATTCCGAAGTCCCTTGATCACTTCTTATTCCTCTAATTTACCATCTACCTCTGTCGCGCCTTTACCCCCGCCTTCTAATCTTTTTACCGCCCATTACTCGCATGACACACCATCCACCTCTATCCCCACTGAACCTCCTCCTCCACCGTTTAAATCTCTTATCAGTCACCATTCATTTGAGGTCCCCTCTACTTCCACTATACCCCCTCCATCATATAAACCCCTTATCGTCCATCATCCACCCCAAGTCACCTCCGTTTCTAATCTACCTCAACCATCTAAACCCCTTATCATCCGTGATTCACCCGAGACTCCTTCTACCTCTACTATACCTCCACCAAGCAAACCCCTAATCAAAACCCCTACACCCATCATAACCCCTATCCCACCAACCATTCCTCCATTATTACCCCTTAAACCCTTGTTAAAATCCACACCCAATATCATAGAGGTGCAACAAGACCCACAAGCAATGGTGCTCCGGAGTGGAAGGATGTTCCACCGGGTGTTTCCCCAGAATAGTCAAGCCCCTGAACAATCTCGGCCCGAGAAAGATAAGGAAGAGCAGTCAGAAGAGTCCATCCCTGGGACCCAGTATGACTTGTTGAAACATCTGGATAAGACGCCTGCCCGTATCTCCATCCTCGAGTTGATCAAAAGATCCACATCTCACCAAGAAGCTTTAAGGAAATATCTCCAAAAAGTCATGGTGAACGAGGATCTCCCTGTGGAGAAAATCTCGACAGTCCTGACGCCCACTGATACACAACCGCCTATCATGTTTCACAATCACGAGCTTGCCCCCAAGGAAGCTCGAAAATATGCGTTGTGTATTGCGGTGAAAATCAAAGGCATATCAGTGGATCCGTGCCTGGTGGACACGGGCGCGTCTATAAATGTGATTTCCCCGAGTACTCTCCAAGCATGTGGGGTTGATGAAGAACAACTCATGCCCTCCTCAATTACAGTCACGGCCTACGACAACAGTAAGAGGCCGCCAATGGGGATGATTGCCCTCAATGTAGAACTAGGTCATGTATCAGTCTTTACGGAATTTCATGTCCTTGATATGGATCCCACTTTCAAGGCTATACTAGGCCGTACCTACATTGAAGCTATGAATGCTGTACCATCCACCAATCATCAGTGGTTGAAATTTCCATACAAAGGATGGGTTATCAAGGTAATGAGCATGCCTCTCTGTTCTACGGTGGATGCCATCAACACCTCTTTGCCTTCGGTCTGGTCGACTCATCGGCCCATACTATCCTTGTTGGATGTGTATGACCCCTCCCGTGCCCCCTTCACACAACAAAAGCCATTCCCTATGTTAAACTCACGTCTCCCCCTCCGCTCCAAAGGATAGGAGATTATGAGAAATATTGGCTACCAAGATGACAAAGATTTAGGAGCACAACTGCAAGGAAGGCTGAGACCACTCCAAAAGATAAAGCCAATCCATAGATCTGGCTTTGGTTTTAAGGGGCCATTCGAATCAGACGGCAAACCCCTCACTTGGACCTTGTCCTCACATTTCAAAAAGGAGCCCATCGTCCAGATGGGAGATCCTCCACCGGAATCACCTGGGGGGTCACGGGATGTGTTTTTAGCTCAAGGATGTTCAAGGATCCCTAAAAAGGGAAAGATGCTTCACCTGGATTGTGAATGGTATAAATGGTTTGACATACCAGATATATCCATTGCACTGGAAAGAATGTTCTCTTCTTCACATCTAGAAGGCCCACTTTTGATTTCCGAAATGCCAGGGGACACCACCACACTTGCCAGAATGACAAACCCTCCTCGCCAAGAGGATGTTGTCATCGACGGGTCATCATCCGTCACCAATATTGTCACCGACGGCTTATTAGCCGTCATCTTTTCTATCCACATATCACAGCCTTTGTTGCTGTCTCCCTCCTGGGCCAGACAGTTGTCTGATGATCTTCCCAGGTCCCCTTCTTTACTCATATACCTACGTGGGTTTCTTAACTCACGCCAGGTTTTCAATCACGATCTGCTCTACGAGCTACACAACCCTCTAACTCTAATTCCCTTTTCACCTCCTCCAATTTCTTTTCACTGTTTTGTTATCAAAGATGAAAATGAAAAAAAAACGCCAATTCCACAACTCCTCAACAGCGCATTGTCTTTGAGGAAACCTCCTATATCTCCCACGAGTGTGCCCCGACTCACGGGCCACTCACTCAAGGTCCCCTGAGCGACCTTCTTTTCCCCTCATCTGAGGGGTCCTTCCCTGTACATTCTTCACCATCCCCTTCAGTTTCTTCTTCTTCTTCTGTAAATGTCAGTCTAGCTAGCAATAGTAAGTCAAGGGTAGTGCCTAAGAAGAAATCCAAGGGTAGGCAGATTCCCCGTCGATTCCTTTTGAATCTAGCCACCAGGTGTCAAGCCCTTCTAGCCATCCCCCAATTGCTAGAAAATCCCGTCCAACTGCCAGAAATAGAATGTGAGAATGATTGCATGATTGATGAAGGGTATGGGGTCTATGAACTCACTGACGAGGAATACCCCATTGAAGATGAGGATGAAGAATATGAGGATGCGGCCGACGCATATGCTAGTGGAATGAGCAGATTTGACGAGCCGTCAGCCGCTGTAGAAGAGTCTACCAAAGAGATTAACCTGGGAACTGAGGAAGACCCTAGGATTGTCCTCATAAGTGATAATTTACCATCATCTGAAGAAGAGGCACTAGTTAAGGTTCTTAAGGATTATAAGGACACGTTTGCATGGAGCTATGAGGATATGCCAGGATTGGATTCTACTCTGGTTGAGCATCGTCTCACCCTCAAACCAGGGTCCATCTCGGTAAAGCAACGGTTAAGACGTTTCCGCCCACAAATGGCTTTAAAAATGAAGGAAGAGGTCGACAAGCTCCACAAAGCTAGGTTCATAAGAGTCGTCCTTTATCCTCAGTGGGTCGCAAACATCGTCCCGGTCATGAAGAAAGATGGAAAGGTGAGAATTTGTATTGACTTCCGGGACCTTAACCGTGCGTGTCCGAAGGATGATTTCCCTTTGCCTCATATTGATGTGTTGATTGATAACACGGCAGCATATGAAACCCTTTCATTCATGGATGGATTTTCTGGATATAATCAAATCCGTCTGGCAGAAGAAGATCAGGAGAAAACTTCATTCACTACTCCCTGGGGAACTTATTGTTATGTGGTCATGCCATTTGGACTGAAGAACGCTGGAGCCACTTACCAAAGGGCTATGATGGCAATATTCCATGACATGATGCACATATATTTGGAGGTATATGTGGATGATTTGTTGATAAAATCTAAAACTAGGGCGGAACATCCCGAGGTCCTTGCAAAGGTGTTGCAAAGATCACGTGAATTCAATTTGAAAATGAATCCAAAAAAGTGCGTGTTTGGTGTATCATCGGGCAAGTTACTTGGCTTCATTGTGAGCAAAAGGGGTATTGAGATAGATCCCAACAAGGTTAAGGAAATTAGGGATATGCCACCCCCGAAGAATCTGAGAGAAGTTCGAGGATTAATCGGGAGGTTGCAGTTCATCCGCCGCTTTGTGTCGCAACACTCGCAAAGGTGCCGGCCCTTCTACGAGTTGACCAAAGCAGGGACCAAATTCTGTTGGGATTCTAAGTGTCAGAATGCTTTTGACGGATTAAAGGAATATCTGGCCAACCCGCCTGTTCTCACTCCACCTATTCCAGATAAGCCTTTGGTCCTATATATCTCAGTCCTAGACGACTCTGTGGGAGCCGTCCTGGCACAAATCAATGAGGAAGGCAAGGAACGGGCAACCTATTACTTGTCCAAACTCCTCAACCCCTGTGAGCGAAAGTATACTACCATGGAAAAGACCTGTGCCGCCCTCGTGTGGGTGGTACAGAAATTGAAACATTACTTTCTTGCTCACGAAGTCCACTTGATTGCTCGAATGAATCCTATCAAATTTCTCTTGGAAAAGTTTGTCCTTACTGATAGGCTAGCACGTTGGTAAAGTTTTCTATCTCAGTTTGACATCACCTATATTCAACAAAAGGCAATCAAAGGCTATGCTATAGCCGAGCATCTCGCTCATCACCCTCTCCCTAAGTTTGATCCTGTTCAATCAGAGTTTCCAGATGAGGAACTAATGTCCATTACCCAGTCTGATGATCCCATGTGGACATTATATTTTGATGGAGCTTTGAATTTCCAGGGGAGAGGTATTGGTATTGTTCTTTTGTCACCTGAAGGTGTCGCTATCCCAGAGGCATTCCAGCTCTCATTTCCAGTCACCAACAATGTGGCTGAATACGAGGCTCTTCTGGCAGGTCTGAACCTTGCCTATTCCTTCTGGGTCACTGAATTACGAGTCATAGGTGATAGTCAACTTATCCTTCGCCAAGTGCTCACCAAATATCGCACTCGCGATCCCAAGCTCAAGCCATATCAAGAGCTTACTGTTGCTTTCGCTAAGCTGTTCACTAAGTTGGTCTTTGTCCATGTTCCTCGCAATCAGAATATTTTGGCCGACGCCCTTGCGTCGTTGGCATCATCATTAAGGTTTCCTCTGGGCAGAAGGGCTCTGTCCGTTTCTATCCACAAGCTTCTCTTCCCTGCTATTCACAACCCTTCCTATTTAAGGGTTCAGGAGGAAATGTCAAAGATGGCTCAAGATAGAGAAGTTGTTGAAAAGAGGGAAATTATGTTGGTCGAATTGGAAGAAGAATTGGCTGATGAGGAGAAGCCATGGTTCTATGAGATTGTTAAATATTGCAAAGACCAGTCTTACCCTACAGAAGCAACAGCAGAAGATAAGAGGGCCATAAGGAGAGTTGCCCAAAGGTATACGGTGGTTGGAGGATTGCTGTACAAAAGAAGCCTCACTGGTGTTCTTCTGAGGTGTCTTGATGATGATGAGTCCTGGAAGTGTGTAGAGGAAGCACACTCAGGCGTGTGCGGTGGCCATGTGAACAGCCAAATGCTTGCTAAGAAGATCCTTCGGCAAGGCTTTTACTAGCCCACCATGGAAGAAGACTGTGCTGTCTATGTCCGTAGGTGTGTCAAGTGTCAACTTCACGCTGATAAGATCCATTCCCCATCTTCCTCTCTCCATCCAGTGTCCTCCCCATGGCCTTTCTCCATGTGGGCATTCGACATCATTGGTCCTCTTGGTGATCCCAACTCCCTCACCAAGCAAAAATCCTTCATCCTCACTACAACGGAGTACTTCACCAAATGGGCTGAAGCCGAAGCCTATGCAGAAGTCAAGGCATCCACAGTCTGCAAGTTCATCATGAAGAACATCATCGCCAGGTTCGGCATTCCAAGAACTATCATCACCGACAATGGGCCACAATTCATCTCTCAGGATCTTCAGGACCTCTGCCAAAGGTATAAAATTGTATTGCATCATTCGTCACCATATTATCCACAAGGTAATGGCCAAGCGGAGGCCACGAATAAAACACTGATCAAAATCATAAAGAAAACTTGTGAGTCTAGCAGATTCTCGGATTGGCCAGAGAAGCTTATCGAAGCTCTATGGGCTTATCGCACTTCCACCCGAACTTCCACTGGGCAAACTCCGTTCGCCCTCACTTACGGGATGGAGGCGGTAGTTCCATATGAGATTCTGATTCCCTCTCTGAGAGTACAATTGGATAAGGACCTTCCCCTCGACGAACGTCGTGATTCCCTCCTTGCCCAGTTGGAACTCTTAGACGAGAAACGTCTGGTTGCTGCCGAGCATGCTCGCGTCTACCAAAATAGACTCGCACGTTTTTACCAGAAGAAGGTTATTGAGAGAAAGTTTAAAGTTGGTGAAATTGTAGTAAAAAGAATTTTTGTAAAACCTGGCGGGTCGCGTTCTAAGCTCCAACCCAATTGGGAAGGACCATACGTGGTTCAGGCTGTGCATCCTGGCAACGCCTACAGGCTAGTCAATGCTGAAGGAGTTGAGTTATCCCACCATTGGAATAGGCTTTACCTTAAGAAGTATTACCCTTAGATAGGTGTACATACTGTCAAAGACAAAAAAAAATTGAAAACAAAAACAACAAAAAATGAAAAAATAATGAAAACCACAAAAATTTGTGTATAAAAATAAAAAAAAGAAAAGACCAAAAAAAAAATGAATGAAAGATTCAAAATGCTGATGCTTGGAGATCACCATGTAGTTAAGTCATTGCATTCAACCTCCATGTTAGGAAATGGCCCATTAAGACTTGGTAGGTCTCAGGTCTTGGTTTGCCAGAACCGTGGAGACCCCTGTCTGGCCAGTTCGGCCTATGCCCCCTCGAAAGAAGACAACATGAATGTAATATCCCGGACCTTTCGGATCCTTCTTCGTGGGTCCCGGATCTGGTTTTCGGAGTGTCCGGCTCTGTTGTGTTCGAAATTTCGTTTCGGACATCTTTCGTGTTCGGGTCGGCGCGATCCGGAGTTGTTTCGGAGGCCCGGAGGCGTTCCGCGGCTTTTCCGCGTGTGTTTTCCGATTCCCGGTGTGTGTTTCGGCTTTTCTCTTCGGACGCTCGTTGCGGGTGAACCGGGCTGTTCACACGGACACGAGTGGTACCGTTGCGATCGGTGCGTTCCGAGGATCGCGGGGGTGTGATTTCCTATTTTTTGGAATTTTATGGATTTTCCGGGTTTTTCTATAAAACCCTTTTTCTTTTCTCTCTCCCCCCACCATCTTCTTCTTCCTCCTTCCTCCTCCACCGTGTCTCCCTCCCTCTCCCTCTCTTCCTCCCGGTTGGCCACGGCGAGCTCCCCTTCGGCTGCAGACGGCGGCGGGGCAACGGCGCGGCGACGTGGGCGGCGGCGAGGCGGTCGTGGGGGCGTGCGGCAAGCGTGGGAAGCTTAAGGAAGAACGAGGGTTTTCAAGCGTTCTTCGCGATTCGTGGACGATCCGGCGGAGCATTCGCTCCATTGAGGTAGGGTGACGTTCCCTAGCTCTTCGCCGTTCTTTTCCGTGGTTTGTAGGCCGCGGGGAGGCCGAGAGAGGCATGTTTGGGCGTTTTTGGGGTTTTTCCATGTTTTGGGGTGAGCCGCCCGATCTATGGTTTTAGCCCATGATTCTATGTTTTGGTGGCTTAGATGCATGCTAGGGGTCCCCAGGGGTCTTCCCCCTTGTTTTCCCCCTCTCCGGTGGAGGTACGGGGGCGTGGTTGGTGTTTTTGGGGTTCTCCCGCCGTAGTGTACTCTGGGGCAAGCGACGGTCACTCCAGTGACCGTCACATGCTTGTAACGCCCCTAGAGGGGTGCGTTACTTCCCTGGGTGTTGGCCTTTGGGGTCGAGGGCTGTAACGGTCCTGCGACTGGCCGCCGTTTGCTAGTGACGGCCCTGGGCTGGGCCGTCACATGCTTTCGACCGTTGGGTTTTGACCGTTGGGGGTCAGGCCATGTAACGCACCGAGATAGGCGCGTTACATGCGTGTAACGCACTGGGGCAGGAGCGTTACTTCCTGTTGTCCCCCATGTGGATGGGCCAAGCGACGCACTGGGCCCAGCGCGTTACTTACAAGCGACGCGCTGGGGCAGGCGCGTCACTTCCCTTTCCATCCCGAGCGTGAGGGCCATGCGACGCGCTGGTCTAGGCGCGTCACATGCGAGTAACGCACTGAGCCCGACGCGTTGCTTGCAAGCGACGCGCCAGGGTAAGCGCGTTACTTTCCCTGTGGTTTTCGTGGGTGTGGGGTGCCATGTGACGCCCTGGCCTAGGTGCGCCGCTTCCAAGCGACGCACTAGGGTAGGCGCGTCGCTTCCCCCTACCCCCTGGCCGTGTGACGGTCCGCCTTAGACCGCTATTTCCAAGTGACGGCCCTAGAGTGGACCGCCATTTGGCAGTGACGGTCTGAGGGTAGACCGCCACTTCCTGTGTTGCCCCATGAGGGTGGCAACCTCGCTTTTCTCCGACCGTGGTCTCCGTGTGACGGGACTGGTGCGTGGGGTGATTCCCACACGTTGTCGGGCTTGGGTGTTGTTTTCCGTGACTCGAGAGTCTACTCCTTTAGCGACCCTCCACTAGTCGTAGCCCACCAGTGCGCGGTGCTGGTCTCACCTGGGAGTGGTGTACGGGCACCCACCTTTCGAGACGGTTTGTGGACCGGTTACCGTAGGCCCCTCGTCGGTAGCCAGAGTCCGGCTACGGGGGAAAACCGGTCAGAGGACCAGACCTAGTGACGCAAGGTCTGTGTGTGCACACGTGGTTGGGGGCGGTTGGACCCACGTCGACGGGCGTGACCCCAACTAGTTACTTGTTTGTGGTTACTTGTACGGTGTTTGCGCCTCGGGTAGGACCTACCATGTCAGGCGGTGCACCTGCGGTGCGGTATAAGACGTCAGGGGACGCTACCGGCTGTGCTTCTAGTGGGTGGTACTCCTGTCGAGTACGGAGTGTCAGACTGTCAGTCGTGTGTTTCCGACCTTCGGGTTTTGACGGTTCAACCGTTGAGTTTCAGTTTCCTCGTACCGTGGCACGTGTCTCGGTTTGCGTGCCGTTAGGGTCTAGTTCTGTAGAGTACAGGGCTTTCCTTTCCGAGGTACTTTCTACCGCTAGAGTAGTGGTTTCTCGTTTTTCGAGGTAGGGTTCGAGTGATCCCTACTGAGTCTTGTTCCGAGACTCATTCCCTGCGTGTTTTCACCGTGTTTCAGGTGAGGCGCCACCTTCGGGGAGCGCGTCAGGAGCGCAGCGAGCGTGGTGCGGGTGCCCAGCGGTAGTGCCAGAGGTCAGAGCCGGGGGATGCCCCGTGTAGCTGTACTTTCTTTCTTGTCACTGTACTAGTCGTGGACTACTGTTGCGTTGTTGTTATTTTATTGTGGACCATGTAAAATGTTATTCATTCCTGCTTAATATATAACTGTTTAATTTCTGCAATTATTTGTGATACTTGTGTAGTTTCCACACCATCCTTTTAACCCTTCCGAGTCTTCGGGCTCGTGGGTGGCGGTGCGAGTCTCGGGTTATCGGGCCTTCCCGGTAATCGGATTCTCGGGTCGTTACAGCTGGTATCAGAGCGCGGTTGTGGAATTACATGAGAATCATAGGTAATTGTAGTGGTCCACTAGTCCACAACGATGATGTACAGGTGACGCTGGCATGGGGCACCGCGTGTTTTATTCTGACCTTGCCGTTTCTGTGTTTCTGTCTTGTGCTTCAGGAGCGAGGATGGCGCCGAGGAGGAGTTCTCGCTCTCAGCAGGGGCAGTCGGCTGGAGGTCAGGAGATCCAGCAGGGGGTCCAGAGGGACCAGGAGGAGCATAGCAGAGTTCCGGGAGCTACCGAGGCCGAGGATGCTGCGAGAGTTCCGGGGGCCGAGGGTTTTCTCCGTGGCATGTACCATCTCATGGCTCAACAGTTCGGCAGAGAGGCCGGTGAGGGCTCGTCAGTCAGGGGTGGGCCAGGCCGAGCAGTGAGGGATTTCATGCAGTTCCATCCACCTTACTTTAACGGCCAGGCAGACCCTGATGCGGCTCGTGATTGGCTTGATGAGATGGAGCGGGTGTTCAGTTCAGCGAAGAGTGCTGCCGAGGACAGAGTGGTGTTGGCCTACAACCAGTTGCAGGGTACGGCTCGTAGGTGGTGGTCTTCCGAGTGGAAGACGTCCTTTCAGCTTCGTCCACTTGAGCAGATCGAGTGGGATGACTTTGTCAGTGCTTTCGAGCGTACGTACTGTCCAGACGTTGTTACTACGCAGCGGATGCGGGAGTTTCTGGAGCTGGTGCAGGGTGACATGTCCGTGCTGCAGTACAGGGCCCGATTTGTCGAGCTGGGTCGGTATGCACCTCATATCATGGAGCATGAGAGGGTGAGGACGACGCAGTTTGTGCAGGGCTTGAGGTTGGAGCTGAGGCACCATCTGATCGCGAATGGGGCCACTGATCTCGAGACGGCGTCTCGTGTTGCGATTTCCTTGGAGATGGATATGCAGAGGACTCGAGGACCGATCAGCCAGGGGCAGTCTGTGTCAGGTCGCAGCCAGCAGTCGGCTACTCAGCAGCAGGGTTCTTCAGTCTGCGTCGGGTGGTTCAGGAGTACCGGCATCGGCAGCTTCGGTGACAGGATCTGCGTCCTTCGGCTCGAAGGTCAAGAAGTTCTTGAAGAAGGGTCGCAGAAGAAGCACAAGGATCAGGGGCAGGCTTCATCGGGCAGTGTACAGCAGCCGTTCTCTTTGCAGCGACAGGGATCGGTGGGTGGATCGCGAGGACCTTGTCCACGGTGTAGTGGGACCCACCCAGGCAGGCAGTGCACGGCGCCGATCATCTGTTTTCGGTGTGACCAGCCAGGGCATATGGCGCGCGACTGTCCTCAGAGGCCGCTGCAGCAGCAGGTTCCCCAGCAGCAGCAGCAGCAGGGACAGTATCCGCCGCTACCCAGGTCAGCTAGTGTGGGAGGCAGGCAGAGAGCTCGTGGCCAGATCACGCACTTGACCAGGGCAGAGGCAGTAGCGTCGCAGCTCGTGGAAGGTACCGTTCAGATTTTGGGTTGTGCGGCTCGGGTTTTATTTGATTCTGGCGCGTCTCATTCGTTTATTTCGGAGGATTTCGCGTCGAGCGTCGAGGAGCCGGTGACCCAGTTGTCCTGTGATTTGGCTGTGGAGTTGCCTTCGGGTGACTTTATGGTCACTCCGTATTGCTTCGACCAGGTTCCGGTGTGGATCGATGGACGGAGTATGCCAGGCAGGTTGTATGCGTTGCAGCTTCGGGATTATGATGTGATTCTAGGCATGGATTGGCTCGAGACTCATAGAGCGGTGGTGGATTGTGGAATGAAGAGGGTCTACTTCCAGCATCCGAGCAAGAGGACCTTCTATTTCCAAGGTATCCGTTCCACCTCTTCTCGATTTCTTATCTCTGCTATTCGAGCCCGTCGATTGCTTGATTCAGGTTGCCAGGGTTTTCTCGCGTCAGTGGTTGTGTCTGACCGGATGGAGCCGAATGTCGAGGACATTGCGGTGGTGTGCGAGTTTCCCGATGTTTTTCCTGAGGAGTTGCCTGGATTACCTCCCCAGCGGGAGATCGATTTCGTGATCGAGGTTGTGCCTGGTACGGGACCTTTGGCGAAGGCTCCCTACCGTATGGCCCCCGCTGAGTTGAGGGAGTTGAGGGCGCAGTTGCAGGAGCTGTTGGCCAAGGGGTATATTCGTCCGAGCTTTTCCCCTTGGGGTGCGCCCGTGCTGTTTGTGAAGAAGAAGGACGGTAGTCTGCGGCTGTGCATTGACTATCGGCAGCTGAATGAAGTGACCGTTAAGAACAAGTATCCGTTGCCGCGGATTGATGATTTGTTCGACCAGCTGCAGTCTGCGCGAGTGTTCTCGCGGGTTGATTTGCGGTCCGGTTACTATCAGCTGAGAATTCGCGAGTCCGATGTGGAGAAGACTGCGTTCAGTACGAGGTACGGGCATTATGAGTTTCTGGTGATGCCGTTCGGGCTCACCAATGCCCCAGCAGCCTTCATGGACTTGATGCAGAGGGTGTTTCATCCGTATTTGGACCAGTTCGTGGTCATCTTCGTGGATGACATCCTTGTTTATTCGCAGTCTGCCGAGGAGCATGCGTACCATTTGGGTGTGGTGCTGCAGACGTTGCGAGATCACCAGTTGTATGCGAAGCTCAGCAAGTGCGAGTTTTGGCTCAGCGAGGTGCACTTTCTGGGGCACGTGATTTCTGGTGATGGCATTTCCGTGGATCCCGCCAAGGTCGAGGCCGTGATGCAGTGGCCGAGGCCGAGGTCGGTGACGGAGATCCGGAGTTTCTTGGGGCTTGCGGGTTATTATCGCCGGTTTATCCAGGATTTTTCCCGCATTGCGACCCCGATGACGAGGCTCACGCGGAAGGATGTGCCTTTTGTCTGGTCCGAGGAGTGTGAGCAGAGCTTTAGGGAACTGAAGAGATTGCTCACCTCGGCTCCGGTGTTGGTTTTGCCTTCTGGATCGGGAGGTTTTGTGGTGTGTACAGATGCTTCCGGCGTCGGATTGGGTGCTGTTCTGATGCAGCATGGTAGAGTGGTGGCTTATGCATCTCGGCAGCTAAAGCCCCATGAGGAGAACTACCCTACCCATGACCTTGAGTTGGCGGCAGTGATCTTCGCGTTGAAGATCTGGAGGCATTATCTGTACGGTGAGAAGTTCGAGGTGTTCACTGACCATCAGAGTTTGAGGTATGTGTTCTCGCAGAGAGATCTGAACCTCAGACAGAGGCGTTGGATGGAGTTCATGAAGGACTATGACTTCACCCTGTCTTATCAGCCGGGCAGGATGAATGTCGTCGCCGATGCCTTGAGTCGGAAGGTCGTGATCAGTGCCTTGATGTTGAGGAAGTGGAGGCTCTGGGAACAGGTGCCCGAAGTATCTTTCAGGCTCAAGATTCCCCAGGAGCCAGGGTTGGCAGTGCTTGCGAGTCTGACTGTCACTCCTGCTATCCGTCGTCAGGTGACAGAGGCTCAGCATGCGGACCCTGAGTTGCCCCGGATTTTGGCGATAGCTGATGTGGAGCTTGGCGAGGACGGTGCTGCGAGGTTTCGTGGCAGGCTGTACGTCCCAGGGGAGGAGCAGGTTCGTCGTGCGGTGTTACGCGAGGCTCATGGGAGCAGGTACACTGTGCACCCGGGTGCGACGAAGATGTATCGGAACTTGCGGAGGCAGTTCTGGTGGCCTGGCATGAAGAGAGATGTGGCCGAGTTTGTGGCCAGGTGCCTGATCTGTCAGCAAGTGAAGGCGGAGCATCAGCGACCAGGCGGTACTCTCCAGCCCTTGGATGTTCCTGCTTGGAAGTGGGACCATGTGACCACGGATTTTGTGGTGGGGTTGCCCAGAACCCCGACTGGGCAGGACAGTATTTGGTTGCTGGTGGATCGGCTGACGAAGGTGACGCGGTTGCTACCGGTCAAGGTCAGCTGGAGCGTGCCTAAGTTGGCTCGTCTTTATGTGGAGCGGATCGTTCCGTTGCATGGGGTTCCCATTTCGATCGTGTCGGATCGGGATCCGCGCTTCACTTCTGGATTCTGGAGGAGTTTCCAGCGAGCTCTTGGCACGGAGTTGGCATTTAGCTCGGCGTATCATCCACAGTCGGATGGTCAGTCTGAGAGGACCATTCAGACTTTGGAGGACATGCTGAGATCCTGCTGCCTGGAGTGGCAGGGGAGTTGGATTCATCACCTACCGTTGGTGGAGTTTGCCTATAACAACAGCTTTCATTCGAGCATCGGCATGGCTCCTATGAGGCTCTGTATGGGCGTCCTTGTCGGACTCCACTCGATTGGTTTGAGGTGGGTGAGCGTGTTTTGACGGGACCGGAATTGGTGCAGCAATGTGTGGATGTTGTGCACCTGGTTCGTCAGAACATGTTGGCGGCCCAGAGTCGGCAGAAGAGCTATGCTGACCGTAGGCGGCAGCCCCTCGAGTTCGCCGTGGGCGATCATGTGTTCTTGAGAGTTTCTCCGATGAAGGGGGTGACGCGGTTTGGACGGCGTGGGAAGCTGAGTCCCCGCTATATTGGTCCTTTCGCGATTGTGGGGCGCATCGGTGAGGTTGCTTACCGGTTACAGTTACCCTCTGAGTTGGCGTCGGTGCATGACGTGTTCCACGTCTCTATGTTGCGGAAGTATATGCCCGATGACTCTCATGTGCTCGAGTTTTCCGTTTGGCCTGAGGTGACTCCAGATCTTTCTCTCCCAGAGTTTCCGATCCGCGTGGAGGATAGGCGAGAGCAGCGCCTGCGGAACAAGGCTATTCCCTTGGTGAAGGTCGTGTGGCAACGACACTCTGGTGGTGAGGCTTCGTGGGAACGTGAGGACGAGATGCGTCAGCAGTTCCCGTACTTGTTTGAGTGAGTCTTCCTCTTCTTTCCCCTTGGGTTGTTCTCAATTTCGAGGACGAAATTCCTTAAGGGGGGAGGGCTGTAATATCCCGGACCTTTCGGATCCTTCTTCGTGGGTCCCGGATCTGGTTTTCGGAGTGTCCGGCTCTGTTGTGTTCGAAATTTCGTTTCGGACATCTTTCGTGTTCGGGTCGGCGCGATCCGGAGTTGTTTCGGAGGCCCGGAGGCGTTCCGCGGCTTTTCCGCGTGTGTTTTCCGATTCCCGGTGTGTGTTTCGGCTTTTCTCTTCGGACGCTCGTTGCGGGTGAACCGGGCTGTTCACACGGACACGAGTGGTACCGTTGCGATCGGTGCGTTCCGAGGATCGCGGGGGTGTGATTTCCTATTTTTTGGAATTTTACGGATTTTCCGGGTTTTTCTATAAAACCCTTTTTCTTTTCTCTCTCCCCCCACCATCTTCTTCTTCCTCCTTCCTCCTCCACCGTGTCTCCCTCCCTCTCCCTCTCTTCCTCCCGGTTGGCCACGGCGAGCTCCCCTTCGGCTGCAGACGGCGGCGGGGCAACGGCGCGGCGACGTGGGCGGCGGCGAGGCGGTCGTGGGGGCGTGCGGCAAGCGTGGGAAGCTTAAGGAAGAACGAGGGTTTTCAAGCGTTCTTCGCGATTCGTGGACGATCCGGCGGAGCATTCGCTCCATTGAGGTAGGGTGACGTTCCCTAGCTCTTCGCCGTTCTTTTCCGTGGTTTGTAGGCCGCGGGGAGGCCGAGAGAGGCATGTTTGGGCGTTTTTGGGGTTTTTCCATGTTTTGGGGTGAGCCGCCCGATCTATGGTTTTAGCCCATGATTCTATGTTTTGGTGGCTTAGATGCATGCTAGGGGTCCCCAGGGGTCTTCCCCCTTGTTTTCCCCCTCTCCGGTGGAGGTACGGGGGCGTGGTTGGTGTTTTTGGGGTTCTCCCGCCGTAGTGTACTCTGGGGCAAGCGACGGTCACTCCAGTGACCGTCACATGCTTGTAACGCCCCTAGAGGGGTGCGTTACTTCCCTGGGTGTTGGCCTTTGGGGTCGAGGGCTGTAACGGTCCTGCGACTGGCCGCCGTTTGCTAGTGACGGCCCTGGGCTGGGCCGTCACATGCTTTCGACCGTTGGGTTTTGACCGTTGGGGGTCAGGCCATGTAACGCACCGAGATAGGCGCGTTACATGCGTGTAACGCACTGGGGCAGGAGCGTTACTTCCTGTTGTCCCCCATGTGGATGGGCCAAGCGACGCACTGGGCCCAGCGCGTTACTTACAAGCGACGCGCTGGGGCAGGCGCGTCACTTCCCTTTCCATCCCGAGCGTGAGGGCCATGCGACGCGCTGGTCTAGGCGCGTCACATGCGAGTAACGCACTGAGCCCGACGCGTTGCTTGCAAGCGACGCGCCAGGGTAAGCGCGTTACTTTCCCTGTGGTTTTCGTGGGTGTGGGGTGCCATGTGACGCCCTGGCCTAGGTGCGCCGCTTCCAAGCGACGCACTAGGGTAGGCGCGTCGCTTCCCCCTACCCCCTAGCCGTGTGACGGTCCGCCTTAGACCGCTATTTCCAAGTGACGGCCCTAGAGTGGACCGCCATTTGGCAGTGACGGTCTGAGGGTAGACCGCCACTTCCTGTGTTGCCCCATGAGGGTGGCAACCTCGCTTTTCTCCGACCGTGGTCTCCGTGTGACGGGACTGGTGCGTGGGGTGATTCCCACACGTTGTCGGGCTTGGGTGTTGTTTTCCGTGACTCGAGAGTCTACTCCTTTAGCGACCCTCCACTAGTCGTAGCCCACCAGTGCGCGGTGCTGGTCTCACCTGGGAGTGGTGTACGGGCACCCACCTTTCGAGACGGTTTGTGGACCGGTTACCGTAGGCCCCTCGTCGGTAGCCAGAGTCCGGCTACGGGGGAAAACCGGTCAGAGGACCAGACCTAGTGACGCAAGGTCTGTGTGTGCACACGTGGTTGGGGGCGGTTGGACCCACGTCGACGGGCGTGACCCCAGCTAGTACTTGTTTGTGGTTACTTGTACGGTGTTTGCGCCTCGGGTAGGACCTACCATGTCAGGCGGTGCACCTGCGGTGCGGTATAAGACGTCAGGGGACGCTACCGGCTGTGCTTCTAGTGGGTGGTACTCCTGTCGAGTACGGAGTGTCAGACTGTCAGTCGTGTGTTTCCGACCTTCGGGTTTTGACGGTTCAACCGTTGAGTTTCAGTTTCTCGTACCGTGGCACGTGTCTCGGTTTACGTGCCGTTAGGGTCTAGTTCTGTAGAGTACAGGGCTTTCCTTTCCGAGATACTTTCTACCGCTAGAGTAGTGGTTTCTCGTTTTTCGAGGTAGGGTTCGAGTGATCCCTACTGAGTCTTGTTCCGAGACTCATTCCCTGCGTGTTTTCACCGTGTTTCAGGTGAGGCGCCACCTTCGGGGAGCGCGTCAGGAGCGCAGCGTGGTGCGGGTGCCCAGCGGTAGTGCCGGAGGTCAGAGCCGGGGGATGCCCCGTGTAGCTGTACTTTCCTTTCTTGTCACTGTACTAGTCGTGGACTATTGTTATTGTGTTATTTTCTGTTGTGGACCATGTAAAATGTTATTCTATTATAACTGTTTAATTTCTGCAATTATTTGTGATACTTGTGTAGTCTCCACACCATCCTTTTAACCCTTCCGAGTCTTCGGGCTCGTGGGTGGCGGTGCGAGTCTCGGGTTATCGGGCCTTCCCGGTAATCGGATTCTCGGGTCGTTACAATGAATGCACATCTGTGTTATAAAAATTGATAGCATCGCTTATGGTAGGGCATCACTCAAAAGGTCTCCAAGAAACCTTAAATCTTTGTTCTCTTCTTCTCGACCGAGTGAGATAGTCGGCGCCCTTAAAACGCTGAGCATGGGAAACATCAACACGACCCCTAGGGTGAGAGTAGGATCCAATTCTTCGAGCATGAATCAGAGCACGAGAAGAGGGCAGTGTCCCCGCAGGCATCCAAGAGGGATTAATGTCAAAATACTATGTCCCTCGCAAAAAATCCATCAAAAGAATCAGCAAAAGAAAAGTAAAAAATCAAAGTTAAAGAAAGGCATGGTCGTAACCGTGCCTGATTCCACTAAATGAAACCCCTTTGACTGAAAGTCAAATTACACAAAAGGGGGTCACGAGATGTAAATGCTCGAGAGTTAGTCCGAAGTTGCCCGAAAGGGGAAGTCAAGTGTGCCTCTATTGACTCGCCGGGTTAGCAGTTTTGCCGGTCCTCTCAGGAGGTTTACCCCCAATACTCTTCCTCCTTCCCCTGAAGATAAAGGCTAAATGGAGTATCCAAAGGGTGAAACCCCCCAAGGCTTGTGACTTTGTTTTAACACAAGCATACGGTTGTCCATTTTGAAAGCAGAAGTCATTGTCGTGAAGGAGTCTCCGTGTTTCTGGCTGGTCAAGACCTTTATCTACCACCTTAATGTCTTCTTAGTTTAACCTCGGGCTTAGACCAATGCAAGCGCGTCACCTATAGGTGCGACGGCGTCTGATTCCGGGTCAGCGTCGCGCGGTTGGTCATTTGGGTTCCAGGGTGTTCCATTACATACCATCTAGAGTTGTGAGGAAATAGACCCGGGTCGGGCAAATCATTTACCTCGAACATTTTTTGGGTGAATCCCTGTGGTCGGAAGCAACTGGGAGCCTAAGCATGGCATGACGGTATTGTCATCAGGATAAGTCTTAGCCGGCGGAATTATCATTCGAGGAGTCTAGAGGCCCAAATCAACCTAGATGTGCGCTTAGGATACCTGGGAGGTTACCAAGAAACCCTCGTCCTCGTGCAACTTACATGTTATATGGGTTGGTCATCATGCATTAGTAAAAAATAAAAAAATAATAAATAAGCCAAAAAAAATGACAAAATCAAAAAAAATCCAAAAAAAAGGGGGGAGAAAAATGTATATGCACAAAAAATGGAAATGTAAAAGACCAAAAATAATAATAAACAAACAACAAAACACAAAAAATTAATATACACCTACAACAAACAAAGATCACATCTTTGCATGATCGCATTTGTATGCAGCATTCATTTTAATTTCTCGTTTGCATCCGTGTGCTTGCCTGTTGCATTCATCATCATCTTTTGTCAGTGCCTTTGTTAATAAGGACTTGCCCCTTGACTCGTTATCAAGGATAGTTCAAAACTTCGTTTGCTTGTTGAGCAAGGGGCAAGTCAGAGCAGAAATACTGACTTGTTTGCTTAGGTGTGTGCAGGAATTCGAAAGCTCAGGAAGAAGCAGAGAATCAAACACAAAACACTTTATTTCACTTCTATTCAAAATAAAAATAAACAACAAAGAGATTACATCAGATTTCACCTTCTCTCTCCACATTACTTGTCCCGCCACCCTCCGGACGAGACACTCTTGAGGGGGCTATCCAATCATGGAATGCGGTCCTTCTAGCGCCTTGTGGGCCTCTTTCTATCTCTACTCCCCGGCGCCGATCTGCGGGGGCACCAAAGAAGCTGCTGACACGAAAGTCACGCTCTCGTGCTCTTCGGTAGCGTTCCTCACCGTTCTTTAGCCACTGCTCGGCGAGGCCGAGACTGGTCTTCAATTCAAATAATTGGGCCTCCAGGGCCCTCTTCTCCTCTTTCTCGGCCGACCTCTTGGCCTTCTCTCTTTCCTTGGCCTTTTCCCTCTCAGCACGTTCTCTCGCTCTGTCTTCCCTCTCCAGCTGAAGGGTGATCCTCAGCTCTATAGCGTCCCTAGAAAAGTCGTCACCTGGACGACGCTGCAGTTCCTCTTCTAGCTCGGCTATTCTAGCTTCTTTCTGGGCGGCATGTGCGAGTGCCTCCTCCGTTTCTTTCTCATGCCAGACGTTTCATCTCAGGCTTCTGGTAACGCTTGAACAAGGGATATTAAATGGTGAGGCTCTCACCTGTACAGAAAGCATCCCTTCTGCTTCCACAGCCCACTGTGTGGCATGAGCAAGTTGCTCGTGTAGTGAATCTAACTCTGAAGTGGGAATCCATAGACTGGAAGAAACGCCATCTGCCCCCATTGCCGATGAAACTACATCGAGCTGGGCACGCTGCGTACACATACGAGAGGTGACAGTTAAATGGTTAACGCCATGAATTTCAAATCATGTCAGGAGCATGTATATATACACTTACTGATGAACCCAGAGCCGCTCGGGTATCAGTTAACTCTTGCTCCGTGTCCGCCAAACGAGCTCGTAAGTTCGTTATTATGGTGTCACGGGCATCCTACAACCATGGCTCTTGAGTTCACAAATAAAAATAAAAAAAAATGGAAATTATAAAAGACAAAAAAATGGTGTTTTACTTTACCTCTATAAGCCCTCCAAGCTGGAGCCTCTCCGCATACATTGCCCTATAGAGCCGTAGGTAATCTTCACTGTCTTGCGCTTGTGATTCCAGGAGCGTGCCACCCCGCTGCCAGTCTTCATACTGTTCGGGGAAGCGCACCCTCCAATCAACGCAGGTTGCCGGCCCACGCGTCTTCTTCCCGACGCTGGGTGAGGAGGTTATATCCACCCATTCCTGGGCAAGCCTGAGGGTTCTCATGACTAATCGTAGCCTTAGAGGCTCAATTTCATTCAAGCAATGGAGCCAGAGGTCCCGTCCGAATCGGGCCCGGCTTCCGATTACCCATGGCTGGTCGACATCAACCATATTCAAGTAAGGCCTCCAGTTCACCTATGTTGGGTTGTACATATCTTCTTAGTTATTCAAAAATATAAATAATAATAAATAATAATTAAAAAAATATATAAAAAGAGAAAAAAGTATCCTACCATCGATGCAGGGAACTCTTGCAGCTCCCGTCTCGATACCATCAGCTGGTAGGATAATGGTGCTGTACTCATGATGGGTTGCCACCGCCTAGCCAACGGGATCGTCACTGGCTGACAGTGTCGAGCTCTCCCCATTGGAATATAATAGTAGCTCCACAGCTACACCATCATGTGTCATTGGCACCAACAAATACAAGAAAAAAGCATAAAACGAAAACCAAAAAAAAATAATTTTTACCTGGATGAAGGGCGTAAACCCATTTATTGTCACCTCTCGGCCTGTCCTTTGCGACAGACCTGTAAATAGATGTGCCAGCACGGTAGCTCCCCAGGCGTACTGTCATACTCTCTCCAAATCTACGAGCAGCTCCAAGAAGCGGCAGTGTATGTTGTCTCCCTTGGAGCCCAATAGTAGCCTACCCAGCAGAAAGAGGAGGAACCTCCTCAGGTCCATGTTGGTCCTCTCCCAGTTGCTGGCATCTGCACAGTATACAGCACGGGCACCTCTCTCTGCCCTTTCCATAAATTCCTCCAAGGACTCATCATCCCGTGGACGGATGTCAGTAAGCCCTAACACCTCCATGATCGATGTCTTGGCTACTGACATGTTCTTCCGTCCATCGAGTTCCAGTCCTAACAGTTTCTGGGCACCTTCTCGGTAATCTGCATAAGTGACGCCGGTCACTGCCTCTCCATCCACTTTGAGACCCGTAATGCGGACCATATCTTCCAAACTGGGCACCATGTGCCCCCAAGGCATCAGGAATGCCCGACTCGCCGGATCCCATCTTTCATGTAATGCTTGGATCAGGGCAAGGTCGAGCTTTATCGGCTCGATTCGGAGGAAGGCACCGAACCCCATCACATCTAGCCTGGCCTTTTGGAAGTCCGGGAGACCTCGATATGCTGCCACTACCAGCTCCCACGAGATGTGCGAGCGCATCATGCTCTGCACACATACAAGAGGTGAAAAGGGGAGCATTGCTAAGCAAGAAAGGAGAAGAAAAGGATGAAGGAAGGAAACCAAAGAAGCCACTTACAAGCTGTGATCGGGTCCTCTCACTCAGTTGTCCTTCAACTTCTGAGAGTCTCCTGGAACTGCTACCTGATCTGCTCCTCTTCGAGGAGCGGGAAGACTCACCTTCTGCTCTAAAGCTGGATTCACCCTCCATCCTGAAAAAAGTGAGCAACACTCGCAACCTCCCTTCCTTACAAATTTGCACTCCTCAAGTCTGCTCTCAGGACTTCGGTGTTTCCAAGTTGAGCGAAAGGGGAGGTATTTATAGGATTGGAAAGAAGGTGGTCTGGATCTATCACCATTACCCCAGCAACGTCCTTTACGACAAGTCACCCTCTCTTTACTCTCGCATGTCACTCTGCCATCTGGAGTGATCAATTTGGAGGCGTGATTTGTTGACTTGCCCTCCCCATGCGGTCTAAAGATTCCCCGTGTTTATTGTCCTGTTGCGACTACTGCTAGCGCAAAGAAGAAAGTGGGGGACATTTATACGGGAAAACAGGACCAGGGATCGACGTTGTTGAAATTGGTGGTAGATTCCTTTGAAAGTCATGGCCACGGTACACTCGCGTGCCACTTTGCCATGTGAAGTAAATGGAGCAGAGCTGTGATTTGTTGACCCGCCACTCCTATTCGGTCTAAAGATTCCGCGTGTCCCTTGTCCTATTGCGACTACTTTTAGCGCAAACAAGGAAATAAGGGACATTCACGTGGGAAAAGAGCACCACGGGCCGATATTGTTGAAATCCGTGGATGATCCCCTTGAAAATCATGGCTATGGTGAGTCACCGCCCCGTGTTTTAAGGAATCTCGTCGAGCATACTGTGCGAGAACCCATGTGTTGGAGAAGAGGCGTAGAGCAGAAGGAACATATCCAGGGCGAACCAGTCATGTTCAAACCAAGCTATTTCACTCACACATCTATATAAGGGTTTGTGCCCGTCATGAGAAGGGAGTGAGTGAACAAGCCACTCACTAACCCTCATCACCCTCCTGGTCGCTTCTCTTCTCTCTCCCAAGGTAAGAAGTCCTTCGGAGGCCTTCTATAGTTCGTGACGCAGCAATCGCTTTGTCGCGCCGTGCGTTCCCACCTGCTTTTCGGCCGTGCTCCTCGCCGTCCTCCTGTCTCTCTCGCGACCCTGATGGTTGCGAAGTTCTCGAAGCCGAGGTCGCTGGCTGAGCTGCCCTCTACTTTGTCACTGGAGACTCTATCAGCTCCTGGAATTCCTCCACCGTGAGCTCCAACTCTCCTCTAATCTGCAGAGATCCTGAGGGAATGACGTGTCTGAATCTTCTTTCTCCCGGAGCTCCGTCACTCGGGACTTTAGTGCATTTCTCTCGTCCCAATCATGGTGCCGCTTTGCCTCTCTCTCTCTCTGCCTGCATCTCACCTTGCCAGCTGAAGAGAAACTCTCAGCTCCAGGACGTTTTGGGCAGTTCCTCAATGATGTATCGTCGTCACTCCTCCTCCGGCTTTGTTGTTCGGGCACCACGCTCTGTTCAAGTGACGCGCTCCTTCTCTGCTCAGACCGCATGAGCTAGCCCGCCTTGGGTTTCTACCGCTTTCTCGATCCAATCATCCCACATGGTCAGAAGAAGTGAGTGAAGTGTGTAGTTGAATCTCAAACCAAATCACGCTCACCTAAGCTACGAGCTTATGCTCGGCCCCTTTGGCACAAGCCACTGTGCCGCGAAGTTGCTCCTGGAAGGACCTGACCTCTGAAAGAGGAGCTTAGGAACCAGAAGAGGACATGTCGGCCATCCCTTGCCACATGTTGGGCACACTGAAAGTAGAGGAATAAATGCCGAGTAATGATTGTACACTAGGAATCCAAAACAAAAAAAAAAGAGGAAAAGAATAAAACAAACAAAAATGAGTTGCCGCAGATGAACTCTGCTTTCTATGTTTCCCCTGCTTTTCTAAATTGTTGTGACTGGTTGATATTCTGTACAGATGAGTGTAATATTATTTCTTATGAGATATTTATGTTTTACTGTGCTTACTGATGAATGCAGGTTTCAAAAGAAGAAAAAAAAAGAGAAAAAGAAAAAGAAAAGAGGATCATCACCCCCCCCCCACTGTAAATCACCTCCGCACTGTGTCTTGCATTGTATTATATGATATTTACACTACTAGAGTTTGTCAAGGACCTTACGCCTTGAACGAATCTGGGATTTGAGTTCCCCTTCAACAAAAACAGTGATGATCCCGGAGGAGATTAGGACGTACGGATATGCCGTTAAGACGTGATAGAATGGGGACGACGGTTCCGTTCGATGAGTCGGTACGTGGATAAACGGGCCCCGGCTCAGTATCAGCTCATTGGATCGGTATCCTGACCCACTCTCCACAGCTTAGCAATATTATCCTTGGATAGTTTCTATTTTAGTTTGTTTTATTTGTCTTTTTAAACCCAGCATGCATTCATGTAGGACTTTGAGTTCATCGTGGAAAACCATTCACTTGCTTTGATTATGTGAGCTACTGTGCGTGATTGCTTGAATATGGGATATTCCATTCCGAGTCGAGTACTGAGTTTTCCCGAGGTTGCCTTGGGATGTTTCTCTGGAAGAAACCATTGTTTGGATTTGTCTCCAATCACCTGTTTATTTCCCTCGGACCCACCTTGGCTGCAGCACTTCCACAATGGCTGGTAACCGCTCCCCAATGGTGAAACCTAAGGTTTACGACCCAGGTACTTCCGCGCCGTGAAGTTGGTCCTCTTAGTTTGTTTGTGCCCCAGTGCACACAATGTCCTTCCTAGTTTGTTTACCATCCAAACAATCGTTGATTTCGGAGAACCTTCCTCAAGGTTGCTTCGTGGAACTCGGGAAAGATTCCCATCCTGTGACGTTAGAAGCGTGTCTCATCACACCTTGGCATCGACTTTTTAGTCCACTCCATTTCATTCCAATACACTTCATTTCATTCCATTACACGTCCTTCCCCTACAAAGTGGATGCCAAGGCGGGGCAGCTGTAGACACGCCGTTTCTGACGTTACGATGAGTAAATCCCATGTTATACCGTAATGCCCTAAAGTGGCTTACATTTTATTTTATTTGAGTGATTTCCGTAATTATGGTTAAATTACATTATTTTGTGAAAGGGAGAAAATTAAAATATGTGTACATATAAAATAAATAAAAAGAGAAAAAAAATAAAATTCCCAAAAAAATGTGTGTAGTTGTGTTTACGTAAAAATAATATAATTGATTTTCTTTACTACATAAAATATAAATATATATATATAAGTGATTAGTATATACATAATATATTTATTAAAAAGCAAAAAATAATAATAATCATAAATAATATATATATAAAAAGAAGCAAAAATAAAAGAAACAAAACAAATAAAAACAAACAAGCATAAAAAATAAAATAAAAGACAATTAGAAATAATATTCCCTACCCCATCGTATTCTCTCCCCATCTCTTTTTTTATTTCTATTTTCTTCCCTCTCTCTCACGTAACCCCCTCCGTCTCTTTCTTTCCCTCTCACTCTCACTGTTCTCACCCTCTCCACCATGACACACACACTCCCCCACTCCCCATCACTCTCCCTGTTCTTTCCCCCGTTCTCACGGCAACATGGCCATTTTCCTCCACCGTCTCCTTTTCTCTTTCTCTCTCTCTCTCTTGTGAAGCCTCCGGTCGAACTCCCCACCTCCTCTTTTCCACAGCCTGACCCCCTCTCATCATTCCCAGCCGAAGCCCCCACCGTCTCCATTGCACCCTCCGCTTTGCCACCTCCGGCCTCCACTCCCTACCGTTGCCCCTCTCCACCTCGACCTCCTCCGTACATGCGTCCTCCCCACGCCGGCCACCTCTCCCTCCTGTTAACGCCCATGGCAACTCCACCTCCACTACCCCATGCACTTCCCACCTACACGCAGAGATCGTCGCCCAGTCGCCGGCCAACCTCCACCCTCACTCCCCTCGCATGCAAGCACCTCACCACCTCCACCTGCTAACCCCGCCCTGCATACATCATCTATCGCTCCATCGTCTTCACGCCCGCCGACTGCTACACGTCGCCGCAACGACCACCCCAACCCCCGGCTCCGTCTCCGTCATCGCGTCCGCGAACACCGCCGCACGTCATCCCCGCCGGTCACCACCGGACGACCCTCTCGCCATCGCAACCACCGTTGCAACCTTGTCGTGAAGCTCCCAGTGCATGCGCCGCAGCCGTCCACCTCCATGAACGCAGCCACTGTCTCCCCTCTCCCTCCTGTTAACGCCCATGGCAACACCCAGCTCCCCATCGATGACGTGACCACCCCGACAGCGCACCGGCCTCAACTCCACGAGCCTCCTCACCGTCGTCGCCGTTGCCACTCCTCCCGTGCAAACGTCAACGTCGCCACCGCAGCAACGTCCGCGAAGAGAACCCCCGAGCTCCCTCCACTGCTGCCGCTGCCACCGGACGCCCCCCACATCGCCACCACGCATGCACGTCGAGCTCCCCGGCAACGGACGCCGCTCCTCACTGCCGTCTTCATCGTGAAGCTACGCTCGCCGTCGGCAAGCCCTCCACCGCCGTTCACGTCTGCCTTGGCTACCACCTACACGCCGCGAATGCCCGTCCGAGCCCCCTCGTAGCTGCACGCCACCCTCACCGCCGTGGAGTCGCCTCCCACCTGCGCACGCCGCCCTCCACTTCACCGGCCCTGCACCCGCCGCCAGCAAACTACCGCCCGCCGGCAACCACTGCCGTGGCCACCCCGCTCTCACCCCCCCTCTCTATCTTCTTCCTCCCTCCACTCTCTCTCCCTCTCTCTGTCACTCTCGCCGCACCCCCCTCTCTATCTTCTCTCTCCCTCCCGCGTTCTCTCTCTCTCTCTCTTTGCTCCCTCTCTCTCTCGCGGGTGTCTCTCCCTCTCTCTCTCTCACGCGCTCTCTCTCTCTCCCTCTCTCTCACGCGCCCTCTCTCTCTCACGCGCCCTCTCTCTTCCTCTACCCCCTCTCTCTTCATTTGTTTTATTTTTTTATTCTCTCCTCTCTCTTCTCTTCCCCCTCTCTTTTCTCTGTCGCATCCCCCCTCTCTCTTTTCTCTCCCTCTTTCTCTCTCTCTCAACCGCTCTCTCTTTCTCTCTCTCCCTCTCCATCTCGTTCTCTCTCTCTCTCTCCCTCTCGATCTCTCTTTTTTTATTTTTTTAATCATCTCCCCCACTCTCAACCGCTCTCTCTTTCGTCCTCCCTCTCTCTTCTCTTCTCTCTCTCGATCTCTCTCTCCTCTCTACGTCTCATTCTCTCTCTTTTTTTAATTTTTTTTATTATTCTCTCTCCTCTCGTACCCCCTCTCTTTCCCTCTCTTCGTCTCTCCCTCCCATATATATATATATGGGAGGGAGAGACGAAGAGAGGGAAAGAGAGGGAGACGAAGAGAGGGAAAGAGAGGGGTATATATATATATATATATATATATATATATATATATATATATATATATATATATATATATATAATCCTATCTCTTTTTCTTTTTTTTCTTTTTTTTTATTTTCTTTTAAGTTTACATCCTCTCTCTTCTAAACAAATTTAAAAAAAAATAAAAAAAATTAATTTTCCTCTCTCCTTTTCTTTCTCTCAAATTCTTGTTCTTTCATTCTGACCAGTTTACGTATATGTTTATACACATTTGTATTTATGAATATGTTAAATACCTTTAAGATGTTTAATATGTTTATATATATGTTTATATAAAAATACTTATCATTCCCATGTATACGCTTGTGTTTGTGTTCTTCATCTAAGCAGTCCCTGGAGTCCGCTCAGAAGCTCTTTAGTCGTACTGTGTTCGTGCCGTTGAAGCCCTTCTTAAAGCTCGTCGCCGGTCTTTCCCGATAAGCTTTTCTCCCCCTTATTTTTAATCAGTCAGTTAATTACATCGCATGCATCATTTAACATATGTGCCATGCCTTTCTCTCCGAGAGGGCCTAGCTGGTGAGTGTCTTTGTGTTTGTGCATTTCATCATGTCATTCTCCCACCCTTTTAGTTCTAAAGGGGTTTTAAACACACCAACCAGGTACGTGTTCATTTATATTATTTACCATTTTATTATCTAAGGATTGGTACTATACCCCCGTCATTCTCATTTAGTTATTTTCTTCTCTGTTTGTTCCTTGTGTAGGGGTAACCAGTTAAAAGCCCTCTTCTTCGGCCTGTCGAAAGAAGAGGAAGTTGGAGCCCGCATAACCCCGTGTCAAAGGCGAAAGCGATCAATCTGTTCGGGACCCTCGGTCCCTGGCGATCACAAAATTCCTAACGCGCGCTTCCTTAACTTTCTTTATTGTTAATAACACTCGCGGAGAGTTACTTCCCGCAGTGGTTATCTTCTCCTGTCTTTGGCCTCACCCGCGCGGAGGATTATTCCCCGCGGCGGTTTCTGTCGTTTACTTTCTGTATATCTAACTCCTAACTGGTGCGGTGGGTCACCTCCCGCGACCATTTTAATTTCAACATTTTATTTTCTGCACTTTACTTTCTAATTCCTAACTATTTAATTTCAACATCCCCCTATCGTCGCTTTAAAAATCCCGTGGAGATCAACATCTCGCGGCGGTTTATTTGATCCCTTTTTCCTTTCCTGTCACATATACTTATATTATAGTAAAGACCCCTCAGAGGCCATAGTCTCGTGGTGGTATATATATATATATATATATATATATATATATATATATATATATATATATATATATATATATATATATATATTATTTATATTATTTATGTCATATTAAAGACCCCTCAGAGGCCACAGTCTCGTGGTGGTTTCTATATATATATACTTATACTTATTATTTATGTTACAGTAAAAACCCCGCAGAGGCCACAGTCTCGTGGTGGTTTATATATTTATATACTTATATTTATTATCTATGTTATAGTAAAAACCCCGCAGAGGCCAATGTCTCGTGGTGGTGTATATATATATTTATATTTATTATTTATAATGCATTAAAAACCCCGCAGAGGCCAATGTCTCGTGGTGGTTTATATATATACTTTTATTTATTATTTATATTGCATTAAAAATCCCGTAAGGCCAATGTCTCGCGGTGGTTTCTATATGTACATATATTAATTACTGCTCATATTGCAATATTGTTGTTAAAACCCCGCAAAGACCAATGTCCTGCGGTGGTGTGCCTTTATTCATATTGTTCTTGTAACTGTTCGAGGAGTGATATATCGTTACAATTTCTGAGTCTACGTGTCTTCCCGTCTGTCAAATTCTATTACGTAGAGTCCCAAGACTCGATTTCGGTATCTGAAAAGCTGCTCTCGGAACGGTAGGTCACGCCTACCGGGAAGGGGTTCAGTTTGCGCGAGAGGGTCTTCGGACCCCTATCTCCGCCATGTACCGGAGTTCGGCCAGTCTAAGTTCTCTCTGTCTCCATTAGAGTGTCATCTGTAGGTGTACTTGTCCACCGTTCTTTCATATCCCCTATAGCGCGCGTTTCATTGTTTGTCCTCATTTCTTTCACCCTTTATTACTCAGAGAGGGAGAAACCCCATCTCTCTCTCTCAGTCCACCACGTGACGCGTTCACACTTGCCAAGGGCGTTTCTTTTTGAAATTACATAGAAAACATCTGAAACCACAATAAAACTATATGCATGCACGACCGATGATATTATTAAGATCTTAAGCTAGTTTGGGCTACGATCTTGAGAAAACCTACCTGAAGGTGATCTGGGAGAGGAAACATGAAGGTTTTGGTAAGAAACCGATGCTCTGTTCTAAACCGGCCTCCAGAAGATGATGTTTTGATGAAGAACCCCTCGTTCTTCAGCACGTCAGGAAACGCAAGGCATGCAACCTATAGCAAAAGATGATGAAGAACCTCAGTATCCTTCATAACCATGACTGAAGGCAGAGGAAAGAACATTACCTGTTCTTTACGTACGCAGCAGCAGAGCTTCGACCAATTAGATTTTAGGGTTTGATGGACAAGGATTATTTATAGGGTTTTGAGGAACCCTAATAGAGTTAGAGTTTGATTAAGGGTAGTATTGCCTTGATAGAGTCCTTTCTATATTCTACTAACTCGTACTAATCCATAAACTTTCCCTAGATAGAGTCGAATGAAACTCGAACTGAATTAACGCCTTTCTATAGGGCGTTACTTAAATTAACGCCTTTTTGAACGTCGTTTCTTTAGTGAAATGCGTCTAAGCAAAGGGCGTTACGTTTAATTGCCCTTTTATTTATTTTGATCGTTTGAGAATTGACGCCTGGTCCAGGGGGCGTCCCTTTTTCAATTCACGCCTTAGCCAGAAGCGTTTAATTTTAATTAGCGCCTTGAATCAATGCGTTATTCACATTTTTGATTCTATTTATTTGTTCCTCTTGATTTTTCTTTTACTTACTTAAATCTTTTAGCCTATTTTGACTAATTAAGAATATGTTTATTCTAATTTGATTTATTTAAAAATCTTTATTTTTTTTCTAGGGTTGCTACAGAAGGCATTAAAACCACAAGTTTATCTTATTTTCATTGACAAGATGCACACACACGTTATTGAATTAACACAACGTAGGAGCAATGCCATTTCTGTCATAGTTTTCCCATTGAAATCCTGAAGTTAGAATTAACACGGTTTACATATCACCAAAGCGGACATTCAATGCTAAAAACAACAGCAGCACATGGAAATAAATATCCGTGCGACTCAATGCTAAAGGTTAGCTGAAACATACATGTCTGTAACCCGTGGAGAAAGAGAATTCAGATTCTTAGCTGGTTAGATCAACGCACCACCAATGACATAGGCATGTATAAAGAGCAGGTACATATTAGAATTAATTAAATGGTTACATCCATATATAGCATAGTCCTACCAGCATCGGTGAGATGTATCAATTTACAGAGATTGTACATGGAGAGTATGGAACCTCCATGATCTAAAAAAAAATATATCCCACAAACTCGTATAAGCCTGAATTATGCCTATGTACTAAAAATACATATGTACCATTCTCCATACATATAGAAGCAAACTTTATAGCAAGCATCTACATAGATGATATAATTAGACATTATGTAAGTTTGCCCTTGTTGTCACCCAAACAAAATCCCCGAATTAACCTTGTAACATACCTGTCTGTAACATACATTTCTGTAACGTAGATGCAATGCATTCTTTCTCATATTATGTATGCCCAAAACAACAACAGCACAAGGCAATAACCATTCAGACACCCATTTATAACATACATGTCTTTAACCTTTGCTGAATCACAAATTATAAAGATTGGGCCTGTGAATGAAAATATTGAAGGAAATATTAGTACGAGATTCTGAAATTACCTGGAAGAGAATTATAAAGTTAAATATTTAGCATTTTACCTATGCATAAATAGTTGTCAATGAATGAAAGATACCCTACAATCCAATGCTGGGTAATAGTCAAGAATCTTCGATGGTGGGGTGGGCTCAGTATGGCTTTTGGGGTTAGTCTAGTCATTTTTCATGTTGGGATGTCACAAGTGATCATCTGACCATAACATGAAATCATAAAACCCATTCCTCATTGTCCCAACCCTTAGTCGATGCACACATGATGCCGCCTCATCCGGAGCAATGACCCAAATAGCACAAGTGACATGTTTATGGTGGAGTTGCATTGCTATGTTGTCTACGACACCCATACATGCACACGCATGACAACTTAGGCATGCACCGGGGGCAACAAACATGGAGACCTACATGAGGGATGATTTAAAAGAACACCTGCCACACGATATTAAATGAGACAATGGGACATAGATAAAATCAAATACAACCACAGAAATTGGCTCAAATATCTTAGCATCTAAGGTCATACATCATAATCCAACGTTAAATTGATGGGGTGAGATAAGCTGTTATTATGTTTTCAATGTTGGTGCAAGTGAGATTTTCTTAAAGGAACCAATCGAAAAATTATAAACACTATGAAAAGTAGCTCAGGATAAGTGGTACAGAAGGAAAACATTAAATCTGAAATGAACAAGATGAAGGAATAGTTTGGTCTCCAAACAGGTTTATCAATAGATTGCACATGAATAAAATGCAAGTTATATCAATGTTGGGGAGAACTATAAAAAATGACTTATCAAACATGGGAGTGAAAGCACCTCAGAAAGAAGTGTTACTGTAATAAGATATGAAGCTGCATATTCTAGAGATGAAACACAGTAAAATCAAAAGGTTCACATAGCCAACCGACAAGACTGCACGGTATCACCACAATATGTAGCATTGTGCTTCCATGAACAATAATTAAACCAAACTTGTCTCATCTCTGGGAGGGGGGGATCAAGAGAGTCAGTTAAACAAATATATTAGATTACATGAATTAACCACATAGAACTGCAGTATGAGGATGTTAAATTAGATAACCTTCTCCTTTGTAACCACATTAGTGTGAACAGTGGTACACATTAAAAAAATGGCTTCCGGGTTCCACCTGTAGATTCCATGCACTCACACTATATGAGATAATAGCAGTAAGACATAACAATGCCCAATTAATATAAGATGCATGCTTAGAAGACAGAATGTAAATAGCATTACTTCAACAAATATGGGGAAGTTGTTCATATAGCAAGTAGTGTTGGTTCCATCGGAACAGTAGTAATGGCATTGCACATGAAGCAGCATCTGCATAACATAACATGCATTGTATTCAGACCTAAGTATCAGATGCCAAAATTTTATCATCCAATCTGTAGGAAGATACCATTGCAGAACTCCATTCCTCTAATATCATGAACTCCAACCTGTAGGAAGATGTCATAGAGCAGGTAAACAAGATATATACCTTGGATGATTAAAGTTTCAGATGCAAATTCCATGAAAAATGAGAAGTTGCAGATGCCAAAACAGAACCCGAGTTAATTCCACAAGTTGGCTTCCTCTACAATGCCCAACCACCTAATAAAAAGCATAATATTAGTATGAGATTTTGAAAGTACATTGAAGGAAATAGTAAGATAATTAGACAGGATTTTACCTATGCATACAAAATCCCCAATGACCTCGCCACCCTATAATCCAATGCTGGGTAATAGTAAAGATTCTTTGATAGTGGGTTGGGCTCAGTATGGATTTTGGGGATATGTGTCGTCATTTTTCATGTTGGAATGTCACAAGTGATCATCTGACCCTAACATGAAATCATAAAACACATTCCTCATTTCCCCAACCCTTAGTCGATGCACACATGATGCCGCCTCATCCGGAGCAATGACCCAAATAGCACAAGTGACATGTTTGTGGTGGAGTTGCATTGCTTTGCCGTCTACGACACCCATACATGCACACGCATGACAACTTAGGCATGCACTGAGGGTAACAAACATGGAGACCTACTAAGGGATGTTTTAAAAGAACACCTGCCACACGATATTAAAAGAGATGACACATAGTGGAAACTAGATATATACTGAGTCAAAAGGAGCAAAATAACTTGTACAATGGGGCATGGGTACATGGATAAAATATTCCCCAGGAACGAAAGATGCACAATAAAATAGATCAATTTTGCAGCCATAGTTGTGTAGCAATAGTGTCCCTAAGATGCTCTCCTTCCGTAATGTCTCGAGATGCCACAGGGATGTTCGGATCCACCTCCTCGTCACCCGCATCTTCAACATCAAGCGGTGAATGTTGAAAGTAGAAGTCGTCCCCTTGATCCCGATGTATGAAGTTGTGGACGACACAACATGCAATCATAATTAGTATTTGTGTGCGGATTGGGTACATGTTCCCCTATTTCAACGTTTGAAACCGCATTTTTACTACCCCGAATGCGCGCTCCACAACATTTCTCAGTTGAGCGTGGCGGTGGTTAAACTTGTCTCGCAAATTTCGATACCCTCTACCCCCACGGCCTTGATATTGAGATATGTGATAACTGTAACAACCCGAGAATCCGATTACCGGGAGAGACCCGATAACCCGAGACTCGAACCGCCGCCCACGAGCCGGGAGGGCTCGGAAGGGCTAAAAGGAGTGTGGAGGCACAAAGAAATAGGAAATAAAGCAGGACAATTCAACAATTAATAGAAATAAATAAATAACTACAGCTGCAACAGAGTCCAGTCCAACAGAAAGTACAGTCTAAAGCAGTAAAATGTACCACATGCCGAGTGAACACTCGGCCCGGTGAGCTAGCAACTGAGAACCTCCGCACCGCGCCCTCGAACCTCGAGGAAGAAGAACCGCCATACATGAAAAGCAGGGAATGAGTCTCCAAAACCGAGACTCAGCAGGGATCCCGCGGAACCCCAACCGGAAACAACGGCGGTAGCGGAAAGGAAGGCTACAAGAGCAACCGCAACTGTAGGAACAGTAAACCCGGTGGCTAGTCGACACCCGGCACTACAACTACTCCTACCGTACCGGAAACACACCCCGAACTCATGGTCGGGGGCTACCGAACTACACTAGTACCGCTTACCGAAGTAAAAACTCATGGCAACCACGCCGTAGAGGCATGTCTCCCAGAACACGGCTAACCTGGACACGATGTCCAAAGTGCAACCCTGACACCTTGTCACGGGTACCGCACGACAAGACGCAACCTCGGTAAAGCCACTAGCACTAGTCTCACGGCGTGAAAACCAACACACGCGTCACGGTGAAACAACCGAAAACTCAATGGTCGACACGACTGAAAATTCGAAGGTCAAAGTCACGGAAACTGATAGTCTGTCGCTCCCGACTCGATAGGAGTACCTCCCACTAGAAGCAAGGCCGAATGCGTCCACTGACGTCTTAGTCCGTGCCTCAGGTGTCTCCCTCCGGCCCAGCGGGAACTGAGACACCGTACAAATAACCACAAACAAGTGACTAGCTGGGGTCACGCCCGTCGACGTGGGTCCAACCGCCCCCAACCACTTGTGGACACACCGACCATCTGCTCTAGATCGGGTCCTCTAGCTGGTTCCCCCCCCCCCCCCACCAGAGTCTGGTGGCAAAGGCAAGGGGCCCTACAGAAACCAGCCTAAAAACCGTCCTCAGGGTAGCCTCTCCACCACTCCATGGTGGGTCCACTCGCGTGCAGGCAGGCTACGACTAGTGGAGGGTCACTGAAGGAGTAGACTCTCAAGTCAACGGAAAATAACGTCCGAACCCGACGAAGTACAGGGACCACCCCACGTACCAGCACCGTCGCACGGTGACCACGGTCGGAGAAGAAATGGGACTCACAGTCCACGGGCCACACACTCGGCCACGCAGAAAGTGCAGAAGCACGATCCCCGAGCAGCACACAAGCCGCCACGCCGATTTCCCATCCCAGGGAAAGCGGAAAACCTCCAGCCCCAGGCCGGATAACTGGACTCACAGTCCAAGGCCAAATACATGGCCCACACGGGAATCGCCTTCCAAAGAAACTCACGACATGCGGGGGAGACCCCACCGCACACACACCGATACACGGTGACTCGATCGAGCGTAACACAAAAGCCCGGAACACGTGTGATCACCCGGACCCACCACACCTACGGGGCATGCTAATCGAGGTAACACGATCCTCCTGACACCCTCAAAACACGGACACAGAATCCCACGGGTGTTTGGCACTCACAAGACCGCAACTCGACCACTGGGTCACGACCGGGTCGACTAGGGACCGACACAGCGCGAAACGATCGCGGAGAACATGAAAACTCATCTCGGCACCACACAGAGCCTGACGGTCTAGCCTTGGGCCGTCACAGTCTGTAACGGTCCAAGCCTCGACCGTCACAACCATTCTGACGCACCAATAAAGGGCCGTCAGACGCTCGGTGCAAAGTTGGGTGTGACGCGCCTAACCCGATGCGTCACAGTCTCTGACGCGCCAGCCCACGTGCGTTACAACCTATAACGCGTCAGCCTTGATGCGTCACAAGACAAGATGAAACCAACTGTGACGCGTCCCGCTCGGTGTGTCACAGGCTGTAACAGACCAACTCTGGTGCGTTACAAGGTGGGTACGCGTCCGCTCTGACGCACCGACACAGGGGCGTTACAAGGCTATGAAGCGCCAGCCTTGGTGCGTCACAGTCCTTGACCCCGAATGGTCAAAACCAACGAACGAAAGCCAACAGTCAGATCGTTCCTGACGGTCCAACCTAGGCACGTCACAGCGCCGTGGCGGTCTATCGTGGGACCGTCACACACATAGACCACCCAAAGGCTAAACGAGCCTTGTGACGCACCCACCCTAGGGCGTCATAGGCTGTGACGGTCACTGGAAGGACCGCCACACCCGTCCGAGCGTGAAACGGCGGGAAACAACCCAAAAATCCGATCCACGCCCTGATCACCCCCGGGTGATGGGGAAACAAAGGGGAATCCATCCCCAAGCCCTTAGGCATGCATCTAAACCCCTGGATCGGCCAAAAACGTCGTAAAACGAGAGATCTGGCTCACTCCCCCAAAGCATGGATTTTTCCCAAATCGCCCCGATTAGCCCGCTCGGCTCACCACGGCCTACGAAACTCGCGGGAAAGGAAGAGCACGAGCTGGGGGTCCATCTCCCTACCTACACCGAAGATTTCGCGCTCCGAGCTCGTCGATCCATGAAGAAAACGCCGTGAAACCCTCGCCGCTTCACGAACCCGTGGCCGAGCTTCCACGCGCCATTGGCCCTCGATCCTCGACCCGCTCCCCGTTCCTCGCCTCCTGCCATCGCCGCCTCGCCCTCCTCTGCCACCGTCGGCCGCCCGGGGAGAGGGGGAGAGAAAGAGATGAGAGAGAGTGAGAATGAGAGAATGAGAGAATGAGAGGGGGAGAGAGAAAAGGGTTAATATATATAGAAAAATCCAAAAATTGTAGAAATTCAGAAAATTACGAAAAATTACCTCCGCGATCCTCGGGAGGAACACAACGCAGTGGTACTGTCCCGGAGTCGAAGAATGTCACGGTTCGCCCTGCACAGAGTTCCGAAGGCACATCAGGGAAAAACACGTGTAAATCACAAAATACACTCCAAGACCCACTAAAATAATCCGAAAAAATATCCAAAAAATCTGGGGCATTACAACCCTCCCCCCTTAAAGGAATTTTATCCTCGAAATTCAGAACAAAGACATGAACACATGGGAAGAACACTGAACCAACTGACAACGCCGTCAGAGCCCCAGCACAGAAAACCTCGATTCGCATGAAAAGCTCTGGATCTGAGGGACACAGCCAGACTTCCAATCACAAACAACACCTCGCTCCGTGTGCCGCGCACACCGGCCATCAGAGCAGGTACACCAACAACGCAGCCCGACGTCACCTTAGTCACAACGAAAGCCACTCATGGCACCGCTGCCACCATCTCGCTCACTGAGGAGACACAGCCCCCGACATGAGTAACCGCTACCGGTCCATCCAATGGTCAGCAGACAAAACACACACAGCTTCATAACCAGTTGACAGGTCACACACCCTTCTCAAGGGAACAACCAAGACAGAGCCTCCATCGACTCACGCAGCCATCTCAACAGACCGCAACCAGCTCATCGGCTCAACGCCAAGGGTCACCTCACACCTGGCAAGCCGAAAGCCAGGCATATCACTGAGCCAACTCTTGTCAGAAGATAAACTTCGACAAAGCCCAGATCCTGTCCGGAAAGACACATCACAGAAACGACCACCAAAGGTCTCGCTGGCATACGGCTCTCACCGCTCACGATGCACAACCAACATCATTTTCTGTCTGTGAAGAGACCATCTACTGGTCGCCAGACACACGTTAACGGGAAACCTCCACCTGCCCAACGGGCACGATCCATCCCCACAGCAGGTCATCCGCTAACTCACACACAGACCGATGCCACATCTCGAGCTACACTCCTCTCGGACTCCGCATCCGAGCTCGAACATCGCGCCAACTCAACCCTCTCGGGGAGCACGACGAAACCAGATGACAAGATCCTGGTGTCCTCAGTCATCACCTCACTCGACTCAGACTTACAAGGGAACCATCCCATGATGGTTACCAAATCAGGGATAACCATTGCGACACCAATGTCCCGTCAAGGACCACCATTCGACGCCAATCTCACAAAAGGCCTCCGCCCACCGGCGTCACTCTTTCGTCTGGTCTCATCAAATTACTCCACTAATCCAAGTGGACACCTGCCAATCCTGCTTACGCCCTTACCGCAGAGCCACGGGACACCACCTGAACAATGCTCACGGGTCCCACAACAACATACATCTCACTGTGGTCGGCTACGAGACTAGCCTCACCAGTCACTCGCAGCTACCAACAGGAACCCACAGCCTGCCAGAGATCACTTCTCTAAAAATGATCTCATTCGAGGACACGACTGGGAACACAAGTCGGGCACCAAGCCACCGACTCTGACCAACACGTCCTCGACCTTCGTCAGGCGACATCCTCAACAACCTCATCCAGGTCCAACACCGACGCCTGACACGGCTTCCATCACAGGAACAGGGTACTCATGCGGCGCACTAGCCAGCACATTCCCCAACACTCCATCCTGCCAATGCTAAGAACCATAATACCTCGAGCAACGGCATGGCAACAACACATTTCACACCGAGGAACCAATCCTCCGATGCTCAACGCAAACTCAGGAATCCGCCCGTAGCAACTAACGCTACGATCCTGAACCAGTGGGTCACAAACCCACCATGCTTCCACTGCGCACTCTGATCCACGCGCGCACAGCCGAGAAAGCAAACACCACCCAACCAGCACTCGTCCTTCCGGAACAGCGCCAGCACCCTTACACGACAAGGGAATGAGTACAACTTCTCACAGGCAACCACCTTGCCAAGACAAGGAGCACGTCTCGCACGGACTTCATGGCACACAAGGCCAACCAATCCGAACACACAATGCAAGACGATGAACCTTAGCCCAACACAATCTCTCCAACCAAAGGAGAACCCAAATGCACTTCCGACCAACGGAAGACGTCCACACTCGACCTGACCTCAAACCTCGCGCATGCTCAGAACAGCACCTTCCAGCACCGAGAAAACCATCACCACGTCAGGTCAGCGCCTCCGACACACTCAGCGAGTGTCACGTCGGACCACAATCACAGCATCTTTCGATGCACCACCACTGTAATTCCTCGAACTACAGCGCACCACACCAAGAGCCGCTACACGAGCCATGACGACAACCGCCGACGCTCATCCTCGAGTCCCGAACTCGCCGTGGAACCTTCACGTCTCAAGCCAACTCCAGGGCGAACACAACCCATCCACTAACAGAAACGCAGGAGCAAAGACTTACCGGGACATCTCTGCCAAATCTTGCCTCGAAATCCGTAGAACAATCGGGACCGACACGTCATTCTGACGCCACAGAGCACGACAAGAACATCAGGCTTGACGAAACAGTAGCTCACCGAGAAGATATTCCGCTCACCCGAGCACACTTCTCGATCAGAACACCCGCTCTGCCACCTTATACTATGACCTGAACAGCTCAGGGGCCGGACAAACCTCAAGCTGGAGTGGCCAAAATCGACAGCAGCTCTCTCAGAGCACGCTCACAGCCACTTAACCATGAACAATCCTCTCCACCCACCTGACCACGCTGCAGATTCCTCGAACGCAGCACCGCGAGCTCACGCCTGCCAGCAACCTCTGCCCAACGCAGCACGACCAGGGCCACCACCGATGAGGGAGAAGGCTCTTGACCTCGATCCTTAGACCTCATGCTGGCATGAAAGCCGCGGACAACAACCACCTTCACAGCGCCGCACAGCGCACTCAAGCTCTCAAGCGAGGAGCTAGGCAGAAAGCGAACATAAAACCCTATACCAGCTGCCGACTGTACTGGACTTTATGGACTCTGATCACTGCAATATCTCGAATTCCCATGTACGTCCATAACCACTGCTCTGATACCAGCTGTAATGACCCGAGAATCCGATTACCGGGAGAGACCCGATAACCCGAGACTCGAACTGCCGCCCACAAGCCGGGAGGGCTCGGAAGGGCTAAAAGGAGTGTGGAGGCACAAAGAAATAGGGAATAAAGCAGGACAATTCAACAATTAACAGAAATAAATAAAGAACTACAGCTGCAACAGAGTCTAGTCCAACAGAAAGTACAGTCTAAAGCAGTAAAACGTACCACATGCTGAGTGAACACTCGGCCCGGCGAGCTGGCAACTGAGAACCTCCGCACCGCGCCCTCGAACCTCAAGGAAGAAGAACCGCTATACCTGAAAAGCAGGGAATGAGTCTCCAAAACAGAGACTCAGCAGGGATCCCGCGGAACCCCAACCGGAAACAACGGCGGTAGCGGAAAGGAAGGCTACAAGAGCAACCGCAACAGTAGGAACAGTAAATCCGATGGCCGGTCGAAACCTGGCACTACAACTACTCCTACCGTACCGGAAACACACCCCGAACTTACGGTCGGGGGCTACCGAACTACACTAGTACCGCTTACCGAAGTAAAAACCCACGGCAACCACACCGTAGAGGCCTGTCTCCCAGAACATGGCCAACCTGGACATGCTGTCCAAAGTGCAACCCTGACACCTGGTCATGGGTACCACACAACAAGACGCAACCTCGGTAAAGCCACTAGCACTAGTCTCACGGCGCGAAAACCAACACACGCGCCACGGCGAAACAACCAAAAACTCAACGGTCGACACGACCGAAAACCAGAAGGTCAAAGTCACGAAAATTGACAGTCTGCCGCTCCCGACTCGACATGAGTATCTCCCACTAGAAGCAAGGCTGAATGCGTCCACTGACGTCTTAGTCAGCGCATCAGGTGTCTCCCTCCGGCCCAGCGGGAATTGAGACAACGTACAAGTAACCACAAACAAGTGACTAGTTGGGGTCACGCCCGTCGACGTGGGTCCAACCGCCCCCAACCACGTGTGCACACACCGACCATCTGCTCTAGGTCGGGTCCTCTAGCTGGTTTTCCCCCCCACCGGACTCTGGTGGCAAAGGCAAGGGGCCCTACGGAAACTAGCCTAAAAACCGTCCTCAGGGTAGCCTCTCCACCACTCCCTGGTGGGTCCACTCGCGTGCAGGCATGCTACAACTAGTGGAGGGTTACTGAAGGAGTAGACTCTCAAGTCAATGGAAAACAACGTCCGAACCCGATGAAGTACGGGGACCACCCCACGTATCAGCACCGTCGCACGGTGACCATGGTCGAAGAAGAAACGGGACTCACAGTCCATGGGCCACACACTCGTCCACGCAGAAAGCACAGAAGCACGATTCCCCGGGCAGCACACAAGCCGCCACGCCGATTCCCCATCCCAGGAAAAGCGGGAAACCTCCAGCCCCAGGCCGGATAACTGGACTCACAGTCCAAGACCAAACACATGGCCCACATGGGAATCGCCTTCCAAAGAAACTCACGACATGCGGGGGAGAGCCCACCGCACACACACCGATACACGGTGACTCGATCGAGTGTAACACGAAAGCCCGGAACACGTGTGATCACCCGGACCCACCACACCTACGGGGCACGCTAATCGAGGTAACATGGTCCTCCCGACACCCTCAAAACACGGACACAGAATCCCACGGGTGTCTGGCACTCACAAGATCGCAAGTCGACCACTGGGTCATGACCGGGTCGACTAGGGACCGACACAACGCGAAACGATTGCGGAGAACACGAAAACTCATCTCGGCACCACATAGAGTCTAACGGTCTAGTCTTGGGCCGTCACTGTCTGTTACGGTCCAAGCCTCGACCGTCACAACCATTCTGACGCACCAACAAAGGGTCGTCAGACGCTCGGTTCAAAGTTGGGTGTGACGCGCCTAACCCGATGCGTCACACTCTCTGACGCGCCAGCCCTAGTGCGTTACAGCCTGTAACGCGCCAGCCCTGATGCGTCACAAGACAAGATGAAACCAACTGTGACGCGTCCCGCTCGGTGCGTCACATGCTATAACAGACCAACTCTAGTGTGTTACAAGGTGGGTACGCGTCCGCTCTGACGCACCCACACAGGGGCGTTACAAGGCTATGACACGCCAGCCTTGGTGCGTCACAGGCCTTGACCCCGAACGGTCAACACCAACGAATGAAAGCCAACAATCAGATAGTCCCTGATGGTCCAACCCAGGCGCGTCACATCACTATGGCGGTCTATCGTGGGACCGTCACACACATAGACCACCCAAAGGCTAAACGAGCCCTGTGACGCACCCACCCTGGGGCGTCACAGGCTGTGACGGTCACTGAAAGGACCGTCACACCCGTCCGAGCGCGAAATGGCAGGAAACAGCCCAAAAATCCGATCCACGCCCCGATCACCCTCGGGTGATGGGGAAACAAAGGGGAATCCATCCCCAAGCCCCTAGGCATGTATCTAAACCCCGGGATTGGCCAAAAACACCGTAAAACGAGAGATCTGGCTCACTCCCCTAAAACATGGATTTTCCCCAAATCACCCCGATTAGCCCGCTCGGCTCACCACGGCCTACGAAACTCACGGGAAAGGAAGAGCACGAGTTGGGGGTCCATCTTCTTACCTCCACCGAAGATTTCACGCTCCGAGCTTGCCGATCCACGAAGAAAACGCCGTGAAACCCTCGCCGCTTCACGAACTCGCGGCCGAGCTTCCACGCGCCACCGGCCCTCGACCCGCTCCCCGTTCCTCGCCTCCCGCCATCGCCGCCTCGCCCTCCTCCACCACCGTCGGCCGCTCGGGGAGAGAGGGAGAGAAAGAGATGAGAGAGAGTAAAACCCCAAAATTGCAGAAATTTAAAAAATTATGAAAAATTACCTCCGCGATCCTCGGGAGGAACACAACGCAGTGGTACTATCCCGGAGTCGAAGAACGCCACGGTTCGCCCTGCACAGAGTTCTGAAGACACATCAGGGAAAAACACGTGTAAAGCACAAAATACACTCCGAGAGCCACTAAAATAATCTGAAAAAATATCCGAAAAATCTGGGGCATTACAACAATGCTCTCCCCGGTAAGGACATAGGAAACTACCAGTGTTTGCATAGCTGAGATCGGCAAGATAATGTTTATCTGAAGTAATAGGTGGTAAATGAGACAATGTGTATATAAATCACTTTGTCAATTTTAAAGAAACTGAGGTTCAATATGAACTCACCTGGAGGAACTCTGAAACCCCCATTTTCTAGGGCCCAAGTCAAGTCCTTTTGATCACCGGCTGAGCCTTCCCAACCGGCAGCTAGATATTGGAACTGCAAATCAAAAGATACAGCAGCCATGACATTCTAAGTAATTTGTTGCTTACGATTGCGATACCGTGCGTGTTTTGATGTTAGAACGTTGGCAGGGATGTGCGTGCCATCGATTGCGCCCAATGCATCCTACATTTGTTCGAATGTCTCATCAAAATGACCAAATAGATGAAGACGTGCAGATTATAAGTTACCTTAAAGTAAGGATAAAACTTGTCATTATGTCGAACGAACGGATGCACCTCTGCTGTTGCGGTGGGGAGCTGGAGGTATGTTCGCCTAAGCTCAACTATTACCTTACAAACGTGGTTCACATAATAACTTATTGTCTGCGACGAGTGTTGGAAATGCTCACACATGGCACCCGTCGCAACACCGTGACCCATTGCGTATAAAAATATCACCAGTTGCTTTGTTGCAGTGACAAGGTGACTGTCTTTAATCAATTCCCTACGTATCAGGACATCGCGCAAACGAATGAACGTAGCTTGGTTTAGCCTGAACATGTTATAACATTATTTTTCATGACCCCTTAATATGTCATGTACCCACACATGTCATGTGTAGTGAGATGTATGCATAGGTCTGGGCACACGCACATCGTTATTTTCTTCAGCCATCACATCTACTAATTCTTCCACTATAAGATTACTCATGTTTTGTAAAACTATAACCCCCTCGCGCATTAGCTGACGCATTAAAATATTTGCATTCATAATATCCTGTCATACACATGCATGAGATATGACAAATATTATATTACGAGATACAACATGCACTACAATTAAGGAAAATACAGGTAGACAGACATCTTGAGCCATTCAAAGCAATAGAAAATACATGAAACTCATATCGTAGACTAACTGACACATTTAACTCAATAGGCACGAACGAGAATGATGAAGATGGCAATCAATATGATGAAAAGGAGGAGAACGATGATGAAAAGGATAACAATGATAGATAGGTGATGCATAACAATATGGGTAGCCCTCTGGGGCAGGTTGTTAAGATGAGGGTTCACGTCATTCCTGCTTGTCACCACTCCGCTTGTGTAGGTCACAAAAGTAGAGTTCGTTGTGGCAATGGCTCGGAATGTATCGTTCGCGTCTTCAATTGATGTAAATCCCTTGTATCTCGCACCGGAGAACCCATTCACCTGTGCGTAACACTCATCCCAAGTGTAGTACACACCGGGACAACGGTCAACCCACACCACATAGCACTTATACTTCCCCATGATCCAACTGTGTCACACCCTGCATACATGTGTAACCAATACATGCCTGAATGAAAGGTACATGAAACAGCCATAATAGTACATGTCTTCATCAAAGGTACAGTTCAAAGTACATGCCACAAACAGATAACAGTACATGCCTAAATAAAAGGTACAGGAAACATCCAAATTAGAATACATGCCAAATGTTGTAATCATAAAAGTCCCACTACGTGGAGAATAAGATAGACAAATAGAGAGACTGCTATCACGGTGAACGCCATGGCTCAGAAGTAAATTGCCTCAACGGAGGCGATATGTCATGTACACCAACTTGTCCTCGTAATCTAATGCCATGAACACAGATCGAACATGAGTGTCTTGGAAAAGATCCGAACCAACAAACAAAATTTCCTGAGTGCAACCAGGCAATTCCTTCAATTTTTGGAGACACTCTCTGATTGTGCATGACTGCATAGTGGTGGAAGTTGTAGAAGATTCTCCAGTGCCAAGCTTTTTATACAACTCCGCCATATGGCTGTTCATAACACAATACTTGTTTAGCGCATCGGTGGCATTCTCCATCCTCTTATTACGCGTTTGTCTACCAGTCCTGTATGAGGGTGTGCCACATGTCCTCATCTTGTTAGGGGAGGTTGCCTCATCCTCATTTCGCCGCTTTGTAGGTGGTGAAGGAGTGAATTCCCCTGTGCCACTGCATCCACCCATTGACGATGGAGTAGGACCTTGGCAGCCACGGGAGCTTGGCATGAAGAAGGGGTCAAAATCAATCTCCAGATCAACTAGGGGAGCATTAGGTTGAAGACCCATGGTAGTAAATCGACGACGACTCAAATCATCTGAACCCAATTGTTGGCGGGGTGACTCTTCATCTCCCCAAGATCGCCTTTGTGACAAGTCATTGTCCATTATGCTTCCAAATCCTAAACATCCTCTGGACATGGTATTACCACAGAGAATGTCCATTTCTACCTTGTACTCATATGGCTTCCCTAAGAGCTTCTTATATTAGTTGTTGACCTACGAAACAAGAAGAGAACCTAATAACCATATAGTGGACCTATAACAGGAACATGACATTTTATAATTGTGTTATAATAACAGCTTACATACCGCAATTGCCTCCGCCCAAGCACCCTCTTTAGGTGGCGTAGGCATCTTGTTGATGTCGTCCCATCCCCAACCAGTTTGTGATAGCAGTTGTTCGAGTGTATGGCATTGTTTTTTCAAATTCTTCCACCTGGTTTGCAAATTATTTTTGTCTACCCCTTTTTTAGTCTGATCATTGAAGGGTCCTATAATATCATTCCATACATGTTGCTTGAACGTGCCTTGGTTGCACGTGTTCTTGTGATGTTGGTCGATCAAAAGGTTTAATAATAACTTATCTTCCTTAGTTGTGAAATTGGTTACTCGCGGTTTCCTCTTATTGTCCGCTATGAACTTCTCTACAAAGAAGGCAAGGAAGATAATCTTGCTCACAGAACATATTTTTTACAGTAGCATGGACCTTTGCTGTCGGTCTAAAAAAAAATCCTAAGCTAACACATACAGAAAGAATATAAATATTTTCACATAATTATAAAGACACAATAACTCCTCCACACATTTTCACACATTCTGTAATGATAGCAATAATAAAACAATAAACCAACATTTACACTATCAATCCAACCCCTCCCCACCCCCAAACGACAACCGAATAAATCTACAAAGTAACATCTCTATGCAGTAAACTTAAACTACATATTTTTAATAGTAGCAAGGATAGATTTTTAACACACATTATTAAGACACAAAGTTACCTTACAGTTAAATTACAACATCTTTAACAGAAGGCTGAGCTATTGGCATAAATGTAAATCTTTTAACACACATTCACAAAGTGTAAGGTACATGTAACATCTCTGTGCAGTTTAGAATTTTAACAGTAGCAAGGACGCATGTAGCAATCACAGAATGAAGGTACACGTAACATCTCTATGCACGTAATGCTTATCATTCTCAACTACAAATGAACAAACAAATCTATTTACCTACCAATGTTTTGAGGGGCATCCCCAACAAGAAAACACTTACGGGTAGCAATGAAGTTTGATAGCAACGACATCACAAACGGATCCGGCACACCAGCACCTACAACACTGATCCACACATAACGGGGATAGAATGACGGTCGCCAGAGACAACAACGGTAACACCACCGTCACTCGAAATCAACCACAGAAGTGGAAGAGAGACTCGGGAGAGATCGACATGACGAAGGCAAGAGTAGCTGAGAAGGGGGCGAGGGTGACATATGTGCTTAAAAGGAAAGGAAGGTCAGATGTTCACTCACGAAAAAGGTGTCGACTGTAACAACCTACACGTAGCAGGCGGAAGGGATTCCCTCGCACTCCCTGTCTCAGGAAGAAGGTAGATCGAAGCGTTCACCTTGAAACCCTAGGACAACCACAGAGTCCCAATCTGTCGCATGGGTCGCACACACATCATGGACCTGCGAGGACGAACGACATCGATCGCTTGAGGCCGAACAACTTTGATCACCTCCGGAGGAACCACGGCACGGAAGCAACGGCGTGGGTCGCAGGGAGCTCGGTGCTCAGAAGAGAGTTTAGTAGGGGGGAATGGGTACGCAGGAGGAACGGCATGGGAGAAAGAAAGGAGAAGGGGAAGGGTTTCGCACCTCCGGATGTGGAAGGTCGAAGGTGAGATCGGTGCTCGGGGGAGGGTTTCGCCGGAGGACGACGATGCGTGGGGGAGGGAGAAGTGTTTCGCGAGAGGTCCCGATGCGGTGCAGCGTCCAAGGTGACAGAGGCGCCATCAATGGGTTTCGCGAGGGCAGAATCGCCATTTGGACAGACTCGATTTTGAAACCCACCTCAGGAGGTGGATTTCAAAATCGGTTGTTAACACCCGTTTAATACCCGCTTAACCCTAATCCGGGGGATTGGTAATCAAATCAAAAAATTGGTTAGTCCTGGGTTAACATTGAGCTAACCCAGGACTAAACCTTTACCAAAGCGGGGCTAAATGTCACCGAAATTTGTAAGATTTGAACTCAAAACCGCGGTTACGTAAAAGAGAGAGATAAACCACCGAAATACATGCTTGGATTAAGTGTATGATTTATTATACCATATATAACTGTTCTATTCCCGAGAAAATCTTACAAGTTTGATATATCATATTTACTGATTTCTATGTCACTACAAGAAAAAGTGGCAATAGCGACCGAATTAGAGACCGAATAAATCGGTCGCTAGTCGGTCCCAAATAGCGACCATATAGCGACCGATATAATCGGTCGCACGTCTGAGACCCATTTTGCGACCGAATTTATTTCGGTCTCTAATCGGTCGCTGATCTTGCGACCGAATTTATTTAGGTCGCGAAGCGGTCGCGGATCACTCATCTCCCCCCCCCCCCGCCACCAGCTCCCCCCCTCCCCCCCGCGTCCCCCCCCTCCCCCCTGCGGCCCCCTCCCGCCCGAGCCCCCCTCCGCCCGAGCCCCCCCTCCCCCTACGGCCCCCTCCCGCCCGAGCCCCTCTCCGCCCTAGCCCCCCTCCCCCTGCGGCCCCCTCCCCTCCCGCCCGATCCCCCCTCCGCCCGAGCCCCCCCCTCCCCCTGCGGCCCCCTCCCGCCCGAGCCCCTCTCCGCCCTAGCCCCCCCTCCCCCTGCGGCCCCCTCCCGTCCGAGCCCCTCTCCGCCCTAGCCCCCCCTCCCCCTGCTGCCCCCTCCCGCCCGAGCCCCTCTCCGCCCGAGCCCCCCCTCCCCCTGCGGCCCCCTCCCCCCGGAGCCCCCCTCCGGCCGAGCCCCCCCTCCCCTTGCGGCCCCTCTCCCGCCCGAGCCCCTCTCCGCCCGAGCCCCCCCTCCCCCTGCGGCGCCCTCCCGTCCGAGCCCCTCTCCGCCCTAGCCCCCCCTCCCCCTGCTGCCCCCTCCCGCCCGAGCCCCTCTCCGCCCGAGCCCCCCCTCCCTCTGCGGCCCCCCCATCTCCCCCCCGCGACCAGCTCCCATCGGCGGTGGACGGACGACTGCGAGCGGCGTGGCAAGCGGCGGTGGACGGACGACCGGCGTGGCGAGCGGCGGTGGACGGACGACTGCGAGCGGCGGCGGGGACCGGCCATCGGAGGTAAGTGAGGCGGACCCCCGCCGGAGCCCCCCTCCGCCCGAGCCCCCCCTCCCCCTGCGGCCCCCTCCCGCCCGAGCCCCTCTCCGCCCGAGCCCCCCCTCCCCCTGCGGCCCCCTCCCGCCGGAGCCCCCCTCCGCCCGAGCCCCCCCTCCCCTTGCGGCCCCTCTCCCGCCCGAGCCCCTCTCCGCCCGAGCCCCCCCTCCCCTTGCGGTGGACGGACTTTTTATTTTGTTAAACATGTTAAAGTTTTGTGTGTTTACATTTCATTCGCATAGGGAAAATGTCTGAAGATCGTTCATGGATGTACCGTAGAGTAGTTGATCAGGTGGTGTCTATGGAATTTAAAAATGGAGTTGAGAGATTCATTCAGTTTGCTTTGAGAAATCCTATTGAAGCTGTAGATTGTGAGGGTCGTATCCGATGTCCTTGTGTAGTCTGTAAGAATTTGAAGTGGCTGACAACATGGGATGTACAACGTCATTTATACAGAAAGGGGTTTGTTAAAGATTATACAAACTGGATATGTCATGGTGAAACATTGTGGTCCTACGAGCCTGCCAATAGAGGAAGTGGAAGTTCATATGTTGATATGGTCATAGATGCTGCTGGTCCAGAATTCAATGTTCATGAGGAGCATGTACACAATGAAGAACCGCCAAACAAGACAGCTGAAAGATTTTATCAGCTACTCAAAGATGCTGATGAGCCATTGTGGAATGGATGTCAAAATCACTCTCGACTGTCTGCGGTGTCACAATTATTGAACTTGAAATCTGAATTTCACATCAGTGAGATTTGTTTTGATCGTTTGTTACTGATTATCAAAAGTATGTTGCCACAAGATGAGAAATTACCTGAAAATTTTTATCGTGCAAAGAAGATGGTCACTGACTTAGGGCTTGGATATGAGAAAATAGATGCATGTCCTAATCATTGCATGCTATATTATAATGAGGATAAAAGTAAGGTATCATGTTCCATATGTGGTCATGATAGATTCAAGCCTAAGAAAGGGGACAATTCAAAGCAAAAAGATATACCATATATGTCATTGCGGTATTTTCCTATTGCACCGAGATTGCAGAGAATGTATATGTCACCAAAGATAGCTCAACATATGAGATGGCATGCGGAAAGAGTACGTCGACAACATAATGTAATCAGTCATCCTGCAGATGCCGAAGCTTGGAGTCACTTTAACCGTGCTCATCCTACTTTCTCAAAAGAGTCGCGTAATGTAAGGCTGGGTTTATGTACTGATGGATTCAATCCATTTGGAGGTTCAGTGACTTCCTACTCTTGCTGGCCAGTTTTCGTGACACCATATAATCTTCCGCCAAATATGTGCATGAAACGAGAGCATTTATTTCTATCATTATTGATCCCTGGTCCAAAAAATCCTGGGAAAAAACTAGACATATATCTCAGGCCGTTGATTGATGAGTTGAAATTGTTATGGACTGATGGGGTTACTACCTATGATGCATCCAGAAAACAAAATTTCACTATGAAGGCTGCATTGATGTGGACAATAAGCGACTTTCCTGCATATGGAATGTTATCTAGCTGGAGCACTCATGGAAAACTAGCATGTCCTTACTGTATGGACAGTTCCAAATCATTTGTACTTAAGCATGGTGGCAAGTCATGCTGGTTTGATTGTCATCGACGATTTCTACCAAGGGACCATCCGTTTAGAAGGCAAAAAGATGCATTCTTAAAGAACAGAATTGAATTGGAAGAAGCTGATTTTGAACGGTTGTCTGGTCCACATTTAGCAGCAAGTGTACAGAACTTACCAGATATAGCACAATTGTCGAGCAGCACAAGACAGCTCCCTGGATTTGGGAAGGATCACAACTGGGTCAAAAAAAGTATCTTCTGGGAATTGCCTTATTGGTCAACTCTTCTTATACGACATAACCTCGACGTCATGCATGTTGAGAAGAATGTCTTTGATAATGTGTTCAACACTATTATGGACATAAAAGGCAAAACAAAGGATAATGTGAATGCTCGTTTAGACGTGAAAATACTTTGTAAACGTCCAGAACTGGAACTTATTGATAGAAATGGTAAAACAGTTAAACCGAAAGCAATTTACGCCCTTGGAGCTGCACAGATTAAAGAAGTATGCTTTTGGCTAAAACAATTGAGATTTCCAGATGGTTATGTGTCTAACATTGCTCGTTGCGTGAATACAAATGAGGGGAAAATATATGGAATGAAAAGTCATGACTGTCATGTGTTCATGCAGAGGTTGTTACCTATTGTATTTCGTGATATGATGCCGAAGCCGATATGGGGAGCAGTGACTGAGTTAAGTCAGTTTTTCAAAATTTTATGTGCATCAGAGCTCAGGTATGAAGATGTGGAAACTATTGAACAGAATGTGATCACGACAGTTTGTAGATTGGAAAAGATATTTCCACCCTCATTCTTTGATTCAATGGAGCACCTGCTTATACACTTACCATATGAGGCTAAAGTAGGAGGGCCAGTACAATTTAGATGGATGTATCCATTTGAGAGGTAATATATATATATTTTCTCCTCATAATTCAATTAGATGCTGATGTGTTTTTCATTATCTTATGAACATTCTGGTAGGTGCATGCATGAATTGAAAATGAAAGTTCGCAACAAGGCAAAAGTAGAGGGTTCCATTGCGGAGGCGTACATTATGGAAGAAATATCAAATTTCTGTTCAATGTACTTTGAACCTGAGGTACAAACTCGTCGTACTCGGCCACCACGTAATGATGATGGGGGAGACTCCGTTCACTCTGAGCGGCTGTCTATATTTAAGTATCCTGGACGTGCGTATGGACGTTCTTCGAGTCGGATGCTAAATGATAGAGAATTGCACTGTGCAGAAATGTACATCCTTTTAAATTGTATGGAGGTTGAACCTTATGTTGCGTAAGTTCTCTGCTCACATTACATTGTGTCTATAACTTATTATTTTTCATTCCATCTATAATGCTCCAATGGTCGTAATACAGACAATTTGACTCAGAATTAATCCAAAGATGTCCATATCTCACTGACATGGAGGTTGAAAAAGAACGAGAAAAATCATTTGCTTCTTGGCTGAAATATCGTGTAAGTATTATTACTACTCTTTCTCCTTGTTAGGCCAATGACAAATTCTGACTAGTGTGCTCTCCATATGTAGGTTGAAAATGGTTTTATTACTGATCAAAGAATTCGAGAGAGTAGTTATGGCCCATCGAAAGTTGCACGTACATATCCAGCATTTATTGTGAATGGGTATAGATTTCACACTAGACAATATGGGCAGAATAAGTCAACAATGAACAGCGGGGTATGTGTGAAAGGAAGTACATATAATGAAAACGAACGTGATTATTATGGTATTATTGAGGAGATCTTAGAATTGCAATATCTCGGAGATGACAACCATATATTTCTGTTCAAGTGTCATTGGTTTGATCCCAATTCTGTTCGAAATGACACAACATATGGGATTGTCGATATCAGACATAAGTCTAAATTGAATACTTATGATCCATTCATTTTGGCCGCACAAGCCCAGCAGGTCTATTATACAAAGTATCCATCGTCTAGAAATAAAGAAAGAAATGATTGGTGGGCAGTTTGCAAGGTTAAGACAAGGCTTTTCCCGGATTATGAGTTGGATTTGACTGAAACAGTAGAGTTGGATGTGAATGCCGAATTCTTTCAATCAGACTTGGGTGATGATGTAGAGTTGCCTGCTTCTAGTGATGAATCTGTGGAGGCACTGTCTTTATCTAAAGAGAATGAAGTGGAAGAAGTCGATCCAGAACAACCTGAAATACAGTTGGGGGACTCCGAAGAGGAGGAATATATTAGTGATCAAAATGAATCTGATAATGAAGATGTGAATGTTGAATTTGATATATCTCCAACATCTGAAGATGAAATGGAGAATGTTTGATTAATGGTATACAATTTTACCTAAAATTTTAATACTCTGTAACTTTCTTTCTTTCAATATTTGATGAATATGCATGTATTTTATTACCAGTTGAAGATATGGTTCGAGGACGGCGTGGGACTTCTTCAGGTGGGAGGGGAGAGGGTAGCGGGAGGAGATTTACTTCCATTTCTACACCGGTAGTAGGTATGTATACTTTCATGTATAATGCATTGTAGTATTTGTTTAAAATAATTCTTTATGTTTTTGTGGTATCTTATTCTTATTTTCACAGGACCCACGACCTCTGCACCGTTACCACCGACCTCTGCACCGCTACCACCGGTAGTAGGTATGTATACTTTCATGTATAATGCATTGTAGTATTTGTTTAAAATAATTCTTTATGTTTTTGTGCTATCTGATTCTTATCCTTACAGGACCCACGACCTCTGCACCGTTACCACTGACAACAGGTAGATTGACGGCCTCTGCACCGCCATCACACATGGCGAGTGGATCTACACCTCCTCCAGCTGAGTCAGGTATGTTCATTTACATTTCTATATTTTTTTGATAGTTTGTTTTATTTATTTTTGTCCATTTCGTATAGTACGTGCTGATGACGAGACGAGTCATCACGAGGGGGAGGGCAGTTATAATGAGACGATGCGGGCAGTGTGGATAAATGAAGGGTATGTAATGCATTATTTTTGTTATCTATTCATCATTGTGGTATTAATATTTTCAATTTCAGGAATAAAATAGAGCCAGCCCAAGCATCACAATTTATTACAAAGTCAATTGAAGCACATTTTCCAGGCCCCATCCGTCGCTTTTCTGATTTTCCGATGGATGTTCGGGATTTATTGTTCACTATGTTCTTGGTATTTATCTTATTTTATCATATTAAGTCATTTTCCTGCTATATTTTAACACACTTATTGTTATGTAACATATAATTTATTTTTTGTTAATATGTAGAGGAATCATCGATTCACAGAGCATTCAGATGAGTTACGTGCTAGATCTGCATGGACAACTACTGCAAGAGCAAATTTCAAACATCTTATGCACAATATCCGAAAAAATGCAGAAAGAGCATGTACAAGTACAGATAAGAACCAATGGAAGGAGCATGGGCCTGTGTGGATGAGAAAGGAGTATTGGACGGAGCTGTGCAACATTTGGGGAACGGAGAAATGGAATGACAATTCAAACAAAGCAAAGCAAAACAGAGCAGCGCATCCTGAAGCGAATGTACACACGGGTGGCTCTGTCTCCTTTGCAACGCATAAAGCGAGATTGGTAAGTACACTTCTACATTTGTAATTTTTTTTAATCTAATAATAAACTGTGATTTATTTGAATAACAGGAAGTACAATTAAAGCGGCCACCTCAATTTCAAGAACTTTTTGATCATACTCATAAGAAGAAAGGGACAAATGCTTACATTAGTGAGAAAGCTCGGGAGGTAGCGGTAAGTGTATACATTAATAGTTTTCATTTAAGATTAAACTGTAGAATAATTTTGTTTTGTTTTTTTGTTTTTTGCAGGACTCATATAGTAGAGGAATGGATGAGAGGTACGGGGATGACAGTCAGCGTCCAGAGTTGGATCCTGACATTTGGGTTGCAGCATCTGGGGCACCCAAGAAAGGCCATGTTTATGGTTTTGGACATAGCTTGGGCACGACTAGGGTGTTATCATCATGCTCGAGTTCGGTCTCACATGCGACCTCTCCATTTACCACACCAGCAGCCCCAGATACCACACCAGCAGCCCCAGATGGTTCTTCCAGTGCCGCCCCGACCATGACTCCAGATATGTTTAGGGCGATCGTCAACGAGACCGTCTCTCAGAATATCTCAACCATCGTCTCTCAGACCGTCTCCCAGATGCTCACAGAATTGGGACTTGCTAGTAATAGAGCACCTCCTGCACCTCCTGCACCTCGTGCACAGCAGCCTCCGGTAAGTATTTTATTTGATTGATTTTCTATTTGTTAACTCTAAATATCATCTTACAAAATATAAGAATTTAGATTGAGGAGGGGAAAATATCATTTTCTTAACTCTATGAACTTGGGTTTGAGGGTCCAAAATTGAAAAGAGAGGTCCAATCAATCCATCGATTGTTCCAACACGACATGGGGGGTGAAAGTAACCTGTAGAAACTGACGGAGTTCAAATTGGACTCCAAATTTGAGCTCGATGCTCAAATTTACATTTCCTAAATAGAACCAAGTTAATCGAGTGTAAGAGGGTCAAAAATAAAGAAATATATGTCCAATTAATTTGTCAATGACTCCAACACGACCGGGAAGGTGAGAGTGACTTGTAGAAACTGACGGAGTCCAAATTGGACTACCGATTTGAGCAAAACGTTTAAAATTGTCATTCGTCAATTTCACTTAAATGAAAAACATCTTGCTTTTAATTTTCAAGAAAAATTGATTTCTTTATTAAGGATTTGATTTTAATTTTTTTAAATGATATACAGGATCATCCGTCGCGAGATGTTGGACGAGACGACGACCAGGATGACACATATGCGGAGGATTTGTGATTTCATTTTAGTTATTTGCATGTTGTCATTTTATTATGGATGTATGATTAATTTGTGTGTTTGTATGTGATGAATTTGAAGTTCGTGGAGATTGTGATTTGTGTAGTTGATTTATATGTTTTTATGAAATTGTTATTTATCAGGTTATTTATTTTATTAAATTGTTATTTATCAGGTGATTTATAGTCGATTATATAAATTTATAAAAAAAAATACTGCAAAATTAGCGACCGAATAGCGACCGAATAGCGACTGTCTTTATTATTTATTTTATTAAAGTATTAAAATTAGCGACAGAATAGCGACCGAATAGCGACTGTCTCTATTATTTATTTTATTAAATTATTATTTATCAGGTGATTTATAGTCGTTTATATAAATTTATTTTAAAAAAATACTACAAAATTAGCGACCGAATAGCGACCGCATAGCGACTGTATATATTAGCGACGGGTCATGCGACCGATTGATATCGGTCGCTATCCGCGATTGATATTGCGACCGATAATTATCGGTCGCTATCCGCGACTGCTTCTGCGACCGATAATTATCGGTCGCTAACGGCGACCTATTCTGCGACCGATTTATATCGGTCGCCATTTAGCGACTATTAGATAGCGACCGACATGTTCGGTCGCTAATAGGTGTCTGTTTGGTCGCAGTATCTCTTTGCGACCGATCTGCGACCGAATAGCGACCGGGAGGTCGGTCGCTACTCGCGGTTTTTCTTGTAGTACCACCTTCTCTATTTATTGAACGGGGAAGTCGTCCCGCACCCGTGGAAGCTTGCAAGCACCAGGAAACAAGAGACGTCCGAAGGAGTCCCGGGTGTTATCCTAGGGGACAACCCTCCGATGCTTAAGTCAGTAATGCATTAATGAAGAGTAGAGAAGAATAAGAGAGAGAGAAAGGGAGATCGTAGTAGGAGGTCGAGGAGTCGTGTAGATCCCCTAGACGAGTACCCGTCGCTCCCAGCGCTCACTCGGTGAGTACTCGCTGGACGGTAAGGTCGCCAGAGAGGACCTTCCTTCGAGTGTAGACTGTTGTCGCTGCTCTCTCTTTATGTAGCAGGGCTAGTGGCTCTATTCTCTGATGTAGCAGTTTGGCAGAATTATCCACCGTGTCCCTTCTCCTCTATCGATGTCCTTCTTATAGGGGTTGTCCTGGAGTGGGAAGCCTTATCCCTTGATAGGGCAAGACGTGAGTAGTGGAGTAACGCTTTCCCGCTATAGTGGCGGGAGTTTTCCGTTGGAGGGCGATTATCCCAGCGTCGACTGGTCTCGGGGAGAGTCTTACGGCACTCGTGGGGCGTGCTCGCTTGTTACGGGATTAATGCCGACGTCGTGGGAGGCAACGGTCGATCGTCGGAGGGTCTTCCGGCGATCACTGCGCTTGGGCCATATGTAGCTTGTACGCGCTGTAGAATCCGATGTCAAATCGGATTGGATCGCACCTTGATGGGCCGTGACTGTTTTGATGTCTCTTAGGCACGCCGTAAAAGCGGGGTTGGACAGGACCCATCGTTACTGGGTCAATCTTGGGTCAAGCCGAATTTACCTTCCTCAGAACTCAAAACCTCTGTTACGTAAAAGAGAGGTGAACCACCGAAATACAGATTTGGATGAAGTGTACGATTTATTATACCACATATAACTGTTATATTCCCGAGAAAATTGGGCAAGTTTGATATATCATACGTACCTACTGTTTTCAACTTGCAAACACGTGCAAATTAATGAATTTTGAATGGTCTTATCGACTTCCTTTTCTAAGTACTCGTGCCATATAGCTTTATATGATTTTCCTCTCTTGTTTACAGATTATGTGCACAATATATATATGATTGGATTTGCCTCAAAACTTTGATACGACGTGAAGAGCACATGATCTCAACCAGAAAATATTGATGGATGAATTCGCCCACTATATATATGTTCCCCATGTTCTAGAGAGAGTAGCGGTTCGGCCGAGTGCTAGGTTAGGCAACTAGGCCAAAGCCCGTGCTTAATTATATGATCAAACTAATAAGAGAAGTTGGGCTCGTCGATGGTTCCGGATATTATTCAAATTTACTTTGACCATGTATCTATACTGTTTGATTATATGCAATTCGATATCCGTCTATTGGGATACATGTAATATCTGAATCTTTTTCGGAGTGGATATTTGATACTACATCATTTGCTTCGTAATATATAAATATATATGTCCGTAAATCTTTTATATCAACACTTTTCTCATGATCTACCCAAGCTGTTTGATCAAAAAAATCTAACTCGCAAGGGTTCAAAAAATCAGAGCAAAATATTCCGATTAATATTTGAGAAAAAAGTTAAATTGGATGCGGATAAATATTATAATTATCCATCTAAGAACATAACGGAATGATCAAATGATCCGGATATTGATTAGCAACGAATACGGATAGTCACGTATTCACTCTATTATTAATGACAAGGCCTGTGGAAGTCCAGTCCTAACTGACTAGTCCTCGGCCACTAAATTAATGAGAAGCCAAAACATATTTTTAGAATAGCCCTTTCGACTTGGATTGTAAATTTTCTTTGGTACTCCTCCCAATATTAGAGAATATTTGCAAAGTTTATAACAGTAGTCGATTTGGTTTGGATACCTTAAGCTCGAAAGGCATAATCTTTTTTTCAAGCAGGCTATGATTCAAATGGACCAACTTGAGACGTCATCGAGGATTGATTTAAACATCTGATTAAATTCTCACTTTTTCGTTCCACTTAACTAACAATGCCAACCAGAAATATAATGATGTCATATTTTTGTCACCATATTTAATTCCCCTTCCACATCATCGGTCAGTTCTTGAGATCGAGTGGTTTTACACGAGGTAGATCTTGAATTTGAGTTGAATGCTCTCGAATTCACAACTGCTAAATTTAATTAGATTTTTTCATACATATCTCTTTAAATTTTTTATTGTCAAATATAGTTTTTATTTAGACATATTATTACGAAGATCCTCTCGATGCTACTTACGAATAATTATGTCCTCGTCATAATTCTAGTACGTTTAACTCGAGTTAAATATAAGTTAAAAATAAAAACACCATAACTCCCGTATGTTGAAAAGGAGGAGGAATGTCAGTGGAATGGCAAGGGCGATGGAGTCATTGGTGGGTGCGTGGACTGTCGATGGAGGGGGAACTTGGGGGTGGGGGAGACCGTCCAAGGCAGGGTTGGGGAAGGGTGTTTGAGGAGGAAGGCAGTGCCCGGGAGGAGTCACAGAGCGTGGCAGCTAGGGGACCCGTGGAGGAGGGCAGTGGTCGAGCAGCAGGGGGAGGCAGCGGAGGAGCGGAGAGCTAGCGGCGGGAGTGGTGGTTCATGGAGGAAGGCTGGTGGTCGAGGGGAGCCGCAGAGGAGGGCAGTGCCTGTGGGGGCGCGTCGGAGAGCATCGGTCAGAAAGTAGGGGGAGGACGCAGAGGAGGGGAGAGCCATCGGCTGGGGGCATTGTCGTGATGCAGAGGGGAGCTGTCGAGGTGGGGTGGGGGCCTAGGGGCTACTACAGTTTCGCGTTGGGATGGCTTCCCGGTGGCTAGTGCTGAGAGAGGAGGAGGAGGAGGACACAGATGCAGACCTTAAAAATATCCGACGATCATCGCCGATCACGAGGATGCACCGCCAAAGGAGATCGCTGAGCCCGACAAGCACAAAGTGAGTTCACCAATTAAGTACTTGGACTTGTCGATGGTGGAGGGGGGCCTCGTCTGCGACGGGAGGGACTGGTCAGAGGTGGGAGAGGAGGGAGGATTCTCTCTCTAGAGATATTTTGAGTATTTCACGTATCTTAACAGTGTTAGATGACATATTTCACGGAGTATTCTTCCGTCGACATCAATAAATTACAAGGATATCACTATAATATTTATGTTTGTTTGAAGGATATGCATGATAATATCTATGAACGAGGAATATATTTGACAATAAGAAACCGTATAGAGGGATATATACGTAAAAAATCCAACTTAATTTGACCTTCCCTGCCATCGGATTTTCAATCATCTGACAGAATAAAATAAAAAATGTCAATATGCCATATAAAACTTAAGCCCTTCAATCTTCCACCTAATCTTAATCGAACAATACAAAATTAATACAAAATTAATACATATATCAATGACGGAGTATCAAACAAAGAATGCCGTGATACAGTAACATCCCTCGAAAATGATCGGCGGCACGTTGTGTGGACTGTGGAGTAGGCAGCGATATATACCAACATTTCCTCAAACAAGACAGTCGAAAGAAAGTTCTCCTTAAACCATGACCACCCAAAAGGTCCAGAGCCAATTCCTCGCTGAGCGGCAGCTCTCCAACCTCGATCGCAACCGGGCTCCTCCCCCACTTTCCCCTCCGAGAACGGGGCGGGGACGGCGACCGCACAGCGGGGGAGGAAACGACCCGCTGCAGTCTGCCGCCATCGCCATTAACCTCGATCCCAGTTTCGGCAACAGCCCAGACGTGGACGCCCACCCATCACCCCCCCCTCCACCTCCTTCCATAACCGGCAACCGAAAAGGAATCTAATTTAAGGCACTGGGAGTCGCAGGCTGCCCAGAGACCAGCCCGGCCACCTGCAACCCTCCCCCCCCCCGCTCAGTGGTGATGTGGGTTTTTCGCTTTCCGGCTTCCTCTTTCTGCTAAGTAAACACTGCATGAGAGGGGTAGGAGCTTGATGGCAGGAGCTCCACAGGGCATGTGTACTCAGCAGCGTCCTTGAACTGGAACTCATCACCTGATCATGAAGCCCCAACCCCCACCTCACGGGGAGCCAGTGCCCATGAAGTCCAACCACGTATATAGCGAGCTGTAGAGTGAATGGAGTTGAATCACCATCCACAGTGCTTTATTGTATCATTTGCTTTTTCTTTGAATCAATTCTGTTCTTCAGTATGTAAGTTGTTCTTGCTTGATGGGTTTGCTACCTCGGGTTCCCATCTTTTCCTTTTTCTCCTTGTTTTTCTTCTTCTTCTGTTGTTTTTCTTGACGTTGAGATGGTTTCTAGATGAAAATCTCTTCTGGGTCTACGAGCTTTACAAGAGGTTTTCTCGATCGGTGCCTTGAATCGCTCATCACAGACTTCATATCCTTCATCTGTGTGGAGAATAGGCCCACGAGCCAAAGAAAACCTTGAGGAGAAATGGCTTTTTTTCATCATCTCCACCCTTCTCCTAAAGGATCCCCATTCTTCAGTACTGCTATATGTTCCAATTGAGGCATTTAGTACTAGTACTCCCATGGTACTGTTTTATTTTGTTCTGCTCACTTCAGCATCTCCAGACGGAGCTAACCAACATCTTCTTCTTTAGTCGCTGCTACCGAAGAACCTCCTTTGCATGCAAAATGTCTCCACGGAGACGAAAGTGCTTACTTCACCCACTCACATGGGCAGATGCATGCACGCAAACCGCACAGTACACGCACATGTAGCTGATCATGGGCTTCCTGCACGTTTTAGGGTTTCCTCACTCTCCTTTCTTTCCTTCTGGATTCCCGCCTCTTTCCTTTGTTTTCTTTTGGGTTTTCAGTTTTTCACGTCTCAGATCTCAGCGTGCGTCCATCCATTGGGTACATGGAAAAGAAAGAAAGGAAAGTAAGACAAAAGCCCTGAATGGATACACAAAAACTGGTCTCCTCTCTTCCTCCTCCGAGACAAACTGCAGAGAAGGTAAGTACGCTTCTCTTCTCTTCCTTTTCTTCTTCTCTGGGAAGACAAGAGGCCAACAGGAAAGAGAGGAGGAGGAAAGATTATGTCATGACAGAAGAGAGAGAGCACAGCCCGACATTAGCGAGAGAAGGGTCACGCTCGCTCTTGGAGGGGGTGTGCTCTCTGCTCTTTCTGTCATGATCTTAACTGGTCGAGCTTCTACGTTCGATCGGTACTGCCGATGCCGTTTCCTCCGTGCATGTAAGAGGTAAAATATCTAATTAACCTTCCTATATATTCCATCATCGGAGGCAACTTAATCTTTTCTTTGATCCTTTTGATTCTTTTCTATTCATGGGATTCATATGTACCAGCTGCTAAGTATCAAACAAGAACGTTTAGTACGTATCTGCAGGAAGAAGACGCGCGCACGGCCCGGCGGGCGCAACAGTTCCATCGATCGGTGGTGGAAGAAAGTAGCCTCTTGTTTTTGCTTACATGTTCACCTATTCTTCCTCTTGTTTATAGGGTTGGGAGGGGGAAGAAAAAAACAAAACTCCAGTGGGGACATGATGGTTTGCAGTAGAGGAGCTACCCGATCAGCTCTCAAGAGGCCGCTAGCATGTGCTATTTGTCTTCTTTCCCCTAGAGATTCACAACGAGAGAGGGAGTGCTGAGACTACCATAGTTCGCTAAACTGCCGGCCGGGTCGGGGTGATCGTACGGTGTCGTGTCGGTCGGACTCGGCCTTTGCGGTCTTTTTTTCTTTTGATCTTCCCCTCCCACAGGAAGACTCGTGTCATATGTATCAACGACCCACCTACACAAAAGATATCAGAGATCCCTTACTTAAGAGGAAATAACCACAAAAAAATCGAAATCAAGAGAATTTATAGATATTTGATCGGCCGGGTAATGTGCAAGAGAAAGAGAGTAATTAGAGCCTCTCATATTCAAGTCACTAAATTAAGATGGGTCGTCTAAGTTGGAGAAATATATAGTAACACTTGTTTTATATCAACCTGGAGCTACTTTGATTCAGCTTTGAAAATTCTCATTCATCCTGCAAACTCTATGATCATCGGGTTCTTGCGCTGCTCTTCACCGTATGAGGACGTCCTTCCCCTATGCTCTGCCCACTCTCCGTTCACACGGTTATCAAAGCAAACCTCGACTGAGCACCTCCTCGGCTAGAATAAATTGGGTGAGAGCGAGAGGATCGCCACGACGGAGATCCCTAAGGGTTGATTTATTTTTCGAACGAGATTACCGTGGTGTCCGACCTCGAATAAGAGTTATGTGTGTGAGGAGAGAGTGTGATCGGGTCTCCCATATTTCTCTCTCCTCCGATGGAAAACCCGCGCGACACTATTCCGATATCAAATCGGCATAGATTTGAAGGGACATTTCATCCCGACAAGCGGCCCGGCCCTTTCGCGACTAAAATTGCCGGTACATATGTAATTTTGTCTAATTATTTTTACAAGTCCACCTATGATTGTTTCACTTGAGTCGCCTATGAAAATTGAATAAAAAGATTCAGATTAATTTAAACTTACGTAGGGTATCCCTACTTTTTAAATTTTTAAAAACTTTTGAAACTATGTATCTTAACGAAGCTGAAATAATCGATTTTAATTTTTTGCTGCAACGAGTTATTCTAGAAAAACCTGAGTAAGTGTTGAAATGCCCTATCTCTCTTGTCAAATCGTTTTTTACTTGTTCGTCGAGATAAACCCACCCTGGGTCGTTGACGAGAAGGGATAGTCGAGTTGAGTACGGCAGATCGAGTCAGGTCAATGAGATCGGTCGTCTTCATACGTCTCATAGACCAATTAGAAATCGGTTTATATTTTTTAAAAATAGAAATTAGACAAAATTACACGCTGTAATATGTGATATAAAAGACAGGTATTTACTCTTGGGAGAGAAACCAGGCGGCGTGAATACCATCAGCGCCTACTGCCCACGGATCACGACTAGTTTGCGGGCCGTACTTCCGACGGCTGTCCCCAGTGCGGCCCAGCCCAACACAACGGTCGGCGGGCGCCCACCTCTGCGGGCGTCTTTTTAAGGATCACATTCTCTCCTCCTCCTCCTCCTCCTCCACACCGGAGGAAGAAGAGCAGAAGAATCTATACATACACACACAGCGGAAATGGTGACGCTGGTGGTGGCGACGACGGCGGACCCGGCCTCCGCCGGTCCCGCCTCCGCGCTTCTCGCCATGCCCGGCTGGTACCCGGGCCCTTCCCTAGAGGTGAGCTCACCAGGCATCCTCGTCCACCTCGATTGGTAGGCAGCGATGGCGGTTTGACTTATGAGGTGTTTGGATGCATGGGCAGGGCGGGGAGGGGGGCAGCATCGCGAGCTACGCCAACGGCGGGGTGAGGCTGCTGCAGCACGGGATCAGCATCGTGGCGGAGGACGACCTCGACCGCCGGTGGGAGGCGGCCACGGGGGAGGCCGTCGGGGAGGTCATCTTCCTCAGCAAGCACACCGCCGTCACCAACCGGCCCGCCCTCACCGTCCACCCCATCGGTGCGGGATCGGCGCCGTGATCCCTCTCATGGCGTCCTCCCTCTTTTGTTTTCGCAGAAATTGTTCCGTCTCTGTTTTCTTTGCTCCGATTCCTGATGCGTGTTCCAGCTGCTTCTGATCTCTATGACGATGGAACAGGTGTCCCGCATTTGAGGGATGATGAGGTCCCGCCGCAGGGCGGGAAGCCCGGGTGGGCTGGTCTGCCCAATCCCAGGATTGCTCCATGGTTCAGGCGGCTGAAGAAGATCGCCCAGGAGCACGGTCTCATCCCCGAGTTCGAGGTATCGAATGGATTAAGCGACATACTATCTTTGAGAAATTTCCAGCCATTTGTGTAGAGTCAAGTTCTTGGTTCCTTGATTGGTTTTTTCCTCTTAAAGGACTTATGATTAAAGAGTTGGGTGGATTACTGGGTGGAGTTGTTAGATGTTTCGTACTGAAGCAATGGTGTCATATGGTGTGAGAAGACCTTAGAGATAATTTATTTTTCTGATTGCATCTTGAGACAAACGATGTGCATAATTATATGCAGGACTTTCTTGTGTCTTTGTCATTTTTTCTTCTTGAATCTGTTTGGCGAGTTGATTTTACCAGGCAGTGATGTACATCAGACATTCAGTGGATGGAGTAGGAACACAATTTTCATGTTAATGATCATATAAATGTGTCTATTATATGTGAATTCCTACAATGTTCTAATATTTGTGCAATGTATACCGCTGAAAGCTAAGTTTGCCCATAAACTATTGTAAATATCAGACTGCAAATTATTTCACTCTTAATTGAGGCAGTACAGAAGGGATAGACCAATGTTTCATGAGAAACCGTGGAAATTGGCATTTGCTTGGAGGAGAATGTCATGTCCTATGCTTATTTTCACTTTCTCATATACAACGCAAGGTGCCTTTTTGATAGAAAAGCTAATGTTGATACTAGTACCATGCATAGGACACAGGGTAAGTGGACTGTGACAATATTTAGCAGAAATACAGGCACACTTGTTACTGGCCATTGTCTTCTATTTCTACTTCGTGTGACAGGAATATCAAATTTGACAAAAATATTCACAGTTTCTAGCAATAGGCCAATAATTGTTTCTTCATTTGCTTTTAACATCTTTTTTTTTTCTGCTCTCTATTTCATAGTTCTAATTGTCTGTTTCTTTACTTTCTTTTTTGTTCCCTAATTTCTCTTTCTGGGTTGTATTTTCTTTAGCAAGTGGGTTCAATGTATCTTTTCTGTTGCAAGTTTTGGGTTATGTTATTATTATGGTTTTTTTGCATGAAAATCATTGTTAGATAGAAATTTCAATAAAATCATTCCTGGAAATGTATTAGCAAGTATATCACTACGTAAATTCATATTGTGCAAAAATATCATCGTAGTTAACTTCCGTCCATAGGAGAACGAATATTCCACAAAGACGTTATTATTCTTGTTAATTAGGTGTGAAATGATAAAAATGCCCTCATCGACTAAGAGAGAGAGGGGGGGTTCAGTGGGAGGTAGCTAGGGAGGGGTGGTTCCGGGGGGGTGGGGTCGATCTAGGGGGCGAGAGGGGTTCCGGTGGGAGCAGGCGCGGTAGGATCCGGTGGGAGGGTGGGGGGGGGTTCGATCTGGTGGTCGGATCCGGTGGGAGGGGAGGGGAGGGGAGGTTGCTGATGGGAGGGGGGTTCTTATGGTGGTTTTGCAGTGGGCATTGGGAGGGGTTCGGTGGAAGGGGGCGATCTTGCAAGCGAGAGGTTGCAAGGGGTGGTTCCGATGGGCCCCGTTTCTCCCCGGCCGGAGGTTGCAGGGGTGTTCGGTGGGAGGGAGGACTCCCTGAGATGCTTCACGTCGTGCCTCTGCCACTGGATCTTTTGCTCATAGGCGCGGCGTACGTCCTCTTGCTGCTGGTTGAGGAAGAGCTTCTTCGCCCCCTGTTCCAGGCCATTAAGGACCTCCAGCTCGCCACCGAGCTCACATCTCTCTCCATCTTCTTGATGGTTCCCTCCGTGTCGTTCACAACAAATCCCAGCTTTCCCACCTCGACCCCGCCGTCCAAGAGGTTGGCATAGATGTGCTCAAGGCCCACCAAGGCCTGCTCCACGCAGCACTTCCCCAGGTGAGACACCACGGCGACGACGCGGTTCGGGTCGTCGAGCTTCTCGGCGGCCACCAACTCGAGCAGGCGAAGGAGAGGATGCTGATGGTCTTGTGTCTCTTCGCGGTTGTGTTCCGGGTTAGGCGGGGGTTTGGATTATTTCTTCTCGGTGTCAGCCGCAGAATGGTGGTCGAGAGAGAGGGCGCGCTTGAGATTGGAACCCACCTACGTGCGCATCTTGTGGATCCAAGGCTCTGCAACCATGGCAGGCGTCTTCTCCACAAAGACAACCAGATCTGAGAAACCACATCCACTCCCTCACGGGGTGGGTGCGCATCTGTCTCTTCCTGTCCCACCCCGTTCCGCTCGCCAGGACCCAACTGGACTCGGAGATCTACGCCCTGTGCGAAGAGAGGCAGCTCACCCTCGATAGGATTCTCGACAAGGAGGCCTCCGAAGCGATCAAGAGCCTCCTGACTGCAGTCCACGCGGTGGTCCTCCAGCAAGAAGAGGAGGACAGGCTGCAGCGGAGGTGGGAGGGGGGTTCTTGCCGGAGGGAACGGAGGAGAGATTTTCTTCTTATTTATTTTTTATTTTAACTAAGGGTACTTTTATCTTTTTACAAGTTTAGTTAAAATTAACTATGGTTAACCTCACAGCTGGTAACATGCAGTTACAGCGATGGCATTTTTGCATAATATGAATTTACGTAGTGATATGCTTGCTAATGTATTTTCAGGAATGTTTTTTTTTTTTGCAAATTCCCATCTAAGCAAAAAACCCTATTATTATTTTGGAAAGTTCAGGTTTTGTTGGTCTATTGTCTCTTCTTTATTACATTTGGTGGTAATTTGCATAAGCAATAGTTTTATTTTGCTTATTATTTTCAATTCTCTCCTTCCTTAAAGAAGGTATAGCTATTTTTTTTCATTAGTTAGCAGGGCTTATGTGGTTTAAAAAAAAAGAAACACTTCATGTTGCCAGTTTATTTGACTGAGGTATAGATCCTTTTTCATTAGTAAGCAGGGCTTATCTGGTAACCCTGTGTAATATCCTTATTAATTGCACACATCAAGATAATGAGGTATAAAATTTATTTTTCATGATGCATAAATGGTTTTGGGATACACAGAGAAGGGGGGGGGGGGGGAGAACGAGCTTGTGCTACAATTATGGTCCACCAACTGTTGTTTTCTCGCTCAACTTATGTACCAGTAAAACGGGGAAAATCTAACTTTCTTTCCTTCTCTCCTTTTGAAGGTTACTTTAGAGGCAACTCATCATGGTCCTGTGGTCAGTACGCCGACAATGTTCGTAGAGATTGGTAAATGCATTCTTTGTTATTCCATTGCTTAACTTATTATGTATACTATCTATAATTCGTCTAGAGTTTGTATGCAATAGAATCACGTTCTATAACTCTCTTTAGTTCCTCAAAAAAGAAGGATAAGAATTCCCAAAATATTTTCATTGCCCATATATTCACAGCTTCAGTGTGAGTATGCATCCCTGGAGTTTTCTAGATCTAGAGCCACTGCTCTTTTCACTGGAGGTTTACAGTTGCTTAATAAATTGAATGCCTTTTGGAGGATGATAACCTTGTTGAGCATGACCACATATTGGAGCAGCGCTTCTCTGAAAGAACTGAATCCATTTTTCAGGACATGTAATTTTCATAATGTCTCATTTCTGTGCAGTTTTTTTTGTGGCTGTTTTCCTACATGCTGCATGTGTTTTTGGTGGGTCTAGTTTGGACTTTCATATTTTATTTGCAGCCCACATTTCTCATATGGACTCCCTTATGGAAGTTTACTACATTTTAGGCTCATGAATAATTGTTGTGTTAGAGATGTTTATAAGGCACAAGGTGTTGAAATTACCAAAATAGTACGTTAGGTGCGGTGTATCTTCATTTATTGAGATGCTGACTCGTAAATTGGAAATTTACTGGCTGATCCCTGAGTTTCCTTTTAGTCCCAGGTACATAGTCCATTTGATCTTAAAGTCTGACATAGTAGTTATCGAACAATATATTGATGCTTATACTATTTTTAAACTGTTAATCCCTGTAAATATGTTTGCCATTACATGATGTTTGTGAACATATCTTACTTAAAATGACAATTCATATATAGAGTGTGAATTTTATGTATACTCATGTATATCCGTACAGGCATGTATATGTAGGTCTACATGTATTTGTTTATATGCATAAACAATTACCAAGTGAAATAAACTTGTGTGCAATCCTCCATTAGCACAATCATAAATTCCAATTGCTACATGGTTAAATTTGATGTGAAATTGGAAATGTATATTTTTTTATTTCTCCATGCAACAAATGATGACTTTATGTATATAGTCTATTTGATTCAAGTGTGTAGTACTACAAATGGAAAGTAGCCTTTAAGCTGGCAATCTGCCAAAAAACTGTTGTCAATCTTTGGGTCTGGTGGTGATGAACATATCACCTGAAATTTTGTTCCTTTCTTTTTCTAGGAAGCACTGAAGAGCATTGGCGGAGGCAAGATGCTGCTCAAGTCGTTGCTTTAGTTCGGTAGCCTTTGAAATTTGTAGCCTAATTTTAATTGGGAACTTATGCAAATAAATAAATATATATGCATATATATTATTGCTGAACTACCACATGCATCGGTGTGAATTTTATTCACTTCTTGAGAATAATTAAAAGCCTAATTAACCATCATTCTGTGTTATCTTGTATTACTATTATTGAACACAGTTTTTTCCCGGAATCCTCTTTAAATGATCTTTTGTAATATCTCTACTTCTCTATGTGTGTATGCATGTGTCTTTTCCTTTTGGGAAATGTGAACTCCATTTGTTCTTGCTATTTGTGATCCCAACCAATGTCTTAATGTCCATTTTGCGCCTAGTTTATAGTTAGTTCCTTCATTGGTGGCTTTACACTGACATTATGTGGTTCAATGATAATTAAAATTAATGTGTACTGCCTGAAAGAGTGTGCACTCTAATAAAATGTCTAGGGAGGAGGGATGCAAGCCTTATGGTTTCTGTGAGGACAAGGAGTGTGGTGGAATCAACATATGACTGTGTGATGGAAACCTAAGAAGGAAATGGCAAGAAAGTTATAAATAATGACCGATCATGTTGATGAACAGACTGGATATAATTATTTTTCCTCATGGAAGAGGGAATGCTTCAGTAAAGCTGCAAATTATGGATAATTTTTCCTCATGTGAAAATTTATTTAATGTATATATTCTGGGTCTGATGAACTTTTCCAAGTGAGATGTTAAAAGGAAATTAATTCACATGATTGAAATATAATTTACATACTTTATGCTTTTCAGGACATTGAATTAATCCATCTTTGATTGTGTCACGATGCTTCAAGAACACCTATTAAAAGACAAAGGCTATGATATTTTGGCATGTTACTTCAGCATTTAGGATAATCAAAGTGGGATGGGTGAGTAGTTCAATGCAAGGCCCTTAAAAAAGGCGGATTTAAGAGCTCAAAAGTCAAAGGTCCTTATATCAGCAAAAAAGATGGGGGATAGCATATAAACATTTGTAGTATGATCAAAGAGTCCACTTGCAAAGAAAATTATAGATTGAGTACACGATTAACCTGTAGTAATTTATTTTTCTTAGCCAAGCTGAAGTTCTGAAGTACATGGAGTTGCATCATACTCATTATACAAGTTTTTCTGCATTGGATATTTTATGTGGTCTTGACGTTAGCATGTTAAAAAGAGAAAAAATACAAAATATAATGGGTTTCTAGATTTCACTACTGTGTGGATTAAACCGAGTTTCTGTAGCCATTTCTCTTGTATGCTGATTCATGCAAGTTTCATGATGTTAGATACTTCATCTATTCCTTCTTTTTCAGAGCTCTATAATCATCCCTCACATAAACTTGTTTTTATGATCTTCACAGCTGTTGTGGGAAGGACTTGGGCTTGATGGTGGTGATGGTCTTGGTCAATGGGACAGGTACAAGCAATCAAAGAAACAGAAGCATTTTAGGGATAACCAGAAAAATGAAAATTTGCATAATGTGCAACTGTGTGTTTGGACTCCCATATCCGAGACCACAGTTGTTTCCATGTTAACATCCGTCGCTAATTGTGTATGATTTTTCTTGCTTATACACTTGAGGAAGACTATACTCCTCTACTCCAGTTGACTTTTGAAGTTTCTTAACGACAACAGGTGTGGTGAAAGAAAGAAGGTCCTTCTGGGCATAGGAGGAGGTCATTATGTGCCTCGTCATATGGATATAGTTGTGTAAGCCATCATTCCCTGGTTCTGTTCTTAAACTATTCTGGTAGTATCTGTTATTTATTGAACATTAAGTAATCTTAGGCTGATAATTTAATGATATTTCTTGCTTATAGAAACATCCGATACATCTCTGCCCAAAATAACTTGTAAAATGTCACAATTGTTTCCCTGAACCTGCTAAACTGTGAAAGTTAGACATCAAACTGTGCTGTGGCGGCCTATGGTGGCATGAAGAAGGTTTTATACAAGCAGAGGAGGTTCACTTTCTGTACAAGTAGGAGTTCTATTGCTTTTAGTTTATAAATAGATAGCATATGCTTGGATGTCGACTTTTCAAGATGTAAAATTCAAAATTGTGGCTAATCCACCATATAAAAGAATGGCAATGACTGAGGCTTAATCCTGTCTAACATTATCCAACATATTTCATGAAATAAAATGTTATCCGAAACCTGTTATTTTTTAAAAAAACACCATTGAAGGGAATGAAGGATATGACTAGGGGGGTGAGATCTTGAAACTTTTCCTCTATAGCTTTTGAAGTTTGCTTTGGGGGGCTTAACAAATATCATGAAGAGCCTATTTTTTATTTTGTTATAGGGATGGTGTTGTACATTTGGTTGATGAGGGTGATCGAGTGCTTTCCTTTTCTTTCTTTTTGATTGTTTGGGTTTTGCCAACAACTTGATGTTCTGCTAATTTGATATTCAAGGGTACTATCTACTTTCAGAGAAGAGGAAGAAAAAATGGAATCAGAGAAAAAGGTTTTGCACACTGTTGTTTGGAAGAACCTGTAAATATTTTAGTTCCTTGTTGGAGATGCATCACTTCCTGTGGATATTGTGGATCTTAGATCTGTGGTCCATGTCCCTTGTTCACCTTTCCTTGCACACAAAGCAACTGATACAATTAGCGAACGAAGATGGAACTCTAACTATGGAAACATTCCCCGACCGATCGATACATAAACTATTCTATTCATGTTTGATGTACTACTGTGTCATGGCTTGATCCAATCCTCTCTCAGTTGTTCTTTCTCAAGGTTTTGAAGCTCAATGGTGAATAACTTGTTACAATGTCTCATGTCTTGTCTGTAACTGACATTATTTGCCGAAACAAATGCAGGAATGATGGTGTATGGGTGGGCCACCTGCTCTCGGGATATTCATTACCTATGGAGGATCCAAGCCACCAAAAAAAAGACAGTTCTGATAATGGTATTGGTGGAACATGGAAGCAGGCAATTAAAGTTTCATTTGAGGTCACTAGAGCAGCTTTCCCTGGAGGAGAAATTATTGCTCATTTGGATCACAAGTATGTCTGTTTTCTGATTACATTAATAATGGAATTTCAGGAAGTAGACGGTAACCTGAGCGTTTGATTATTTATAAGTCACTAACTGTTGAAGTTATTTAAATGGCAAAGGCAATTATGCAAGTTTTACTAACGGTGGATGCAGGTCTTTCAAGGGCTGGCAGAAGAATGCAATTACTAGTTTCCTGGCCAAAGAAAACATAAAAGTTGGAAAACCAGCAGACTTCCTCTAATCCGTGGGATGGTGACAGACATTTCTTTCCCCCTTCTTCGCGGCATGGCTTGGGTTTTAATACGAGGAGCATGAAGTCGGATTTCACAATCCTTCAGAATGTTCTTAAAATCAAAAAAATCTATTCGATGATGTTGGATGCATACAATTAGAGTTTGAAGAAGGTGCATGTTCAAGCTCTCCATGATGAGACGGCCATTCCGATTTATTGTCAGTTCCTTTTTTGAGTACTTCTGCCTCAGCATATATTTATTACCCAGGTCGGACAACTGTCACCATCATGAGCAGATATATAGGGTGTATACAACTCTACAATTTAATAGGAAAGATAGATTGTGTCATTTGAAGTTTATTCTCTTCATCTCGCATCATTTTCTAATGTCATTATCGCAAACAGACTTGGATGTGCTCACTGAATTTAGATGACCACCATACAAAATCATCTGATTGAGCTTTTTTTCCTTTCAAAATAAAAATTAAGAACAAAATCTCCCCTCAAACAAGTTTGGCAAGAGTTCTCCTATTTGTTATTAGGAAGGCATCTCTCCCGTTGTTAATTTCCCCCAAAAAACAAAACAACCCAAGCCGTGTTTTTTTTTTTTTTTTTTGTTCCCGAGAACACATCCCGCGATGTTGCAGCAGGACACCAGCCGGGGTTTTTTTTCCCCTTCTCGTCTGTGTGCATTTTAAGATTACGATGGAGATGACCATCTGCCAGGAAATCCGATGCTGACGGCTGCTTGCGGCGTCCTCCCGATGACCAGGCCCTGGAGTTTCTTTCCATCTTCCTCACCCTTGATCCCTCCCCACCATGCCTCTGTGTTAAGATCTAGTCAAAGAGAACGAGTGTGCATACATTGTTGGAAATGGTGATCATGCACAAACTCCTCCTCTGCTTTTAAATGATGATTTCAATCCATATATGTTACCAGATGAAGAGGTTATGCTTAGGATTTCAGTCTTGTGTTACTAGATTAGACATATTTTTGTCTTGCGGAAGTGAGGTTGGATTTTATTTCATTAATTATCTCCTTTATGAGTTTGAGATTTGAGGCTGACCGTTACGTTGATGGGTTTACATCATCCCATGGTCCTTGGATGTCCTTGTGCATAGGGAGGCTTCTGAGAGCATACGTTACACACTTTGTACATCCCTCTCTTTTTTATATTTTTAAATAAGTGATACTATCCACTTCACAAAAAAAAAAAAGTTGACGATGCCTATCGTGCTTTTCATTAGTCTTTATTATTCTGAAATTAGTATGAAAAAAAAGTTGAACACATGGTTTGCCGTATCGGTGTTGTAAGTTGATTGTACGGTGTTATATCTGAGTTGAATCGACGTGATAGACTCGGCCGAGATAACTCAAATTTATGTGAGTCGAGTTATATCGTATCGTATCTGAGTTGTATCGAGTAGATAAAAATTAACAATATGACGAATCTTGGTTGAGCATGATTGGACAAGGAGAGTCTCTCAAAATTTCCCGTCATCCCATGTGAGATGAGATGTCATACCAGAGAGGGGCAGGGGGTGGATCGGAGGTCGACCCGCCCCTCCTTCCTTGGTCTGGTAGGGTTTGGCCGGGTGATGGCGTCACCTTCGCGTGGCGCCGCGACGCTCGAAGTGGGGGTATTTCTTAGTGAGGTAATTGGGTTATTAGAAGGCTAGCGGGGCCCGTTTGGAACCAGATTCCCCACTGGAGAGGCCCACCCCAGCTTCCTCACGTGATGCTGTCCACCGGAACAGCGCGGTAGCCATCATCCATTCGGTCCTCCGAAGCCCCCACGAAGCGAGAGGAACAAGTCCTGGTCACGTGATGTGGTCCTGGCATTATTATTATGGTGAGGGATTAATATTAATTATTTATTGATCCCTGGACGGATATCTTCTTAAGGGCATCCCTATATATATAACTCGACAAACATGAAATAGGATTAGTCGTCTAAGTTTATCCCGGCTATTTGCTTTGATAGCACGGGTGTCATTGTTCTGGATAAACACGAATTGTTTCACAATAAATTAGAATATCTAATCTGTCCAAAAGAATTGAGCTACTTATTCTAGCTAGAATAATTTTGATTTATATTTTATCTGTTTTGCTTTCATTTAAGGCAGGTGATGCGGAGAGCACGACTAATCTTTCCTGCACGTCTTCTCCACCTTCTAAGACTTAAAAATCACTTTTCATTTAAGATGAATTCGATAACAAAATAAAGGGCGAATAGAACGAGTTATTTTATCTACTCGCCCTTAATCGAGTTTGATAGTAAAGTTAAATCATATGAGGTCGATTAAGGTTAAGATCTTTATTTTAAGAATAATTCATTATATCATTTCACATGGAACGGATTATTCTCAAGATAAAGAATAAATTATCAAATTTAAAAAGTAAAAACTCAAAAAATAACTCAACCAAACTCACCTCAATTAATTCATCCAAACTTTTCCATCAAAATGACCTTTATAAGAGATGCGATGCGGAGAGCATGGTCTGGTTTGTGATGTGTGGGATAGAGATGGAGTTTTTAATTTGTCCCTCTTAGCATTACACTTCTAATTCTGCGGAGGTGACCTGCCATCCATTCAGAGGTGATGGAAGGATTTGATAAATGTTTCTGACTTCGTATAGCCCAGCTAATTGGAAAAGCTCGTGGCCGCCTCACACTCACAAAAGAGAGAGAGAAGGCATCAGCTGGACTCCCGTACCAATCTCTATCATAACGCACACACAAAGGAAAGGAACCACCTGTGTCAGGATGGAGTTGGGTGATCGAGATGGGTCACTTCCCAAAATTCACACGTACATGGACACTAGGTTGGTGGCTCATCCATTTCATGGGTACGTACTACCCCACTCTTTGCCCTCCTTCCCCACCCCTCCCCTTCTCCAATAACATCTCTCTCTCTCTCTCTCTCTCTCTCTCTCTCTCTCTCTCTCTCTCTATATATATATATATATATATATATATATATATATATATATATATATATATATATATATATATATATATTCCCTTTTTCCTATTGTAAAGTCACTCTGGGCAACCACCAGGCAGTGGCATGCTCACACGTGCCAAAGTTTGCCATGCTCACGTGTGCCAGGTTAGAACTTCCTTCTATGGGAGTTGGCCATGTGATGATGCCGTGGGGAGGAAGAACCCCCCGGAAGGGTTTTCAGTTTTTTTAGACGCAGTAATTATAAGAAGTGCCAGTCTCGCATCACGTCCCCTTCACGTGTTCGGAGACGGAAACGGTGTGGCCACAAAGCCAGTGAGGAGGATAAGTTTTCACGCGGGTGCCGTGATTAGATCGTTAGAATAGTTTTTAAGGGATTTTTACATATGTACATCTCTATAAAATTTAATTTTGTCAAGTGTACCATTTGAATATATTATCGTGAATATCTGTTATTTAGATAAAGATATTATGATTATACCCTTTTAATTTAATACCGTCGATGGAGAAGAATATTCCGTGAAATATATCATCTACGGTCGTTAGATCTAAGATATATTTAACAAAATCAAACTTTATATATATATATATATATATATATATATATATATATATATATATATATATATATATATATATATATATATATATATACTCTTTAACTCACACTTAACTCTGATCAAAGTATCAAACACGCAGGAGTTACGACGATGACATAATCGTGATATTATCTATATTTTTAAGATATTCATGATAATATGCTCCTATGAAAGATATATTTGATAAAATCAAACTTTATAAAAATATAAATGTAACAATCCCTAATTTTAAATTCATAAAACGGACAGAGTAAAATTTAAATAATGAGTTTTTTTTCATGTTTTTGTTTTTCATGAGACAGAGAGTGTAAGGAGACACCATATTATATTTTTATCTTATTTTCGTGTCCACTGGATGTTATGTTAGGTCGTCCCTAACACATTCTCTTCATATGTAGGCCGGCTCGAGCTTTGTCAGATGGACGACAACATATCCAGTGTGCCGTTGAGGCCCATTGGACCAGCCAGACCACATACCGGGATGGCAACGGACCCTCGGGATGGGGCCCAGCTTCGGTAACGTGGTGTGCTCCTCGACAGCGCCGACTCGCCCCTTTCACTGGGTCACTTGGCACGAAGCGCCACGTGTCAAGCAGCGAAGCCGGGGCCGGCGCTTCCCGCCGTTGTTGGTAATTATTAAAGCGTTTTTATTTTGTTTACTGATCCCTAAATGGATTGCTTTAAAAACAATGACCACGTCCCTACACCTCGGTGTACCAAAATCATGATTTGTCGATCCGGTGCAGGTCATCTTGACCCGCACGACTCGACTCGACCCAAATCGTTTACATGACGATCAAGTCGTGATTCGTCATCGAGTCGTCCCATTAATTTAATAATATCATATATATATAATGTATTTTTCTATTTTATTATACGAGATCGAGTCGATCGGGTCACGTGAGTCGACAAACTTTGATCAGAACAAAAGGAAGAGTTACACGTATGCTCTCGTCATTCTTTTTATTCGATCTTTTATCCTTGTATTCTTTAGATTACGATGTATACTCTCAAAATAAGCGATGATTTTTTGGGTCATAATATCTTGATTTGAACGCCATTAAAATTAAAATTGAACGGAATAACATGCTGAAAATACGCAATATCTTGATTTTTTGGGTCATAATCTACTTCAATTTCAAATTTGTGGGCTCGGCTGAACTTTTTTAGACCGAGGATGACCCACATGCAAGTTCATACATGTAATGAGAATTCACATCACATGGCACTCATGTGTTGTTTGTGATCAATATGTATGGTAGTAAATAGATGTCTTTCTCATCCTCCTCTTTTCTATCTTAAACCCTTTGAAACCGGAACAAGCGGATCATAATTTCTAATATAAAATAATGTTAATTAATGTTAGACAAACTGTGACATTTAATTTTAGGGCAATGTTTAGTGCATACCATGTTAGTGCAACATTTAATGTATTTTTTTTAATTTTTTTTGAGTAACTCTCACATCTAATTAATTTGAAGTGTCGTACACGTCACCAGATGACGTGACGTGAGGGTCACGTAAAAAAAATTATCCCTATGTGAATAATAAAATTAGTTTAATTTCACTATTCACATGGTTGATATTTTATTTTTACGTGACCTCCACATCATATCACTTGATGACGTGAACGACACATCAAATTAATTAGATGTGAGAATTATAAAAAAAAATTAAAAAAATTATTAAATGTTATATAAATTATACCTGTGGATGTAATTAGTGTAGTGAATACACTAATCATTACTCTTACTTTTATTACCTGATCAAATATTCAGATTGACTTTGACATGAAGAAGCCGACCTATAAATTTCGAGTGCAGGTGCTGTAATATCTCGGACCTTTCGGATCCTTCTTCGTGGGTCCCGGATCTGGTTCTCGGAGCGTCCAGCTCCGTTGTGTCCGAAATTTCGTTTCGGACATCTTTCGTGTTCGGATCGGCGCGATCCGGAGTGGTTTCGGAGATCCGGAGGCGTTTCGCGACTTTTCCGCTTGTGTTTTCCGATTCCCGGTGTGTGTTTCGACTTTTCCTTCGGAAGCTCGCTGCGGGCGAACCGGGCAGTTCCCCCAGGCACGAGTGGTACCGTTGCGATCGGTGCGTTCCGAGGATTCCGGAAATGTATTTTTCTATTTTTCGGTATTTTTCGAAAATTCGGATTTTCTATAAAGCCCTAATCCTTTTCCTTTTTCTTTTCTCCTTTCTCTTTCTTCTTCTTCCTCTTCCTCCGTTTCTTCCCACCGTGACACCCTCCTCTCTCCCTCTCTCCCATTCGGACGCGGCGAACCCCTCTCCGGCTACGGACGGCGGCGGGGCGACGGCGCGGACGTGTGGGCGGCGGCGAGGCGAGCTCGTGGGCGTGCGGCATGCGTGGGAAGCGTGGGGAGTTCGTGAAGTTTCGAGCGTTCTTCGCGATCCGTGGTTGATTCGGCGGAGCATTTGCTCCATTGAGGTAGGGTGATGTTCCTTAGTCTCATGCCGATCTTTTCCGCGATTTATAGGCCGCGGGGAGGCCGAGAGGGGATCGTTTGAGCGTTTTTGGGTTTTTCCATGATTTGGGGAGAGCTCGCCCGATCTATGGATTTAATGCATGGATTCGTGTTTTGATGGCCTAGGATCATGCTAGGGGTCCCCAGGGGTCTTCCCCCTGGTTTTCCCCCTCTCCTATGGAGGTATGGGGACGTGGTTAGAATTTTTGGGCGTTTCTACCGTTTTCGGCCGCGGACTGAGAACGCGCTATACTCCAGTAGCGCGTTCTTGGAGGTCGCGCTGCCCCGACCGAGCGCGTTCATCGGAGAAGATGAACAGTAGGGCGGTTCGTGTCGCGCTATGGGGTCCTAGCGCGATTATCCTTGTCGCGCTAGGAGGACCTAGCGCGATGGTCCTTGTCGCGCTAGGGTTCCCTAGCGCGATGGTCCCTGTCACGCTAGGGAGACCTAGCGCGATCTTCCCTGTTGCGCTAGGATTCCCTAGCGCGTTCTTCCGTGTCGCGCTAGGTGTCCCTAGCGCGATCTGGCTGTTGTTGGGTGTTTCCCTTGGGCCGTGTGTGCATCCCGGGTACCCCGTGGAGTTCCGTGATCGTGTCTTTGGTGTCCGGAGGTTCCGTTTACCTTGGTCATGAGTTTGGCCGTGGGCGGTGCGTCCGTTTTTCTCCGACCGTGGTCCCGTTGACGGAGCTAGTGCGTGGGGTGATTCCCACATGTTGTCGGACTCGGACGTTATTTTCCGTTGACTTGAGAGTCTACTCCTTCAGTGACCCTCCACTAGTCGTAGCCTACTAGTACGCGGGTGCTAGTCGCACCAGGGAGTGGTGTACGGGCTGACCTTTCGAGACGGTTTGTGGACTGGTTACCGTTGGGCCCCACGTCTTGCAGCCAGAGTCCGGCTGAGGGGAAAACCGGTCAGAGGGCCAGACCTGGGACGCGTGGTCTGTGTGTGCACACGTGGTTGGGGGCGGTTGGACCCACGTCGACGGGCGTGACCGCAGCTAGTCACTTGTTCGTGGTTACTTGTACGGTGTCTGCGCCTTGGGTAGGACCTACCACGTCAGGCGGTTCACCTGCGGTGCGGTGTAAGACGTCAGGGGACGCTACCGGCTGTGCTTCTAGTGGGTGGTACTCCTGTCGAGTATGGAGTGTCAGACTGTCAGTCGTGTGTTTCCGACCTTCAGGTTTTGGCGGTTCGACCGTTGAGTTTTCGGTCTTTTCGTACCGTGGCACGTGTGTCGGTTTGCGTGCCGTAGGGTCTAGTTCTGTAGAGTACAGGGCTTTCCTTTCCGAGGTACTTTCCTACCGCTAGAGTAGTGGTTTCTCATTTTACGAGGTAGGGTTCGAGTGATCCCTACTGAGTCTTGTTCCGAGACTCATTCCCTGCGTGTTTTCACCGTGTTTCAGGTGAGACGCCACCTTCGGGGAGCGCGTCAGGAGCGCAGCGTGGTGCGGGTGCCCAGAGGTAGTGCCAGAGGTCAGAGCCGGGGGATGCCCCGTGTAGCTGTACTTTTCTTTCTTGTCACTGTACTAGTCGTGGACTATTGTTTCTGTTGTTATTTTCTTATTGTGGACCATGTAAAATGTTAATTTATTTCCTGCTTAATATTATATCTGTTTAATTTCTGCGATTATCTGTGATGCTTATGTAGTTTCCACACCATCCTTTTAACCCTTCCGAGTCTTCGGGCTCGTGGGTGGCGGTACGAGTCTCGGGTTATCGGGTCTTCCCGATAATCGGATTCTCGGGTCGTTACAGCTGGTATCAGAGCGCGGTTGTGGAATTACATGAGAATCATAGGTAATTGTAGTGGTCCACTAGTCCACAGCGATGATGTACATGTGACGCTGGCATTGGGCACAGTGTGTTTATTTTGACATTGTCGTTTTCGTGTTTTCTGTCTTTTGCTTCAGGAGCGAGTATGGCGCCGAGGAGGAGTTCTCGCTCTCAGCAGGGGCTGTCGGCTGGAGGTCAGGAGATCCAGCAGGGGGTCCATAGGGACCAGGAGGAGCATAGCAGAGTTCCGGGAGCTACCGAGGCCGCGGATGCTGCGAGGGCTCCGGGGGCCGAGGATTTCTTCCGTGGCATGTACCATCTCATGTCTCAGCAGTTTGGCGGAGAGGCCGGTGAGGGCTCGTCAGCTAGGGGTGGGCCAGGCCGAGCGGTGAGGGACTTCATGCAGTTCCATCCACCTTACTTTAGCGGCCAGGCAGACCCTGATGCGGCTCGTGATTGGCTTGATGAGATGGAGCGGGTGTTGAGTTCCGCAAGGAGTACTGCCGAGGACAGAGTGGTGTTGGCCTACAACCAGTTGCAGGGTACGGCTCGGAGGTGGTGATCTTCCGAGTGGAAGACGTCCTTTCAGCTTCGTTCACTTGAGCAGATCGAGTGGGATGACTTTGTTAGTGCTTTCGAGCGTACGTACTGTCCAGATGTTGTTGCCACGCAACGGATGCGGGAGTTTCTGGAGCTGGTGCAGGGTGACATGTCCGTGTTGCAGTACAGTGCCCGATTTGTCGAGCTGGGTCGGTATGCACCTCACATCATGGAGCATGAGAGGGTGAGGACCGCGCAGTTTGTGCAGGGCTTGAGGCTGGAGCTGAGGCACCATTTGATCGCGAATGGGGCCACTGATCTGGAGACAGCGTCTCGTGTTGCGATTTCTTTGGAGATGGATATGCAGAGGACTCAAGGACCGATCAGCCAGGGGCAGTCCTTGTCAGGTCGCAGCCAGCAGTCGGCTACCCAGCAGCAGGGTTCCTTCCAGCATGCGTCGGGTGGTTCAGGAGTGCCGGCATCAGCAGCTTCGGTGACAGGATCTGCGTCCTTCGGCTCGAAGGTCAAGAAGTTCTTCAAGAGAGGGTTCGGCAAGAAGAAGTCCAGGGATCAAGGGCAGGCTTCATTGGGCAGTGTGCAGCAGCCGATTCCTATGCAGCGTCAGGGATCAGTGGGTGGATCGCGAGGACCTTGTCCACGATGTGGTGGTACCCACCTAGGCAGGCAGTGCACGGCGCCGATTATCTATTTTCGGTGTGACCAGCCAGGGCATATGGCGCGTGACTGTCCTCAGAGGCCGCCGCAGCAGCAGTTTCCTCAGCAGCAGCAGGTACCCCAGCAGCAGAGGCAGCAGCAGCAGTAGGGACAGTATCCGTCGCTACCCAGGTCAGCTAGCGTGGGAGGCAGGCAGAGGGCTCGTGGCCAGATCACGCACTTGACTAGGGCAGAGGCAGTGGCGTCGCAGCTCGTGGAAGGTACCGTTCAGATTTTGGGTTGTGCGGCTCGGGTTTTGTTCGATTCTGCCGCGTCTCATTCGTTTATTTCGGAGGATTTCGCGTCGAGCGTCGAGGAGCCGGTGACCCAGTTATCCTGTGATTTGGCAGTGGAGTTACCTTCGGGTGACTTTATGGTCACTCCGTATTGCTTCGACCAGGTTCCGGTGTGGATCGATGGGCGGAGTATGCCAGGCAGGTTGTATGCGTTGCAGCTTCGGGATTATGATGTGATTCTAGGCATGGATTGGCTCGAGACTCATGGAGCGGTGGTGGATTGTGGAATGAAGAGGGTCTACTTCCAGCATCCGAGCAAGAGGACCTTCTATTTCCAAGGTATCCGTTCCACCTCTTCTCGATTCCTTATCTCTTCTATTCGAGCCCGTCGATTGCTTGATTCAGGTTGTCAGGGTTTTCTCGCGTCCGTGGTTGTGTCAGACCGGATGGAGCCGGATGTCGAGGACATTGCGGTGGTGTGCGAGTTTCCCGATGTTTTTCCCGAGGAGTTGCCTGGATTACCTCCCCAGCGGGAGATCGATTTCGTGATCGAGGTTGTGTCTGGTACGGGACCTTTGGCGAAGGCTCCCTACCGTATGGCCCCCGCTGAGTTGAGGGAGTTGAGGGCGCAGTTGCAGGAACTGCTGGCCAAGGGATACATTCGTCCGAGCTTTTCCCCTTGGGGTGCGCCCGTGTTGTTTGTGAAGAAGAAGGACGGTAGTCTGCGGTTGTGCATTGACTATCGGCAGCTGAATGAAGTGACCATTAAGAACAAGTATCCGTTGCCGCGGATTGATGACTTGTTCGACCAGCTTCAGTCTGCGCGAGTGTTCTCGCGGATTGATTTGTGGTCCGGTTACTATCAGCTGAGAATTCGCGAGTCCGATGTGGAGAAGACTGCGTTCAGTACCAGGTACGGGCATTATGAGTTTCTGGTGATGCCGTTCGGGCTCACCAATGCCCCAGCAGCCTTCATGGACTTGATGCAGAGGGTGTTTCATCCGTATTTGGACCAGTTCGTGGTCATCTTCGTGGATGACATCCTTGTTTATTCGCAGTCTGCTGAGGAGCATGCGTACCATTTGGGTGTGGTGCTGCTGACGTTGCGAGATCACCAGTTGTATGCGAAGCTCAGCAAGTGCGAGTTTTGGCTCAGCGAGGTGCACTTTCTGGGGCACGTGATTTCTGGTGATGGTATTTCCGTGGACCCCGCCAAGGTCGAGGCAGTGATGCAGTGACCGAGGCCGAGGTCGGTGACGGAGATCCGGAGTTTCTTGGGGCTTGCGGGGTATTATCGCCGGTTTATCCAGGATTTTTCTCGCATTGCGACCCCGATGACGAGGCTCACGCGGAAGGATGTGCCTTTCGTTTGGTCCGAGGAGTGTGAGCAGAGCTTCAGTGAACTGAAGAGGTTGCTCACCTCGGCTCCGGTGTTGGTTTTACCTTCTGGATCGGGAGGTTTTGTGGTGTGTACAGATGCTTCCGGCGTCGGATTGGGTGCTGTTCTGATGCAGCATGGTAGAGTGGTGGCTTATGCATCTCGGCAGCTAAAGCCCCATGAGGAGAACTACCCTACCCATGACCTGGAGTTGGCGGCAGTGATCTTCGCGCTGAAGATCTGGAGGCATTATCTGTACGGCGAGAAGTTCGAGGTGTTCACTGACCATCAGAGTTTGAGGTATGTGTTCTCGCAGAGAGATCTGAACCTCAGACAAAGGCGTTGGATGGAGTTCATGAAGGACTATGACTTCACCCTGTCTTATCAGCCGGGCAGGATGAATGTCGTTGTCGATGCCTTGAGTCGGAAGGTTGCGGTCAGTACCTTGATGCTGAGGAAGTGGAGGCTCTGGGAACAAGTGCCCGAAGTTTCTTTCAGGCTCAAGATTCCCCAGGAGCCAGGGTTGGCGGTGCTTGCGAGTCTGACTGTCACTCCTGCTATCCGTCGTCAGGTGACAGAGGCTCAGCATGCAGACCCTGAGTTGTCCCGGATTCTGGCGATGGCTGATGTGGAACTTGGCGAGGACGGTGCTGTGAGGTTTCGTGGCAGGCTGTACGTCCTAGCGGAGGAGCAGGTTCGTCGTGCGGTGTTACGCGAGGCTCATGGGAGCAGGTACACTGTGCACCCGGGTGCGACGAAGATGTATCGGAACTTGCGGAGGCAGTTCTGGTGGCCTGACCTGAAGAGAGATGTCGCGGAGTTTGTGGCCAGGTGCCTGATCTGTCAGCAGGTGAAGGCGGAGCATCAGCGACCAGGAGGTACTCTCCAGCCCTTGGATGTTCCTGCTTGGAAGTGGGACCATGTGACCACGGATTTCGTGGTGGGGTTGCCAAGGACCCCGAGTGGGCAGGACAGTATTTGGTTGCTGGTGGATCGGCTGACGAAGGTGACGCGGTTGTTACCGGTCAAGGTCAGCTGGAGCGTGTCCAGGTTGGCTCGTTTGTATGTGGAGCGGATCGTGCCGTTGCATGGGGTTCCCATTTCGATCGTGTCGGATCGGGATCCGCGCTTCACTTCTGGATTCTGGAGGAGTTTCCAGCGAGCTCTTGGCACGGAGTTGGCGTTTAGCTCGGCGTATCATCCTCAGTCAGATGGTCAGTCTGAGAGGACCATTCAGACTTTGGAGGACATGCTGAGATCTTGCTGCCTGGAGTGGCAGGGGAGTTGGATTCATCACCTACCGTTGGTGGAGTTTGCCTATAACAACAGCTATCATTCGAGCATCGGCATGGCTCCTTATGAGGCGTTATATGGGCGTCCTTGTTGGACTCCACTTGATTGGTTTGAGGTGGGTGAGCGTGTTTTGACGGGACCAGAATTGGTGCAGCAATGCGTGGATGTTGTGCACCTGGTTCGTCAAAACATGTTGGCGGCCCAGAGTCGGCAGAAGAGCTATGCTGACCGTAGGAGGCAGCCCCTCGAGTTCGCCGTGGGCGATCATGTGTTCTTGAGAGTTTCTCCGATGAAGGGGGTGATGCGTTTTGGACGGCGTGGGAAGCTGAGTCCCCGCTATATTGGTCCTTTCGCGATTGTGGAGCGCATCGGTGAGGTTGCTTACCGATTGCAGTTACCTCCTGAGTTGGCGTCGGTGCATGACGTGTTCCACGTTTCGATGTTGCGGAAGTATATGCCCGATGACTCTCATGTGCTCGAGTTTTCCGTTTGGCCTGAGGTGACTCCAGATCTTTCTCTCCCAGAGTTTTCGATCCGCGTGGAGGATAGGCGAGAGCAGCGTCTGCGGAACAAAGTCATTCCCTTGGTAAAGGTCGTGTGGCAGCGACACTCTGGTGGGGAGGCTTCTTGGGAACGTGAGGACGAGATGCGTCAGCAGTTCCCGTATCTGTTTGAGTGAGTCTTCCTCTTCTTTCCCCTTGGGTTGTTCTCAATTTCGAGGACGAAATTCCTTAAGGGGGAAGGGCTGTAATATCCCGGACCTTTCGGATCCTTCTTCGTGGGTCCCAGATCTGGTTCTCGGAGCGTCCAACTCCGTTGTGTCCGAAATTTCGTTTCGGACATCTTTCGTGTTCGGATCGGCGCGATCCGGAGTGGTTTCGGAGGCCCGGAGGCGTTCCGCGGCTTTTCCGCGTGTGTTTTCCGATTCCCGGTGTGTGTTTTGGCTTTTCCTTCGGAAGCTCGCTGCGGGCGAACCGGGCAGTTCCCCCAGGCACGAGTGGTACCGTTGCGATCGGTGCGTTCCGAGGATTCTGGAAATGTATTTTTCTATTTTTCGGTATTTTTCCAAAAATTCGGATTTTCTATAAAGCCCTAATCCTTTTCCTTTTCTCCTTTCTCTTTCTTCTTCTTCCTCTTCCTCCGTTTCTTCCCACCGTGACACCCTCCTCTCTCCCTCTCTCCCATTCGGACGCGGCGAACCCCTCTCCGGCTACGGACGGCGGCGGGGCGACGGCGCGGACGTGTGGGCGGCGGCGAGGCGAGCTCGTGGGCGTGCGGCGTGCGTGGGAAGCGTGGGGAGTTCGTGAAGCTTCGAGCGTTCTTCGCGATCCGTGGTTGATTCGGCGGAGCATTTGCTCCATTGAGGTAGGGTGACGTTCCTTAGCCTCATGCCGATCTTTTCCACGATTTATAGGCCGCGGGGAGGCCGAGAGGGGATCGTTTGAGCGTTTTTGGGTTTTTCCATGATTTGGGGAGAGCTCGCCCGATCTATGGATTTGATGCATGGATTCGTGTTTTGATGGCCTAGGATCATGTTAGGGGTCCCCAGGGGTCTTCCCCCTTGTTTTCCCCCTCTCCTATGGAGGTATGGGGGCGTGGTTAGAATTTTTGGGCGTTTCTACCATTTTCGGCCGCGGACTGAGAACGCGCTATACTCCTGTAGCGCGTTCTTGGAGGTCGCGCTGCCCCGACCGAGCGCGTTCATCGGAGAAGATGAACAGTAGGGCGGTTCGTGTCGCGCTATGGGGTCCTAGCGCGATTATCCTTGTCGCGCTAGGAGGACCTAGCGCGATGGTCCTTGTCGCGCTAGGGTTCCCTAGCGCGATGGTCCCTGTCGCGCTAGGGAGACCTAGCGCGATCTTCCCTGTTGCGCTAGGGTTCCCTAACGCGTTCTTCCGTGTCGCGCTAGGTGTCTCTAGCGCGATCTGGCTGTTGTTGGGTGTTTCCCTTGGGCCGTGTGTGCGTCCCGGGCACCCCGTGGAGTTCCGTGACCGTGTCTTTGGTGTCCGGAGGTTCCGTTTGCCTTGGTCATGAGTTTGGCCGTGGGCGGTGCGTCCGTTTTTCTCCGAACGTGGTCCCGTTGACGGAGCTAGTGCGTGGGGTGATTCCCACATGTTGTCGGACTCGGACGTTGTTTTCCGTTGACTTGAGAGTCTACTCCTTCAGTGACCCTCCACTAGTCGTAGCCTACTAGTACGCGGGTGCTAGTCGCACCAAGGAGTGGTGTACGGGCCGACCTTTCGAGACGGTTTGTGGACCGGTTACTGTTGGGCCCCACGTCTTGCAGCCAGAGTCCGGCTGAGGGGAAAACCGGTCAGAGGGCCAGACCTGGGACGCGTGGTCTGTGTGTGCACACGTGGTTGGGGGCGGTTGGACCCACGTCGACGGGCGTGACCGCAGCTAGTCACTTGTTCGTGGTTACTTGTACGGTGTCTGCGCCTCGGGTAGGACCCACCACGTCAGGCGGTTCACCTGCGGTGCGGTGTAAGACGTCAGGGGACGCTACCGGCCGTGCTTCTAGTGGGTGGTACTCCTGTCGAGTACGGAGTGTCAGACTGTCAGTCGTGTGTTTCCGACCTTCAGGTTTTGGCGGTTCGACCGTTGAGTTTTCGGTCTTTTCGTACCGTGGCACGTGTGTCGGTTTGCGTGCCGTAGGGTCTAGTTCTGTAGAGTACAGGGCTTTCCTTTCCGAGGTACTTTCCTACCGCTAGAGTATTGGTTTCTCATTTTACGAGGTAGGGTTCGAGTGATCCCTACTGAGTCTTGTTCCGAGACTCATTCCCTGCGTGTTTTCACCGTGTTTCAGGTGAGACGCCACCTTCGGGGAGCGCGTCAGGAGCGCAGCGTGGTGCGGGTGCCCAGAGGTAGTGCCAGAGGTCAGAGCCGGGGGATGCCCCGTGTAGCTGTACTTTTCTTTCTTGTCACTGTACTAGTCGTGGACTATTGTCTCTGTTGTTATTTTCTTATTGTGGACCATGTAAAATGTTAATTTATTTCCTGCTTAATATTATATCTGTTTAATTTCTGCGATTATCTGTGATGCTTATGTAGTTTCCACACCATCATTTTAACCCTTCCGAGTCTTCGGGCTCGTGGGTGGCGGTACGAGTCTCGGGTTATCGGGCCTTCCCGGTAATCGATTCTCGGGTCGTTACAGGTGCTGTCAGCCTCGATCTGAGTTGGTGTCAAATCAGTCAATAACAATTGAGATTGGTGCCATTAATATAGGAAGAGGATGTCAACTTAGATTGATATTAGCGGAGGACAAGCTCGAGTTCCCAATGAGGATAGATAAAGGATATCCGTGTTCCTTGTGCAAGTAGGCGTTTTAGTCTTGTTGTGTTTTGTGATTAGATTAGTCATATGACACACATTATTCTTCGGGTTTTTTACATAAATATCTCTCTAAATATCGGTTATGCTAAATATACCTCTCATTTGAGTATATTATCAAAAACATCCTCTATTTAATCTTAAATGTTGCAACTATGCCCCCGTAGTTTACTGACGTCGACGGGAGGCGAATATTCCATGGAATATCTTATCTATCGTCATTAATTATAATGAAATGAGAGATATATTTGGCATAACCGATATTTAGAGGGGTATTTATGTAAAAAACCTAAATAATTTTACTACTTAACTCATGTTTAACTCAAGTTAAATCAACGAAGGTTACGGTAGGGACATAGTTGCAACATTTAAAATTAAATAGAAGATATTTTTGATAATATGCTCAAATGAGAGGTATATTTGACATAACCGATATTTAGAGGGGTATTTATGTAAAAAACCCTTATCCTTAAGTCGGCCTATAAAAATTGTCAATATGGACAACAAGGACGTCGTGATCATTGTTGGGTGCTAATAATTTCCTATCATGCCGATCCCTAATTAGATAGCTAAACTAACGATCAGATTATTTTTTCCGTAGTTTGTATAGTAGTAGTACGAGTTTAAATTGTAGTTTTTAATATGTAGAGTGGAGAGGATACGAGTATCCTTGTAGGGCAGGGGCCACCTTTGCTTGTAGATTCCTCCTCCCCCCCCCTATGAGAAGCCATTGATTGACATGATACTCTTCATGGGAAGAAGGGGGAAAGTTCAAAAGACCTCTAGGAGGACATTCCTCTCCACTCTTGAGGTTTCCTCACTTTAATCTTTCTCTTTTGTAGGAGATTTAGCCTTTTAGCTCCGCTTTGTTTGGGATTTATACCAAAATTATCTCTGTTTTAGTCCAAACTTAAGTCATTTTATTTTGACGGGAGTATATTTAGATAGCCTACTTAAAAGTAATTTACTCTGACTTAAGTCAGATTAACCTATCCCACCTCCATAGGTGGGATAATTTAATCTAGTGCCATGCCAAAGCAAAAAAAACATAAAAGTGGATAAAATAATTCCATTTAAATTTAATCGGGCTACCTTTAATCTCAAAACAAAGCGGTGCTTAAGGTACTACTTTATTTGGGAGTTAACCTGAGAATAATTTCAGAATATTCTCGAGTTAATCCAAAATTTACTTTGATAGATCATATTAGAACAAGTTTAAATTAAGATTAATCTTAGATTTATTGTCGCACCTGAAAAGCTGGGTTACCTAACTCAGTTGTGTAATCTTTAAGGGGGAGTTTGGTAACGGAGTGGGTTAGGGGTGGGTGACCTACCCGGGATGGTCCACCCGACCTCTAATCCTAATCGGGATCGGTTAACTCATTCCACCTATTTATTAAAAATGAGTTAATCCACTTTAATCATATCCGACCCCAGTTAAGAAAAAAATGTCAAACAAAGAATATCGCATTCGATCTCAGTTAACCTATCTTACTCGGACTTAACCCATTATCAAACAGGGCCTAAAATCATCAAAATAAAAGTGAGTTAATTTTAAAATATATTAACTCTCATAAGTTATCTCGCTTTTACCTTAACTCACAAATGGAATGGAGCTAGAAGATTCCCCAACCCGCTTGAAGTTGTGTGTGAAGTGCACGAGATGAGAGAAGATGGGGGGGTTGAATATAGTATAAGAAATACCATCTTCGCTTCGGAAGTGTGGGGAGGATTTATTCGATATATGTTTAATTTTTAAGGGTCAGTTTGTTAAACGAGTTCGATTAACATCGTTGTGTGTGAGAGAGAGATGAGATCCACCGCGCTCTCTCTCTCTCTCTCTCATCTATTCTCCCACTCTAACTCGTTCTCGAATTGACCCTAAAAAGACGACGAATAACGTAGGATGGGCTCGAACTTCGAGGTCATCGTACACCACTATGTCAGGTTCTCCGTTAGCTAGAAAAAAAAACTCCAAGAAGTGAAAAAAAAAAGGTGAAAATGAGTATAGCTTTGCAAATATTGTAAGGTAAGATACATTTAAGAAAAGATTATTAAAAACATATCTTTTTCAACGTGAATCGTTAAAAAGTTCTCGCTTCTTCTTTCCCAGACGGTTGTGACGCGTGCCCGCGGCACGTTGGCACGCGGCACGGCCCCGACCGCCGCACTCACGTGGTTGCCAGGTCACGGTAGTCAGCTTCCCTTCTGATGGTGACGGCCACTTGGGTTTTCGGACCTCGTGCACCGGTCACCCCACATGACACGGCCGGTGGTCCCGCCCTATCCATGTGAGAGAAGTACTGCAGGGGCCGCGAGGACACGGGATTTATTTCACAAAATTCCAAAGGGTTTTGTTCGAAAATGATTAATCACACATCCTTTTGTTTAGTACGAACATCGGAGAGTATTTTTATCGTTTAGTGATGCGTTTGATTTTTTTAATTAATAATGATAATATACATACTATTTGATAATTAAGAATGATACTTTTAATATGTTACATGTAAAAAATGGTTATATATGAAATTAATGTAAATTAAAAAAAACATCTGAAACACTTTTCCCCGACATTTCTACGCATAATGGGTATTTTTGGGTCCTCTTTTAACCTCAAAACCTCCTTACGTACACCATATCTTTCCAGACTTTCCTGTCATTCAAATTACATGATCTGATTGCATCTAATACTACACTCGTCGCTTTAATAACCGGGCATGATAAGTTGATTAAGGTAAAGCCCAGGTAAAATATTCATTCTAAGGTGGTCAAAATTAGCCAAATTTTATAATTAATCTGTTACTTATATTTAAATTACTAAATAAATATAAAATAAAATAATCACATTATTTTACTACATCAGATGTAAAATAGTTGGTTCAAACTTTTTGACTTGAGTAAGTTACTCCACTTTAACCTCAAAGTAACCCGCCTGACCTCAAATAAACCAACCGGTATTATGAAAACCCGGTCAAGTTGAATAATGGGGAGAGATCTGCCGAGCTTGCTTTCGTCAGACGTTGTCGGTGTACCCCCAGAGCCTGCAATCGATGGGCTCGGGCAGACGCTGCTGTCCCTCGTGTGCCAAGGGCATGTCCCCTTCCGGATCACATCCTCCCCCCCCCCCCAAAACGCCAGTACGTGTCTATTCGCACGTGCGATCAAATCGATGGGGGTGGGACCCAGACTTTGTCGTTCTGCGTTTATCCGAACCGCCCATCATCGCATGCGAACGAGGACACTTTGAAAACTGTAAATTGTAATATAAACAATGTCATTTCAATTTGATCTATTAACCTGCAGTTGGTAAAATTATCTATTAGATAAATAAATAATAAGATATCTTACTCCACTTAGTTAGGTCCCATCGTAGTACATGGTCTTGAAGGTGGCAGGTGATCCACACCACACCAGAAGGGAGTAGCACGATTGGCTGGCAGCGGGCCGAACCCACCCTCACGTGACGTGGCGGGGTCACGCCCACTGGCCCGCGCTCACGTGTGATGTTGACGCGGCGGGGAAGGCGAAGTGGATTCGCTGCCTTTTTGGGCCGGAGGCGCCACGCCAAGGCCACCATCCAGTGGCCCCGTTGGATCCGATTTCTTCCCCCCCCCGCCCCCCCCCCCCTGCATGGACCCACCAGTCACGTGGACCGGCGTTGGTTGTTGGCAGGTCATCTGTCGTTCTCATCACGTGACAGGAAGCCTGCCGGTTGCCACTCCGTCGCTGGCTGATACGAGTAATGCTGTGTACATCGCGTGCTTTGTTCGTGCAAAGTCGGTGTCATGTTTTTTTAAAAAAATATATATCAAAAGTATTATTGAATAAAAATTTATTGAAAACATTTGTAAAATTATATTAGTAAATGTATCATTACGTTAATTCAAATAGTATATAAAAATCATTAAATGTGATTTTCTCTACGTTTTTGATGAAAATAAGTGGTATATATGTAAATAAATATATTATTTTTGTAAAATTAAGATTTATACATTGATAGGTCTATTAATATATTTTCATGAATATTTTTTTTAAAATTTTAATATACTAATCTCTTTATGTAAAAAACTCTTATTTTTTTGATTGACCACTAAGTCACGTCATCCACTTAAAAAAATAAAAAACTACGTAGTCTCCAGCATTGGGCAAAGCATTACTAGACTGATATTAAGTGTCTACTTACTGATTTCCAAATAGGTACCTTAAAATAATGGGAATGACGATTAATTTTGGATATACCCCTGTAATGTAGGATTTGCCTATGCACATCTGACTCTCATGAATTATTAAAAATAGTCCCGAATACTTCTAAGTAGTTGCAGACTGAAGTGTGGTAAATATCAAAATGATAATTACATTCGATCATATTTTATTGAAGCTTGATGAGAATCATGAGATCACATATGTCTTTAGAGTATTTTTAGATTTTTTATTTATTAATATTTTTCTCATATTTTCTAAGAATGTTTCTTTGAAGTTGATAATAAGAACTAGAAGTATATAACTGTCACCGTCCGGAAATATTCAGATTACTTTTTATAATTCACGAAAGTCAGATATATATCTACAAATACGCTAAATTATAGGATTATATACGTAAGAATCCTAAAATAATACGAAGGAATCCGCATCATCTTCCCCCCTTCACTGTCTTCGAACCTTTTTTTTACGAAAATAATATTTAATTAAGAAAAAAATAGAAGGCTAATAGTCACTTACAGAATCAGGGGCGGGGCATTTGCCGGAAGCAAGGGGAGGACCCTTGGAACAATGTCAAGGTCAACCCAATAAACAAAGAATAACTAAATTAAGGGACTATGCGGCATAAATAAATGGAAATTTTCAGTTGGGGAGTAAAATCTTTAAAAATTATAAAGATGAACAATCTCAGAAAAAGATATGTCAAAGTAAGGATGTGGGGGCGAAGACATGGACGACGGGAGTAATGATCTTTTTCACCATATTCTTCCTAATCAGACTCCTCCGGTGGGAAATCGCCGACCCAAGTCTTGTGGGCTGTTAGGAAAGCTTCACTATCTAGCGGATTGTGAGATTGATTCTCTTGAGAGATAAACAGGAGAGCATTGACATTAAATGCAGCAATGGAGATGCGGGCTGGACCTCTTAACAATTGAGTCCACGAGTTTTGCAAAAAAATTGTCGAAGTCGAATCCATACTTGGACAATTAGAAGCAGTAGCTCGAGGAAGGTTTGGAGAACGATGCCAAGAGATAGGTAAGTAAATTCTAACACCACCTTTGTAACTCAGATGAGAAATGTATTTCCGGCGGCCCGAGGATGCTAAGGAAGAGGTGACCGAAGAAGAAGAGGAGCGCGAAGGACTCAAAGCATGATCTTGCTCGCCGACCGCATCATAATTTACGTGGCCTCTTCCACGACCACTTGCGGTCCATCCATCATTGGAGGCCAACCCATTGGGCCGGAGGCAGCAAGGTGGCATGAGACAAAACATAGGTGGGGTTTGGAATAGAAAGGGCTAGGGTAGATTACTTTGCACCCTCCCCAAACGGGAAAGCATCCACCGTGCCGCCATCACCGAAGAACTCGGGGGCAATGTAATCACCTGTATCTTCCAAAGGAACTATGGAATCCAGATGATCTAGCGTCAGAGAGTTCATCGCTCTGTGATCTACAAAGAGCTCTACCGCGACGTGATCACCGGAGAGGGTTGTGCAATCACCTATATCATCTAAAGGGACCATGGAATCCAGATGAGTTGGCGTCGGAGAATTCACCATTCTATTATCCACGGAGAGCTCGAGGGTAGGCGGGGAACCGTCTAACACTGCACAATCCCCGAGAGCATCCAAGGGAGCCACTGTGGAAATAGAATGAGCTAGTGCTAAAGAAATCACCAAAGTCAGGAACATCGTTGGTCGTTCTGCCTTAGCCGGAGGAGTCGACTACACACCTGGCGACAAAACCGGGATCTCCAGCTCAATGGCAGTGTCCTCCGTCGTTGCCGTCAGAGTGGCCAATGAGGCATGTGTCACCGCCCACATCTCCAGCTCAATGGTAGCGTCCTCCGTCGTTGTCGTCGGAGTGGCCAATGAGGCATGTGTCACCGTGGGCGGTGATCCTTCGACTTGAACACCTATGTCGGCCGGGGAGACCTCATCGGAGGATGACGGACGCATAATGCTAGCCATGGAGCCAAGCACATCATCGAAGGTTTTGTGTTCCACCACCTCCAATTCCATCGTACCAGCAACCACATGAGGTGCCTGAACAACAACACCTGACTTGGGCGAAGAAGGTATCGAAGGCATAGGGCCTCGAGATAGATAGCCCTCCTGTACAAAAATGCCAGCAGGAGGAGCAGTAGAAGAAATGACTTTTGCCAACGGGATTAATCCACGTGGGTGTTGGGGCCTATGTAGTGAGTGTTCAGCACGCGGATCGTTTTATCACGTGACATGTTTTGATTGATTTGACATTAAGAAACTGCCTAAAAATATTCGATGTCAAGCGTGTTGTGTTGGCTATGTCAAGTCCTTCGGGCACATGAAATTTTTCAAAGGATATTTTTTTTTCTTTGTGAGGGAGAATCTAACGTAGTGGTAACTAAGGTCTACTCGGTGCATGCGATATCCGAGTTCAACTTCAAGAAATTTCAAAATATAAAGTTGTGATAATGTAATTTATATATTTTTTAGATCGATTTCTTCAACTTCTAGAGTTCATTTTTGGCATTTCTCTAGACTTAGTAGTTGATTGGTGTTTTCGATGGACCATAAAGAAATTTTCAATTTATGGAATAGAAGATGATATGCATTTACGCTTGTAGTTCCAGGGCTAGTTTAGTTTGCAGATTGTGCTCCCTTTGCCCTTTGGTGCTATGGGAGACCATTCAAATACTATTAACACATCCGACTAGGGTTGGACAAGAGCATGAGGGTGAATGATTTAGGGACAGTTTGACGCGTGGTTGGATTATCCACCCTGATGAGAGAGAGCGACGGGTCTCACCTGTTCTCCTCACACTCATACCCTCTTAATCGGGGTAAGATGACTTGCTCGTGCAGTGGGACGCTAATAAGTCACCTTACCCCCGCATCAAATAGGCCCTTAAAGATTCATTTTTTTTTGTTTCAACCCCTTTAATCGAATCACATTTAAAAATTATTACCTCCAATGCTCGTACTCATTTATATCTCCTCACAATATTGTTAAGTTATTTTGTGAACACCTCAAGAAGTTAAGAATAAACTCGTCAACTTTTATGGGAAACCCCCCCCCCCCCCAAAATATGATATACATCGTGAAGGGCATAAAGTAACTTTTAAAACTTGCACTATTAATTCCCAGATACAACCAATTAAAGAGTTGAAGATCAAAATTATCACCAGAGATTTCAAGAAAATTCAAATCTTTCATGTAAAATATTTTTCACATTTAAAACATTGCTAGAATCAAATTACATTCTCGCCACTCTTACATTAGAGTAGGCCATTATTAAGACCGTTTACATATAAGAAGACCTTTTTGTGTGTGTTGCTGAATAAGTGCTCGGATGCGTGCAAAAAAATGGGAAAAAAAACATTTTGTCGGTTGTCAATGCACATGGTCAATGATAGACGTGTCATTTCTAGATCTACAAATTTATTTCAACATTCAACTATATCAAAAAAAAATCTTTATTTAAAATATAAAATGTGTGCTGATTATAATTAAAAGAAATAGTTGAATATTGACGTTTTCTCCCGGCGTTCTCAAAAATACACACCCACACCCATTCACAGACTCGACCAGTGTTGCCTTTCTCTGGCAGGGAGGGGGGGGTGTGTCAGGTTGGCTGTGACGCGTGACGGCTGCTGGTTGGAAGACCGCACGTGTCCCACGTACGACGGCCACCGCACTCACGTGATTTCCAGGTTGCGCCAGCTTCCCCCGCTTCTGATGGTGATGGCCACATGTCACTTGATCTGTGGACCTTCCGCGCACGAGTTAGTCACGTGAAGCGGTTCGGTGGGGTCGGGGGAGCCCTCTTGCGGTTGATCACGTGAGAGACGTGCAACGCAACATCTTTTAACACGTAACCCCGTATCCCCACATCCGCTAAACCGACTGGCTCACGCCAGAGACACGAAATGCCAAAAGTTGGTTTGTATGGGGAGGTGGGGGTGGTCACCACACGAGTCTGTGTACGTTGGAGTGTTGTGGCTGGACGGATAGACATGCTCTTAGTCCCAACCGAACTTTTATCCACGAAGAGTAACGTTCGGTGAAATACCTGTTAATTACATGCACGGGGGCTGCAATGATTTTTTTATTTTTTTATTTTTTTTGATGCGGACTCATGTGAATTTATTTTGGTGTGGATCTCATGCCATCTAATCGACGTGTCTTGCTCGTCAAGAATTTTTTTTTAAAAAAATTAATCTTACACTATTCATGAGGAGATTTATTTTTTCTCAATTTTATGTAGAGTGTGATAAATGGCATGAGACTTACGTTAAGTTAATTTTACATGAGCCTCACACATAAAAAATTTAAGAAAATAGAAGAATAGTGCAATGCCCCTACATATAATAAGCGGGGCGTTGCGCTAATCATCATTACTCATCCATGTATCCATCCTTCCCTCACACACACCATGGTAAAAGGAGCCCATTTTTCTTTTTCTTCGATAGATTTATGAGTAATATTTGGGGGATACCCAACTTAAATGCACATCTTAAGTGGGTACGAAGTTTTTTTATAAAAAAAAATTGTATTTTGAGATCTATCTTTCTTGATGACAACCCGAAAAGCACTTATTTTATTAATAAGGATGCTAAAAGAGGGACAAGGAGCCACAAATAGATATCGCAGGGACAGGCCAGATGCAGGGTAAAATCATCTTCACAATGCAAGGGTCAACCCACAAAAGGAAAGAAATCTATATTATAAAATTATGTGACAATTATAGAATAACGTAATATACAGAGAGTAATTTTTGATATTCATGGGAAAGAGAGACCCTCTCAAGATGAACCATGACAAAGCGATGATCGAGGTCGAAGACGCAGCCGTTATGAGCAATGCCGCAAATCTTGATATATATATATAATCACTGACCCAAACTTTATGTGCTGCAATAACTATAGAGGTGAGAAAATGATCTCTCAAATCTCATACCACATTTTTAATATTTATTTATTGGGGGAAGATCGTTCGGGCACCCGTGGAAACCTGCAAACACCAGAGAAACGACGTCAGAATGAGCCTTACACGTTACCCCAGAGGACAATCATCCGATACTTAAGTCAAAATCTTAAAGGATGAGGATTGAGAAGGGACGGAGGAGAGTGAGAGAGCCGAAAGGTGATTGAGCAAGTCTGGAGTGGGGGTCATACTTCCGAAGGGGTGGTCGTCGTGTCCAGTAAACGCTTAGAGAGTGCTCGCTGGGCGGTAAGAGTACTCGAAAGATGACTGGAGCTCTATTCTGTAGAATCCGCTCTCAAGGCTCGGCAGTATAACGTGGAACGAAGTCTCTCTTGCCCTGTCTGTCTGTCTATTCGTGTGTATCCCCCTATTCCTTGGATGACAGTCCATTTATAGGAATTATCTTGGCGGTGGAGGCCTATCCCTTAGCAGGGAAGGACGTGAGTAGTGGAGTAACGCCTTCCCGCGATCGGGGAGAGTTTTTCGTTAAGGATTTGTTCTTCCGGAGTAGGGCGGCCTTTAGGCGAGTCTTACAGCGCCCGTGAGGCGTGCTCACCCTTGGTGGAGTTGAGACCGATGATGGCAGGAGTAACGTTCGATTGCTGGAGGGTCTTCTTAAACCGTCTATCGTGGGCCGTGACGTCGGGAGTCCGTTATGCGTGATGCAGACCTTGGGCCGACGCGGGCCTGACGTCGATGGGCCATGTCGATTTTACCCTCCTCAATAACAAATGACATTGATGCCTATATAGACTCTAGAGCAACTTAGTTATGATTAGCATTAGGAACACATGGAGCATCAACTACGTGAAGAGCACCAGTGAGGGAATGTGTAGTATCAGAGAACCATTAATTAGACTCCCTTAACATTTGATCCTAATTAAGAGCTTCTCAGGAAATCATAAGTAGTCAAATCCGCACCCACGCAAGTAACAATAGTATCAAATCTAGAAGAAATTGTTGGCCCTTGGGAGCGATCCCATGGATAGGCAATCGAACTTTACATGCATCTTTGTGATTGGGGCGATAATTAATGTACTTCTAGAGAGTCAAAGATTTCGTTGAAAAAGTAGACCTTGAATATGAAGTGCCTAGGGCTGGCTCGTCATGTCTTTTATCTGTTACAGGCGAAGGGACCGTAGACTTCGGTTGGACTGGGCTAATATGCATGTCGTCTACAACCAGTACAGGAATTATAGTTGATTAGGTTGATACCTGGTTCCAGTAAAGGTTCTTGGTATAGGTTTGCAGGCAAATCAGGAAACTCCACCCAAACTTGCACAACTGGTAAGTCACAATTTGGAGAAAAATCCATGCTCCATTTAAGAAATTTGAACAATCTACTCTGGACACAAAAAACGTCTCTGAAGAGAAGCTGAAGGTAGTTTTCATGGCCTTGAAAATAAAATCGAAGATGCTTTGGATCAAAAGCACTGGGGCCCTGTTTGAAAAACGGGTAGGGTCAATATATTAGATCTCGTGGGGTTGAATATCTCACTCGAGGTCAGTTAAGAGATATGTACGTGAGATGAGAAGTGGGGTCCATGTGTTCTCTTTCGTGAGTTAAGAAATCTTATTCTATCATATTCTAATATCAAATCGGGCGTAAAAGAATGAACTATTTCTGAAATCTGCGGTGACTAGAAACATGCGATGTAATATCTTGGAACGGTGATCTTCCTTGGGGAGCTCTAGCGACGATGGCAAATAGGAAGGGTGCAAACGACTGTTTGATCTCCTCTGAAAAGAAGAACATAGCCGGCTCGCCTCCATCCATGAACACAGGTGGATGAACCGGAAGGTTTGGAGGAGAGGGGGGTAGGGATGACAGGAGCGCCTGACTAAAAGAATGCAGAGCAAGTCGCACGTCCACCATTTGCTGGCTATCTATCATCTTACCTTAGTCCCCGCTGACATATTTTTATTTATATTTGACCTTCTACTAGAAATTTCTAGGCCCGTCGCGCCATTCCAACATTGTAACGTCCTTCATTTAAGTTTCACCACGTATTCAACATAAATCTTCACGATAATATATAACTATTGATACATATATATGTTCAAATTACTATATTTAATTTAATTATAATATTTCTTGTTCACTTTGATTCTACTTTACTACATAATTTAGTTTATTTGATATTCTTCGGAATATTCCCTAATTAGAACAAGTGAAATTGGTGTCTTTTCTAGAAGCAGCCCTCACGTGGCAGCGAAGGAAAAAACCCCATGCTCGTCAAGCGGGCCATCCATCGCTCGGTTCATCACTCCGTCCCTGTCCTGAAGAGACGAGGAAGCTAATTGATAAACATTTTCTCTGGAATTTTCTGGTCAAATTTTTAATAACTTTGAGAGATTTTTTTACTTCTAAATTGTTATTAAATATAAATTTAATAAAGATATTGTTTTTATAAACATTTTACATGTTACAAGAATATCATCACTGTAATTATTCGTTATCATCAGAGAAATTAATCATAATCATTTTGAACTAAACTCATAAAATAACAAAAATATTATTAATTAAAATAAAACAATAATAAGACCTCCCCTCTCCTTCCCCCAATCGGAGCACCCTGCAACCTCCCCCTCCGTCCCCCCACCCCCACCCCACCCTTCCCTCCCGCAGGAAGTTAGGAACCCCCAATCGCAGCTGTGACCCCACGTTGGAACCCCCCTGTAACCTCCCCCTCTCCTCTCTTCCGCCGGAACCCCCACCCCGTTATAACAAAATATATAACATCATAACGTTATTCCATAAGAAGCACGCTTCTGATCCCGCGATACGGCAATATTCTCCGGCTCCCCTCGCCAGCCTCCGGTGCACCCGCCCTCTTGTTAACAAAAAGTTGGCTTTTCAGGAGTTTTCTTCTGGCCTTGGTCAGTGTACCAGAAGCCCTGCAACGATGCCTCGGGCAGAGGGTGCCGTCCCTCCTGTGCCAGCGCATGTCCCCTCCCTCGCAATCAGAAACCCCCCCCCCCCCCCTGCAGGGCCAGTACGTGCCTGTTTGCACGTGCGAACCGGCCTACGAAGGAACGGGGACTCGGATGCCCCGGGCGCCCCCTTCTGCGTGTCGTCTTTCCCGTCAGCACGTGCAAGCCCGTCACGCGCGTCGCACGTGGAAACAGAGGCAGGTAAAAATGGCAGGTGGGGCGGCGCGGCTTTGGCCAGTTCGCGCGCGTGTGACCGTTGTGGGGTTGCGAGCGCCGAATCCAAACACACTGCCGATGGTGGGGAGGGGGAGGGGGCGCGCATGGACGGTGGACCCGCTGGGGACGGGTGTTCCCCGTCTTCCCATCTTAATCACGGGCGATAGCGACGGCGACTGATGTGCGGTGAAATCTTGAAATGTGACGTTGTGGATCCCCCTGCGTGGAAGTGGGAATTCGTGTGAGCCAACGGGCATCCACCACACCTTTGAATTTTGTCGAAGACTCTGAAAAAACTGTGATTTTTTTTTTTCTGAACCAAGCATTCGTATGGTCCATGGAGATCATAGCTCGATAATTTTCCTTCTATTCTCTGAAAATGTTATTTTTATAAACGTTACAATTGTGATTATTTTATTTGCTAATAAAATTATCATAAACTATACAAATATAATTAACTTTTCAATATAAACTATATATACTATAAAATAGAATCTAAATTTAAATTTTCAAACTCAATCCGGTCCGATCTTAAAAGGTATGACTCCGAGCCGTGAAAGTTTTGGATGGATCAAATTTTAAAATGAGATCATTTTTTTTACACTACACGGACCTCCAACGAATTTAACACGTCGGACACCCCTACCACCCAGGGTTCGCATGCCAATTCATGGAACAGTAAGCTCAAGTCACAATCGTCTCGATCAGACTCGGTCGAGTCGCATGTTTTAGATATTTTATTAATTTTTATAAAATTAAAATTTCTTATAATATGTAGATTGTTTATCCTATATTTTAATTTGTAGAACTACTATTTCATCAATCTAGAGCATGGGTGTATTAGTCTAATTTTTTTTATAAAATTTAAATATTATATTATTATTAAATAATTGGTAAATGAATAAATTTGACAATAAAATCTAATAGTGTTCATCTATAAAATGTAAGATCTACAATCATTATTATATCACTATACAATTATTTTATATTTTTAATATTTAAATTAAATTTTATTTTATTTTATTATCTTAATAATTTATAGCGAATCTAACCGCCCTAAATGAATCTTATATTGAGTTTTCTCGTAGATGTGGCACGATACACCTAAGACTGAGTCCACAAACTATGTTATCACCACAAGAAAAGTTTAAAATTAATATTTTGTGCACTGAATCCAATGTGTAAAGTCACATCATTATACAACTCTCTCTGTTAGCCTAAAAATCAGGTGAAAAGATCATTTTCACACATAAAACGGTGCCCGTGTCAAGTTCGTACGACTCATATTTTCGTGCATTAAATATGGAGCACACTCGACGGAAAAATATATGATTGAAATATTTTAAATATGAATGAAATATTTTATTTGACTATTGAAATATAGTAGAGAAAATATTTTGTAAATATAGTATTTTGTTATATGAATAACATATTTTGTTACAAGAATATAATATTTGTTAAATGAATGAAAAATCTTGTATGACTACAAAAATAAACCAATGAAACATTTTATAGAAATAATGTTTTACTATATGAACAAAATATTTTGTTATAAGAAATTTAATAAAATGTTTCGATCATATATCAAGTGTTATGTTCATATGTAAAATAATTTAATCTTATAAAACATTTCAATCATGTGCATTGAATGAAATATTTTGTTATAACAAAATGTTTCAATCATATATCAAATATTTTAATCATATGTAAAATATTTCAGTCCTATATTTTTTCGTCGAGTGCACTCCGTATTTAATATGTGAAAAAATGGACCATACATATCTAACACGGGCATCATTTTTTGTGTTAAAATAATTATGTTACCTAATTTTTTGACCAATGGAAGGGGATATTATATAATGACTAAATTTATGTACCGAATTTAGGACACAAAATATTACTCAAAGTTTAATTATGTCCTATTGAAGATAAGAGTGATCCTCCTACCTCACCGTCGGACAATCTGCTACACTCCCGGATACATCCACCAGCGGTAAAAAGTTATAAAGAGACAACACGTGGAGTCCTTCGTCACCCTTTCATCTCCCGCGCTAATGAACTACGGTCGGACAGGCGACACGTGCACGTCTTCCCTTTTACATGTTTTAAGTGGGCAATATATTATTTTATTTTTTACTTAAAAAAACATGTTGACCTCAGGGCCGTGTAAACTAGTCGTTTGTACAATTCATATCAAGATTAATAATTTTAAAATACAAATGAGAATATTCATACATATTACATCACAATTAAAGACATTTAATTTATATTTTAAAATTGTTTAAACATTTGATTGTGATGTGATTCGTATGGATATATAACTTGCACGGGTCTGGAGATAAAAAAAATAAAAAATCCACGTTACACGCATTGTGTGACAAGCATTATATTTTCTCTTTGGTCTCCTGCACTCTCCTCCTCTATGATTCCTTTTTTATTCTCTTGTTACATTTTTTTGTATATTTTTACTTAAATTCTTGAAAAATATTTGAAAATATTTCTTTTTTTCCCATTGAGTGCAGGATACTGAATGTGACACTTCAATTAATTGTTTTCAAATTTTACTTGTCGGACAAAATGTGATAGAATCAGAAATAGTTTTTATAACAAGCATTTCCAATTAATAATGATTGAATTGTAAGAATCAGTGTTCAAATAATGCAACCGACGTTTTTTTTAATAAAACTGTGGGTATTGAAATAAGTCGAAATCCGAGATGGCACACGCAGTCCATCACGACTCAACCTCCCTTCTTCTTCTCCACTTAAATTTTGCGGGCGTCTAATTGCCTACCTCATCATCGTGCTCTTAGATATAAGAGTGCCAGATGTAAATAGCGGGTCCTAATAAAATCGTGGATAGAGTTTCACAGAAGCTTTTCGCACAGATGCTCTTTAGTTCGCACAAGAATTTAATTAAATAATTATAAAATTAACTATGATCAAAATTTACATATCTAATTATTTTAGCTATTAAAAGTTGTTAATCGAGTTAAATACCTTTCCTTATTTCTTTGGACCATCCTTCACATTGTAAGAAGGGTCGTACACTTCACCTGACTTATGCCGCCATATTTTTTTTTTGTGACTTTCAACTCCTCATTCTCCGTTTCGCTCTTAATTAATAGAATTAACGGAATGCGTCTTATGAAAAAAATTAAATAATCTATGATGAAACTAAAATCATAGCCATTCTTAAGAGAGAGTTGGGGAGAGAAAATTTATTCTTTAAAAAGAAATAAATTCCTTAACTCAAGATGTAGAAAAGAATTTCCAGAAAAATAGACCCTTCACTGTTGTGCTTTTCACCATCCCTGATACACTCTGGGTTACATGCACGCAGACCCGTAGAAAAGAATCGCGTTACAGGGACGAGAATGTGACCCACCGTATGAGGCCTCTCACATCACCTCCCATCTCTTAAAACATTAATTGCAAGAAAAAAATAATCAGTCCCCTCGTTAGGCACGTCTGATGGAGGCATCATCCACAACTCCCTTTGACTAGGGTCGTCTTCACACTCCGGCGTCGTTTGAGTTCGGGCCTCTCTCTATAAAGGCCCAATTATCCTGTTTGTACTTTCTATTTGAGTTATTTGATGTAATTTTCATTTTATTTGAGTCATGTCTCTAGGTCTCATGTTTATTTTCCTAAGTTTGTGTGTCATTAGGTTGCTATTTGGCCCAATTCATTGGGCGTAGCCCAAGAGCACCCCCTACCCCTCGATTATTTGTCATTGAGTCTTTTGTCATGGTCTTATTGTAAAATATGGGTTGCCTATATATAGGGTCTCATTTCCTTCATTTTAGACTAATGAATGATTCAATACAAAAGATTTCCATTTGAGTGTTCAAACTTAGTTCTAGTGGAGTGAATCCTATAGTTGGGTGAGAAGCCCTAGGGGAGTGATTCCCCACCCCACCTCTCTCTCTATCCCTCTTTCTCTCTCCTAAGTTCGCCCCCCTCTCTCTCTCCTCCCCTCCCAACCACCTCTAACCCCCACCTACCCCATTAAAGCCCCTCCACTTCCCATAGCCACCATTACTCCACCCCCCTAGTCTCAAGGAAGAATCTTCCACATTCCAATACTATCTTCCCCATTCCAACACACCCATTCCTCTTCCCCACACAATCTCCCAACTTCCAAGGCCATTTTGAATTTGAAATGACCTTCCCTCCAATTGTTTTGGCCGCCCCCCTCCATCTCCATTAGGTTAGTTCGCCCCTCTCCCCCTCCATTCTCCTCCACCCCTTGCACACCCCTCCCCTCTCCCTCCAGCTGAAAACCTATGACCTCCCCTCTTCCTCCACCTCCCCTCCACCTTTAGCACTCCTCCACACCTCCCATACCTCCCCTCCACCATTCTTCATCCACCCCTTCACCATATACCACCCCCTCTTCTTCTTTTTAGGTCATTTGAAGGCTATGTCAAAGATGCTGCTGGCAGTCCAGAAGTTACAGGTGAATCAGCAACTTGCAGTGGCCACCACGACTTCCTCCGAACGATTTTGAAGACCCAAGAGCTATCGTTGGAAGCGTCTACCAGTCTCCTTCGCAACAGAAGTGGTTTCATCTTCATCCGAGTTGTATGCTGCTCGGGAGCTCCATTCTCCCACAACCGCACAGTTCTGCCTCTACTGAGGACCTGAGTCGGATTAGAAGCTCTGCCACGACGAACCCCGGAGGAATCAGTCCAAGAGCTCTTCTTCAAAGTTCTTCATCGCCCAGTCTACTTCCAGAATCAAGAAACAGAACTTCATTTGGCATTCGTGATCCAGAGTTCTCATTTTCTCCCTCCGCCACGCAGATCTGCTACCCACAGTCTTCACCGACCTGTCAGCATTATTCAGAGCCCCCTGATCTTCTCCGGCATTGTTTGGCTTCCCCGTCAGTTTTTCTGCAAAGAAGACTCATCCACAGTTCCAACAACTCTGACGGTGCTTGATTCCGAGTTCGGGAGCTGTCGGGGCACCCTCTGCAACATACTGTTAGAAATCAGAAGCTGCCAGTCCGAGAGTCTGCCTCCCTGTTCGGGCCTCCATCCTGCTCAGCATCGGCGTCAGAAGAAATCAAAAAAAAAATGGACGACTTCCCTGGCCTCCTACGAAGCTTATCCAGGTGGTTTCGTCCCCAACAAAAATCGTTAGCAGCCGCAGCAGTCAGATCTCCACTCAGCTGTCAGCACCCACAGAATGTGAGCAGAATCGGCAACCTCCACCTTCGGTGTTCCTTTCTCAATTTCCCCTCCCCGCTTGGTCGGCTGATGGCCCCTCCCTGTGTGGAGGTAGTATTAGTTGTAATATATCTTAACCCCCACCCCAAGATCCCCCTCCTGTGAGAGGTGTAGTATTGTAATCATTTGGGCAGGTCAAGCTACCCCGGCGCGGCGTGTGGGGATCCACCGCCTCCCCGCTCGCCCTCGTCTTCGAACGGGATCGGTTTCTTCAAACCGGTCGAGTAAGTGCTCTAAAACCTTACTTATTGTGCTTGTCTTTCAATATTAGTTCTTAGTTTCGCTGGCCGTGAGAGTGAGTGCTCGATCCTCAAGTCCCGTTGCCTTGAGTGATCACCGTGGGAAGAGTGAAACCGGTGCCTTTGGCACTTGGTCGGCGCATTGAATTGGGCTTCCACATCCATTGGGAATCAAGTCTTGGCCTTGCTGGCCCTCTACCAGTAAGGGCCCAACCCCACATCCTCCACTTGGCATTGCCAAGTCACCCCGGGCTTGGGTGAGCGACGGGAGAGCGGTGGCCCAAAATTGACCCTTTTGATTGTGAATGTGCTTACTTGCCTAAGTATTAGGTTGTGTCACATCAGCGTCCGCTTTGAGTCGCATCTCGGAAGCATTTTCCTTAAAAAATGAAGATAAATATATATATATACAATTTTGAAAGTAAAAACATGCAGAAACAAACATTTTTCATATTATATATATATATATATATATATATATATATATATATATATAATACTTTATAAAAACAAAGAAATCAATCAAGAAACAACTATACACGGACTTACCTGCGGAGAGAGCTCATATTGGGGGCGAGGGGACGAAAGGCGTTCACTTTCACGTGTTCGCGCGCGAGAGAGAGATGGTGGGTGGGATTGAGGGTGTGGCCGTGGAAAGAATGGGTAGAGAGAGAGAGAGAGAGACGGCGGGGGTGGAGAGACACTGGACAAAGAAATAAGTGGTAGAGAGAGAGAGATGGTGGGACGGGGACACTGGAGCAATAGGAGAACGATTTATGTAACGTGACGGGGTATGTCTAAATTGATGTCCTTACGTAGTCCCATTTGTTTGATCAGATGTAATTCAGATGGATCACTACTATTAGAAAAAAATATAAGGTCTTGTTTGTTAACGGGGGTGGAGTTAAAACATATTCGACTCCACATAGTTGAATGTGCTAATTGACTCCGGATAGCGACTTTTACGTGGGGAGAAAATGTGAGACCTAAATTTCTCTCTCACCAGATTATTTATCTTATTTCATCTTAACTCAATAATAAACATGAGAAATATTTTATACATCGAATCTGGTGCACAAAGTCGCGTCATTATATAACACTCTCTTTCATTGGTCCAAAAATTAAGCGACTTGACCATTTTCGCACAGAAAATGACGTCCGCGTCATATCCGTACGATTCATTTTTTCACACATTAAATACGGAATGCACTTCGCTGAAAAATGTAAGACTTAAATATTTTACATATGAACGAAATATTTTGTTACAATAATAAAATATTTGTTATCTGAGCGAAATATTTTATTTGACTATAGAAATAAAGTAATATATATATTTTATAGAGATAATGATTTGCTATATAAACGAAATATTTTGTTATAAGGATGAAATATTTATTAAATGAATGAAATATTTTTTGATTATAAAAATAAATTAATAAAATATTTTATTATATGAATGAAATGTCTTATTACAAGAATTTAACAAAATATTTTAATCTTATATCAAATATTTCACTCATATGTAAAAAAATTTAATTCTATAAAACATTTTAGTATTATAATTTCTTTCTAAATGTGTTCTGTATCTAGTGTCCGAAAAAATGAGTCAAACATATCTTTGTATCTGATGTGGACGTCAATTTTTATGTAAAAAGAATTATTTTATCTGATTTTTAAGTTAACGAGAAGAGATATTATATATTGACATGATTTTATATATGAAATTAGATGCACAAAATATTACTCAACAAATATATCTACGGTGGAGACGCTCGAGAGACATAGAGTGGGATGCCGATACTGAACACTGGACAGGGAGGGGGTAGAGACTAGAGAGAGATGGTGGGTTGGAGAGAGAGAGGCTGGGTGAAGGGAAATGAGTGGGTGGGAATCTCGCTCACATGACCGTTCGGCGGTCACGCCCGAAATTTTCGGCCGTGTGCCCTTTCGAGCAGGGGTCCCCCACCGCCGGACGGTGCGGACAGCTCGAGCTCCAGCCAGCAGCACGTGAGCTTTTATCCAACGACGCAGGGGACCCCCGACAGCGACATGTCTGATCCATATCTGCTCTTCTCGTGCAGAGGAAACCGAAGGCGAAGCAGGAAGGCATTCGCCCCCCCTCCCTTTTTTCCCTTCTTCTTTTTTTCCCCACTAATCGGGATTAGCGCCTAATCATCTCTGCCTTTTTACTTTTAAGTTTTAACCGCATCTCGTCAAGCGCACCTTCCCAGCCACCGCAGTCAACTTTCGTCATCCTCACGTGCGCGGTCACGAGACAACTCCGCTTGGACAGGACGTGCCTGATCGCGAACGTCTGATGCGTGTGCCCCCCAGGGAGAGGGGCTACGTACGGTACACCAGCCTGTGCCACGTGGGTGAAACGCCAAAGAGAAGGACAAGACCGGTTAAAGCATTGTACTTTATGGTATGCCCCGTGTTGGAAGTTATATTGCAAAGTTATCCCTCTTGTTAATCCCTTTAATTTTCTCAATTTGCATGTGATGTCAGCAGCATATGGACCGATCGAGTCGGCCAGACATGAACCGGGTCGGATCCCTTAATTAAAATTCTTTACCCTTTTTTTTTATAAAATTGACTCAAACTGACTTGTCACGGTATCACGTACCGGATTCCCTATGATATCATACAAATCATCTGATTTGGTCTGATACAATAAAATCTCACAAACCATGTCTGTGAGGTGAGTGTTGTTTGTGGTGGTTCAAATATTTTCTTATGTAAGTGTACTAGTTAACTTTTTAATTTAGATTGAATTACCAGTTATGAGAGACAGAAAGAAAAGGCATTAATAAAGAATTTAAAAAAACTCATGCTTATCATTTAAATTATACTAAGTAGACCAAGATCAAGTGGATAAATATCCAGACCCACAAACACGCCTAATAAAATTATTGCATGCGTAGAAATTAAGATGTCTCGGATCTACTTTTCATTCACTTGATATCAAATATCTATTAGAATTTAAAAAACTCCATTTATGTTAATCTCTAGTGTCTATGATAAGTGTGTTTCATTTTGGACCCGATTTCACATAAATTTGGTTACAAGTTTATATCTCGTATGATAATGAGATAGCGATTGGCCTCTGATCCCATAATTACCGGGTTCAATTGGGTATACTAACGGATCTAGGCCCTGTTTGACACACCTTGTCATAGTAACGGTAGAAAATTCGCTCTCCTCTTGCCGAATCGAATCGCCAGATAGAACAGTTAAACCCAGCGGGGTCAAACAAAGTTGAAGAGGAGTAAAACGGCAATTACTCTGTACGTAGGGGTATGTTTGGGTAGAGAAACCATGTTTCTTGCCCGACGCCGTCTGCGGAATTGCGGATGCGGGGCGTCACAGCCTCACACAGCCGTTACACGCGTTCGCCGCCGAGAAAAGAAGAGCGGCGGAAAACTATTAAAATAAAGGATTTGTTTATTGGGAAAGCAACACCGTATGCGCGAGTCGGGCCCCGGCCCTCCACGGCTCCACCCCACAATCCAACTTCTCCGCCTCGCTCTCTCCTCCCCCATCTCTGGAGAAGTGGAGGTGTGCAGACGCAGAGCGGGCAAGGGAAGAGAACTGGAGACGCAAAGAAGAGCGAGAGCATGTGGGTCTGGATCTGGGTGTGTAAGATCTTTGCTGGTGGGGAGGTTCTGATCTCTGCGCGGTTCGTCTCCCCATAGAATTTAGGGTTCGTGTGGTGCTTCTGCCCGTTGCGCGCGGATTCTGTGGTCGCCCTCCTCTTCCCAGCTTTCCTCTGCTCTTCTATGGTATAATGTGCTAGTGCAACGGGAAACGAAGCCTTTGTGTGTTTGGTTCCCGGGGGCCTCCCCCTCCCCTCTTCTCTCTCCCTCTCCGCTACGAGATTCCGGTTCCTTCCAGAATTCTTCGTCCTGTTCATCACCCGGAAATAAGAATTTGAGCTGGGCAACGGAGTGAACGGGCGTGCGCGATTGCGTCCTAGCGGCGCCGCAGATCCGATCGTACGCAGCCACCGGAGATCATATAAATATATCGTTGAGTTGTTCACTGGGAATTCTGGTATATTACCGTGGTGTCTCCCGAACTCGGGGTTGGTTCTGCAGAAGGCTCATCCAAAGCCAAGCCCGTGATCCGCGACAGGGAACCTGACAGGGGCACTGCAAGAAGCACCACAAGCGCGCATCTACCTCGCCGGCTGGCTCATGTGGATGGAGCTCCAAGGTAATCTAATAACCAATTTGGTGATCCTGTCCATGTCTCGATTCATGCTTCGACATCCCCACGGCGAAAAGGTTTTCTCGATTTTTTTCCCCTGAATTAAATCTTCGTCGTGACAGATAAGAAACAAACCCCCGGCGATTTCTTCTCGCTCTACAAGGATCCTCCTTGCCCAGATTCGACGCCCCCCTCGCACGGTAACGTCGAACACCTTCATCCCAAAGTTCTTATATTTTTTTTCTTTCCCTGGAACAACCAAAACTAGAGTCCACCGAAAGGTCTAATTTTACATGTTCTTATAGCCGGCCATGTTTCCTATGCCCAATTGCCATCAAAGTCCAATTTTTTTTTCTCTTACTTCTCTCAAACTTGTTCGAGTGTGGTGGCTACCCACTGTGGATTTGGTGGGTATTAATTTGTTGGCATATAGTATATAAATATAGACACAAATATATGCATGTTAGTATAGATTAGAAAGCCAAGAGAATATTGTAGGTAGAGGCATGAGCTGTGGAGCACCCCAAGGGACAGCCTTGAAGATGCTGTGGCAGCAGATTTAATAAGTGGCTCTGTGAGCAAAAATCACAGCTCATTACATGTGATGGACCCTCTTTTCTTAAGCCTCTGATCTACTACATTCTACTTGGCTCCTTTTAGATCAATGATTTATTTTAACAGCACCAAAACCAATTCTTTTTGGGAGATCTCTTTGGAGATTTTGATCTGCATCACTTGTGAAGGCGTTGTTGTATCACCTTTGTGACTTTTCAAGCTCCCCTCGTTTTCCCGCGCAGGCTTCTTCCCGAAAACGCGCGACTTCCTGCAACCGCTGGAGCGCGCGGAGGCGAGCGGAGGCGGCGGGGGGCAGCGGAGGGCGCCGCCCGTGGCCGGAGCTACCGCCGGGAGGCCCGGGCCAGCGGAGCACGCGCCTTCCGGGCGCTTCGGCGCGTGTGGCCCCGACCACGTGCGACCCACTGCCGTGAAGCCCGAGTGGCCCGCGTGCGCGGCGGCGGCGGCGGACGGCGGCGAGACGAGGGCGGAGGCCAGGCGCGGCAACGCGTTCACCCTGTGGGAGGAGGAGGTCGCCGTGTGTCCTAGAGATGGCGGAGGCTTCGCCGGGAAAGGTAAGGCGAGGCGAGTGGTCTGGTGGGCCCCGATTGGACGGCTCTGATTGGGATTTGCAAGTCTATCGACGCCGTAACTTTTGGGTTTCGCGTCTTCGGTTCGGATGCCCGCGGTGTGGCCCGGGGGCCCACTGCGCCTGGCCAATTGGGAAAAGCGGGTGCCGCGTGTCTAACGGCCTAAGACGTGTCGACCAACGTTGGGCCGGCAGTGGGGTGCTTGATCCGGTCACGTGATAGCCATTTGGTTTTAGTTCGACCCGATGATTTGCATCGGGTGGGTGCCGCTGTTGGTAGGAAGGTTGGCCGATCAACTTTCCCGATCAACTTTTCTTACCGGAATAAAGGATGAGAGAAATGTTCAGTTATTCGACATCTACCATGTTACTTACATTTCATATTTGGCATTTTAATTAAAATCACTTATGGTTACCTGTCAGATAAATAATGACATCACATCACTATTTACCTAACAATTATTACTTTGGTATTTTTACTTTGATTTATACTTACTGACCATATGCTTACGGTAAATAAATTTTAAACTTTTATTTACTGTTTTAAGGTTTCTAACAGTGAAAGTGACATTTAAGAGTACTTAACGCAGTAATTGTTGCGGTGGTCTCACCGCCTCCTCTTTTGAGGGAGGTTTTCTGTTAGATAGCGAGTTCGCCTTTCCCGTCACCAAATTAAAAAAAAAAATTAACAAAAGAAAATTTCAAGATGCACCAGACGCACAGGCGCCATGTAAATCCGAAGCCCACTCGGAACCCTTCGTCCCTTCACAGGTATGTCTAAATTTTGCAGTGCGCCCGATTCTTTGTACAGATCTGGGACCACTCTTGTTCAACTTCGTGATAATTTTTAATTGGCTACGTGCAGTGCGCCGTACGCATTAAACGCACGAAACTGATTTGGGAAGGTCCTGATCTTCCCGTTTAGTGTTGTTTTCTTTTTGACGACGACGGGGAACCAACAAGGCTACCACCCTACTTTGAAATAAGATCATTCGATCCCACCATTGTGGTCCTCCTTATTGGTTTCCACTCGCAGGGACCGAACAGCAGCAGCAACAGCAGCGGTGCCCCCCTCCGTCCCCATTTCCCGCCGCGCGCGACGGCGCCAACGGCAGGTTCCCCTCTTTTCCTCCCTCCAGGTGCGCGTGCCCCTTCCGCTCTCTCTTCATTGTTCCGCCTCCCTTGCCGGGAGCTCGGAAACATCTGGTTCCTTCACTGACGCAGGGGGCGTGTGGGGAGCCTCGTGTTTTCGGAACAGGGAGCACCAGCCGCAGGACAAGCGGTGTCCCATGGTCGCGGCGTCGAGATCCAGCAGGGACTTCGCGGAGGACGACGACGAGGGCGAGGAGGATTTCGGAAAGGAGGAGAAGCCCTACCGCGGAGGTCTGGTATCCTGTGTTCTGAGATTCATGGGCATTGGTTTCTTGCGAACTTCTACTCCTGTGATTGGTAATTTTGGTGGTCGCGTGGTGGAGTGCAGACCTCGCTGTGAAGGTGGATAGAAGCATTGGTAACAACGGCGATAACAGTAGTAAGGATCAGACGCCCACGACGCCGCGATCGAAGCATTCGGCGACTGAGCAACGTCGGAGGACGAAGATCAACGACCGGCAAGGCTTCTAATCCCGCCTGGTCCCTTTCGCGCTTGTGAAAAAAAAAACTGTTTTTTTTTCTTTTCGGTGTGGGGTCCATATTTTTTGCCGTTTGTTCTAGTTTGCACGATTGGGTTTGTAGTGTACATGGGGGAAGTTTTAATGATTGGCAGTTGGCATTTCTAGCTTGGATTTCTGTTGGTTATGGGTGTTCTTGTGGCAGATCCTTTGGACTTAGCTCTGCTGCTTGAACTATGATCGCCCTTCTTCAGCATCATGTTTTCCTTGTCGATAGTTCCAATACAAGATGAACTTACATCCTAGGATTGTGGACAATTAGGCTGTGTTTAGTGCCATGAGGCTCACGAAGACTGAGGCTTATTCTTATATGCGGGAAGCCTTCCTATATCAACTCCATGATCCCTTCTTCCTCCATGTTTTCAGATTCCCCCCTTCCCCTGGATGGCCCCCACTTTCTCCTGCCCACACTGGGAGATGTGCCCTGGACTGCCAACCTCAATCTTGTTCCTACGTTTTCGAACTCAACTTTGCTTCCATGTCAAAGTAGGAAGGGAACTTTTCTTCTTTACTAATATAATAAAACAAAAGGGGAACTTTTCTTTCCTAGTTGAGTAATAAAACGAACCATGCCCACTTGTCAATTTGGGCTGCGGTAAGCAATGGCTTCATAAAGGCAGGGGACACGAACACTCATATGATATCTTTCTCGCAGGTTTCAGATTTTGAGGGATCTCATACCGCATAGTGATCAGAAAAGGGATAAAGCATCATTTCTTTTGGAGGTATCTTTCTCTGCCTTTTGCCTGCATCTTTAAGTTGGATCTTTTTTTGTGTGGAAAAAGAGTATGCTTCAAATTGTGTCTTATTTCAGGTAATCGAATACATTCAATTTTTGCAAGAGAAGGTACAAAAGTATGAATCCTCATGTCCAGGATGGAATCAGGCCAATGCAAAGTTGATGCCATGGGTAATGGATGAGAAATTTGCCTTTTCAGACTGTTTGTCTGCATGCATGCATATATCCATCTGTTGTTAGCACTTGACATAGTCATGCTTGTGCTCAGAGAGTGTATCAATTGACTTAATGGTGTATGCTTTAATCCTTGATAACATAAGTTTCCATTGTGATCACCTGTTGATAATACAAGTGCACATGAAATTGATGCCTGACATCTATCTTGGATGAGTACTTGAAGTCTGAAAAGTTATTGACAAGGTGATGTGAAAGATTGATAATTTACGTGTGGATCGGTGCTGTTAAAATAAGGAAACATGTTTAATCTCAAAGATCGCCATGATTGTCAATCTGCTGTCTATTTATTTTCATGATTTCTTATCTTGCCTAATAACCTTCCTCCAACAAAGAATTCACTGAAGCCATTAGCTGCAGAGTGGATGTGACCGTTTTGCTTCTGTTGTTGCTGCTGTTTTAATGCCTCTAAAGTTTAGACATTAAGTGAGCAAATATGATCCCCTCCATCTGATTGACATCTGCGTGCTAATCTTGAATCAGTAAATGTACATTTGATAAGCAAATTGTCCTTGTTTTGCATGCAACAAAAGTTTTCACAGATTCTTGATATACTATAATGAAAACAATGTGTTTGCATTTGAACATGTGATCATCCAATTATCCTTCTCAATTTTCACAAGACAAAATTAGCATGACTCTTGGATATCTTGTAATAACTACAATTTGGTTGATGTCTAGAGTTAATCTTTTCTTTGAATAGCTCTGCTGAAATATGTTATCAAACAGTAATCAAGAGGTCCCAAAATCTTTTTTCTGGTTGATGTGGAGCCTATCAATTGGAAACTTAGTTTATTCATTCTACATGTTCTTATATAACTTCAATTTATTTGTCAGTCTCTGATCCCTTGCATATTTTGAAATCTTGGCATGCACTATTTTCTTGGTGTTTTTTGTCGGTTCTGTCTCTAGATGTATGTCTTTCACTTATTCTGGGACAACATAGCAAACAGAGAATCAATTGGAAGACATGGTTCTGCCAATTCAGTTTTTCCTTTTTAATCTCAAGGTCAGACTGCATCTGCCATTTGCAGTGGCTTCAGTGCCTGGTCCTGTTAATCTTTCTTTTTCTTCTTTGGGTTAGCACGTTTTGACATAACTGGCAATTGATGTTGAGACATCGTCCATCAAGTAGTCTAGACAGAAAGTGGAGATGTTTGAGAAGAACTTTGCTCTCCCTGCTCGACAGGCATTCAAGTTTCTAAATCTGGGATGTCCTTCCTGTTACAGATGGGTTCCTTATTTATAGGAATCAAAATAACAACAAGATCAAACAAAACAAAAGGATAACTACTTGGAGGAGATTCCTCCATTGAGGCGTCACGCTGGGGATGTGGTCCACCTTGGCAAAGCCATCGGGCCCACGTACAGAAGATCCGATCCAACTCAATGGAGTAGTTGGAGTGGTTGCCGCCATCTGTGGTTGCCGCCGGACGTGAACATCGTGCATGTGGTCCTCGTGCATGCATGCACGGATGGCCAAACGACCACGTTCTTTTACTTGGGTGCTCAATGTCAAGGCACCCGGGACCGTCTGATCATCCCAGATCATTCGGCCAATTCAGTTTTTCTTTTTTAATCTAAAGATCAGATCATCAGACTACTACTGCCATTTGCAGTGGCTTCGGTGCCTACTGGCAATCTTTCTTTTTCTTCCTTCGGTTAGCATGTTTTGACTTAACTGGCAATTGATGTTGAGATGTCATCCATCGAGTATTCTTTCTACACATACATATTCTATGGATTTGAATCTATGGTATTTTCTATACCTTTTTTTTGCTCTCGTATTTTCTATACTCAATGTCACTGTTGGTGAGATTTTAATTTAGTTCATTTTTCCCCTTTCTGAAACAGAAAAGCTGTCAGGCACCTGGGGCGAGCATAGTTGATCATTCACATATCATAAAAGATCACCCTGCATCCACTGGTTTCATTTTTCCTGCTGATGGGACGATTCTTAATGCTCCAGCAGTCATGTCAAACAGTCAGAATGTGCCAGAATCTGAGAACCAAGGTACTGGATTGGCCAGTAAATCAGCATCCATGCCCATACCCATGCAAGATCCTGTTGGGGTTGGAGGTGGATTTTCTCAACCTCAGCTGAAGTTCATTTCTGATTCAGAGAGCATGGCAGCGCAACCTCAATCTCGGTGGTTAAGGTCCTCTGTCATGGATGGTAGTGTCGGTACTGATGTATTGAGTGGACATGAGGAGCTGACAGTTGATGAGGGAACAAATAGCTTGTCCAGCTTGTACTCCGAAAGGTTCGTCATTTTTACTGTTGTTTGTCTTTTAAGTTTCACATATTGTCATACATGAAAGATATTTGATTTTGTGAGGCTATTTTCCCAAATCAATTATGCCCATAGAGTAGAGTTGTGTATTATCTTCTTGTAGATGATATCATATTAATAAAGCCTTTTTTTATGAAACCAAGGGATGCTGTACCCTGATTCACTAACTCAGACCTCTGGTTTGTTACCCAATTTGCATGCATTGCATGCAGTCAACCAACATGGTTTTTACTTCAGAAATTTGTTTATTGTTCTTTTTCATACTGGCAATCTTCGATAAGTTGTGAGCTGGAGAAGGTTATTTTCTTAAATATTTTGATGACTTGTAACCTGTAAGAGTGCTTGTTTGCATCCTGAAAACTTTAACGAGTCTATCAGGATTGGATGAAATGGAAAGGTCTAAGCTGGTCTTACATCTTATCTGGTTGCTTATATTCGATTTTGTTGGTCTGTGGTGTAATCCGTATCCTACGTGGAATAATGTGCTCTCTCTCTAGAGCCAATTCTAGAGAGAGAAGCTCTAAGGAAAATGCCCGTTCCCAGTGGTTTCACGACTCGGGGCTCAGGGATGGCCTCCGGCAGGTCGCCGGGGATCTGTGGGGGGGCCCGGTTTGTTTCTGTTGCGGGCGAAGAGGTCACCTGCGCTGTGTATGCAGGGAGAGGGGGAGCAGGGTGGTGGTGGAGAAGACCGTTGGGGGACAGTGGAAGGTTTCCTTCGCGGATGCCGTGAAGACCATGAGTCCGGTTCCGAGTGGGAGACCGGATAATCTTGCCGGGCTCTAGAGGGGACCGCTCTGCCCTCGTTGTGGTCTTTGGGGTCATGCCCAGAGTTGCTGTGGGGTGCTGCTACTCAGGGGGAGACCAGTGTTGTTGATGACCCACGGCTGTCCAGTGAGACCCAACATGGTGGACGTCAGGGCCAAGCAGAGTGGAGTTCAGGAGGCGCTACAGGGCAAGGGTTGTTTGACGCTGCCCCCCGTTCTCCCCCCGTCGTCTGTCGTCCAAGAGAGGCTCCACTAGCTGCGTCGTTGTGTTCGTCTGACGGTGGTGAACGGGGCTGCGGACGTTGAGATGGTGAGGTCGCTCCTGGCTAAATGGGGCAGGGAAGGGGGAGGCCGGACGATCACTAGGGTGACCAGGAATGAGTTCCTGGCAGTCGGGGGTGATGAGGAGGTAGCAGAGGAGTTGGCTAAGGTGAGGACCATCATGGTGGATGGTGTGGTCCTCCGGTCGAACAAATGGGAGATATCTAGGAGAACGTTCCCCGACCCTCGATAGGTTAAAGCCCGGTTACGCATGTCCAATGTCCCACTCATCCTCCACGATGAGATGAGAGTCAAATTCATTGTCAACGATTTCGGAGCACTTGTGGAGGGGCCAGTCAAACTCATTGTTGGTGGGACAAGCTTAGGCTGGAGGTTGTGGTCTAGGTTGGTAGCGCGAGGGAGATCCTTGTTGTAGTTACCATTGATGTCGTCGACAGCCGCTTCCTGGCCTCAGGTAGGCGCTTTTGAGTGCAAATGCAGGGGCCGCTGACGTCTGGGAAGAAGGGTAGTTGGTGAGGAGTTCAAATTCGAACTGCCCGCTCACCACCAATATCTCGGATCCAATCTCTTTTGGGCTGACTAATTGGGTTCGGCCTCTTGGGCCGACCGAGGTGGGTGTTTCCTCAATGGAGAGGCAGGTGGGCTGGATTCGTGAAGTGGGTCAGGCTTGTTTGATGATGAGGTCGGTGGGCCGCCTAGAGGAGGGTGGGTGCTCTACTGGCCCAGTGCCTACCCGCAACTTACCCATTGGAACTGGGCAGGGCGGGGCTAATGCATTACAAAGACCCGAGCTCGCTCGTCTTCCTTGCCCAATTGATGGCCCTGTTGGGCTTCCCCTGGTAGAGTTGGCGCAACCAGACTGAGAGCTAGCTGTGGCGGTGGCCGCCGTGTTGTCGGTCTTCGATGACCACCAGACCCAGTCACAGCCAACAGTGCCTCTGGCGGGGGAGTAGCTATCTACTCCAGTGCAGGCCGTAGTCGTGGTGAGCTCTAAGGGGAAGGTCCATCTAGTCCAGTCCCCCTCCAAGGGGACGATCCTTTGATGTTCGCAGCATTGTCGGATCTTCCACAAGCATTCTTGCTAGAGGATGGAGAGGGGTTCAAGGTGTGGCCCCTTTGTCGTAGGGCCTGTAGGAGTCTCCGCTGGCGGACAGCTTGGCAGCGACCAGGCGTGGTATGCTGGGGTTGGGCAGGGGGATGGCCCCAAGCAGCCCCTGTCCTACATGCCCTACCGTATCTCTGGGGTGGCGGGGCAAGGTGGGGAGGGCGGAGATCTCGTTGTGCCCGCATCCCAGTCGGCGTAGGTCTATCAGGGGCCACTTCATTGGACCATCTCCAGGCTCAGGTGCAGGCGTTGCTCGGCGCGTCGAAGGAAGGTGAGGACGAGGTTGAGACATAGGTGGAGGAATCCAGAGGCTCTCGTAGTCGGACTCGGACAACCGAGTATTGACGGACTCTCCAAGAATGGGTCTATTCCAAGGAGAGGTCTACTGGCTGAGGACCTTACTGCGACTGCAATTCCGGGAGGTGGGGGCTGCAGTGGGGGTGGGGTGGGGAAGGCCTTCAATCCCTGCTTCTCTCTCATTCCTATTCGAAGAGTATTTCGGGCAAGTCCCCCTAGTAGAAGGTGGGGCGTTGAGATGCCTTCCAATGTTGGAACCACCTTCTAGTGGGACTAGAGGCTTGGAGGTACCCCACTCTGCGAACATGGCAGAGGTGGAAGCGGCCATCCCGCTCCTAGCAGGGGTAGCCAACATGTGGTGTTAGCCTTACACCTCTCCCCCCCAACCAAGTTAGCGGAGGAGGTGGACCAAGTCGAGATAATCACCACTCAAGTAGAGGGAGAGGATTCGGGGTAGACGTCGCTCTTCTGGAAGGATGTGGCGAGTAGGAGGTCTTAGCCCTCCCTCTCCCGCCTAGGGAATCGGAAGATTTGCACGCGACGGTGGAGCAAGTACAGGAAGCCTATCAAGTGGAGGATTTAGCAAAGTTGGACAACAGGAGTCTCAACAAGGATGAGGTCAAAGATATCTTAACAAAGGTGGATTACTATTTGGAAACTCAGGCGAGTGAGACTGCTAAGTTGATTGGCGCATCCGATGCGGGCGTGGTTAAAGACTTGAGGTCCACCTTATGCTTGATCAAACATAGATGGCTGGCGGACATAGCGAGGATGGCGAAGGCTGAAGCGGCTAGTAGGAAAGGAGGGACGGAGGAGGCTGAGGTGTAGGTGGAGGAAGGGTCAAGGAGAGTTTTTTTGTTTACATTGGGACACTTGCATTTCTATTTCTATGTTGTTTGGGAGCTGTCTGGTGGGATGGCCGGGGTTGTTAGGTGCTCGGACTTTTGGGTCCCTTTGGGTTTGGTTGGGATATGAGCTTAGTGGGTAGGTGTTTGTTTACTTCTTTTTGCTCCCGAGGTAGAGTGTTCTCTGCCGCCTTTTGTTCCTAGGAGTCATTTTGGGAGCACTCCCCCTCTACATGTATACTTTTTCTCTTTTATATACCAGTGGTACTACCCACTTGTCAAAAAAATATCTGTATCCTGCGCATTGTTGAAACATTGGATAACTTGCTTGATTTGCTATCTGTTACTGATTTTAAAACTCACTCTCGTGCTCCACCTTTTCACATGTGTCTGGTTATTCAAATATTGTGCTGGTGACATACGGTTTGTCGGTTTGGACTCTTTTGTCTATTCCAGGTTACTGACGACCTTAACAGAGGCACTACAGCACTCAGGTGTTGACATCTCTCAAGCAAATATTAGTGTGCTGATCAATCTCCACAGGCGGACAACTAGTAGACGGATATCTGGCAATAAGGTATCTTTCTTCATGTCTATTTTAGGCCAACTCCACTGAAAATCGTGATTATGTTGTTGTGAAAATATGCTAGACCACCCGCCCCCCCAACACACACACACACACACACACACACACAAAATGAAGAGTTGAATGGTTCTGCAAGCTAGACATTAAATCAATTGGTGGTTCATAACTTGTCTGTGGAAATCGAAAAACATATTCTTTTCCATATTTATGATTGTCTAGAAGATCTTTACTTTTTAGTGAACGTCTATCTGGTTAGGTTCTTGTTTATTATATTCAAGTAGGATAGTATACTTTTAACATGTTCCAACTGCCCACTGGTGTTTGTGCAGGATCGAGATGACCCCATATCCAGTAATCAAGCAGTACATTCAGCGGTTGGAAGCAGCGGAGATGAGTCAGAGCGAGCTAGGAAGAAGCATAAACCTGACACCAGCTAGTACTGTCGTCTTTTATCCACTTCTTGTTGCTTATTTGTCTGTGTGAAAAATGCCAATGGCTTCTATGTACATCCTCTGTTCTTGCCTCTCGAATTTGCTGGGACGGCCAAGAGATTGCAGGGTATTCTTGATCTGCTCTTCTCTTTTCCTACAGGCCTTCATTAGAATTTGAGAAGCTGTTTTTTTCCCCTCTATTTAGGCTTCCATTTCTCATCGGCCTTCTGTGACATAATACCTGTCTCGTAATGTACCAAATTTATTTGTTTCGCAATGTCTTGCAAGACTGTACCCTTGGATGTTAATGGTGGACTGGATTTCTTACTGTTTGGAAAGACCACCTTCGACGGGCTGGTGAACTGATTATTCGAAACTGAGTTATGTTACCGTCTCTTTGGTGCCAACAAAGTTCTCAGAAATTTCAAGACTTCCCAAGTTCTCTGAGGCCGCATTTGGTTCGGCTCTGTTAAGGGGATTCCCAGACAAGACAAGAGTTCATCCGAACGAAATGCGCATGTAAGTCTTCCCTTGGTTTTTTTGATGATGGTGATTTTGAGAGGAGAGAGAGTGTGAGACAAAAAAAAATCTCTCAAGTCAGAATCTTCAAAAGTTGGGAGTTAAAAGGAGTTTCTTAGTCCGACGGCTAAGATTTTGAAACCCAAATAATGATATTGGCCTAATGTCATGTAATCTCATATAAACGTGATTTTTTTTAAGTTTTCGACAAAAAAATAACATGTCTGTAAATAAAAACAGTATATTTGCACAATATAATTTTATGCAGTGGTATGTTTATTAATATATTTTAAGATTATTTTTTTTATAAATTTGTATTTAAAATTATTTATAAAAATATATTTTTTTCAAAAAAAAATTTATATGTCAAAATCCCAATCCGACTTATATATTTGTACCGGTAGATCTTTGATTGGTTGATCTAGTAAACTTAAGGGAATATCGGATGTCTTTGTTCACCAAAAATAATGAGCCAACCACCGTGGCTCATTTAAGGTGTCCAATCTTTCTTTACTGGTCAAAGAAACGCGCTACGCGCGTAATAAAAATTAAAAAATATATTATATCATAAAAATACGTGGATCAAATTTTATCAATACATTAGTCATATTGATTTTTAAAATTCAAAGTAAAATTATATTTTATAAGTAAAAATATTTGAAGACGATCGAGTGAAATGTGAATTTGATTTTTAAAGTAGACAAATTTAAAAGAATCAAACTCTTAAATTAGATAGATTCAAAATTTTAAAAATCTTGAAAATTATAATTATAAAATATTAGACATAACTCATCTGTTTTAAATATTTTTTAACAATTTAACATAGACACTAAATAATTTATAATTCATGAAAATAAGATTTGTATCCTTACTATTGCTCTTAAGAATATATAAAAACATTCTCAAATCGAACGAACCAGAAAAATAACACAAAATGAACAAGACGTCCCAATAAACCGGCGAAAAAAAATCACCCTTTAAGAGGATAGGGTTCTGGGTTTTAATACATCGATATAGAGTAGTCATGGATATAAGTTTTAATATTTTATTTAAGAAACGGAGTGAAAATCGCTCCATGATAAAATCAAATGGAACCAACCTAAAAAATAACACAAAATCAACTGGACGTCCAATAAATCGGTGGAAAAAAATCGTCATTTTCTCTACTATGTATAGTATAGATAGATAAATAAGGCCATGTCGAATAGGTTATCACATGTTAAGAATTTCGTTTTTTATTGACGTCTGGAAACGTCAATAATACAATTCTCATTTATTTTATTATTTTTTCTTTTATCAAATCGTATTCAGATGGATTTTAAAAATAAAAACTCGAAAAACGTAGACCTGAGTTAGTACGGCTGAAGGATCTCAACCGGAGACCACTTGACCGTAAATAATTCAGAAGTGCCAACGAACCGGCGGAAAAGAATTGTCATTTTCTCTTATATGTATGGTATATATTTTTTTTTCATAAAAAATCTGATGATATGGACATGTAGGTCAAATAGGGGTGGACTTGATTTTTTTTTCTAAAAAAGATGACTTACACACGGTTTTCAAACACACGAAAGGGTTACATGGGAAAACATTATCAAAGATTCTCATAATATTTTTTATTTTTTTAGAGTTTATTTCCTCACCTTACCTTTGGGTAAAGAGTTTTTGGGAAAGGTTTTTCCACCCATGCTCTCTCTCTCTCTCTCTCTCTCTCTCTCTCTCTCTCTCTCTCTCTCTCTCTCTCTCTCTCTCTCTCTCTCTCTCTCTCTCTCTCTATGTAGGTAGTAGGACGTTACCATGTTATCTTATGCGGCAATTAATTTGATAGCATATATATCTTTTGGGTATGAAAATATAAAAATATATTTTAATTTCTCGTTTTACTTTTTCACACAATTTGCAAACATGTGCTTCTCCTTCTCCGTAAAATATTTTTCATATTTTTTACTTTTGATAAAATATTTGTTGTGATTCATGATTTTCATAAAAAAATGAGAGAAGATTTGGTAACCGAGTCTGATTAGCGCAAGTGACCGTTAACCAAACTCGGTTAACATCCTTATGTGTGAGGAGAGAGATGAGACCCACCACTCTCTCTCTCTCTCTCTCATCTGTCCTCCCACCTTAATCTGTTCTCGAACTGGCATTATGTGTGAGGAGAGAGAATAAAAACACCACCTAAAATCTTCTCTAATTTCCAAGCAAAGTGAACCATGGGGTCGTGTTTGAATGGAGCAAGGCCGGCCGGCTCTCTAAAAGTGGTCTCAGATGAAAAATAGTGGGTTTTGTTCTATGGATCCCAACAGAGTTTGGGCTCCTTCGGACAATACAGAGCCTATTTCTAAGCTTACCTTTTCCGGAACATTTAAATCCCTCACTTCACCGCCTTCTCACCCTATTATTCTCCAATCAACGAAAAAGGGCCGATTTGACGCGGGGGTGGGGTGACTTATTCATATCTCACCATACGAATAAGTCACCCGACTCCGGTTAAGAGGGGATGAGTGTGAGGAGAGTAGATGGGGTCCGTCGCTCTCTCTGATCGGGTTGGATAACCCAACCGGACCTCAAACTGACCCTAAGTCTATCTTTGGTATTGGTTTATCCCGGAGTTAGCTCTAAGTTAACTCCGGGATAAGTTTTTTTATACTTTGGTAAGGAGTTAGTGTTAGTCGGGTTAGGTTAAGGGCTAACCCAGGGATATTTCTGAGTTTTGAAACCCACACCCAAGGGTGGGTTAAGGTGGGTTAACCTCCTACCTCAATAAATGCTCAATTAAATGTGTCTCCCTCTCTCATAATAAATGTTATTTCTCTCTCTCATTATTACTAGGTTAACCTACTATTTACCAAATCATACTAGATTAAAATTAAGTTAGCCAACATCCTTACTCCCAGATTAACTACCTTCCTACCAAATCAAAAATGGGTTAATTCCGGACTACTTTAATCAGGTTGACTTAGCCCATCTTTAACCTAACTCCATACCAAAGTCACCCTAAGGGCCACTTTGGTAACGGGTTAAGTTGGGTTAGAGTGGGTTAATCGGGATCGGATAGGTTGTTCCTTGTTTGATACTTTTTTTCTTAACCCGGGTCGGATATGATTAAAATGGATTAACGCATTCCTAGAAAATAGGTGGAACGAGTTAATTCACCTGGGTTAGAGTTAGGGGTGGACTAACCCCGATAAACCACCCGCCCCTAACCTAACCCGTTACCAAAGTGGTCCTAAAAGATTCCTACCAAAAAAATATTTACATGCACAGTTATATATTCTGCTCCTAGGCAACCCTGGTAAGGCTCCTACAGAGAAACCTCAGTCCGGAAGGGGAAGGCATTGGCATCCACGGCACGGGCTCTCATCTTTTAGCTCCGTGGTTTGTTCGAGATTTATCTTAAGATTATCTTCACTTTAATTCAAACTTCAAGTCATTTTATTTTGACGGGAGCGAATTTAGATAATCCACTTCTTAAAAATGGCACAGTCGAATTTATTATTAGATGCCAAAACGTTAAAACGAAGTAGCTAGAAATTCCCGAGGGATGCAAGCCAGAAAGTCCTCGGATACTCGCACGAAACCTTTTGTTTATTTCGGACGTGTCTTCTTAGCAGCATTTTTGTCCTACAATTTAATTAACCCGTGATTGGATGTGCGTCCTTCTCAAATACTTTTTGCGAAGGACGTGGACTTGAGTAAGTGGGGTTTCTCTGCTTGAGCCTACTTGTTTTGTCATTCCCCCTCACCCTGGTGGTGGTATTTTGGATAGACATCTTCCTCACGTTGTTGGTGTGGTAAACGGTACTCGAACGTGTCTGTTTATCCTCTGTTTATGAAGCTCGGGGTGTACTCATCTTCTTCTTTTGTGGGGGAGGTTTAAGGTTAAAGATGAGGATCAGGATATTATTTGTATTCAGATTACCCATTTTGGAATCCGACGATCGTTCCAATTTACCTTGGCTCAACTTTTGCCGTTGGTCTCATCGATCTAAACGTACTCCTCTCCTTTCTCATCACTGTTTACAAATGAAGTGCCAAATCACGTCGCTCAACTTATTTCATGTCTCGTTAACCGATCGAATGGGCTTTCAAAACCCTTGTTTGTTTGATGGGTAGTGCGGATGCACACACAAATTTGGGTGTCTCCTCGCAAGGTTTTGTCCTCCCAAGGTAGATATTGTCCCATGCTACGGGCATGGGACAGCTTCGGGTTGTCCCCTCCAATGGGCGACTTGTGGGTCACGTGTGACGCCCTTAGGCGACCCGAGTTTTGTTTTTTTTGCTGATGAAAAACCTCCTCAGTTAATTAGAGAAGATACGAGGGTCTTGTTTTATGAGCACAAGTCCATCTTTGTGCTATCCGGCTTGGGATCTTTTGCACCACCACCCCCCCCCCCCCCCATTTTGAAGCCTCTACAAATATAAATACATAGTTTGGAAGAACTTATATAGTTAAACTTCGAAACTAGATGTTTTCTCTTTTTCCACTTCATAATAAGAAATTTGAATTAATATAGAATATTATGTGATGCACAAAGATATGTAAAGTATAGAGATTTTTACATTTATACCCTTATAAAATATCGTATTTATATTTATTCTCTTATTTTTTGCATATTACTACCAATATCCCTAATATATGCACCGTATTGTTATGGTTATATCCATGCGATTCCCGTGCTGTTAATGCCGACGAATATTTTAAGAATTTGCTTATGAAAATCATTTGAGCTTGTAAAATATCAAAAATGCCCTGTATGAGAGAGAGAGAGAGAGAACACCCTCTCCCCTTTGCCCTTTCCACCGAGAAGCCGACTAACACTGCGATATTGATGAGCATCGGGAGCAGCAACAACCGTAGGTGGTGTATTTCACCCCGAACGTTGGCGAGCACCGTGAGATTGATGAGCATATTGCTAGCAATGACCATACTCGGTAGATCCCACCCATTGTGATCCCGGTCTCCTCTCTCCACCCTGATGTCGTCATTCTTCTTGGTAAGAGACGTGGAGCTATTCCACCGCTGCCGTTGGGGACTTCCGCTGCCTCCCCTACTACATGGCGACATTGATGCAGCACACAATGAGGAGGACTTGTAGGAGAATGACGAGGAATAGCATCAGCACTGGAGACAGGAGGAGGAGAGGAAGGAGGACGGGAGCAAGGGCTGGTCCCCCACCCATTCATAAGCACTCTCCCTCTCTAGCTCCGACGAGCAGGTGCCACCCGCTCCCCCCCTCCCCCCGTCATTCCTTGCACCCTCTCCCTCTCCAGCTCCCGCAAGCAAGGGCCACCCCCACCCCTCCCTAAGCCCTCTCCCCCTTCGGCTCTGACGAGCAGGGGCCACCCCCCATCGCTCGATGTGCCCTCTCCCCCACCTGCTCAGGTGAGCAGTCCCCCCCCCCCATCGTTCCCTAATCTATCCCCCCCCCACCCCTCCATGTGCCCTCTCCCTCTCCGACTTCAGTGAGTAGGGTCCCCCCTTCTTGCCCCCTCTCTCCCTCCGACAATCTGAGCCCCTCGACCCTCCCTCTGGCCTCTCCCCTTATGGCAGCGCCCCCCCTCTCGCAGAAGTCTCCCTTCCTCCCTCCGTCCGTAGATGCTCAGAGAGAGAGAGAGAGAGAGAGAGAGAGAGAGAGAGAGAGAGAGAGAGAGAGAGAGAGAGAGAGAGAGAGAGAGAGAGAGAGAGAGGCATATTTTGTAAGATATTGATAATAATATATAAAAAGTAAGGAGATAAATATAAATATAATATTGTACTAGAGATAGATGTAAAAATCCCTAAAATATACACAAAGATACGAGTAAACGAAGATACACCCTGTTTAAAAGATAAGACGATTTATATGGCTCAAAAAATACCCTTCCACATCTCTGTCCCCAACCTTGCCATGGTTTTGCCTGCAAGAGAGCCATGGCGCATGATACCACTCATTGCATGCATCAAAAGGCATGCGATCTCGCCCCCGGAAGAAGCATAGTTGATGTATTGAGACCACTACCAACTCCATAAACGAGACGGTAACATGCTTTCACCTGATCAAAATGATGGAAGTATTTTTGAAGAAAATGTCGTGAGTGAAAGATATTTTAAATTATTTTTTTAAAAAATGACTTTTATCTCTACGGGGTGAGAGAGGCTCGAACTCTCGACCTCAGGATAACTCAAGACAGCTATGAGACCTACGCGCTAGCCAACTGCGCCACCACCCCATTGTGACAGGATGTTGTGTTAATCATTATTTCCATTTTTCAAGTTTTCAACCCTTCCACCATAGGAGCCAGTTTGATCCGACGGATAATGCTGTCAAATACCGTAATAAATATCGTATGTATGTGACATGGAATACAATATTTGACGTTGTTTTACTATGTTTGACGCTAGATCAACCGACCACGTAATAAATATACTGACAAAGTCATTGACCACCTGTCTCTCCTTGGATCGGGTCATAAAGGAGTGCTTTTTTGCGGCAGGCTAACACGGCCGCTTGGTCCTCACCAGACATACAGAAGAAAACTAATCAGATATGGAATCTCTAAAAATGTAATATATATATAATGATATTAATTCGCAAGAGAAATAAGAGATTTTTGCAAAGTTGTCTTCCTACAAATTTATTTGCAGAATAACATCACTATATCGCAATACTTGCAAAAAAAATATTATTGACGCCGCCTGTTGTTAATATTCTATTAGAATCTCTTATTTAAGTTTAATTTATCTTTAATAAAATTTTTAAAAAAAATTGAAAATGCCCTTAATCTTTGCCGCATTCCTTCTCTCTCCACGCTCATATGGCTGTTTATCTTATTAAGAAAGTGTCTTAATTTTGTGATCGGTAAATAGGGGAGGGGAGGATTCACATTTCCTTGAGATTTGCCCTACTTCTTTTGTCCAAGAGAACCCTCTGAGATTCTCTTGCCCTGTTTTGCGATTTTCCTAGTTTGCGGGGACTCTCCCTGACTTGTATAAAAAGAAAGGTCGCATGAAAATCACTAGAAGAGGGTATGGCGACTGATGTGTGTGCTCTCGTGAGAGAGAAATAGAGACCGTGAATCAAAGAGAGAGAGGAGGCAAGTGTTCTACCCACATCTCGTAGAAGAGGAAGATACACTATCTTCTGTTCTTTCTTCATTCCTTCCAAGAGGTGCGTGGATGTCCATTGCCTTGGAGAAGCCAACGAATGTCGGTGTAAGGTTGCTCCTTATCCATTGTACCTCTTTATCTATAGTGAATTTCTCTCGGCCTCCCGTGGACGTAGATGATCTCGTATCTTCGAACCACGTAAATTTAGTGTTCATGTTCTCATGTGATTGCTATTTATTTGTGTTTTGAATTTGGTGCGAAACGAAAATTGATTCTGTAATGTGGAGGATGAACGACTGAGAGACATAGTGCAAAAATAGTGGAAGTGGTCGACTGTCTCGACATAGTGGTCGACCGCCTCTTTGCTCAGAAGAATTTTTAAATTTTCTGAGAAAAAATATAGACCTTGCGATCAACCACTTGAGGCGTAGAGAGGAAGTACATGTGGTGCTGGTAGTTGCAACCGACCTAGCGGTCTACTCCATCTTATGCTCAATATAAAATGACCAAAGCATCTTATGTAACACGTTGATCACAAATAACCAACAAGACTCATTTTGACAGGGAGTTAGGTTAAAGTTGAGTTAACTAAACTTGCTTAAGTCAATTTGAGGTTCACTCTTCTTTTTTTTGGATAGGAGAGTAGTCAATTGGACTAATCTATTTTTAATAATTATTATTTATCTTAATATTTATTATTTTAATTTAATTTTTAAATACTTTTGATATATATTATAAAATAAAAAATTAAAAAAATTATAAATAACATCATTAATTTCATTAATTAAAATTTAAAAGTAAAAACATCATTAATTAAGAGTTGAGATTACTGCTCATCTTAAGATTTTTTATTTTACTTTAATTTTTAAATATTTTTAATATATTATGAAATAAAAATATCATAAAAATAAAATATGTTTATAAGTAACATTATTTATTTAACTAATTAAAATTTAAAAGTCAAAAATATTATTAGTTATGAGTTTAGTTTTTTGTTTATCATAAAAAATTATTTTACTTTACTTTTTAAAATAGTTTTAATATATACTCTAAAAATGAATATATAGTAAAAATAAAAATATTTTTTGATAAATAACATCATTAATCTCATTAATTAATATTTAAAATATAAAAATATCATTAATTAAGTGTTGACATTACTGCTCATCTTCATATTTTTATTTTTTTAGTTTTCAAATATTTTTAATATATTCTATAAATCAAGTATACCATGAAAATAACCTATTTTTAAAAAATAACATCGTTAATATCACTACTTACAATTTGAAAGACAAAAAATTCATTAATTACAAGTCGGGGTTAATATTCATCTTGAAATTTTTTGTTTTAATTTATTTTTTAAAATAAATATACCTTAAAAAGAATATTTTTTTGATAACTAGTATCATTAATCTCACTGATTAAAATTTAAATATCAATCGCCCAAAAAGTCAAACAGAATTATAAGTATTCCCACTTCGACGTGTCTTAAACAAGTTACAGCATCTTCCTGCTGCGGTCACGTTTTAAATAAGAATGTAATTAACGCCTTAGACTGCCGAGAAAACAATTTGTAGACACCATTCACCGACATGTATCCAGATGAATACATCTCAAGATGGGAAGCATCCTCACTCTGTTGCAGTCGATCATGACACCGTTTTCACAAGTTAATGTTTGAAAAAAAAGAATGATTTGACTGACCTGTGTCCAAGGTGTCAATCTTGTGAAGATTCCCCTAAGTTTAAACTATATATACATTGGTGAGTTGGATAGTTATCTTCTTATATTTTTTTTATATGTAGTGCATCTTTGGGTCAATTATATATCTATATTATGTATCGAATAAATTATTTTTTAAAAAAAAATTATGACCTAAGATTCACGTCCTCTTAATGTGACGTAGAAGACATAACTTCATTTTACGACTCAAAAAAAAAGAGCGATTTAAAAGAAATTGAGTTTAACATTATTCATTCAATATGATCTTTATTTTTTAATTTTTTAACCGTCAAATAAATGTGTGACTTATACGATAAATTAAGAATACGTGAACTTCACGTCTTAAAAAAAATTAAAAAATAATTTGATAGATGCGCATTCTAGTCGTGTAATTAACCTAGAACGTGTATTAAATATTTTTATTTTGTTTCATCTATTTTATTTCTTCTCACAGAGTGTCCAAGAAACCCAACTCATCTGGAAGAAGAAAAAGGAGAGAGAGAGAGAGAGAGAGAGAGAGAGAGAGAGAGAGAGAGAGAGAGAGAGAGAGAGAGACGGCATAAAACCAGGTGCTATCAAGTACCATCCAACCCAAATGCCCCTTGTTTTTCTCCCGCTTTCTTTCATTTGCAGTCATTTTTTTTGTCTTTCAATGGCAGATTAATACCTGAATTACAAATTTTTTAAAACTCAATCATGTTTGTACAAGGAGTTCTTCCCGTCTTCTTCTTATTAATAAAATAATGTCACGGTCTTACAATTTTTTTATCATCCATCATTTTTGATCGTGTGTGTGCGTGATTTGAGTGTCAAAGGTAATCTTCTTGCTATTTAATCTTGAAATTGAATGGCAAAGAAAGAAAGAAAGAATTACTAATTAGATCGTAAGAAAGTGTAGCATCATGACATCTCTTTCCTATCAAATAATTTTTTCTTTAGAAATAAGATTGAAAAGTTTATATATATATATATCGAGGGAACTTTGGTAAGAAGTTGACAGATTGGACGATTGAAAAAATGTTATCTTATTATATGTTTAAGATGTGACATTCTAATATATGTTTTCTTCTTCTACTGTGCCGATGGTGATGTTGGTGTTGATCACGATGACGAAGGGTGGTGCTCTCTTCAAAAGGATGATGAGAGTCCACTTGCACCTCAAAGTTGCTGAGTGGGTGGATCACTTGAACTGACCTTTCAGTGGGTGGATCACTTGAACTTGGGGATGGCTTCTCAAGACCATGGTTGTTAGGAAATCCTTATCACAGGACTAGTAATGGCTTTGTAGTAGTGCTAATTCGAATGACCTCACCATGTCTGCCTTGTCAAATAAATATAATGTTTTAAGCTTGTCATATGCACATTACTGTCTACTATCTAGTAAGCCAGGACAAATTTTTTTTAGTAGTATAAGACAATCCTCTCTCTCTCTCTCTCTCTCTCACACACACACACACAAAAATAGGGATTCCAATGGGTTAGACCGACCTGATAAGTCTAGACCTATCAATGAGTTGGATCTGGGTCAGATTTAGATCGACTCATCCCGGACCCAACTCACCAATATTAAAGTTCAAGCTCACCGTGTACTAAGACTCGTCTCGACTCAAAATTTTAAATAAGAATAAAAATAATAAAAGAATAATATAGTTAATAATATAAAAATTATAATCTTGTTAAATTAATTAGAGTTTTGATGTTAATTAATTAATTAATTTGAAAAGAGAGTTTTTTAGTTTTTTAATTAAGTAAATTAATATAATTTTAAGTAATTAATTTTTAAATTTGAAAGGGAGAAAAAAGAGAGAGAACATGTCAAGCCGTCTCGCGGGCAGAACTCATAACCCGAGCCCTACCCGTGGACTTAGTCGGGTCGTGCTTTTATGCATGACTAAAGGTCCGCGGGCTGAAAAAGACCTTGTGGCCCGACCCGAAATCGGGTCAAGTTCGTAGGCCTGTCGGGTTAGCCCGGCCCATTGACAGCTTTAGATAGGTTTGCTTCAGGCCAAGCCGCCAAGTCTTTTTCGACCCGTGAATCTTTAATCGGGTCTAAAAGTTCAGTCCGACTAAACTCACGGACCGAACTCAGACTTTGAGTTCGACCGACAGACCGACCTGACCCGTTTTTCTTTTCTTTTTTCTCCCTTCATAATTTTGTTTTATTTAATTAAAATTTAAAAATATATTATTTATCTATTTCAAATTTAAAAACTATATTTTAAAATAAATTAACATGTAAAATTTTAATTAATTTAATAAAATTATAAATTTTATATTATTATATATATATTTATTATATTTTTATTTAATTTATTAAGTCGAATGAGGTCGAGTCAAAATCGAACTTGTGAAAAAGTTAAACTCGACCTGACATAATTCGGCCCTAGATCCATGTCGAATTTTAAAATTGATGAATCATACTAAAAAATTAAGTCAAGTAAATCTACATCTAGCCCGAGCCTAATCCATACATCTCTCTCTCTCTCTCTCTCTCTCTCTCTCTCTCTCTCTCTCTCGGAATTAGAATCAGACGGACGCCCACGCTCCCCTTGGCAGCCTTCTAGATGAGTCTCCCAGATTCCAGAAGCCTTTGATATTTTGTAGATAAGTCTCTGTGTACGGCCTTTCTTGAACGTCACCCCAAAAAGCATGTTCTTTCCTTTGGCCCCTTAAAAAATATATATATATATATTCATGTCCCCCGTTTCTAGAGACTGAGACAATGGTTCTCCTCGACAAGGTGCACATGTCAATTGTCTGATTAATGGGTCATGTCATGTGATCAAGGGCGTGTTTGGTGCAGGGTTTGTCGGATCGACCTGGTCTCAACTTGGGTGGGATCGGGTCACTCCCGTCTCGGTACGACTCGATCCGTCCCGTTCTAAAATACCACTTTATATATATAATATAATATAATATAATATAATATAATATAATAAAAACACACATTATATATAAAATATAATATAATATAATATTAAAATAATAAACCGACTCGGTGGCGACCCACAGCCCGGTCGACCCGATCTCGACCTGAGTCGGGTCGGGTCGTACGAGTCGGTGCGAGACGCACCGCGTCGGCAAACTCTGATTTGGTGTAAATTTTAATTGAAAGATATTTTTATTATTTTGTTATTTTATGTTCGTTTACACTGAGAAGCAGAAAAAACTTTAGTAGAAGTCACTCTGTGTTATCTTCAATTTTTTAACGAAATATCCTAAATTAAACCTCCCACATTGAGATATTTTATTTCTATAAAATATTTTATTAATTTATTTTTATAATCAAATAAAATATTTTATTTATGTAACAAATTATTTCATTGAGATAATAAAATATTTTTATTTTACAAAATATTTCGTTCACGTATTTTTTTGTCGAGTAAATTCTATATTTAATGTGTCAATACGTGAGTGAGCCGTAGTGTACGACGCGGGACGTATTTTTTTGTGCAAAAATCGTCCTATCACCTTTTTTGAGACAATGATAATACATGTTATGTAACGACGTGATTTTATGGACCAGATTCGATGCACAAAATATTACTCTCAAATATTTCATCCATTATCTAATTGACATAAATGATAAACATTATCAAATCAAGAAACCATTAGAAGACTCTTGATATGGATAATGGAAGAATGTAGAAACACTACACGATTCCCTAAAGAAAGGGCGCCTTCACGTTGGCCACCACATGCTTTAACTACAATCATGCGTGCTTGGACTGTCCCCCCCACGTTGTCTAGATTCTTCCCTTGATTTCAACATGGATCGATGCCCACAAAAAACGATGATGCAAGGCAACAAAGCAACCATGATTATAGAGCGTTTGGGAAAAGATTCGTGAATTGAATACGTTTTCCTCTCTCTCTCTCTCTCTCTCTCTCTCTCTCTCTCTCTCTCTCTCTCTCTCTCTCTCTCTCTCTCTCAACTTAGATGGGATCTTTTAGTTAGGGGTCCTTGCAAAAACAAAGTAAACTAGGAAAATTTCCACGAATGACTTGAAATCGTAGCTTAGCACTTTTTAATTAGTGGGGGGTTACACTTCTCAGAATAAAATTTTAGAATAAGATAAAAGATTGGAGATGCCAATGACTATTAGAAGATAGTTAGATGATGGTGATCTATCTCAAAGATGCAATAATCGATTCTAATTATTACAATGTGTAGCGGACCTAGGGTCACAGGATTAGTCCCACATCGGATGTTGAGAAAGCAACCGAGTGCTTATAAGGTAGGTCTTCACCTCCTATCCCAAGAGGGCCCTTTTACAAGGATAAAATCTTAGCCGCCCTCCGGCGTGGCGGGGACAATACCTCTTGGGGGCACCAAAAAGGTTCATCTTGCATCTATAAAGTGGCGCCGTCTGTGGGAACCCTGAGCTCTCGCGCATTCGCTTGCCTTCTCAAGGGGGGGCTTGTGTAGCGGAGTCACAGGATTAGTCCCACATCGGATGTTGAGAAAGTAACCGAGTGCTTATAAGGTAGGTCTTCACCTCCTATCCCAAGAGGACCCTTTTACAAGGATAAAACCCTAGCCGCCCTCCGGCGTAGCGGGGACAATACCTCTTGGGGGCACCAAAAAAGTTCATCTTGCATCTACGGCGCCGTCTGTGGGAACCCTGAGTTCTCGCGCATTCGCTTGCCTTCTCAAGGGGGGGCTTGTGTAGCGGACCTAAGGTCACAGGATTAGTCTCACATCGGATGTTGAGAAAGCAACCGAGTGCTTATAAGGTAGGTCTTCACCTCCTATCCCAAGAGGGCCCTTTTACAAGGATAAAACTCTAGCTGCCCTCCGGCGTGGCGGGGACAATACCTCTTGGGGGCACCAAAAAGGTTCATCTTGCATCTACACAATGTTAGGATGCTCTCTAGCTAGTAACGTTGTTGTCAGAGGCAAACATCACGAACAATTGATACATCTAAGGCAAGAGTCACTTGGCTCTCGCCGTGCAAATTAACTTCTTAGACTTGGTAATTAGCCCTTAAGCCCATGCCCATAAGTACCAATATGACAACAGATTAAGCGTGAATTATCAGTAGTCACGTGTGCACTCTCAATGTAATTAGTATCGCATTGGAAATATTTTAAAATGAAGAGGTGGAGTAACTGTTGGGTTGAAGTAGATTGGGAGTGTTCTTAAGAAAGGGAAACTCAAAGGTTTATCCAAAGAGTGCTACCTCAAGTGCTGTGTTGTGTTTTGTATGGGGACTTTAGTCCCACATTGGAAAACACAAAGAGATGAGGGGACCTTATAGTTCCTAGGGCCCCCTGGACTATGTCTTATAGACAATAGTGGATGTAAGCTAGGACCTATCACACGCACGCACGCACGCGCCGGGCCGGGCGGGGCTGGCCGGGCGCGCGTGTGTGAGGTGCAGGTCCAGCCGACTTGCCCTGGCACCTTTTTGGATTTCTTTTTACTGTTTTACCCTTTCTTGGAGAGAAAGAGGGGTCTCCGAACGGTTTTTGTTTGGAGGCGGACCGTCGCGGGCGTGGGTATTACAGAAGTGATTAGCATTACCCTAATCACGGTTATCCTATTTTTTGCTGTTCTACTCCCCCGAGGAATCGCTCGCGATCCGCTCTCTCTCTCTCGTCTCCGTCAGTTGCAGACGCTGCTCTGCCTCCCTTGCACATCACCAACACCAATCGGTCGTCGACGTTCGCGCACAGACGACGCTCTCTACTGCTGTCTTTCGTCGGTGATCGGTGCATGTTCTTTGACCTATATATATATATATATATATATATTTTCCTTTTAAGAAGAGATCTAGGTTTCTCGCATAGCATTTTCTTTAGATTCTTAAGAGTGCGCTTAAGGGTCTTGTGTTAGTAGTCGTATCCTGGGGGAAGACCACCATACTCATCGCACCGTTCTTGTGAGGGGTGATATCTTCTCTAAGGGGAGTCTCTTTGAGACGCTTCTACTCCATATTATTTACTTGTTCTGCAATCATGTTTTATACTATAATCATGCTTATTAATTTTGTTTCTTGGCCGTTCTTTGTTGAATCAACCCCATATGCATGTATACTCTGGTTTGCCTTGTATGTATTATGGTCCGGTTGTTGTCATGATGTTGCCCTATTACACTGTTTATTCCCAACAGTCTTAGAGAAGATATCGTTCATGGCATCGTCATCTTCAGTGAGTTTTGGAACCAGGGTGGATATGTCTGGGATGCCCGCGAAATTTTCCGGGCAACACTTTAAGCGTTGGCAACAACGCATGAAGATGTGGCTCACCATGGTTGGCCTAATCTCATTGTTAGAGTCGGACCCCCCTATGATAGATGAAAACGACCCAGAGAGTGCTAAGAAGGTTGAAGAATGGACCACTAAAGACAGGTTAGGACATGTGTGCATTCTAATTGCACTGTCGGATGTCCTGTTTGATGTCTATAGCACTTCCACCTTCAACACTACTAAAGCTCTGTGGAATGAACTTGATCGGAAGTACAATACCGAGGACCAAGGTCTGGAAAAGTACTCCGTGGGCAAGTTCCTTAAATTCCAGATGGTCGAGAATAAGTCTATAGGGGAGCAGGCACATGAGCTTCTACTTATGTTCCATGGTTTGGCTGAGGCAGACATGAAAATGCCTGAAAAGCTCCAAGTCATGTGCATCATAGAGAAATTGCCTAGATCCTGGGAGGATTTTGGCATGGGCCTCAAGCACCGCAAAGGGGCTATCTCTCTTGATGATTTGATGAGGGATGTAGCCATTGAAGAGGAACATAGGAAGGAAAAGCCCAATATGCCTGTGGATGCAAGTGCAAACCTAGTAATGAAGCATAAGGGTAAAGATCCAAAAGGTAAGGCCAAGGTTGATTCCACTGTTCAGATGAAACCTAAGGGAAAGATAAAGAAGAAGAAGGTACTGGGACAATGCTGGAATTGTGGTGACAAGGGTCACATGCATAATGATTGTCCTAAAAAGAAGAAAAAATTGCTGAACAAAGCCATGCTGACCCATGAAATCCCAGCACATGTCCATGTGGTGACTGGAGGATCTTCTTCTGGTATGGAGTATGTTTCTCTAAATCCTCAATTATTTACTATTTATGAACCAAATGAGTGGCTGGTGGACACTGGAGCCAATGTGCATCTATGTGCTGACAGGGCTAATTTTGTGTCTTATCAGGCAACCCATGATCGCTCCGTGACAATGGGAAATGGAAGTACAGCTAGGGTGCTAGGAGTTGGACGTGTGAACCTGAAGTTTACTTCAGGGCGTGTTCTTACTCTTTCCTTAGTGTACCATGTTCCTAGTGTTAAGAGGAACATTTTATCTAGTTCTGTTTTAGTAAGGGAGGGTTATGAATTGAACTTTAAATGTAATAAAGTTGTTATACTCTATCTGAAGACTTTTATTGCTAAATGTTATCTTTCTGATGGTTTGTTTAAAATGTTTGTGGATCATGTGATGAACAGAAATGTGGATGATAGTGCTTCAATTTCTACTTCTGTTTCTGTTGCTTATAATGTTATAGATTCATCTGAATTATGGCATGCCCGTCTAGGTCATCTTAATTTCAATTCTTTGAAACGTATGGTGAACCTGAAATTGATTCCTGAGCATACTGTTGATAAAACTAAGAAATGTGATATCTGTGTACAGGCTAAACAACCCAGAAAACCTTTTCATTCTGTGGTTAGAGATTCAGAGATTCTGGATCTGGTGCATTCAGATATTTGTGAGTTTAATGGTGTGTTGACTAGGGATCATAAAAAGTATTTCATTACCTTTATTGATGACTATAGTAGATACTGTTATGTGTATTTACTTAGATCTAAGGATGAGGCTTTGCAAAAGTTTATCATCTTTAAGAAGGAAGCAGAAACACAATCTGGCAGAGTTCTTAAGAGGTTGAGGTCAGACAGAGGAGGAGAGTATACTTCTAGTCTGTTTGTAGAATATTGCCAAGATCATGGCATTATTCATGAAACAACCGCCCCATACTCTCCTCAGTCTAATGGGGTAGCAGAAAGGAAGAACCGGGTATTCATAGATATGGTCAACTCTCTCCTGCAGAGTTCGGGACTACCAAAGTATATGTGGGGGGAAGCTTTGAATACAGCTTGCCTTATTCTGAATCATATTCCCCTGAAATATAGAGATAGTAGTCCAATTGAACTTTGGAGAGATAGGAAATCTAGTTTGAAATTTCTCAAAGTGTGGGGGTGCCTTGCAAAGGTACTTGTTCCTGAGCACAAGAGAAAGAAACTAGGGCCTAAGACAGTTGACGCCGTCTTTCTAGGTTATGCTAAAAATAGCTATGCGTACAGGTTTCTGGTTATTAAATCAGAAATTCCTGGCATAGATGTTAACACCATAGTCGAGTTTCGAGATGCCACGTTCTTCGAAAATATGTTTCCCATGAAGACTGGTTTGCCTCAACATTTCACTTCTGAGACTGTGGCCTCTACATCTGATTCTATTCCAGAACATGTGGAAAGAATGACAAATGTGGGGGCTGATGCGTCCGAACCTAATCCTGATACTTGTGATCAAGAAGAGGTTGAACCAAGAAGGAGTAAAAGACAAAGGGTAGCCAAGGATTATGGAAGTGATTTTGTTACTTTCCAGATCACGGGTGATCCCCCAACCTTTCGAGATGCCATGGCTTCACCGGAAGCAAGGCATTGGAAGGATGTCATTAAGAGCGAGATAGATTCCATTCTTGCTAATGGCACTTGGGTGTTAGTTGATCCTCCTCCTGGTTCAAAGACCATTGGATGTAAATGGGTCTTTAAGAAGAAACTAAATCCAGATGGAACCATTGACAAGTATAAAGCTAGGCTTGTGGCTAAGGGTTTCAAACAAATGGATGTCACTAGGATGACCACAATCAGAGTGCTTGTAGCATTGGCTTCCTTATACAATCTGACTGTCCATCAAATGGATGTCAAGACTGCCTTCCTTAATGGTGATCTTGATGAAGAGATTTATATGGATCAGCCTGAAGGATTTGTGGCTCCATGTAGTGAAAACCAAGTTTGTAGACTTATTAAGTCCCTATATGGTTTGAAACAAGCCCCTAAGCAATGGCATGAAAAGTTTGACATAACCATCATGTCATTTGGCTTTATAGTCAATGAGTTTGACAAGTGTATCTATCACAAAGTTAAGGGTAATGAATATGTAATCTTATGCCTATATGTAGATGATATCTTGTTATTTGGAAGCAATTTGAGAATTATAATTGAGACTAAATCATTCTTAAGTAGCAGATTTGAAATGAAGGATATGGGTGAGGCAAATATAATTCTGGGGCTGACTCTCATTAGATCAGCTAAAGGGATAGCAATTTCTCAATCTCACTATGTTGAGAAAGTTTTGGAGAAATTTGGCTATCAGAATTGCAAAGCTGTCTGTACACCCTATGATCCTTCTAGAATTTTCTGCAAGAACAAGAGTGGTGATCCTGTGTCTCAATTGCGGTATTCTCAGGTTATAGGAAGCTTAATGTATCTTGCAAACTGTACTAGACCAGACATTTCATATGCTGTGTCTAAACTCAGTAGATACACGAGTTGTCCTGATCATACTCACTGGGAAGGCTTGGATAGGGTACTGAGGTACCTAAAAGGTACCATGACCCTGGGATTGCATTTTCAAAGATTCCCTGTTGTTCTTGAGGGATATAGTGATGCAAGCTGGATAGCTGAAAACTCAGGGAGCAATGGTGTCACAGGGTATGTTTTTACTCTGGGAGGTGGTGCAGTCGCCTGGAGGTCGACTAAACAAACCATCTTGTCTCGGTCTACTTTTGAGGCTGAATTGTGTGCTTTGGACACAACTGGTTTGGAGGCTGAATGGATCAGAGGTCTTCTGTCTGAACTTCCTCTGATTAGTCAGTCTATACATGCGATTTCTGTGCATTGTGACAATATGACCACAATTGCAAAGGTCAAAAGTTCAAAGTACAATCAAAAAGAAAGGAGATACATTCATCTCAGACTTAAGTCTGTAAGGGAATTAATGTCTCAGGGAGTGATAGCTGTGGACTTTGTTGGTACCAAGGACAATATAGCTGATCCTCTGACTAAAGGACTTAATAAAAGTCAAGTTCAAAAGTTTAGGATGGGGATGGGACTGAAACCCATCAGTTGTTCTCCTGCAGTGGCAACCCAACATATCTGAGTAGAGATCCTACAAAGTAGGTTCAATGTGGTAATAACAAGTTGCTGAGAGGACTGGAAGGCACTTAATTTAGACAGATACTTTGTATCTGAGTTCCTCCCCTGTAATCCTAAACAAGCTAGTGCCTGTTACTGCAAGTTAAGGTTGAGTTATACACTCTTAATGGGTTCAAGCCTGGCAAGGCAGGATGTTAGCAGTGCATCCTTGGAGAAGCCCACCTAAGTGAGTACTACTGTGCGGCCGCAGTTAAAGAGTTGGGTTATTCTTGAAAATGCTCATGAATCAGGACAGGGCGCATGGCCTTTAAAAGCGCCAGTTACTTTTTTTTGCTACCAATGAAACCTTATACCATGTTGTTTTCCTATAAGTAACCTTCACATCAAGAATCAAGTTCAAGATTTAGTTCACTTCGATTCTGTGGGGGGTGAAAATTGGAACACTTAGGTGAAGGTTCAAACCCGAAAGGTACCTTTACTGAAAGCATGATATGTTTATGTCTCTTCTGTGTGTTCCCTTTGTCAAACCTTGAGTTTGTGGGGGAATGTTGGGTTGAAGTAGATTGGGAGTGTTCTTAAGAAAGGGAAACTCAAAGGTTTATCCAAAGAGTGCTACCTCAAGTGTTGTATTTTGTATGGGGACTTTAGTCCCACATTGGAAAACACAAAGAGGTGAGGGGACCTTATAGTTCCTAGGGCCCCCTGGACTATGTCTTATAGACAATAGTGGAGGTAAGCTAGGACCTATCACACGCACGCACGCACGCGCCGGGCCGGGCCGGGCTGGCCGGGCGCGCGTGTGTGAGGTGCGGGTCCAGCCGACTTGCCCTGGCACCTTTTTGGATTTCTTTTTACTGTTTTACCCTTTCTTGGAGAGAAAGAGGGGTCTCCGAACGGTTTTTGTTTGGAGGCGGACCGTCGCGGGCGTGGGTATTCCAGGAGTGATTAGTATTACCCTAATCACGGTTATCCTGTTTTTTGCTGTTCTACTCCCCCGAGGAATCGCTCGCGATCCGCTCTCTCTCTCGCGTCTCCATCAGTCGCAGACGCTGCTCTGCCTCCCTTGCACATCACCAACACCAATCGGTCGTCGACGTTCGCGCACAGACGACGCTCTCTACTGCTGTCTTTCGTCGGTGATCGGTGCATGTTCTTCGACCTATATATATATATATATATATATATTCCTTTTAAGAAGAGATCTAGGTTTCTCGCATAGCATTTTCTTTAGATTCTTAAGAGTGCGCTTAAGGGTCTTGTGTTAGTAGTCATATCCTGGGGGAAGACCACCATACTCATCGCACCGTTCTTGTGAGGGGTGATATCTTCTCTAAGGGGAGTCTCTTTGAGACGCTTCTACTCCATATTATTTACTTGTTCTGCAATCATGTTTTATACTATAATCATGCTTATTAATTTTGTTTCTTGGCCGTTCTTTGTTGAATCAACCCCATAAGCATGTATACTCTGGTTTGCCTTGTATATATTATGGTCCGGTTGTTGTCATGATGTTGCCCTATTACACTGGTTATTCCCAACAGTAACTCTGTCAAAGGCTTCCCTTCCCATCTTCTTTCATATGATCCATCTCTGACGGGGCTTGAGCCAGTATTTGAGCTGAAATCATGAAGTGAAGGCATGTCACATTAGTTTGGGTCCACTCTGGTGGTAGAGAGATGTGATAACCCGAGTCAAATTAATCGGTCAAAAAAATCTCTCATTTGACCCGCTTTAGTTCGAGGACAAAAAAAAGAGAGTTAACTATTAACCCATCGATTAAGGTAATCCAGAGTTAATCTTGATTCATTCCACTTTTAACTTAATTAATTAATTCATCTTATCAAATCAAAATAAGAGTTAAAAACGAGTTAACATAGATTAACTCCGGGGCAACCCGCTACCAAAGCAAGGGTTAAAGATTAGAATCGAGAGAACCGTCTCTTTAAAATGAAATCACTCTATACGATGAAATTAAAAAGCTTAAAAACTAAAAACCTTCTAATTTAGTTTATCATGGGATCCAACTCATGAAAGAGATTTTTACATATATATCCTTATACAATTTAATTTTATCAATATATTTTTAATCGGAGCATATTATCCTAAATATTCTTAAAACTTAGGTAAAGTCATGATTATGCTCTCGCTCTAACTCCCGTGTGTTTGTTTAACCCGAGTTAAGTGAGTTAAAGAGTAAGATTTTTGTATATATACCTCTAAAAAATTATTTGTGTCAAATATATCTTCGATCTAACGACCGTAGATGACATATTTTACAGAGTAATCTCCTCTGTCGACGACAATAAATTAGAAGGATATAATTATAATATTTCTATCTAAACGAAAGATATTTATGATAATATAATCAGATGAAAGATATATTTGACAAAACTAAATTTTTACGAGGATTTATATGTAAATGAAACATCTCTTTGCAGCTCCTTTACGATGCCAATGCCATTGTCTTCCACCGAAATATTTAGGAGTCAACGGCCACCATAGGGTAAAATAACTAGGGAGAAAAAGGGAATTTCAACGTGCAAGATTTGTAGGACTACAACTTCTTTTTACTTCTCAATGGTTTGGCTTTCACTCTACCAATCACAATTGTCCACGTGGAACCCCACCTCTAGGTTTAGCTGTCACTCTACCAATCAGAATTGCCCACATGGAAAGCCACGTCTAGAGATGTCCAAAACGATGAGTTAGGGATCTTACGTACGAATCAAACGCAAATGTCGTATGCAATTAACAACAGTTAATAAGAACGGGAAGATATTATCCGTTTACAGATGTTATCCTTTGGAAAAACGGCCGTCTAATATCTGAAATCACTCGAGAACCCTCGACAAAGCTTTTATTAGTTATCCTCGTAACCTACACGAGTAGCAGCGTCCTCCTCATCCTTTTTGCTGAAAGAGTACAGTGACTGCATATAGATCATTCCATCTTTCATCAAATTTTAATTTGCTAAAAGTAGTTAAAATTAATAAAACTATTGAGATAAACCACTTGACAATTTTCTTCTATCCAAAAGCAGTTGTCCAACACAAATTATCTAAGCTTGTTCCTTTCTTTAGAGTTTAGACAAATATTTTGAAATAGAGAAACAGAATATTTTTCTTCCTTTTTTCCTTGAGTGATCAAGGGCTTACTCTTACTCATCCTTATTTGCAATGGACGCACACTATTATGAGAAAAAATTTGTGTAGCACCCCAGGTGTTAGTGTGTTACATGTGTAACATTTATTTTTTAAAAAAAAAATTTGAGTGAATTTCACCTCAAATTATTTGGACGTGGATGTCACGTCGAGTGACGTGACGTAAAAAGTCACGTAATAATAAAAATTAGGTCTTATGAATAGTAAAATATTCAAAGAGAGATAATTTTTTTAACATGACCCTCACGTCACGTCATCTGATAACGTGACATTCACGTTCACATAACTTATGGTGGGAGTCATCAAAAAAAATAAAAAATAAATATTACATATGTAAAAAAAAACTCTCCAATATTATTCTTGGAATAGAGAGACTTGATCGATAGGGGTTCGACGTAAGGATATTATTATTAAGTTACTCTTTCAGAGTTGAGATTATTTTGATAATGAGCGAGAGTCGTCACACATCTAAGATGTGCTGCACACTTTTGTGCAATGAATTCAAATTTTTTATTTTTTTTAAATTTTTTTGAAGTGACTCTCGAGATATCATAATTTGAAGTATAAATCATATTATAATTAAATTATTTAAAAAATATATAAAATATTAAATAAATAATGTTAAGTCTATTCTTTTAAAAATTGATATATTTTACTTTTAATTTTTTAGATAACGATGTGACTTATATTTAAAGTTAAAATATATTTCAAAAATCACTTAAAAATAAAAAAATTAAATATACTACACACCTACGACGTGCACATCTGAATAAGGCTGAGTCAAACTCTTTAATAATTACACCATCGTTTTCCTTTTTAAGGTATAAGTACAAATAGCTTGAATGAGAGGGCTAATTTCCTATTCCGCAAACCAGGGTTATCCTTTTTAACTCCCATGTGTCCGCGAGGCGAGTTGAGAATAGAAGCGACGCTTGCGCCGCCGGTTTCTGAGGATTCCGGCGACGTCGGATCTCGATCCTTTCCGGTGAGGTGTCTTACCGCTGGGTCCACGCCGCCGGTCGGTGACCACTGCCTTTCCCCTGGTGTAATCGACGGCCGGCGAGCCACCCTTGCTCGAGCTCGATGGCGCCCGGTGGCTCTCCCTCCTGCCCAGATCCTCGTCCGTGGTGAGCAGTGTGGAACGAGTTCTGTTCGTTAGACAAATCCTTTTTATAAAGATTTTTGGAATGTTCTCTCGTTTTTCCGTGGATGGGGGGTTTCCAAGTTTCGACCTTTGGGGTGCTCGATGGGATTTCCATGGGGGATGCGGGGGAGTTCCCTGTGTATGGAATGGTGCCAGTCTTGCGGTGCCATTCGTGAGTTCTCACCATTCCTAGCGCATCAGTTTGGTTTTTTTGGAGCAATATTTGTGCCTTTCCTTCTTTATTATTATATATGGAGCCAATATTTGTGATTGTGCATCTGCTGCTTTTGTACTTACGCCGGCAATGACCTTTTTTTGCTAGATTTAACTTGTTTGTTTGGATAAACATAAGGATGATCATGCAGAAACATTTTCTGATCTTGAATAGATACCTTCTCTGAAATACTTGACTGTGTCCTTGGGCAGTTGGGATTAACATGATTCAGGTTATATCCATGGTTGCAGGACTTTGATATGATGGCTTCGCCGTCATCAAATGTGCTGCATCTCTTCATCGCCACTTACCTTCCTTACCACTGCTGTGAAAGGCACTGCTGAGTTAAAGCTTGCGGCACAGCCACTTCATGTTCATCCGGGCAACATTTCTGCATCTCCCCACACTGTCGTCAGCCTTTGTGTTTGCCGTCCGCACAAGGGAGAGGAAAAAGAGGAAGAAAAACCTTGCCCTTGTTGCCTCCACCAACCAAAGTTTTTTCACATTCCTGATCAGTCTTTTCCATGTCTCCTAACTTAGAAAGCCCTGTTCAGACCCAGATGGCTGTTGCAGTCTTGAGCCGTACATTCAGCAGCGAGTACCATAACCACAAAACTGATGGCAAACCTGTTGGGAGAAGGCGTGTGTTTGTGCAAACTGACAGAGGATGTGTGTTGGGCATGGAGTTAGACCGTGGAGACAATGCCCACACTGTTAAGAGGAGGTTGCAGTTAGCCCTAAATGTCCCAACCGAGGAGAGTTCACTCACTTTGGGTGACCTTGTTCTCAACAATGATCTTAGTGTCATTCGCAATGACTCTCCACTCCTTCTCACCAGGAACCTTTTGCACCGGAGCTCATCCACTCCATGCCTTTCCCCCACAGGAAAAGATATTCAGCAGAGAGATTGGAGTGGTCCAGTTGAGATCCTAGGTCGCTCAACCCACTGTTCTCAAATTAAGCAGATTGTAAAAGATGCCGTGAAGGGTATTAAGTCTGGTGTGGATCCCATTCCTGTGCATGGTGGGCTTGGGGGTGCATATTATTTTAGAAACATCCAGGGTGACAATGTTGCGATCGTTAAACCAACAGATGAGGAACCTTTTGCACCAAATAATCCTAAGGGGTTTATTGGGAAAACCCTCGGCCAGCCAGGCCTGAAGCGGTCGGTGAGGGTTGGGGAGACAGGATTCCGGGAAGTTGCTGCATATATTCTGGATTATAATAATTTTGCTAATGTTCCTCCTACGGTTCTTGTCAAGGTCACTCACTCAGTCTTCAATGTCAATGAGGTTAATGGCAGTAGCAGCAAGGCACAGGACAAAAAGAAGAAATTCTTCAGTAAGATTGCATCATTCCAACAGTTCATTCCTCATGATTTTGATGCTAGTGACCATGGGACTTCTAGCTTTCCTGTTGCAGCTGTGCACCGGATTGGTATACTTGATATTAGGATCCTCAATACAGACAGGCATGCAGGTAATTTGTTGGTGAGGAAACTCAATAATGGGGTTGGTCGTTTTGGGTGTCAGGTGGAGCTTATCCCAATTGATCATGGCCTTTGCCTGCCTGAAAGTTTGGAAGATCCTTACTTTGAGTGGATCCATTGGCCTCAGGCTTCAATTCCCTTCTCAGAGGAAGAGCTCGGCTACATCGCTAACCTTGACCCAGTGAAGGATTGTGACATGCTTAGGACGGAGCTGCCAATGATTCGCGAGGCATGTCTCCGAGTTTTAGTCCTCTGCACGATCTTTCTCAAAGAGGCAGCAGCATTTGGTCTTTGCCTTGCCGAAATTGGTGAGATGATGAGTCGTGAATTCAAGGGAATGGTAGAGGAGCCAAGTGAGCTGGAAGTTGTCTGCATGGAAGCAAGGAGATTGATTCAAGAGAGAGAGCAATTTCCTCGTTCAGCTGAAGCAAGGGAGGAAGAACAGTTCCAGTTTGAAATAGACTGCGAAGGTGATGATGACTTCATGCCATCTAAGGCATCACCAGCTTACCACTTTGGGTACAGGGGAGGAAGTTCCAGAAACCCACTTTCAAGACTAGAGGAATGCGTGGAGGAGGGACAAGACAAAGATGAAGAATTCTTGGATGAAAAAGTTACTGATGACTCTTCAAGGATTCATGGACGTGAGCAATTTCTGACAATTGCGAAACTGTCCATATCACTGAAGGGTGTTGGCCTTGCTGATAAAGGTCATCATTATCAGGTAGGATGTGTGAAAGGGTATGGCACTAGGAGCAACTGCAGCGGCAGTAGGGATCTCCAAGGGAGCAGCAGGAGTGCTAACAAGCAACTTCCACCAGGTGCCAGCTTTGTGAAAATGGCAGACATGGGAGAGGATGAGTGGGAGGCCTTCCTTGAGAAGTTCCAGGAGCTGCTCCTCGGTGCATTCCGGGGCCACAAGTCGGTGGCCGCCGGCCAGAGGCAGCAGAGACAGAGGCTGGGGACTTCTTGCCAGTTTTGATAGGCAGTAGGAGAGGTTAGGTTAAGAGTTTGGATGACACCTCTGTTTGTTTGTTGCTTGCTTGTTGTGCCCTTCCCAGTTGGTGTAAAGAAATGAAAGGAAAAGGGCAGGAGCTAGGTGAATAAAACCAGGATCCTCTTCTTTGGGTTTGACTTCATCTGATGAACAAGAAATGAAAAGGAGAGTGCATTGTAATTACTTTTAGGTTCAAATTATATGTTATATAGTTAAGGCACTGGCGGGGAGAGTGTAGTGCCACTCTTTTCCCTCCTTTTTCCTCTCCCTTGCTACGTTTTTGTCATGCCTGTCTAAATAAAGTCAGAAAAGCCGGGTGGGGGGGGGGGGTGCCGTGTGTGGGATTTCTGTACATTGAGAAAGTTATAAAATTTTCTCCAAAGCTCTAGATTATCGGTATCTATTATTATGTATTTGGAATGCTGCATAGATGTGGGTCAGGCTTCCCAGCTCTCCTCTGTTTTCGATATCTTCTGAATGCACTTTTGTGTGTTTTTCGTGGTGCGGTTCCTGCTTGGTGTCATTAATCTGTGAAATATTACACTGGGACGTTTTGTGCACTGAAAAATAGATCTCTGTTATCAATTCCAACAGTCTGAAGTTGGGTGGGGTCAGAGAATGGCGTCCTTGATCTTTTCCCCCTTGAAATGTGACTGATGCCGCTTCCAATTGGAAATATCTCTTGGATTCCTGTCATTTTGAAGGGGATATTAAATCATGACATTTACCTGATCTTTTCGCTTTCAATGGAGGGTTCTAAATACAGTCTCTTCTATGGGAGAAAAATGAACTTGTGTGGAATTGATCGATGTAGCTGTCTGAAGTCGGTAGGGCTACTTATTTTCCACTTGTTAAGGGTGATTTCTGGGTGAAAGTTTGCAGACGAATTCCAAATCTGTTTTTTGGGTTTTGAGGAAAGCTACCAAAATTTTACTTGCTTCTGAGTTGTCATCACAAAATAAAACCCCCGAAATTTGGAACTGGGTTGCCACTTCGAGGAAGGAGTCTCATGGTATCCAAAGCGGATTTTCTTGTGCAAGTTTGTGTCATAAACCTGTTACATGCAATTGGTGTGTAAGAGAGGACTGAATGTTAAAACATGAAGGCCCTCTTTGACAATAGAATTGTCGGGTCTTGGTCGGGGTTTTCGCTAATTGAAGAGAGAGAAGATCTCATCTTCTCCTCTCACAAAAATTTTATTCAAGGTCGATTACCGTGTTCGACCTTTTGTGTGTTCGACTTCAAAAGGTCGAACATGGTAACCGTGTTCGAACAACAAAAAGGCCCGAAGTGTAAATACACAAATTAAGGTCACCTTGTTTAACTTTATATCTCTTATGTATCCGATGTTAATACTCTTAGGCCCTCTTTGATCGAATGGGGTTAAGTTCGGGCGACGTATTGGGGGGGGGGGGGGGTTGGAGTGGGGGGAGTATTCGATCCCATGGGTCGAATGAGAAAACCCTGATTTTCCACATTTTAGGTGATTTGGAAGAGTTATTCTAGATTTTACTGGTGGAACCGGCACGGAACCGGCGAATACGCCATCCCGCGGCCGCCTATTAGATTGTCAAAGAGGCCCTTAATATATAATTGATTTTGCTCCACTTCATGAAATCTGATGAATATACAGGTAATCCAATAAATTATGGCTTACCATTGGCTTCAGCATGTTCAATATCCAACAAATATCCGGCGGATAATGAAATGGGATCATCCATAATGAAATGGGCCCCAACTAAGACGACGCGTACACGAAAGACCAACGGCGGGACCTGATCCGAATCCGAAGATGTGGATTGCCGTATTAGGCTAAAGGGTCTGGAATTTGGGGTAAACGACAAGTAATGGATCTTTCTGGTCACTCCCCTCGACAATTTTGCACACTTAAAAAAGAAATTTAAGGAGTAATGCTCTGTGCATCGAATTTGATGTACAAAGTCATGTTCAGAGTACAACGAGTGAAGATGTTTCAAAAACCGTAGGAAGTCAATCGAGCACATCGTCCAAGACTAACCGTAGGAAGTCACCCCCCAGAACGCCAATATGTACTCTATCATAGAGTGCAGATGTTTCAAAAACCCTTGGGATGTGTGAAGAACTTGTGGAGATGATTCATACATCCGTCAACACCACATCTCATCGTAAACAGAGGACCATCTAGGATCGGGGTGAAACTTGAAGTTGACGCAATTTTCGTCAGAAAAGTCAAAACACTGAGGAAAGAAAAATTTTATGCTGCACTTTAAGGTAGTTGCCGTACGATGCAGGCGTTTCAAAACCTTTCGAGTGTACGTTGAATTTATGGTGAAATGAGATTTCGCATCTGCTGATGGTATGAATTTCCACCACAAGTTTACTCATCTGGGATAAACTCGACGATAAACTCAACAATGGCAACATTTTATTAGAAAATGTTAGAATTTAGACATAGTCCTTATACAATAGTCCCGTATTGATTAAATGAGTTGTGATTCATGTACTTATGACTCTGAGCCCTTGTATTTCAACACCGCGATTTTGTGAATTCAACATGGTATCAGAGCAGGTCAAATAACCCAACTCTTGTCACCTCCACCCAATTAATGTCTACGGTCAAGGGCCCATCTTGACCGTGAAAGGGAGTGTTAGAATTTGGGCATAGATCCTGAACAATAGTCTCGTATTTGTTAAATGAGTTGTGATTCATGTACTTATGACCCTAGGCCCTTGTATCTCAACACCGCGATTTTGTGGATTCAACAGAAAAATCCCAAATAAATATTTTACACCAACTGTTTCATTTACACGAGGTCGGATCATAGTTTAGCCCAAATATAAGATATGGAAGGTGTCAATTTATTGGAATTTTCTTCGATGAAAGAATACAGAAGGAAAATAGCAGTAGACCTTCAGCACTTGAATACTCTACCGAGACGTTACGTTTCCTGGAAGGTGGTGGCAATACTACCAGCAAATTGGGGCAACTTTTGAGGAACCCCATAAAAAATGAAAGCTACATAAGACGACTCAGTGAGCTGCTGCATCTCGGCTGTAGTACTGATCTAAGGTCTTTGCAGGAATACGATGAAGAAGCTCGCGAGGGAATATCCTCAGCAGTGTCCATGCCAGATCAAGTGACTGGAAGATGTTGCGTGTGTCGTAAGCCCCTTGGCTAACAAACTTCCTCTCAAACTTGTCCAGGAACTCAAGGTAGAGCTGTATTACAATTAAGAGAGTTTAAGTCATTTGAAAAATGATCAGATGGAGAATGCTTTAATAGAAGCATTAACATAGATGTGCAAATAGGATTGCAGATAAAGAGGAAGAAGCGCAAAATTCTCAAGAACGAACCTAGAGATCCTTCCAGCCATGAAACTTAATGTGATTTTTTTTATTTTTTTTTGCGGGGGGGGGGGGGGGGGGGGGAGGGGGGGAAGGGGGGGGGGATTCACCAATCTCAATAGTCCATTCCACTAATGACTCATACAATATAGCAGCAAAGGCAGTTGGGTGATTTCACTCGTCAAATGCACTTTCCTAGTATTGTTAAGGCATATTTATTGCACCGTGATTGTTTTGACTGAATCTTGAGTTACCCATGTGCTTATAACAAGTTTAGAAGTTCAACTACAAAACCAAGCAATAAGTTATTTTATTGAATCATTAAGTGGGGTGGTGATATTCAAGCATTTTCTTGCCCTACTTTTTAAACATAAAAAGCACCTTTAATAATCTATAACAAGCCCTCTAGCTCACAATGCCGGTTCTTCCATGTAGATTAAAAAATCCATGCATTCTTCTTTTTTTCCTAGATGACAAGCATAAACGCCATCTGATGCCAGGGAAGACCCCACAGAGAACATCACACCTGCTACATGTCCCTGTACATTTCAGCCCTATACTGGTTCAAGCACAAAACATCTGTTTCCTCAGGTGAGCCGGTGGCAGATCACAACTAGGGATGCAGGAAAATTGGTGAGCTCTTAATGGTTTAGCATACGCAGAATTATGAAGTGTCGAAAGCTTTCATTGTTGAAAACCGAACTGAGAGAGAGAGAGAGAGACCGACCAAGTCCTCAGAAGAAAGTGCTTCCTCTCCAACAACAGCTTTCATTGCCTGGACATCCTTTCCAATTGCATAATTGGCATACAGCTGTGAAAAAAAGAAAAGTTCTTAAATCAATAGAAACCCAAAGCTAACCATAAAATTAGATATACCCTTTTATGATAAATGGAAGATAAACATCATGATATCAGGCAGCTACTTACGATTCCAGAAAGATGAAGAAACACACACCTGATTGGATACATCGGCATGATCACGGCGAGTCATCCCCTCACCAATGGCACTCTGCAATTACACATTTAGCTCTAGTCATCATCTGCCTTTCGAAGCAGTCCATCAACTATATATATATATATGCTTCATTCTGGAAAAATCTTAGGCATACCTTCATCAAACGTGACAGAGATGGGAGAACATTAATTGGTGGGTATATCTGTTGGAAATGTTGTTAGATTAGATATTTATATTCAAAAGTTTGGATAATCTTTATGACAAAAAAGAGAAATATAAATAGCAAATAAACAATTCAAAACAAAATTCAGTTTCCTTCCCTATCTGATGGTACACTCATGAACTACCTTTCTTTCTATTGACCACACTAGCAAAGAACACCATTGGACAACAAAATTTTCCATAACAATATTCTTGTAAACAAGGATAAAATATTCCAATATCCTCAAGCAATGGAGTAGTTTCAGTGTCAGGTTAATGATTTCCTCCATGCCTGAAATATCTAAGGACAAGTTTGATACTGGGTAGGGCTGTCAATGGGCCGGGCCGGCCCGACAGGCCTGGCCCGATTTTGGGCCAGGCCGCAAGGCCTTTTCCGGCCCGTGGGCTCTTAACTGGGCCTAAAAGCCTGGCCCGACTAGGCCCACGGGCCGGGCTTTTAATTCGGCCCGCAGGCCGGCCCAGCCCGTTCTCTTTTTTTTCCTTCCTTCAAATTTTAAAAACTACTTAGTTAAAATTATATTATTTTACTTAATTAAAAATTTTAAAACTCTATTTTCATACAATTATAATTAATATCAAAACTTTAGTTAATTTAGTGAGATTATAAGTTTTATATTATTAAATGTATTATTTTTTATTAGTTTTTCTTTTTTATTTAAGTTGTCGGGCCGGGCCGGGCCTTAGTCGGGCCTTACAATTTTTTAATAGTATCGGGCCCAGCCCGGCCCGGCCCGACATAGCTCGGGCCCGGGCCGGGCTCGGGCTTTAATATTGATAAGTCGGGCCCGGGCCGGGTCGACCTAAGCCCGGCCCGGGCCAAGCCCATTGACAGCCCTAATATTACTGGGATAGGAATTACACTACAAAAAGGGATCGATGCAGCTTCCATTACCATGCAAATCACACCAGAGATGTTATGTTCAACCATGTTAGCAGTAATATGCAAGAAATACCACCTGCCGATTGTGTAGCTGCCTGTCTATGTATATTTGACCCTCAGTTATGTAGCCAGTAAGATCTGGAGTAGGATGTGTGATGTCTACAAAATAAAAAGAATAATGAGTCAATTTCCTTGATGCAAGACTCTATATTAGATCGAAAATGAGACCATAGCTTAAACGTTCATGCAGGGAATCTTGAAAATATATGAACAGTAAGACACAGGAAACCAGAGGAAAATGAGTACATATGGACTTAAAGATGGTGGTGGCAATACACAAAAATATATCATGGTAATGTGGATCATTGTTACACTGTATTACCATCATTAGGCATGGTTAAGATAGGGATCTGGGTGATGGAGCCCTTCCTTCCTTCTATACGCCCAGCACGCTCATAAATTGTCGCCAAATCAGTGTACATGTACCCAGGATATCCACGTCTACCTGGTACCTCTTCTCGGGCTGCAGATACCTGCAGGAAGTTTAAATTATTTCCATCAAGCAAGTAAATCTTTTGAAGCAAGTTTTGTTGATTACAACAAAATGCCAATCTTGACTGAAAAGCATTGTATCCTAAATAGTAACCTCCATGCATTCATAACCAATAAATCTGTAATGTGTTGCAATTTTCAGTTTTGCTGATACCACCAGGACACTGACTCATAACTGAAGAGGCAAACTTGCTCATATCCTTTTTGCTGATACCACTCCAACTCCATAAATCATTTCTGGTAAATGCATAATATATTTTTCTTACTGATGAACCTAAGTCAATAGTTTGAAAGGTACTAAATTAAAAACAATGGAATCCTCACCTCACGAAGTGCATCTGCATATGAACTCATGTCGGTTAGAATGACAAGAACATGCTTCCCACATTCATATGCTAAATATTCTGCTGTAGTGAGTGCAATTCGAGGGGTGATGATCCGTTCAATCGTAGGATCATTTGCCTGCAAGATAAATGAATTTCAGGGAATGCAGAAACATTCAACTATCAATAAATTGAATGATGTGCATGCATCAGTCTGCAGATAATCTATGACAAAATCAAGGATGTGCATATGCAAAGGCAATGACCGAAGAGAAGAAGCATTAACTGTGACAAGGGATGAACACCATACCAGATTTAGAAAAAGTGTCACTCTTTCCATGGAACCATTTTCTTCAAAATCACGTTTGAAAAATTGGGCTGTCTCCATGTTCACTCCCATGGCAGCAAAAACAATAGCAAAGTTGTCCTCTTCCCCATCCTATACAAGCACATTATTGACTATGAATATAGCGCATCTCTACAAGAAATATGAAATAATTTGGGAAGCAAATGGCTCCCACATGTCTAGAAAGCATAGGCAAATTGCTCAAGCAAGTTGCCAAAACTTTGCAGTGCAGTGACAAGAATTGCAGACTAGAAAGAAATATGATTTACTCTGAGTATACAACACAGTTAAAGATAAATAGATTTTTTTAAGTGGTTGGTACAACAAAATTGTATTAACATAGAAAATTGAGAGATATGTTAAAGAAGAATAGATCGAGATGCAATGTTTGCTAATTCTTCAAACAATCACAACAAAGGGGAACTACGATCCAGTAAGATTCCCAAGAGTAACACCAAATTTGAATCATTTGATACTAATTGGTTTATGGCTACTTAATTTGGTTGTTTAGTTATACTTTCAAATTTTGGTTGTTTAGTTATACATACGTAAAAGACTAAATTCAGCCTCAGTTAGGCTTTAGATACAAGCTTACAATCTGTTAGTTAGTTACTAAATTCAGCCTCAGTTAGGCTTTAGATACAAGCTTACAATCAGTTAGCTAGTTACTCGGGTTTCTGATGACAGGAGTTCATTGCAACTATGAAACATACTTTAATAGCCAGTCGCTTTCGTTTCACTTGTAATTAGCAAAACATGAAAAGGTGCACATACACTTGAAAAGTTGATCAAATCATGAGTTTAAGTTCACAGATTGTATGTCAGGGCAGATCAAAGACGCCCTAAGGTGCATCAAAGTTAGATGCCTCCTCAATCCTCAAATGACCATTTTTACAACAAAACATGAAAAGGTGGGGACAATCATGGTCATTTGAGAGAAGTAGAGAACAGTTTTAACTTTAGACTCACACACAGAATTAACAGAAATTTTAACTTTAAACAAAGAAAGCTTCTTCAGTGATTCCTTTTTCTTAAGAAAATGAAGATGTGTTGTCACAATTTAGTGGCTCAATATAGTGGTTGACTCAGAAGCTATCCTTTGACTAGGTCATCCATCTTGTCAATGCATGCTGTGCATCCTTCACTTATGAGCTGTTTTCTAAGCAAATGTACGAGTCCATGTTCAAGTTTGGTAACAGATCACAAATTGTGCAGGTCCTCAATATTTATTATGCTACATGCACAGTCAGCTATCCATTAATATGAATGGCACAACACTTAATGCTCTTCTCCTATTGCTAGCTTTCTGGGTAGAAAGCTCATCAGCTAAAAGTATTTGAAATTACATGCATTAGCGCTTCCTGCAAAATAATGTAATCACAAATTAGACATCAACACAAAATCTTGCAGTTCCATTAAAAATTGTAATTATGATGTCTCATGTCAATGAATATCCAAAAAAAAATGTAATAGATCCCAGCATACCTCCAAGAAATTGTCTGTCTTCTCCAACCGCTTGACAAGACCGGCTTGGCGACAAATCTGAGCAGCAATTTCATTATGAGGAAGCCCAGCAGCCGAAAAGAGAGGAATCTTCTGTCCCCGAGCAATTGAATTCATCACATCAATGGTGGATATCCCTGTCTGAATCATCTCTTCAGGATAAGTTCTCTCACTGGGGTTGATTGAACTTCCTGGTAACATAAATATTAGAATTTGAATCTGTACTGGGTTGTGGGGGTACAAAGACATTAAAAACACACTCATATGCATCCATATATGTGCATACATAGATATGTGTCTCTGCATGTTTTTGGGTGTATGTTTTCATGTGTATTGTATGCATGTGTGCGCACTTTGCTGCATGTGCTTGCCTTTGCATACATAGGTGTGCCCACACATATATATAACCTGATAAAGTCTCTATATAGCTTGAAGACAGTCTCTCTCTCACTTCCTTTCAGAATAGGCAGCATAAAACTAGTCCAAACTCATTATCTATCTTGAAAAAAACTCACCAGATATATCCAAGTAAGCTTCAGGCAGTATAGGAGGACCATTGTCAATAGGTTTACCAGATCCATTGAATATTCTTCCAAGCATATCAATTGACACAGGCGTTTTCAAAACCTGCATGGGGAAGATTATGAATGCCAACAGAGACATTAGTTTCAATGTGATAAAAGAAGCACCAAAGATAAAAGATACTATATCATCCCAAATATTCATAGAAAAGGGAGTACATCAATAGATGGAAATTAACTTGCCTTGGTGAGAGATGGACAGTTTCTTACCAACATTATCATGCACAACAGTCGTCTTCTGGAGGCCAGCCGCAATCCCAAGGTTCAACTCCCCCTCAAAGTATTTTTCAAAGGAATGGTCCTCATCTCCAAGCCTCCTAGCTACCCCTCCTCCTTCCTCCTTTTATGGTCCTAAAACTCCTCTAGGACCCCAAACATGCCCTCCACATTTTATTCGTTGACCAAATATGACAATACAAGGGGGGTATCCCATCTTAGCCTTCCTCTTCCTCCTCCAAACTTCTCTAGGACCTGAGGGACATGCTTGGATTTTTATCCGTTGACCTTGAATCTGCCCTTTAGATTTTATCCAAGGCTCTAAAAAGGGGCATTCCACCTAAGTCCTGCACTACCTCCACCTCCTCTTCGTCCTCCCATTTCTTTTGGCCTAAAACTTCTGTAGAACTTTGGTACAGCGCTAGAATTTTATTCCTTTGATCAAAAAGGTGACAGTACAATGTTGAGTGTCCCACATGCACCCTCCTTCTCCTTATCCTCCTCCCGGTGCTGCTGCTGCTCCAGCTGTTTCTGCTTCTTCTTCTTCTAATGCTTCAATTTAATATTATTCTTATTCTACTTCTTATGTTGCTTCTCCTTCTACCTTTCCTCCTTTTCTTCTTCATAATAGTACCATAGCTAGATCATAGTCAAAAGGCATATAAAAACCAACTACCCCTTAGTTCTGCCCAGTGAAGGAGGATTATAGATAAAAGAAGGAAATTGCTAGGCTTAAAACAAATAAAAAAAACTCATGCGCAATCAGTACTGGAGAGGGGGATTTCTGCAGCCCAGACAAAGAGCAGCCGAACTAGGCACATCAGGACCAAACAAGGCCACGCTTGCCCGAGTGATAGCCCACAGGGCCCACTCCGGACTAAAAGCCCAATAAAAGATCGCTCGGGGACCCAACCTTCCTAGGCGGCCCTCAGGCTCGGAAGGCCCGAGCGACGGTCAGGTCGTCAGAATGATCTACGCCCGATCTATCCTCAGCCAGGATATGGGGAGGCGCACACGATCGTTCCGACCCATCTCCGTCCGAGCTAGGCCCATCGCCCGGATACGGCTGGCCCCCCCTAAGCTCGAAACGGTCGACCGTCGGATGCTTATCCATGCAGCCGTTCAGAGTCCTTTGTGAGCAAGAATTCATAAGGCTGAGGGACTCCAGCTCCCCAAGGTGATAACGCTCCCACAATGAGGCAATAAAAGTCCACGTTGAGGACGTAACTCTCACCTGAAATCCCTCGACTTACAGGACTTCAGAAGGCGGCATACTATTTAAACCAGGGATACCCTCCGGCGAAAGGTAAGGGCAATCACACGCTCAAAACTCTTGAGCAGGAACCACTTCACCCTTTTGGTGGAGAGGGATCTCGCGCAGAAGCTACTTCCTCCCTATATTGCTCCCACCATAGCTTTACTGACTTAAGCATCGGAGGGTTTTTCCCCGGGGACTCATCCCTGGGCCCCCTGATCCGTTTCCCTTTCCTGCAGTTCACAATCTGGTGATCTTCTGCCCGCTCAGGATCCGCGCGAGATCACGACTCTTCATCTGGCGCCGTCTGTGGGAAACCTACGAGAAGCCAATATGGTGCGAAGGAGCTCAGGGAGGAGGTCCGCCGGCGACAGGGGAAAGGCAACGGTAGCAACAGGGGATGGCCCCTCTCTGGCCTCGCAGAACCCCCCCTCCAACCCCAGCGCCCCCGCTGACGGACCACCACCACCACCCCCTGCGGGGGTAGGGCTACTGCCCAGCTGTGGTGCGGACACCTTCCAAGCCCTCAACGCAAAACTGGATATCCTCGTGGGGCTCATGAGGACCCAGGCGGCCAGGGACGGAAGGTCACACACCCCGTCAGGGAGCCCTCCCCGCGAGAATGCATCTCAACACACTGCCGGAGGCCGCTTCACAATTCGCGGCCAGCAGATTATCCATAACAGGATTAGAGGACCCTCGCAAGCTCCGCCGCCGGAGCAAGAGGCTTCCTCCACACCGAGGCGGGGAAACCTGGGGCACGCCGTCCGAACCCGGAGACCGACGTTCCCGGAGATCGCCAAGACATTCCCCACAGCCTCGCCCCACAACAGCAGCCGGAGTTGTCTCTCCGACTGCGAGATTTCGAGAGGCGCTTCCCAGAGCAAGAGCGCGCCTTGCGCGCCCTGCAGAAGGCCTCTCGCCCGGAGGATGAGGAGAGATCCCCCTTCTCCGAGTATATCTTGAAGGCAGAGGTGTCTCCTAGAACCTCCATCCCAACCCTCAAGCTCTACGACGGCCAGGGCGACCCGGCCGATCACTACGACAGCTTCGACACGCTGATGACCCTGCACGGAGCGTCCGACGCCATCAAATGCCGAGCCTTCGTGACCACCCTGGTCCAAGGCGCTCAAGCTTGGTTCCGGGCCCTCGCCCCCGGATCCATCCGAGATTTCAAGCAGTTTGGCCGACTCTTCAAAGAGAGTTTCGCCGGAAGTGCCCCCCCAAGGTCGGTAGCGGGGCTCCTGGCCCTTAAACAGGTGCAAGGGGAGAGACTCCGGGCTTATATTCACCGATTCAAGTCGGAAGCCCTGAGAATCCCCCGCCTAGACGTGGCCTCAGCTATAACCGCACTAACTGGGGGCACCCGGGACGAGAATCTCCGCCGCGAGCTTGTCCTCCACCCTCCCTCGACCCTTGCCGAGCTAGTGACTCTGGCGTTGCGCCATGCCGAGTGCGAAGAAGTACTCAGCGCATGCCGAGATGCAATCGGCTCGGGTCGGGAGGGGGACAAGAAGCGGGCTTCCGAGCCAAGCTCAGGTTCGGGAAAAAGGCGGAACCGGGACGGGGAGCGCAAGGAACCGTCACGGAAGTATGAGCGGCACACCCCACTAGCCGCACCGGTCTATGAGATCTATGAAGACATCAAAGACTCGGGTCTCCTCTGCCAACCCGAGCCAATGAGATCAAAGAACCGTAATCGTAGCAAGCATTGCTCGTTCCACAGCGATCACGGACACCATACAGGCGACTGCCACCAGCTCCAGGACGAGATCGAACGCCTCATCCGTCAGGGGCACCTAGCTCGGTTCGTAGCCGAGCGCAAGGAAGACCGAGATGCCCCAGAGGAGATCGACAACGCCCCCCGAGGGGTCCACATCAACGTCATCTCCGGAGGAGCGTCAGGAGGCGACAGCAGCCGAGGAAGGAAGCGTCCTGCCGAGCGGGCGAGCCGAGCCATAGAGCCTCCAAAGGCCCCGCCGAGTGAGCCCCAGGTCATAGTCTTCTCAGACCAAGACCTAGAAGGGCTGAGCACCCCGCATGACGACGCCCTCATAATTTCGGCTACAATAAACCATTGTAACGTGGATAGGATTCTAGTCGACAATGGGAGCGCCCCTGATGTACTGTCTTATGATTGTTTCCTTAAGATGGGGGAGGATCCATCTAAGCTCCACCCGATCCGAACCCCTCTCTGCGGGTTCAATGGCCAGGCCACCTATCCCGAGGGAGCCCTAAGCCTGTCGGTTACCCTCGGCACCCCGCCCAAAACCGTTACGGTCATGGTGGACTTCATAGTGATTAAAGGTATGATAGCATACAACGCCATCTTCGGCCGGGGTATCCTCAGCCGAATAAAAGCGGTGCCGTCTACCTATCACCAGAAAATGAGATTCCCCACCAAAAACGGGTTGGGGGAAGTCCGAGGTAACCAGGCCGCGGCCAGAAGGTGCTACAATATCTCGGTAGAGGCCACAAGGCCGGACGGGAAGGACAAGGGCCCCCGGGGAGTCGAGGGAAAATCCGCAACCACCGAGCCTGGTGGCGAATTGCTGGCGGTTTTCCTAAACGATGACCCGGCCCTGGGAGTAAAGATCGGACCCGACCTACCGTCTGAAGTCCAACAGCAATATAAAAAGTTCCTTTCTGAGTACATCCGAGTTTTTGCCTGGTCTGATGATCAACTCCCTGGGATACCAGAGGAGACTGTAATGCACAAGCTCAGCCTCAACCCTGCCGTGAAGCCCGCACAACAACGCAGAAGGAAGCATGCACCAGAGAAACAGGCGATCATCAAGGCGCAAGTCACCAAGGGACAAGAGATCGGCCTTTTTAGACCGGTCCTGTACCCGACATGGTTAGCCAACGTCGTCCTGGTACCGAAAGCTTCGGACAAATGGCGGATGTGCGTGGATTTCACCGACCTGAATAAGGCCACCCCTAAAGACTGTTATCCGTTGCCGAGCATCGACCAATTGGTTGACTCAACCTCGGGCAATGAGATACTCAGCTTCCTAGACGCCTATTCGGGTTACCATCAGATCAGAATGGATCCAGAAGATGTCGAGAAGACCGCCTTCATCACCGACTGCGGCGTGTATTGCTACACCCGAATGCCTTTCGGGTTGAAGAACGCTGGAGCCACGTACCAAAGGCTGGTCAATCACATGTTTGAAGGACAGCTGGGTTGGAACGTCGAGGCCTACATTGACGACATGCTCGTCAAGACCCCCAAGGCGGAAGACCACTTCACCGACCTCGCTGAGACCTTCGGCACCCTCCTGAGGTACAAAATGAAGCTCAATCTTGCCAAGTGTGCCTTCGGAGTGAGATCCGGGAAGTTCCTGGGTTTCCTAGTCACTCAGCGTGGGATCGAGGCCAACCCAGACAAAGTCCAGGCCATCCTGGACATGCGCCCGCCCACCTGCATCAAGGACGTCCAACGCCTAACTGGACGTGTCGCCGCTCTCAGCCGGTTCCTGTCCCGTGCGGCCGAACGATGCTTGCCCTTCTTCAAACTGTTGAGGGGGCCCAAATTGGCATCTGCTACGTTCGCATGGGATGAGGAATGCCAGAGAGCATTCGCCGAGCTCAAGGAGTTCTTGGCCTCGCCCCCGGTGCTCTCGAAGCCCGTTCCGGGTGAAGTCTTGCTGCTCTATCTCTCGGCAACGCCGTCTACGGTTAGCTCGCTCCTAGTCAGAAATGACTCGGGAATCGAGAGGCCGGTCTACTACACCAGCAAGGTGCTTAACGAGGCTGAAAGGAGGTACCCCGCAACCGAGAAACTCGTGCTAGCGTTGGTCACCTCCGCCAAGCGCCTCCGGCCGTATTTCCAGGGTCACCCCATCACCGTGCTAACCGGCGAACCATTGAAGAAGATCCTTACCCACCCCGAAACCTCGGGACGACTCGTCAAGTGGGCCATCATGCTTGGGGCCTACGATATATCCTATCGGCCGCGCTCAGCTGTGAAAGGCCAAGCGCTCGCCGACTTCATCGCCGAAAGCACCATCCCGACTGAAGAAAGATCCCCGTCCGCGCCCGGGCCGACCTGGGAGTTGTTCGTCGATGGGTCTTCCAACTCGGTCGGGAACGGTGCCGGAATCCTTCTGAAATCTCCCGAAGGAGCAGAACTGCAGTACGCCTTGAAATTCAGCTTCCAAGCATCCAACAACGCTTCCGAGTATGAGGCCCTTATCTCGGGAGCACGCATGGCCCGACGGTTGGGGGCTGAGCGAGTCAAGATCCACACTGACTCCCAGCTAGTCGCTAGCCAAGTCAACGGCGAGTACGAAGCTCGAGAGGCACCAATGATCAAATACCTCCAACTGGTCAGAGCCCTGACCCAACAGTTCGAGAGATTCGAGGTAGTCCGAATAGCTCGGGAGGAAAACTCCCGAGCAGACGCCCTCTCTCGGCTAGCCTCTTCTCTCGACCCCGAAGATACCCGATCAGTCCTCCTTGAAGAGCTAGAGCGCCCGAGCACTGACTCGGAGCTCCTTGCTGTTGACTCGGCCATTCCGAGCGACTGGCGCACCCCCTATCTGTCATAGCTCCGGGACTCTCAAGAGCCTTCCGACCCTCGAGAGGCCCGCAGATTGAAGTACCAAGCCCGACGCTTCGTCATTCTAGATGACACTCTCTACCGGAGATCTTTCTCCGGTCCTCTCCTGAAGTGTCTCGGCCCCGACGAAGCCACCCGAGCTATCCAAGAGATTCATGAAGGCTTGTGCGGAGCGCACTCAGGGGGAAGGTCACTCACCCGGATCCTGCTACGGCAGGGTTACTGGTGGCCCACTCTGCAGCGCGACTGCACGGCCTACGTGCAACAGTGCGACCGATGCCAGCGATTCGACCACTTAGTCCATCGACCGGCAACGGAGCTCGTCACCCTGGCCGAGCCGTATCCCTTCGCTCGGTGGGGGATCGACATTCTTGGACCGTTCCCCACGGCTCAGGCCCAGAAGAAGTTTATCATCGTCGCCATCGACTACTTCACCAAGTGGATCGAGGCCGAAGCCACGGCGAGGATCACCGAGACAGTCGTCTGGAATTTCGTATGGAAGTCAATCATCTGTCGCTATGGCATCCCCCGGGTGATGGTGAGCAATAACGGTCGGCAATTTGATTCTCGCTATTTCCGAGACAGATGTGCCGACCTAGGCATTCGCAATCACTTCACCTCGGTCGCCCACCCTCAGGCTAACGGACTGGTCGAGAATGCCAATAAGACCATCTTAAAAGGCATCAAGACCAGGCTCGGCAAGGCCAAGGGCAGTTGGCTTGAGGAATTGCCTAGCGTACTTTAGTCACACAGAACGACTCCCAGAACGGCAACCGGTGAAAGTCCTTTCCAGTTGGTATATGGCGCCGAGGCCGTAATTCCGTTGGAGATCGCCAATCCCTCCCTCCGAGTCGTCTGCTTCTCGCCCGAGGTAAACGAGCAAAAATTGCTCGAGAACCTCGACCTAGCGGATGAACTCCGAGAGATTGCCAGCATCCGAGCGACGGAATACCAGCGCCGCCTCGCTCGATACTACAACGCCAAAGTCCGAGACAGGCACTTTCAACCGGGAGACTTCGTCCTCAGGAAAGCCGAAGCCTCTCGACCACTAGAGGTGGCGGGCAAGCTATCCCCTAACTGGGAAGGCCCCTACCGAGTGGTCGAGACGCTCGAGAAAGGAGCATACCGGCTATCTACAATGGAAGGGGAACCCATCCCTCGGACGTGGAACGCAGCCACACTACGCAAGTTCTACTTTTGAAGTTCGTGCAAACAATCGAGTGAAATAAAATTTTTGCTTCTTCATTCAAATGATTGTTGGTACATTAGAAAGGCCAAAGCCAATACATTGCATAGCAAAGAGCAAAAAAATCCATCTGGCGCCACTGCAAGAGGCCATCGCTCGGCCGACTCGGTTTGACCTCCTTGCGTCCAGCCACTGACTCTGCCTCGCGTAGAAACTGGCTCGGATAAAAGGTGGTTGATCCAGTTGGCTCGGGTGGCCCATGACAAAGGTGACAGAGGGACTGCGGAGGGGAAGGCTACCTTCCAAGTTGACAGAGGCTAGGGAGAGGAAACGCCCATGAAGGCCTCCTCTCTTCCAACCTGCCAATTCTTTGGAACGTACATAGAGCAAGCAGCCTCCGTAGAGTGAAAGAAATGACGGGAGGAGAGCACAAGAGGAGAAAAGAGAAAAAGAAGTCCAGCATAGCTGGACGAGGAGGTAGGGGAAGGCCCGGAAAGGAGGGAGCTTAATTTGCTTCTCCCCCCATCCCTGAAGCGAGCAGAGAGGGACGGGCGGCGGAGATGCCGGATGCCCCCATCCGTCTTCCATCTCGCCCCCCTCCGAGAAGCCTCGCCGGAACTGATAGAGGAAACGGCATGATTTTTCCGTCAAAATCCTCTCCAGATCCGCGCGACGACCATCGGACCCGCTTCAAACCCGCGCGACGACCGTCGGACCTGCTCAAAACCTGAAGCGGCAAAAACCCGCCGCCCTCCATCATCGGCAGCATCGTCTTCCGAAGGATCTTCCATGCTCTGAATGCAAAGGCTCAGCGCTACGAGAAATGGAGAGAGGAAAGACCGCCCTAGAAAACCCTAAAGCGATGTAGATGGAGAGACGCCCCTAAGTCCCTTATAAAGGCGAGGGGAGGCTGCTTGCCTTAAAATACTCTCTCCTCGAAAACACGCCGAAGGGATTTCCCCTTTATGACTGGTCACCTCAAACTCCTCGTTTCCGCCCCCAGCGGGACACACGAAGCGGCTAAGCATTCAAGGCGTGATCAAACGAAAAGGCACCCTGCCAGACGCCTGCCCAACCATCGCGCGAGATCTGCGCAGAAAGTATCGGTCCTTTCCAACTAATATAGATACGCTGATCAAATCACGGCAAGTACAGCGAGCAACAAGCAAAGTTTTTCTCTATTGCCTTACATGGAGAGGAGTCATTCTTTGCTCAGAAAAAAAAAGGGGAAAAAGAAAAAAGAAAAAAGAGAAGGAAAAGGAAAAGGATAAACAAGGAGAGAAGACAAAGCAGGTCGATACATCAGGCCCCCGGCCCATCTAGCGGATCGGAAGCGGAAGGCACGGACGGTCTGCCCCCGGTATCCTCGGTGACGGCCGACCCAGGCACTGCCCCCGCCTGTGCGGGAACTGTCTCGGTCGCGAGCCCTCCCGAGGCCTCCGGAGCTGGCGACCCCTCAAGAGAAGAGACCTCCGACTCTTCTTCGCCCGACGCCGAGGTAGCAGAGCTGGAGGACGAGGCATCCGAGTCATAACGTTGACCGGACGGGAAGCAGAGCCTGGAGTCGTGCTCTTCAGCATAGGTCACCGCTCGGCGATAGCCCTGCTTGAAGCCCTTGCGGGCGCCTCGGCGGAGAGCCAGCTCATAGTAGGGAAGGGCGGCCTCCTTCAGGTCGACTCGGTAGGCCTCCGAGTATTTATACTGCTCGACCGCCTCTGCCTCGACCAACCCTGCCCTCCTTTCGAGTTCGGCCATCTTCCGCTCTGCCTCGGCTTGCCTCCTCCCGACCTCGGCCGCCAGCCCCTCAGCCTCGACTGCCCGCCTTTCTGCCTCGGCCCAATAAGCCTCGGCCTTCTAGCTCGGCGCGCTAGGTCGACGCGCTCGGTTTCCCAACGACCTTCTAGCTCGACGCGGACAAGGCGCTCCTCCTCAAGGAGCCTACTCTTCCTCTCAAGCGACTCCCGAGCCTTGGTCAGTTCCCCAGTCAGTGCTCGGCCTTCCAGCTGGCTCGACCGCAGCAACTCCCTGGTCGCGGAGAACTCCCGCCTAAGCCCCTCGTTCTCATCGGTGAGCCGGACCAGCTTCCTCTCGGCCCCGCCGAGGGTCCAAGCAAGCTGTGACCGCTCTGACTCTAACCGAGCATAAGTCTCCGCCATCGTGGCCCCCATCTGAGCCATGACCAGGCCGCCCTCCATAATGACGTTGAGGACCCATGCCGGGGAATGACGCGCGCTTCCCCCCTTCACCCTCGCCGCAACACCGCTGCACATCTCGTACAAGGTGCGCGACACGCCGAGCCGCTCCAGCGCCACAGGCATGGGAACCTTCCCGGCGCCGGGCGCCCCACCAGCCAGCCCGGATCGAACCTCAACTGCTCTTGGCGCCACGGTCGGTTGGGGCGGCGACGCCTCCGCAGGCGAACCCCCAGCCTCGACCGTCTCGGCTCGCGCGTCGCCGCCCGAGGCATCGCCCACCTCGACCGACGCCCCGGCCTCGGCCGCGGTTGCTTCAACTTCAGCCCCCTCTGTTCCCACCGAGGGGAGAGCCGACCCATCATCGTCACCCTCCGAGGCGCCCCTGGTATCCTCGGCCCCCTCTCGCTCGGCAGATAGGAGAGCTGGCTCGATAGGGTCGGCCCTATCTTGCCCCGGAGAGGGGAGCGCCGCCGAGCCAGAGTCGCCCCCAGCGGTGGGGACGACCCCAGCCTTCTTGGCTCGCTTCTTGGCCTTGGCGGCGGCCCGCAACATACCCGCGACGGGGTCCTTGCTCTTCGCCCCGCGCGGCCGAGAAGTCCCCCCGAGACCGCCCCCTTGCCCTTGTCCCGGGCTTGGGAGCGACCCTCTGAAGCAGCCGATTCTCCGTCAGCCGAGTCATCGCCAAGATCGACCACCTCAGCGGCCTCCTTCAGAGGCTCCCGCCTGTTATCTGCACAAAAGAAGAAGACAGTCAGAAACGCAGAAGCAACCCCAGCACCCGAAGAAGAGTCAAGTTTGTGGCGCGCGAACCTGATGGGAGCAGCCGTGTGAGGAGACATCGCTCCACATTCTCTGGAGTGACCAGCTCCTCCGTAGATCGGCGATGCTTCAACAAAATGGATGCGTACTCCTCCACCTGTGGAGGGAACTCGTCCTGCCGGGGGGGAATATTCGGGTGGAAGTTCAGAATCACCGGGCACTCCCAGGATACCCCCACCAATTGCGTCTTCACCCAAAAGAACTGGGTTTTCCATCCCTTAAGAGAAGAATCCTTCGCCGCCAGCGAAATGCAGCTCCTATTCCTCCTCGCCTGGATGAAATAGAAACCCTTTCCGGCCGACGGATGCGCTTTCAACTCGAAGAAATAGTGGAAAAGGTCCAGGGAAGGGGGGACCCTGCACTGACGGCAGAGGATGCGGAAGGCGGAGAGGAGAAGATATGAATTGGCCACCAGCTGGACCGGCGCCAACGAAAAAAAATTAAGGAGCGTGAGGACGAAGGCTATGTAGTCTGAGGCGTGAGGCGAGCGAGGCGACCAGGGGGGCGCCTCACGCCTCAAAGGCCTATGCGATGGCTGAGGCGTTTGAGGCGAAAAAATTAATAAAAAAATAAAATTAAAATTATATGTCACAATATCACAAAAATATATATTTTTGAACAGTAAATATCATAAAACTGCATATACACTAAACGGAGAGAGTGAGTGAGAGATCGGAGAGAGTGAGAGACAGTGAGAGAGTGGAGAGAGTGAGAGTGAGAGATCGGAGAGAGTTAGAGAGTGGAGAGAGTGAGAATGAGAGATCGGAGAGAGTGAGAGATCGGAGAGAGAGAGAGAGAGATCGGAGAGAGTGAGAGAGAGATCGGAGAGAGTGGAGAGACAGTGAGAGATCGGAGAGAGTGGAGAGACAGTGGGAGATCGGAGAGAGTGAGAGAGTGGACATACAGAGAGTGAGAGTGGCCGGAGGAAGCCGGAGGAAGCTGCTGCCGCACGCCGGATGAAGCCGGAGGAAGCTGCTGCCGCTGCCGCACGCCGGAGGAAGCTGTCGCCGCTGCCGCTCGCCGGACGCCGGAGGGAGGATAGGGCTCGGGTCGCGACTCGCCGCTGCCGCGCTTGGAGGTGGAAGCAGCGACGGCAAAAAAAAAACCCACAGTCGACGACTCGAAACCCTCAGGGAGGGGGGTTTAACCGGACGGACTCGTTTATCGGGTCGTTGAGACCCGATACGCGGATCCGGCGAGCGGGCGAGGCGCGCGGAGGCGGCCGACGCGCGCGAGGCGCTCGCCTCGGCGAGCCGGGACGACGCGAGGCGTGCGACAGGCGCCTCGCCCCGCCTCACCGCCTAGGCGAGCGCCTAGGCGCGTTTTCAACTACACAGGACGAAGGGCTCGAAAGGGAGACGGAACCCACTCTTCCACTCCAAGAGAAAGGAGCAGAAGTGGCCCGTACGAGAGTCCAAGCTCATCTCGTGGGGGGTGGCGGCAACGAAACAGTATTTGTAGGGGAGGCGGAACTGGTGCTCTAACCTCCTCACCTCGGCCTCCCCTAGCTCGCTGCAGTTGGGGACCGGCGCCTTCGCCACGGGCTCATCGCTCCACTCCCCCGAATGCTGGTCAGCCATGGATTCTGAGGGAGAGCTCGACGAAAAGCACTCTTGCGACCCCGAAGACTCTGGGGGAAGAGGGAGCTACCGGATGGCCTCCGCCGTCGTCTCGGTCAACTCTGCGAACGCCGTCGCAAGCCTTTGCTCTTCCGTCGTGCCCTCACGACGCATCAAGGAGCCTAAAAACTCAAAGGGAGGCTAGACCCTAAAGATGGAGGAAGTCTGGAATGTCGAAGAGCGCTCAAACGCCTATATCCCCTCGCGGAAGGCGGCGCGCCGTTCCGACCTCCGAGAAAAGGGGGCCCCTTCGTTTTAAATCCGTCAGGATTACCATCATTACGGGCCTTGGTGACCACGACACGTGGCTTACTCACACCACCAGAACTCCTCCCACCTGAGCCACGCTGGTCCTAAACCCTCGAACATCTACTCTTCCGAGCCTTCCCTGGCTCGGGAGTAGGAGGGGGACAAGTGGAGAGGGGGATTTCTGCAGCCCAGACAAAGAGCAGCCGAACTAGGCCCATCAGGACCAAACAAGGCCACGCTCGCCCAAGTGATAGCCCACAGGGCCCACTCCGGACTAAAAGCCCAATAAAAGATCGCTCGGGGACCCAACCTTCCTAGGCGGCCCTCAGGCTCGGAAGGCCCGAGCGACGATCAGGTCGTCAGAATGATCTACGCCCGATCTATCCTCAGCCAGGATATGGGGAGGCGCACACGATCGTTCCGACCCATCTCCGTCCGAGCTAGGCCCATCGCCCGGATACGGCTGGCCCCCCTAAGCTCGAAACGGTCGACCGTCGGATGCTTATCCATGCAGCCGTTAAGAGTCCTCTGTGAGCAAGAATTCATAAGGCTGAGGGACTCCAGCTCCCCAAGGTGATAACGCTCCCACGATGAGGCAATAAAAGTACACATTGAGGACGTAACTCTCACCTGAACCCCTCGACTTACAGGACTTCAGAAGGCGGCATACTATTTAAACCAGGGATACCCTCCGGCGAAAGGTAAGGACAATCACACGCTCAAAACTCCTGAGCATGAACCACTTCACCCTTCTGGTGGAGAGGGATCTCGCGCAGAAGCTACTTCCTCCCTATATTACTCCCACCATAGCTTTACTGACTTAAGCATCGGAGGGTTTTTCCCCAAGACTCATCCCTGGGCCCCCTGATCCGTTTCCCTTTCCTGCAGTTCACAATCTGGTGATCTTCTGCCCGCTCAGGATCCGCGCGAGATCACGACTCTTCAAGTATAACTCAAGTAACAATTAAAGACATTAAAGACATCAAAAAATGTTCAACCCTCGGAGACTTGGACGGCACTATCCATTAATGGCAAGTAACAATGACAATTGCTCATATGTGTAAGAGTATGTAATGTAGCCTTCTCAAAAAAAGAAGATTTTGAATTTTCTATTTTAGCCAACTCATGATGGTTGTGATTTGTGAAAGGCTGTAAAATCTATTGTCCATCTACAATTTAAAGAACTAATCAAAAAGCTCTTGTAGTTCCACAGAAGTGGTGAAGTTAGGGTACAAAATTTTACAGTGTATACAAATAGCCATAATCCTTTGGCCTGCATCTTGTACTGTATCACAGTGTTACCCCAGACGCCAGACTGACACTGAGTCAACAGGCTAAACTAACAGACACAAAAGGACATGCTGATATTCAAAGAAATCAATTGTAGCAGGTTAATAAACTTAACAGTTGACTTTAGTGCATAGCATTTCACTTAAATAAATAACAGACGAAAGCATGAAAGAATGGAAATAGAAAGTATACCTCTCCAGTGAACTGCACAGTTGTATACTTGTTGTCAATTCCTGAAGTCCCCTCAAAAACCTAACCCAAAACAGTAACACATCAGTCACAAACATATGCCCCATTTCCATCTTCGAAGTGCATTTGCTATTTGGTTTATATATAGGTTTGAAATGTAAAATGAAACTACCACAGAGCAGTTATGATTCATAAGAATGCCAACGGTAGCAAGGAGTTAGAAACCAGATTGAGAATAGGAAATATTATAATAATTACATTAGTATTAGATATAAAAAATATGACTTTAATAACTATTTAAAATTAGTAAATAAACTTTAAATAAATTAGTTTTAAGCTGGTTTTGAGCCAGTTTAAAGTTTCTTTCGGCAGGTGAAAAAAATTTGGCAAGTGTAAAGTTTCAAAACTTGTTAAAGGCCATTCCAGCACAGTTCAGGCTTGTTCAGGCCCAATTCAGGCTGTTTTAAAGTTAGCCAAAGTAATATTTTATAATTTACATCATTTAGTTACTGAACTGGCGAGTTCAACATCAGAGCCAGCAGAAACAGAATGGATCAGGCAAGTTCCAATCTGATTCACCCGGTTATGGTTAGAACGGGCTAGTTTTTAAACCACGCGATGCAAGTATCAAGGAGGTTGGAAAACCGGCTAGTTCCATTCTGATTCACACGGTTATGTCAGATTTTTGACAAAAAAGATCAATGATTTCAGTCTTATAAAACCATTAACAAGGAAGCTTACAAAACACAATTACGTTAGAACATCATGACTCACAACTAAGTTGGAAAGTAAGCCATTTTCCAGGATGATGCTGCCCAAGAAAGAGAATATGAAGTGATGCCGGATTCATTCACGTCTGGGAGTAATTTTCAGATTGTCAGAAAGTGAAAGCTAAAGAGATTGGAATTAAAGCCTAAAGGTAAAAATGACCTGCACAACAGCCTTTTCTCCATCAACTTCCAACACCTGGCCACGACGAGTTGTACCATCTCCGAGTCGTATATTGACAATTTCCTGGTATTTAGGACCCTGAATAGGACAAATAGCAGCAATCAGAAGTGGAATAAATGAGGAAAAGAGAGTGCAATAATAATGGTAAGATTTAGTAGCATAATAAAATAAAAACAACATAAGGGAAATGAAAAAAATAGATGTACCTTAACTTTTTCCAGGATGACAAGGGGTCCAGCAACACCAGAGATAGTCCTGTATTCTGTAGTATGCATAAGTTCCATAATCAGTGTGTGGTAAGATTTCTATTATATGCAAAGGTTGACGAAGAGAAACAATGGAGTGAAATAGGTCTGGCTAAGAGGCAGCCCTTTAAGCATTATATACAAGCTTCACAAAAAGCAACAAGAGGAAAGGTAGCTTTCTGGTGGGGACACCGGGTCCACTACCGGGCCCACTACTCGGAGCCGACGCCGCACCGCCCCGACTGCACCGAGCTTATGGCTCGGAGACTCGATTGAAGACCCAGCATACTGAGTAGATATACTTGTGTGTATTTATATGTCTTTGAGTATTGAGTATTTGTACGTGTGTAAAATACATGTTTTACTACATGTATTTACTTTTTGTTTTATTAGGCAAGGCAGGTCAAAAGTTATTTGTATTTTAATTTTGTTAAACCCACTAGTCAAAGTTAGGTGGGTGGGTTTTGTTTTGTTAGACTAGGGTATAAACACAATTAGTGGAAGTTAGATGGTATCTATGTTATGACTTTCTTTCCTATATAAGGAGGCCAATGGTGTGTTACGAGACATGAATGAATGAAGTGAATGAAAACTTTGAAACCCAAGGTGCTTTGCCTTTGTGTTTTCCCCCTTCCCTCTTTCTCATTTTGTGAGTTTGAGTGTCGCCCGGTGTGAGACCGTCCGGCGTGAGGCCGAGCTGCGTGAGGTAGCAACCTATCCGTTCCCGTCCGTGCCGTCCGGCCGATCTATTTCCACGTCGCCGCCGCGTCAGATTTAGTATCAGAGCCCGACAAACGGCGTCTCCGTCGACCCGACGTCCCCGTCGTCTCTCTTTCTCTCTCTAAGTTGCTAGAAGTGAAAAAAAAAAGAAACAAAAAAAAGAGAAAAAAAAAGAAGAGTAGCAGAAAAGATATTAGTTGAGAGAAGCATAAGAAGAAAAAAAAGTGAAAAAAAAATTTTCCCCTCCCGTGAATCTCTTTCTATCTCTGTCTCTGTTATTCTCTCCCTCTCCGTTATTCTCTCTCCTCCCCCGCGATCTCTCCCTCTCTCGTTGTTACCCTCTCTCCCTCATTCAGCGCACAGCCGAAGTGATTGGAAAAGAAAAAAAAAAGTCACGCCCCTCTACATCGTCGTCCGTGCCCTTGTTTAAACAAGGGCCGGCCGCAACGGCTGCCCCCCGTGCCACCGGGCCAACGCCAGGCCGCCCGTCGCTGCCGGCGCCAGCGCCCTGCAGCAGTGCCCGGCCACTCGCCGTCGCCTGCGCACCCGCCCGAGCGCGCTCGCGGCGCAGCCGCACCCACCCGGTCCGGGTCCCGCCCCCGTGCCTCGTGCGCGCCCGCAGGCCACGCCTGCTACGCACGCCCCGACGTGCCCGCCTGCACTCTGGCCGCCGCGTGGCCCCAGCCCCATGCGCCCGCTCGCCCGCCTGCCTGGCCGCCCGAGCCCACAGGCGCCCGCCGGGTGGCCCCAGCCCCACGCGCCCGCTCGCCCGCCCGGCCACTCTGCCGCCCTGCGCGCCCGCGCCTGCAGGCGCGCCCGGGCCGGCTCGCGTCAGCCGCACCCCGCCTGCCCTGCGTAGTCTCCTTAGCGCGTTGACCGCGCCCACCTGGCCCTGCAGCCCACCCGCGTTTGGCCGCCTGCCAGTCCGTCGACCCACCAACCGCGTGAGAAACGCAGGCAATGGTTGAAAAGGGGTTTGAAAAGAAGAGAGTTTGAAAAAAAACAAAACAAAATAATATAAACAAAACAAAAGAGTTTGAAAAAGAGTCAAAAAAGAGAAGTTTGAAAAAAAAGAGAGTTTGAAAGTTGAAAAAAAAAGTGTGTATATATAATATATATATCTGGTATATATATATTTATATATATCAATATATATATTATATCTATATTTATATTCATTGATTAAAGTGTGGCACCCGAAGTCCACAACTCCGACTCGACCAACGGCCGAGTCATCCGGTCGTCAACAGACGATCCGTAGTTCACGGAGTTTGAGTGACTGTGAGTCTCCCTGCGCGGAGAAAGTTGAAATAATTTGTTCCCCTGCGTGGGAAATTTTAAAGCGATTTTGTAATAAGTTAAATCTTCCCTGCGTGGAGTGAATTTGTTGTAAACGGTCAAGCTTCGTCGACGCCGTGCGGGCACGCACGTCCCCGCTCGCCTTCGTCTCCGGTCGAAGTTAGACTTTTTAGTCTAGCTAGGTACGTGCTCTCCTCACTTGCTCATTTAGTATCTTTTCAATTGCCGCGCGAAGTGAGAGAGAGCCCGATCCATGCAGCCAGTCTCCTGAGTGCATCGCTGTGGACGGAAAGTAAGGGCTTGTATGTACCCATCCTTTAGGCCCTAGACTGCCGCATTAGGGCACCCTAATTATCATGAGGTAGTTCCACAACTACTTCGCCTACGGGCGAGCGACTTTCCCTGACCGGTCCTTTCAAATTGACCATTTGCATATCAGCTGGGTCCCCAGCTTGCTAATTTTCGGTCCTAGGATTGCATCATCTAGGTCCGAGGACGTGCATGCTACGTTGGTCTAGGAATTCATCCGGCCGTCTAGAGCGCCCCTCAACGCTACCTATGGATCAAGAGAGCGTGACTGCTATGCTAGTCCAGCTCGAGCACAATCTCGTGGCCCACTTTGAAGAATCCATAGGCCAACTGCGGACGGAACTCGATAAGAGGATCCGAGCCTTAGAGGATCGACTGAAGGGAGCGGAAGGAAGAGTGAATGGCCACGGCAATCCCGTAGCCAATCCTAGGGAGGAAAGAGAGCAAGCCCGCCAAAATCAGGCTCCCCAAGGTGGAGAGCAAGAGGCCCGTGCACCTCGAGAGAGAGACCACGACGATGAGGATATCATCCTACGGAACGTCAAGATCGACGCTCCGAGTTTTGATGGGTCCCTCAACCCCGTTACATACCTTGATTGGGAGACCGGGATGGACCAATATTTTGATTGGCATCGCCGCATGACCCCTGCTACAAGGGTGAGGTTTGCCAAAATGAAACTCCTAGGTCAAGCCAAAACCTACTGGTGTAACGTTGAGAATCTCCTAGCAAGGAGACGAGAGGAACCCATAAGCACGTGGGAAGAAATGAAGGAGAAATTGAGGAAAAAGTATCTGCCACCTTCCTACCATCAGCGTCTTTTGGACCAATGACAGAAACTCACCCAAGATGGAAAGTCCGTGGACGAGTACATCGCCAAATTTGACGACTTCTTCCTTCGCAGTCGAGTCATTGAGGATGCCTCTGTCACCCTCTCACGGTTTAGGGCTGGCCTACACGAGAGTATTCAGCGGGAATTATTCTTGCGGGAGGTTAACACCCTCGAGCACGCCTACCAGGTTGCACGAGATGTTGAGAGGTTTCAAAGGGTGGCCCCACCTCGGGTTCCCATCTACCGCCAACCTGAACCCCGAAACCCCATAGTCCGCTATACTGAGAGAGCTGGCCCCTCCACCTCCTACGTCCCTACTGCTACCCCACTTAGGGCCGTTGCCCCTACTGCTCCTTTCCCACGGAACCCCTTACTTGCACCCGCTGCTGTGCCTAGACTGGAGTATACTCCACCAGCTGAGAGGAGAGATGACAAGGGAAAGGGAGTGGTCCCTAGCACCTCCCAACCAGCCCCTATCTCGAGAGTCCGCTGCTTTAGGTGTCATAACCTAGGGCATATTGCCACCAATTGCCCCACCCGAGCCTTGGTCATCACCGACCCCCAGCCTGTGGAGCTTTCACCTCAGGAAGAAGAACCCCTTGAGAGATATGAGCCTAACCCTGATCTTATTGCCCAGTTTGAGGAATTAGATGCGAGGTTTGATAGCACGCATGTCGAGTACGTGCAAGTGGGAAATATTGCTGAAAGTTATGACCATGGACGGTTGGGTGTAGTTCGCTGCATCCTCGCACACCCACAGAAGGACGACTGGCGTCGAACATCCATCTTCCAAACCTACATCATGGTCAAATCTCAACCATGCAAGGTGATCTTTGACAACGGGAGCTGTATCAATGCAGTCTCTTCAGACTTTGTCTCCCGTCTAGGTCTACCTACCCATCCTCATCCGAGCCCGTACAACGTGGCTTGGGTTGACGACACGTCTATCCCAGTCACCACTGCATGTGTCATTCCCATCCAGTTCCAGTCCTACCAAGGACAAATCCTATGCGATGTAGTGCCTATGAAGTTCGGGAGCATCATCCTAGGACGACCATGGATCTACGATGTAGACCTTACTACATTCGGTCGGTCTAATCAGTGTTCCTTCTCCCACAATGGAAAGAGGATTCAGTTGTGCCCGACACCCCCAAAGGTGGCCACGGGAAAAAGTCCTACCTCCACACCCGCTGCATCCCCCAAGATTCAGGAGAATGCCCCAACCCCCACCAAAGGGAAACTTCTCATTCCCTCCTCTCCCACACCTGTCATATCCATCTCTAAGGCCCCTAAGGTTGACCATGACCCGATTAGGCGCCTTAACTTCATAGGTGTTCGTGAGATGACTGGAGAGATTGCCGAGGGTGCCCCTGTTTGGGCTGTTGTCGTCACCATTACTCCTGAGGAGTCCCAAGTCTCCGTCCCACCTGAAGTCCAGGCCATCCTACAGGACTTCCAAGACATCTTCCCGGAAGACTTACCTTCAACACTCCCTCCCATGCGTGATGTTCAACACGCCATTGATCTTGTCCCTAGGTCCACCCTACCCAACCTTCCCCACTACAGATTAAACCCCAGAGAGCAAGCTGAGCTCCAACGAATTGTTGAGGACCTTATTCAAAAGGGCTTCCTCAGGGTGAGCAAGAGCCCATGTGCTGTTCCTGCCTTGCTCACACCAAAGAAAGATGGCACCTGGCGGATGTGTGTTGACAGCCGCGCCATCAACAAAATCACTGTCAAGTACAGATTTCCCATTCCCCGTCTTGATGACATGCTTGACATGATGAGTGGAGCCACCATCTTTTCCAAAATTGACTTGAAAAGTGGCTACCACCAGGTCCGGATTCGACCAGGGGATGAGTGGAAGGCAGCCTTCAAAACAAAAGAAGGTCTGTATGAGTGGCTTGTCATGCCGTTTGGGCTATCCAACGCCCCAAGCACTTTCATGAGGCTTATGACAGAAGCCCTTCGTCCTCTCATTGGTCGCTTTGTTGTCGTCTACTTTGACGACATTCTCATCTATAGCCACAACCCTCATGATCACATCCACCATTTAAGGGAAGTTTCCGAAACTCTGAGGAGAGAAACCATGTTTGTCAACCTTACTAAATGTGAATTCATGACAGACCGGGTCACTTTTCTCGGATTTGTGGTTTCAAGTCATGGAGTGTCTGTGGACTAATCCAAGGTCCGAGCCATAGTAGACTAGCCAGAGCCCCAGAATGTCCATGACGTTCGAAGTTTCCATGGGCTAGCCACTTTCTACAGACGCTTCATTCAGGGATTTAACACCATTATGGCACCCATTACGGATTGTATCTGTAAGGGAAATTTTGAGTGGACCAAAGCCGCCTCCCAGGCTTTTCGTGCCATAAAGGAGCTCATGACTAACGCCCCTATCCTCCGCCTGCCAGACTTTTCCAAAGTCTTCGAGATATCCTGTGATGCATCTGGCGTAGGAATAGGAGGAGTGCTCAGCCAGGAAAGTCACCCCATGGCTTATTTCAGTGAGAAGCTTTCTGATGCAAAGCTTCGTTACTCCACCTATGATAAGGAGTTTTATGCCGTGGTCCAAGCCCTCAAACACTGGAGACACTATCTCTTACCTCAAGAGTTTGTCTTATATTCGGACCACGAGGCTCTGAAATTCCTTAGCTCTCAGAAGGGCTTAAACCCTAGGCATGGTCGGTGGGTAGAATTCCTCCAGTCTTTCACATTTGTCCTAAAACATAAGGCTGGCAAGGAAAATAAGGTGGCCGACGCCTTGAGTCGAAGGGTCTCCCTTCTTTCCACTGTTCGGGTAGAGGTCACGGGATTTGACCGCATGAAGGAACTCTATAGAGAGTGTCCTGATTTTGGCCCTGCCTACTCTGCTCTGTCTGCTGGACCCTTCGATAGCCTTTTCTGACTATCTACTCTAGGATGTGTTTTTATTTCGAGGGCAGCAACTCTGTGTCCCAAGGACTTCTGTTCGGGACTTTCTGATTTGGGAAATGCATGCTGGAGGTCTTGATGGTCACTTTGGCCGCAACAAGACCATCCATTCTGTGGAGGAGCACTTCTATTGGCCTGGCCTGAAGAGAGATGTGGCCAAGATTGTAGCCCAGTGTAGGACATGCACGATGGCCAAACAGGTCAAACAGAACACTGGTCTCTACACTCCTCTCCCCATTCCTGATTGACCATGGGTTGATGTGAGTATGGATTTTATCCTTGGTTTACCTCGCACTGCTCACAAGTATGATTCCATCTTTGTTGTCGTTGATAGGTTCTCTAAGATGGCCCACTTCATTGCATGTTCCAAAACATCTGATGCATCTAGAGTAGCCCATTTATTCTTTGATGAAGTCGTGCGTCTGCATGGTCTCCCCCAAACCATCGTGTCTGACCGGGATGTCCGGTTCACTAGCTATTTTTGGAAGACACTTTGGCACCTAGTTGGCACTAAACTGAAATTTTCCACTGCCTATCACCCCCAAACTGATGGGCAAACCGAGGTCGTCAATAGGAGTTTAGGAAATCTGTTGAGGTGTCTTGTAGGGGAACATTCCGGCACTTGGGATCTTCTTTTGCCCAGAGCCAAATTTGCATACAACAGCTCCGTCAATAGGTCCATACGTATGAGTCCCTTTGAGGTCGTACATGGCTACAAACCTAGAAAACATGTGGCTCTCATTCCCCTTCCCCTCGAGTCTAGGATGTCCAAGTCAGCTGAAGAGTTTGCACAGCATGTCAAGAGTCTGCATGAGTCAATTAGCAAGCAAATCAACCTCAGTAATGAGACTTATAAAAAGTTGAATGATTCGCACAGGCGTCACCATGAATTTCAAGAAGGTGACTTGATTATGGTACGGGTCCGACCCGAACGACTCCCCTCGGGAGCCGTTAAAAAGTTGCAAGCCCGTAGTGATGGACCCTTCCCAATTCTGCGGAAGATTGGCTCCAATGCTTATGTTGTGGACTTACCTCCCGAATATGGGATTAGCTCGACCTTTAATGTGGCAGACCTAGTGACCTACAAGGAACCCACAGCGATTCCTAGTGACCCTTTCGAGCCTTCTCCTCCCCTTGAGAGTGAGCCCACCCCTGTGCGTCCCACAGCCTCGAGAGTACCGCGCGAGCAAATTGAGAGGATACTGGATGAGCAGGTGACCACTACACGGAGCCGGGTGTACCAGCGCTACCTTGTCCGCTGGCGGGACCGTCCACCTTCTGATGATTCCTGGATCAGCCGGGAAGATCTCCAGCGCCTCGATCCAGATCTGCTGGAGCACTACCACAGCAGTGTCCCCCCTTACTCGACGGAGTCGAGTTCCAGCCGCCCCGGGAGGGTTGGTGGGGACACCGGGTCCACTACCGGGCCCACTACTCGGAGCCGACGCCGCACCGCCCCGCCCCGACTGCACTGAGCTTATGGCTCGGAGACTCGATTGAAGACCCGGCATACTGAGTGGATATACTTGTGTGTATTTATATGTCTTTGAGTATTTAGTATTTGTACGTGTGTAAAATACATGTTTTACTACATGTATTTACTTTTTTATTTTATTAGGCAAGGCTAGTCAAAAGTTATTTGTATTTTAATTTTGTTAAACCCACTAGTCAAAGTTAGGTGGATGGGTTTTGTTTTGTTAGGCTAGGGTATAAACACAATTAGTGGAAGTTAGATGGTATCTATGTTATGGCTTTCTTTCCTATATAAGGAGGCCAATGGTGTGTTACGAGACATGAATGAATGAAGTGAATGAAAACTTTGAAACCCAAGGTGCTTTGCCTTTGTGTTTTCCCCCTTCCCTCTTTCTCATTTTGTGAGTTTGAGTGTCGCCCGGTGTGAGACCGTCCGGCGTGAGGCCGAGCTGCGTGAGGTAGCAACCTATCCGTTCCCGTTCGTGCCGTCCGGAGTTGCCGTCGATCTATTTCCACGTCGCCGCCGCGTCAGATTATCTATGTTATACTCACAAAATAGGTTGCTACCTCACGCAGCTCGACCTCACGCCGGACGGTCTCACACCGGGCGACACTCAAACTCACAAAATGAGAAAGAGGGAAGGGGGAAAACACAAAGGCAAAGCACCTTGGGTTTCAAAATTTTCATTCACTTCATTCATTCATGTCTCGTAACACACCATTGGCCTCCTTATATAAGAAAGAAAGCCATAACATAGATACCATCTAACTTCCACTAATTGTGTTTATACCCTAGCCTAACAAAACAAAACCCACCCACCTAACTTTGACTAGTGGGTTTAACAAAATTAAAATACAAATAACTTTTGACCAGCCTTGTCTAATAAAACAAAAAGTAAATACATGTAGTAAAACATGTATTTTACACACGTACAAATATTCAATACTCAAAGACATATAAATACACACAAGTATATCTACTCAGTATGTCGGGTCTTCAATCGAGTCTTCGAGCCATAAGCTCGGTGCAGTCGGGGCGGTGCGGCGTCGGCTCCGAGTAGTGGGCCCGGTAGTGGACCCGGTGTCCCCACCACTTTCTATATGTTTGTGACTCACATCAGTGGCTTTGCTATGTTGGTAGATAGAATATAGCCACACCACATAGCCATAAAAAGAAAGAGGGTTTATATATTAAAAAACAAAGGATTTTTGCATTTATATCTTTGACATTTTCATTTGATGGTGTTTGATATAGTTAGGAATCCAAATAGGGGTAGGAATGTTCTGTCATACTGACGAGCGCAATCACCCAATAGGTATACAAGTGACAATAGGGAATCCTCAGCTCTAATGTTGCATACGTCACCACATGAAAAACAATATTGTATTGTTATACTCTTCCACCCAGACAATGGAATGACTAGATGCTACCTTTCCTCGACCAACTTTCCAAAGTTTAATTTTTTTTTTGAAAGTGGGTAATACCATTGAGTGTATTAAATGACAAGAAAGTGTACAAGTATAACAAAAGCTCCCAAAAAGAGACCCTATACAAAAGTCACACTAAGGCAGTGTGGGGCTGTTTACCCTCCCAACAAAGCAAAAAGAGGTGAGTTAAGGGCGTTCACATTACAAAGCACCTCCGCCCATTCCCTCACTCTAGTGCAAATGAAAAAAATAAGAGTCTTCCACTCTAGTCTCTCTTCTGAAGATCTTATTGTTCCTTTCACACCAAAGAGACCATAGAGTGGCATGCAAAATAAGTCACCAAATAACACGATCACCTCTAAGGGGCCAACCATGGTTTATAAGGCGACCAAGGCGGTGGCCCACCACCTTACTGCTTAGGCGACAAGGCGAGGCACCTAGGCGAAGCCTAGTTTATGTAACAAAATACACATCATGAGGACCACTTGTCTATAGTTTCTACCATGCACATTTTATCTTCAATAAATACAAAAGAACTAGTAGCAACCATTCAGTACATATATACATGTAACTGATTTAAGAAGGCAATAAAATAGAAGAAATAACAAATATTAAAAAAATAATGATAAGAGAATCAATTGAGAATCTGAACATACCTATTAATCATAGTGTAATGTTTAACCTGAAACATTCCTAAGAAAATAATAAAAATCTGAGCATATCTACTAACATAATGGTCTTAATTCATCACTTGTAAATTGTCAAACACAGTCGTTACATCAAATCAGTTTTGAAAAAGAATAAACATAAAAAAACTAAATCCTAATGCCAAAACCCATGTCCTCATCAAGAGAAGCCCCAGCAAGTGGATCCCCATATGCTCTTTCTCTATTGTCAATGTCATCATCTTCTTCTGTATCGCTCTTGTGTCGTTTTCTTTTCGATGTATTTTTTCTTTTTACCAAAAAAATCACTAAACTTTTAGGAAACAGATGAAAGGCGCCTTCACTTCACGCCAAAGCGGGCTGGGCGCGTGCAAGGCGGGCTAGGCGGACCTAGGCAAGCCAGGCGAGCGCCTTATTGCGCTGCTAGCCTAGGCGCCAACTCACCCAGACATACACCCGTCGCCTAGGCGACGCCTTGAAAACAGTGGGGCCAACTCCTACCCCACGACCTGACGAAGGACTGCACCTCCGACTGCTGGCCAATGACACATCGGGCTCTCGAAGCCATCCCCTCCCACGTAGCCTGCGAGTACTAACAACCTACAAAGAGGTGATCCACGGAGTCGTCCTCCAGGCCACATAAACAGTAGGTCAGTTGGATGCCCGGTAGGAAGCCATGAGCCTATCTCTGGTAGGAAACCTCCCATGGAAAATCCTCCAAATTAGAAACTTCACATTCAACGGACTCCTCAGTCTCTAAATGTAGGGAGCGAAGTCGTGTCGCACCCTGCCATCTGAAATGATGATGTAAGCATACCTAACAAACAAGGTCCCCTCCCTACCCTACCTCCACATCCTCCCAGAGGGGGCATGGGGCGAAGTCGAGGAGAAAAGTAAGAAGGTCCTGAAACTGCTCCAGCTCAGCACTGATAAGGTCCCTCCTGAAAGTCGGCGTCTAGATGCCCCCTGAAAGGAGGGGGTCAAAAGCCCGGTCAACCGTCCCAAGATGATCCGCCAAGATCGCGAACAGACTAAGAAAAGAGGCCTCTAAAGTGAAATCACCACACCATCTGTCCTTCCAGAAAAGATAATGGTTGTCTTTCCCTAGACGGACTCGGACCTCGGAGGAAATGAAGTCCCTAGAAGAGAAGATGTCGCGACAAATAGGAGACGTCTAGACTGAAGTTAGAAAATCTAGATCCCAAACTCTCCTTCTGCCGAAATACCTCTGCCTAATGAGATGTGCCCAAAGACCCTCATCCCCTGCTCCCAGCCTCCATATCCACTTACTAAGAAGAGCTAGATTGAAGTCCCCCATATTCTTAATGCCAATGCCCTCTTGCTCCTTAGAAGTAGCCACCCTTCCCCATCTTATGTCATACCAACCCCTATACCTCCCCCCACAACTATGCCAAAAGAACCGTCCTTAAATAGCTTCAATTTTCTTCAACATCATCTTTGGGATGTGGAACACCAAGAGATAGTTGATAGGTAAACTATCCAGCACCAATCTGCACAGGACTAGCCTCCCCCGTAAGATAGAAGCCTCGCCTTCCAGCCCGCCAGTCAAGCCTCATACCTTTGAATATAGGAAGCCAATCCGCACACCTAAGAGCTCCAGGGGAGAGGGGGAGTCCCAAATAAGAAATAGGGAAAGTTCCTGTCTAACAACCTATAATCCGAGCAGTCCTGTGAAGTGGCTTGTCGTCCAAGTTAACCCCAACAACCATACTCTTGCTGAAGTTAACCTTCAAGTCAGTAGTCTCCTCCAACAACTCCAGCAAAATCCTCACCACATACATCAACCTCTCATCCTCTGCCAGAAAAAGTATGGTATCATTGACATACTGCAAGTGGGTGACCGAAAGTTTACCTCTCCCAACCTGGAATCCTTTGATCAAACCTACAGCCTCTGCTCTCTGTCATACCCTGCTAAAAGCACAAGCTACTAGCACAAAGTGGAGAGGAGACATAGGATCTCCCTGCTTGAGGCCCCTGCCATTGTGGAAGAAGGAAGTCGGCTTTCTATTAATAATAACCGCAAAGGAGGCAGAAGAAATGCAAGCCCTGATTCATCGGATGTATGTGTCCCCAAAACGCATAACCTTCAGCACATCAAATAGGCAAGACCAGTTGACCCTATCATAGGCCTTTTCAAAATCCAGCTTCAACACCACCCATTTCCTCCTCTAGGTCTTCATAGCATACAAACACTCATGAGCCACTAAAAAATTGTCTTGAATGCGGCGTCACCTAATAAAAGCACCTTGGAAACAGCTCACCATCTGGTCCATAACTCTATCCAATCTCCCTACCAGCAATTTGGTGATGATATTGTAAGTTCCATTTAACATGCTAATAGGCCTGAAATCACAAAAGTCGTGTGCCCCCTGCTTCTTGGGGATGAGAACAATGAAGGTTTTATTAATTCCCCTCAAGTGGACTTTCCCCTCCTGGAATTCCTTAATTGCTGCTAGTAGATCAGATTTGATAACATCCCAACACTGCTAAAAAAAGACCAAAGGGAAGCCATCTAGCCCTGGAGTTCTATCCCCTACAAGAGAAAAAAATTGTCTGTCTGGCTCCTCCTCAGTGAAGGTCTGCGAGATAGCAATCTTCTCCTCTTGAGACAGCCGTGGAAGTAGTCCATCTGCAATCCTCGGTCAGAAATGGTCGTCCTCAAAAAAAAGTCTGGAATAGTAGCCCCTCGTCAACACCCTAAATTGCTCCCCTGAAGAGATGGAGAGGTCACCCACCCGAACGCAAGTAAGGGTGTTTACCATCCTCCTTCCAAATGCTACGCGCTGAAAGTAAGTTGTATTTCTGTCTGCCTCTTTGATCCATCTGTCTCTCGATCTCTGCCTCCAATAGATCTCCTCCCTGGAAAAGATCTCATGAAACTAACACCAGAGTGTCTCGCAGCCTTCTATCCTCTGCGTCCATAAGGCCTACCTCCTCCAACGTATCTAGACCCTCAATCTGCTGTACAATTCTATCCTTGGCCGCCCTCCCCAGGAGGATTTGACCCTCCCCCTAGGTCTTAAGAGTCTCAGCAGTGTGCCTCAATCTGGAGACAAGAGTAGCCATAGCAAAGCTATTGATACCCTGTGCAGACTAAGCCTCCCGGACAGTATCCATGAAGTCCTCCTCCCTGAGCCAGTACCTCTCCAATCTGAATGTAAACCTCCTTTCCTGCAGACGGCTGGTCTCCAAAAGCATTGGCTTCTGATCCAAAACAGATCTAGTCAATGGGAGTACCTGAGCACGAGGGAAATTATCCTCCCAATCCACGGATATAAGAAATCTATCCAAACTCAAATAGGAAGCCTTCGCTCTAATGGGCGAAACCCGTAATCTGCAAAGCGTGCAAAACGGGACACTAACTTTCTAGAGTATGGATGTCTTGTATTATTGGGGGACAATCTCTTGTACTGTGTTCTCTCTCTCATTGATGAATGAACTGTGGCATAATACCACCTTCACATGCAATTCAAGCCATCACCACTGTGGCATGAACTGTGTTCTCTCTCTCTCATGCAATTCTCTTGTTTATTTTGTTGAACCATCTCATTTCAGGTCTTTTTTGAGTCATTTTAACATTTGTCACTTGAATTTGATTGTACCTACTAAGTCAATGCCAAACTTGGCCGACAGTGCACACGCTCGAACCATCCAAGCCTATTTACCCTCTACGTCAATTGGGGCTACTCCAAGGTCCTCATACACATCATAGCTTCTGAAATATTCATGATGACCAAGAATGTATCACAATTGCTCCATTTCTCCGATTCCTTCGCAGATGCAACCAACAATATTTACACTGTTCTAAGATAATTTGTTTCTTGTATCCATTCGATATGCTATGCCCATCCCTCACGGATGTTTACTGTTTACAAAGCTCATAATCCAAATTATCGGATCCAACTTTACTCTCCCCTGACAAACGCATACATTACAAACAGAAGATCGGTTTTCTATAGATTGTTTCCCGCACCACATTAAAAACAATGCTCAAACTAGCTAAACAAGAAAAGGAAACGATCCAAACGATCCGGGTACACATCAAATTACTTCCCATTGAGCTGAGATCAATCATCAGAAAATCAACCTGACAACACGGAATCTCAACCTCAAAATGGAACACAAAACCCACTGAATCCGAGCTAGAACTCGGAGACCGACTCAGATCCAGCCCAAGGGCAATGCCGAGTCTGAGGAGCTTCCAGCTCCTCCAAAACAATGCACCGCCTCCCATCCACAATAAACGAGAAGCCACGTCTCAGATCGCAGGACATGATAACAGTCCACACATCTCCCAGCAGGAAAACAGGAGAAGAAATCGACGACGATAAGGAGGATCTTGCCTGTGAGAAGATCCTTGTACTCCAGCATCTTCGGGATCTCTCTCGCCCCCCTCTTCTTCCTTGGTTCTTCGGCTTCCTCCCGGAGAAGAGGGAGCAGCAGAGGTGAGAGAGAAGAGGACAGATGGAAGAAAACTCTCACGAATGAGATGTGAATTTAAAAGCAACGCCGATGAGATTTCTGCTACTGCTAAAAAAACATGTGTATCAGTTTTGATTTAAATATCAATTTCCACGGTCGTATAAAGAAGGGACTCGACATTCCAATTCATGAGAGTCTGGCCTGTGTCCAAGTGCTCCCTAAACATCATCCGCATGGATAGCATTGTTGCAACTGTGTATAAAAATCTCTACTCAATAGAATACTTGAGTGGTTGTTCAAAATTCTAAATACTTTTGACCAAAAATAATATTTAATTACTGAACTTTATTCTGAATGAAATAAAAATTAAAATCTTAAATATTTTATACTATTGAATAACATTTGGGAGAGTTTTTTTTCGTATAACTATTCTTATAAGAGTAATGCACCCATGCACTAATCATATCCATCGGTGTAATTAGTGTAACACTTAATATATTTTTTTGAATTTTTTTTAGTAGTCCCCTAGTCTAATTAACTTGGTATGTCATTCACGTCATCAAGTGACGTGACGTGGGGACTAATTAAATGAAAAATCTCAACCCTTTGAATAGTGAAATTGAACGAATTTCACTATTCACGGGGGGATAGTTTTTTTTTTTACGTAACCTTCGTACTATGTCACACCAAGTTAATTAGATATGAGGACTAATCAAAAAATAATTAAAAAAAATATATATTAGATGGGGTGCACTAAGCATTACTTTTCTCGTAAATGAAACTACAAACTATTCGGACGTTTTAAGAGTTATTCTCCTGGGCCGGACCTTCGATGGACTTGCCTAGGCCCGAGCCCAGCGTAACAATTTTTGGGCGGCCCAATCTGGCCTGTGGGCCTGACGTGCTGCGTACAAATGAGGTCGTGGCTCGGTGTGGCTCAAGCCTCAAAACATTCTTTATGTAGTGTGCAAACCATAAAACACAATCACCTCTTTTTTTCTGCAAAATTTTAAATTTTAATAACTTTAGAAGATAATTCTTACGTCCCATCAGAGGACGAGACTAATCAGATTTTACAATTAACTGACAACTATTTAAGAAAATTAAAGAACACAAATGGAAGAAAAAAAACTAATTCTCTTACCAACTTAAAGCTCCAGTGACCATGAATATATTGGGGCACCAACAAGTTCGGACTCACCGCAATGGAATTGGGGATTAAGTTTTGGCCGTGGGTTGACCTTCTGATGGGTGGGAACTTAATGTAGAATGTAACAGAGAGAGAAAACACATGTTTCTCCATAGTTAACACTTGCTGCACATACAGACGCTGACGCACACTAGTCGTTTTTTGATTTTTTTTTTTATTTTTTAAAAAATATTATATATATACATCAACCTTGAGGACATCTAAGGGAGATGTCCATATAGTGCAAACCTTGACCGAACGGTTCAAATCTGACACTTTCTGAATGGGCTGAAAGTGGTCGGTCTTTTATTATTCTTTCTTCTTTTAGATTTTTTTTTTGAGTCATTTGATTATAGGCTTATCGTATGGATGTATCTCGAGTGTCCTACAAAGTTGATAATTTTTAAAAAATAATTTGAAAAAATCCATTGCAAATACGAGGTGTGCCGCAGATGTACAGCAAGTATTACCCATTTCCCGATTATCATGTAAGGTTGTTAGTGGGTTAGACCGGCTCAATAGGCTCGCAGGCTTAGCCCAACAACGAGCCGAGCTACCACGTTGTTTTCAGCCCATGGGCCTTTTGTAGGGCCTAAAGTCCTGGCCCGTTAAAGGAATGGGCCGGGTTCTGGCTTGTGAGGTCAACCTGGATGGCCCGACTGCAGCCCACCCACAGCTCCCCCCTACGGTGCTAGGCACGTCGATTGAGCCCAAGGGCCGCTCCAATTCGCCCTGCGACCGCCGTGACCACTTCCCCTCTGCTATCCACCACCATCGTGGCCCCTCGTCGTTCCCAAACACCACCCTCGTCAGAGTCGCTGCCCCCCCCCCCACTCGACGCCTTTGCAACTCCGCACACCATACTACATTGACCTCAAGGGTCCAGTGCTCGCAGCAAGAAGCCCACGACGGTCGACCTCCGCGACCATCCCTTGTCTCAATCGACCACACCGTTCGCCGCATAGGTACCCTCCGGCCATCGCACCGCTCATCTCCCATCTCTCCCTTCGGTTCCCTCTATTGGTGGGCCGCGAGAGATTGAGTGGGGCCTTCGCATTTAAAAGTAATAGTCATGCCTGCCTCAACTTGATAAAATGTGACTTGGGCTTAGGCCAAGAGTAATCTTAAAAGGTAAGCCATTGAGGTTGAGTGGGGTTGTACCGATCCCAATCCATTGACCTCGCTATTTACCAGGAAAGAGCTTCGAGAGCCCTGAAGCCTTGTCAGAACGCTAGGCCTTGCAAAGTCTAGGGCCTGGGCCGGGCCGGGCCGGGCATACAAACATTGACCTTTTAAATAGCCTGAAAGCGTTGTTTTAGGTGCGCCAAGGAGGCGGAGCCTCCAGCCCGACCCTAGACTACATGAAAATCTCCACCGTCCGCTAACTTTGTATATCCACATCAAGAGTTTCATCTGGAACCCAGATGAAAAGTATGAAACTAAACAAATAATGTCTGTTTTGTAGGTTTCTGTCGATACATAAAAAGAAATTGTTGGAATTTACACGAGAACATTCTTTGTTTCTTTTGAAGACATAGTGGTACTCAGACTACATCGTTATAGTCGCACCAAGAAATTGAAGAGAATGAGACCGTCTCCATTGGTGCAGTGTGGAAGAATGGTTATGGACAATCATTCCACAAAGAGAATATTATCAAATGTAGACATGGGTAGTTTGAATTTAATGGATTTTTATATGAACATGCCATAAACGAATTTGTTTGTGAAGCATGTCGCCAAGGAGGGGCCCTCCGGCGGGATACGTCGTCCTCCGACGCATGCAGCCCCATGTTGCATGCCTTTCTCCTCGGATGACCTTCCGCTAGCCGTCACAGGCACCCACCTCCATGCCTCCTTCACCCTGACAAAGCTTCTCCATAAGCCTCATGGCGATGGAAGGTAGGTTTTATTGAGAGAGTGGAGTTTGATCGTGGGGGTGGGTGGGGATCGTGGAAGGATTGGAGACCCAGTCCCCTCCCCCTTCTGTTTCGGTGAATTTTACTTGAAGGGTATTATTGTATTTTTCCTAAGATCTCCCATGTAACCTTACTTGTTTGTATAAATAGGGTTGACATCATAGTGGTGATTCTTGCGCTCTCTTTTGTATTCCTCTCTGATGTAGTGGATTTGTGTGCCGCTAGCTCCGTGGTTTTTGTTGGAGCAGCGAAAGTGAAATGGGCAGCAAAGGTGCAGAAAGTAATAATTTTATTGAAGAAATATTATGAGTATAAAAAGATCTTGTATAATGTAGAGGGGAGATGGAAGTGGAAAATATTTGGGAAAGGCTTAGAAGAGTTGATAGAATGGAGTGAGGCTCTTTGGCAAACTTCTACTTCTACTTGGATCTCTTGGACCTCTTTTTGGATCTCTTCTTGGATCACTTGGATCACTCTTCTTGGATGTTTGGGCAGTGGTATTTATAGACTCCATAAGATGTCTGAAGCTCTTTCTAGAAATTTCTTATGCACCGTCATTCTAGAGCATTCTTCTTTTCTTCACTCTAGATAAATGTTTCTAGACTTCTCTCCTTTTACTGGCATTCTAGAACCTTCTATGTCACCATCTTTCTTCCACAATATATTGGAGTTTTCTTCATGCTTCTAGAGAAATCCAGCACATTATTATTTTAACACCCCCTCTTAATTTATAATGTGCATACTTCTTCTGTCTTGAATTATCTTTCTCGAACTGTTGTTGTGAAGAATAGCATTACATGTTCTCCTTCTTTGACTCCTCTCTTTTATCAGATAATGATACCTTCGATTGAAATGTTTGCTCCATATTTTGATAAGAAAATATGTTCATTCTTTGCTCATGCGCCTCTAGAGAACCCATTAGTTCGTGCATGGAAAATGTTGATAAATCTTTGGATTCTTCAATGGCAGCAGCAATACGATCGAATTTGATTGGAAGACTTCTCAAGACTTTCTCAACTATTTTCTTCTCTTCAATTTTATCCCCATAGCTTCTAATTTGATTTATGATGCTGACAACTCAAGTAAAAAATGCTTGAACAGTTTCATTATCTTTCATCATAATATTATCAAACTCTCTCCATAATGATTGTAACTTAATGGAGATTACCTTCGACGACCCTTGAAATTTTTGCTTTAGAAGATCTCAAGCATCTTTCGAAATTACGGACGTCATAATACGGGGAAAGATAGATTTACTTTCCCCTTGTTGGATGAATAATAATGCCTCGCATCTTTCTTCTTATTTTCTTTATACTCCTTTTGCTTTGCCGACGTCTATGATGCAAGAGTTGCCCCGTCCTCTGGTACCTCGTATCCGCCTTCAACGAGCTCCTAGAGATCTTGAGAGATGAAAAGAGTCTTCATTTGAAGACTCCAAAAATCATAATTTTCTCCATCAAAAATGGAGATAAGATTTTAGGAATAGTTGAAAAGAGTGGTGTTAGGTACTGCCATAATTGGAACTTCAGGGAATGGAGGTTATGGCTCTGATACCAAATTTGTTGGAGCAGCGGAAGTGAAATGAGCACAAAAGTGAAGAAAGTAAAAATTTTATTGAAGAAATAGTACAAGTACAAAAGATCTTGTACAATGTAGAGGGGAGATGGAAGAGGAAAAGGTTTGAGAAAGGTTTGAAAGGTTGATGGAATGGAGTGAGACTCTTTGGCTCACTTCTACTTCTACTTAGATCTCTTGGACTTCTTCTTGGATCACTTGGATCACTTGGATCACTCTTCTTGGATGTTTGGGCAGTGATATTTATAGACTCCATAAGATCTCTGAAGCTCTTTCTAGAAATTTCTTATGCACTGTCATTCTAGAGCATTCTTCTTTCATCTTCACTCTAGATAAATGTTTCTAGACTTCTCTCCTTTTAATGTCATTCTAGAACCTTCTATGTCATCATCTTTCTTCTATAATATATTAGAGTTTTTTTCATGTTTCTAGAGAAGTCCAGCACATTCAAATTATTATTTTAACAGTTTTTCCCAACTAAATTTTCCACGTAAATCTCTGGCGCCACCTGTGATTGCTGCTTCTTTCTTCTTCCTCCTCTACATCTAAGAGAAGCTTGCCGCGGGGCTGGTGGCGCAGTGATCAATACGTGAATCGGAATGACCTTCGGCAGCTGGCGGTGAGAAAGATCTAGAGGGAGGGGCTCATGGGTCTGCTCCTATTCACCATTTTCCCATCTCATCGCTCTTGGCCTAAACAAGGTCTGATTTTGGAGGGGAGACCATGTCCCCGGGAGCAACCGATCGAGGCACCCCACCTGATGAAGCTGCTGGAACATTGCTACGGAAGAATGCATGGCCATCACTTTAGCCCCGCCTTTTATGTTGTTCTATGCTGTGATTTGAAAATTAGACACGAGTCCTACGGATTCACAGGGCGGAGAGGGGCGACGGATCTGTAGACGAGAAATGGGGACTGAATATTATACCCGATTTTCGATCGGATAATTGATGAATAAGAATTGATCATTCAAAAAATCAGCTTGAAATTATCTTTTTTTCCAATATATGTGCAGACTCAGAGTCATAAATGAAAAGGCAGAAGTAGAAGGAAAGAAGAAGTTTGTGGAGAATCCCGTCAGTGCTCAATTCGTAGCACTGTTGGTATTTGTATATATTGCATTTCCTGTAACGTTTACAAGGATAAGAATTGGGTTCCACAAATGATGGAACGATTACAACAATTCGCTAACAATATGATATGCAGTTGCGCGCATCAGCTGTGCGCTCCGGTGTTGCCGCTTTCTGTTTCCTGCAGTAGCACACCGGTTCTTCCACGCTCGCTATCACGCCCCCTCAAGCAGATGGTGTCTACAACATGCAGCTTGTCCCGAAGTAGAGTAAAGTGTGGCTTAGATAAGGCTTTAGTCTGAATGTCTGCGAGCTGGTCTTTTGTGGAGATAAAAGATACCAGAAGTTGTTGAAGGGCCACTTGTTCACGGACAAAATGATAGTCAATCTCAATGTGTTTTGTTCTAGCGTGAAACATTGGATTGGCGGCAAGATATGTGGCACCGATGTTATCACACCAAAGGATCGGTGGTGAATCGGATTGAAGGCGAAGCTCACCAAGTAATGAACGAAGCCAGATGAGTTCAGCGGTGGCATTGGTGATGGCCTTATACTCAGCCTCGGTGCTGGAACGCGCTACCGTGGGTTGTTTCTTGGAGCTCCAGGATATAAGATTAGCTCCCAAGAAGATGAGATAGCCACTAGTAGAACGGCGATCGGTTTGCGAACCAGCCCAGTCAGCATCACTGAAGGCACTGAGCTGAAGAGACGAGGAGCGTCGAAGAAGAAGGCCATGACTGATAGTGCCTTTGAGATAGCGGAGGAGGCGTTTGACAGCAGCCCAATGAGATGGGGTAGGTGCATGCATGAATTGACAGGCCCGGTTTACTGCAAAGGAAATAGCGGGCCTGGTTATAGTGAGATACTGCAGGCCGCCAACAATACTTCGATAGGTAGTGGGATCCACTGACTTGTCCGCATGAGGGTCCGGACCATGAGTGACGCCCATTGGGGTGGAAATGGTTTTGGCTGCGTCCATCTTTGCTCGGTGTAGAAGGTCCAGAATATATTTGGATTGAGTGAGAGTGCAGCCATCCTGGTGTGAAATCAATTCAATGCCCGAGAAATACCAGGCTGGGCCAAGATCGCGAACGGCAAAATCCTGGCGTAGAGAACGTATCAGCAAGGCCACGCCCCCTGGATCGGATCCCGTTATGAGAATGTCGTCCACATATATGAGCACATACAGTTTAGTAGGGCCAGAGTGGCGGTAGAATAAAGATGGATCCGTCTTGGACCCAATAAACCCGAGCTCCTACAGTATGTGACTGAGACGTGTGAACCAAGCTCTAGGTGCTTGGCGAAGGCCGTAGAGAGACTTGTGAAGTTTGCATACATGATGGGGATATAGAGGGTGCGAGAACCCAGGTGGTTGCTCCATGAATACTGTCTCGTCGAGGTGACCGTGAAGGAATGCGTTGGAGATGTCCAACTGACGGATGGGCCAATTGCAACTAATGGCCACGGCCAGAAGAAGGCGGACAGTGGTGATCTTGATCATGGGACTAAAGGTTTCATGAAAGTCGATGCTGGACTGTTGACGAAACCCTTTAGCAACCAGTCGCGCCTTATGCCGTTCAACAGACCCATCGGCCCGTTGTTTTAATTTGAAGACCCACTTACAAGTAATAATATTCATGTTGGGTTGGCGAGGAACAAGAGTCCACGTGCCGTTGCGCAGGAGAGCATCAAACTCCGAAGCCATAGCAGCACGCCAGGCAGGATGTTTGGAAGCTTGAGTAAAGCAAGTGGGCTCACTAGTGGCAGCGCAAGTAAGGAAGCATGTCGGCACGGGATTGCGGTGCGCGGTGAGCACCTGTGGTGGCACCGGTTGTGTCGCCGCATAGAGGCCGGCCAATGGCCGAGTGCGCCTTGGAGGAGACTCAGCGGCGTCCTGCAGCGAGACAGTATCTTGTTGGGGGACAGCAGTGTCAACAAGAAGAGGTGTGGATGAGCTGCTAGCAGAGGACGACGGGGCACTGTGAGTGAATGGCGGAGAACGTGGCGCTGATGGCGGAGCGCCCTGCTCAGGTGGCTGCAAGGACGTAGTGCGGCTGCTGCTGGCACGTGAAGGAGTCTGCATTGGTGGGACATCCCTGTCGATGGTAGGAGGCGGCGCTGATGTTGCCACAAGCGGTGGAGCAGCAGTATGCAGTGGCAGCCGGAAGGGAGCTGCTGTCGGAGGAAAGGTACCCGGGAGCGCGCCGAGAAGCCCAGGAGCCATGGATGACTGATTGGGCGTCGCCGAATCCTTACCTGCAAGGGGAAATATTGATTCCTCGAAAACCACGTGCCGGGAAACATGAAGACGCCCAGTAGAAAGAGAGAGACAGCGGTAGCCATGGTGCATGCCACTGTAGCCAAGGAAGATGCATTTTTCAGAGCGCGGAGCAAGCTTGGATGCGGCGTAGGGCCGAAGATACGGATAGCATGCGCAGCCAAAAGTCGGAGAAAAGCATAATCCGGAGGTTGTCCAAAGAGCCGTTCAAAAGGCGAGAGAGAGCCAAGAACGGGAGTGGGGAGACGGTTTATATGGTAGACAGCAGTGGAGACGGCCTCGTCCCAAAACTTTGGAGGCATGGAAGTAGTGGAGAGGAGAGTGCGAGCAGTTTCAATAAGATGACGATGTTTCCGCTCAGCAGTCTCATTTTGTTCAGGTGTGTGTGGGCAAGAAACACGGTGGATAATGCCGCACTGTTGAAGATGTTTATGCAGGGATTGATACTCGCCACCCCAATCAGATTGGAGAGCAAGTATCCGATGCCCAAAGGTGCGTTCACAAATGATGGAACGATTACAACAATTCGCTAACAATATGATATGCAGTTGCGCGCATCAGCTGTGCGCTCCGGTGTTGCCGCTTTCTGTTTCCTGCAGTAGCGCACCGGTTCTTCCACGCTCGCTATCAATAATACTTTCATCTAAACATGTGAGTTGGAGATGTGAACATTCTGGACAAATTCTGGATATTTGTGCTAGAATAGTTATATATATATTGGAAATTAAGGGATCAAATTATAATATGCCTAAAATGATTCTGTCATGCAACTCAGAATATTAAGGTATTTGGTCAAGAGAGCTCTATTGTTTAAAAAAATATTACAATTTGATCCATTTTTAGGAATAGGCTATATATTCTAACAATCTTGACCAGACGAATATATTTGGTTCTTAAGCATGTGAGGAGAGTATATACGTAGCCGAATGTGTAGCAGAATTTTCTCCCTGATTAATAGACGTCGGTTTGGATATTTCCTGATTCCTATCAATCATCAAGCTTTAATTTCAAACAATAGGTGGCAATCTTGAAGGATTTAAGTATACTCGGGTTTCATATATATACTGTGAATCATCTAACTGCAATAAGGTGCTTATTATTGACTAATTAAAAGAGGATACAGACGAATGCCTTCAGTTGATCAGAATGCGAACTGTGGGAATTGTGCACGGACAAACTCTCAGGCAGAGGATTGTCTGCATCGGTATGTTTTGACATGGGGGCACACACGCATGCATATGGCATAAGAAGCGTTGTATATATTTGAACGCATCTCTACATGATTCATATTTCATATATACACCCACAACCTGAATACCAGCATGCATGTTACTTGCACATGATATCTTCTGACATATTTATAGCTATATAAATGCAAAATATGATATAAGAGTCATGAAGCCTGACTTCTTCACTGGCCCTGGAGAGAGAGAGAGAGAGAGAGGGTTGTACGTACTTCAAGATAGTCAAAACTACTGCCAGTCACATGACTATATATATATATATGTTTACAGGATAAGGAGAGGTAATATAGAGCTAGAGTCATATATAATCATAACATTATATGTTCCAACCTGAAAAGGCTAAAAAACTACACTTAACTAATCAGCCTTCCTACCTGTAGTCAAGAAAAGGTACGGTGCGCACGGGTGGGCATGCATGCATTGTCCATGCATGGCAGAATTCAAAGGCGATAGCCAGCTAGGGATCGGCATTTTTATGATCCAAGGGTTGATAATTGTGGACGGGCGATCGGCTGCGAGCCTTGTGTGCGTAGTCCTTGCTCAACATGGTGGAAATCTCGGTGGCGGCATCGGAAAGGCCACGAGTTTCAGGTTCCGTTGGAGGAGCTTCAGACACGTGAGAGCCAAGACGACGACCTTGTGTGTTTGAAAGCCTTATTACACGCAGGATGCTGCTTTTATTCTCCATGTAAGCAATGTCCTGGTTGGAGTACAGGAGGAAGCACATCATTGGTGCACGTAGTAGAGATAAAACAGCATTCTTCTCTAATTACTTGCAAGTTCTCGATCGTCTAATCGATGGAGGAGCATGGGGTGCACTACTAAACACCACGAGGGAGGACACAAAACGAAAGAACAACCACCCCCCACCCAACACACACTTACATAAACAGATGCTCACAGATTGATATATAGATACAGAGAGAGAGGACCTGGTTATTCATGCTCCTGTAAGAGTTGCCACCTGAGTTCCTCGAAGAAATCTTAGTGACTCCTGCATTCAGAAAGTAAGGTATTCAAACGGAACAAGAAATTTATTCAACATCCCGGCCAGCAACCCACATTTTATATACGACGAACAAAACGCAAGAGAACATCCTTTATTTTCACTTTTTTAACTGGCAAACACATATATGGTTCCATCACCAGGGTGCCCAGAAATAAAAGTTCCTTCTTGCATGAGTTCCAAAGATGACCCGTCAAGTGGTTTATTACGAGAGAGGGATAAAAAGGATTCGTTTTCGCGCTCAAATTACTGATCCTTGCAACCAAAAATGGATTGGCAAACATGCCAGATCTTTGATTAACTAAGATTTTGTTCAAAGGAAAAGAGTGTCTCTCCATACAATACAATACGAATTTGAGTCCTATTTCTCTCTCTCTTGATTAAACATATATATATATACAAGGGAAAAGGAGAGAAACAAAGGACCAAGAACCACGAAAAATGTAAGTATCATATATATGATGGGTTTACAGCCGTACGTATCCTCATTTAGTTGTTCTTTGGAGGGTGACCTTTGGCCCCACGATAATCGGAGCTGAAAGGAATGAAATCAACAAGATTAATGACACCGGAGGACATACCCCTATCGCTCAACTTACACCCTCCATTAGGTTCTCCGTCCCACTGATGATTACATTTTCCTACGGAAGGATTTGCACCTGGTTTCTTTGCTTCTTTCACTTCCATAATCTCTCTCTTCACCGCACTTTCCACTCCCAATGTCCTTCCCCTCAGCATTTTGTTCCATGCAACAGTCAGGGTCCCAGTATCGTCGTGATCATGTTCCTGGTAACACACGCAGCAGGAAGAAAACAACTAAAGAAGATTAGAGTACTAGGAGGAGCTAGCTAGGAAAGGGAGAGAAGAAGAAGAAAAGGAGGAGTTGGAGATTGTACTATATAAAGGAACAGCAGCTGAAAGAAGGCCTTACCACGCCACCAACAGGAAACCCATCAACATCTGCCAGAGTCCCAACCTGAGCAACTAAAGAGAAGATAAAGTTGGAGGGAGGTTATTCTTACTTGGATCAGGCCATTAATTTTTCATGGTCAAACGAGAAGGGAGGAGAGGGAAGCTACCTTGACTGGCATCTGCAATGAAGCCCCTTGAAGCAACAGAAGAGAGAAGAAGAACAAGCAACAAGCCTGTGAAACTAATAGCCGCCATGACTTCCCCTTCCTTAAGGTATGTATGCTGTTCAACAACAAAGAGAGAGAGAGAGAGAGAGAGAGAGAGAGGGAGAGAGGAATGGAAGGGGTTCTTATAGAGCGAGGGAGGAATTAATCTCTGGCTAACAAGTCAAAGCAAGCTAGCATTCCATTATCGATCCTCTCTCCCAGTCCTCTTCTGTCTCCTTTTCAAATCATGTTGTCTTTCTTTACTTGTTTAGAGATTACTCTGACAGTTCACAGTACTGGGAACGGACTCGAAAGGAGTGTTCAAAGGTTGGTGGCCACTGACCACCAATGCATGCAAGAGGACGGTGGGATTCGGTGGCAAAGCCCTTGGCCAACCCACTCTGCCAACCTAGGGTTCCAGTTTGTTCCTTCTTTATATAGTCTAGGACACTTCTCCCCATATGGACATATATGTCCAGAGGACAAGATCTGGGTTCTCTCTGATGAGTGGTAAGGGTAAAAATAAAAAAAATTACATGAGGCAAAACTTGCCTCTTGGGACACTTAAACTAGTGGAGGGTACTGATAAAAATGTGGAGGAGAATACAGTTTTTCATCTCTACACTTTCTTACACAGTCTAGGATTTCCCTTCACAACTTACTCTGGCCTTAGCTAGCTCCAACACCACTGTGAATATATACATGTGATCAGAAGCTTGGTGCTTTTCTAATGGGTCCTGGGTTCTTAATTATTTCACACTCAAATGAGTTGTAGCAGCAGGCATGTTTTGCCAAATGGGAAATCTGATCATAACCCAGCTGACAAATGGATTTAATTATAGTTGAGGATCATTTTGTGGGTTCTTTAATTAGTCCTGAGACGAACGGTACAAGGTCAAGGTCTCGGGGCAAAACATGGGGCATTCCAATTAGTTGAAGTCATAGATTCGGTGCTTGTTCTCTTACCCGGAAAGTTAATACAAGTTTAAAACTAATTTACTAGCCCTTGAAACAGACATACCAAGATGCACAGCCATGAAAAGATAAAACGAGATCGCCTGCCAAGACTACGGCACATCTCAATTCTTGTCCATCTTTCACTTGAGATGGAACAGATAGCCTTTGAACCATATGTCATAAGCTTTCGACGCATATGCTCACACATGCAAACAGATAGCCATTGTTCTGTGTAGTTGTAGTTCAATGAGGTATGCCTTTGATTTTTTTTATAACACCTGTGTACATTTTTGGTGTGTTTACGAACTATTTTGCGTAGGCAATTTCCCCCACAACTCTTTAAAACACGTCATGGAATCTCTTAGGAGTTTCTGGGTATCTATATTATATTTCTATCTTGCAACTAGTGGCTTTTGACAGACACCAGCTTATGAAATGGTCATCAAATTTGAGATATATATAAAAGGAGGAGGATATGCTTCTAAAGGATACAACTTGAAAGGATCTGTTATTTCTATTAGTTAATCACGTTTGGGAAGGATCAACTAACCTCAGATATCAATTTGTTAACATCTTATTTTGCAGCATGCATGCCAAACATCACATAAGTCAGGATTGAGGCGAAGGGGCAGTGCATTACTTGAATAGTTACACTGCAGATATGTACTAATTCACCCTAAACTACATGGCTCCGGTAAATGACTCATGAATCGAGAACTTCAATTCTTCGATCATTGGTCGAAATATAATGAAAGACTAAATATTTGTCGACATTAGCTCTTATAATCTTGTTAGTAAATAGACAAAGTCTTCAAGTACAACTTAATTTAGCAGATGGAGCAATCCAGAATTTGACTTAATTATTATGTTGTTTATGGGGTTCCTGTGTTAAAAGAAGCCACCAAACAGCATGCAGAGACGGGCGATTTGACTGTCAAAATCAGAACCCGATTGAGAGAGGTGGGTGATGGATGGCACGTGGACTTGGACTTTCCCCCATACTCCATGATATGACAGGCCTCTAAAATCTTTGGGGTTTTGTATTTTTGCTCCTTGGGGGCCTTGGCATGTCTAGCAGTAGCTGTTCATATCTGCAAGTTGTGACTAAGGATTGACGACCCGTTGATCCGTATCAGATCGGAACCTCCCTGATCCGGTACGGTACACTGCGGATCGTATGCGACTCGGACCGACTCGGTCGGAGTCACTTCAGCCCTTCTCCCCCTCCAGCTCTCGCAGACCCCCCACCCCCCACACCCCCTCCGGCTCTCTTAGTCCCCCCACCCTTCTCCCCCTCCGACGAGCAACCCCCCTTCCCTGCCCCCCTCCCCCTTCCGATGCTGTTCCCCTCCCCTCCCTGCCCCGCTCTCCCCCTCCCTGCTCCTCCCTCTTCCCCTCCTCCTCCCCCTCCCCCTTCCGATGCTGTTTGGAAATGGCAATGTGCAGATCCATCTGCTGGCGGCACCGCCATGGACTAGATCTGCATAGAGCCAGTGACCACCTACGTTTCACTCCCATGTGCTGCGTCATGGTAGTATCTTGCTGACGTTTCTGCCACCTGCGACCCCTCCGGTGACCAGCCACACCCTCTCTACTCTCCTCTCCCCCTCCGGTGGCCTGCCGCCGCCACTGCTGCAGTACAGAGTGCGAAGGAGGGGGTGGCGACTCGGTCCAAGTCGACGGATCACGGACCGATTTCTCTCGGATCCGGTGTGGTACGCCCGACTCGGTGCGAGTCGAACCATGGTTGTGACACCAATTTATTCCAAAGGCATGCCTTTCTTTAGAATCCCTTTGTTAACCATCTGATTTTCCTGTTTCTTTGTGTTTTTAAGGCCGGAAGTCCCCGCATATGCCCTTTTCATTCGTTGGATAACTCGTGAAGAATTTTCCTTTCTTTAAGGGAAAAAAATGCTTGGATCTTTTTGTAATACGGTTCCATAATTCACAGTTTACATATAAGAGGTGCACCTTAAGCTAAGGTGGACCCAAGTTAAGCTGCATGTGTCCTTTCTAAGGCTGTCTTTAGCAACATAAATTTTAAATTTCATAGAATAATTAATTTGGGGGTATAATATGAATACGTCTAAAAAAAATAGATAATAATTTTCACCCAACTAAGATTTTTAATTCTGATCTTACACCTTTTGACTTTTACAGTACTAGCCTCCACAAAAACGATGCCCGTAGTCTTTCACCCTCGCTCAAACTTTTTGACAATCTAAATTCTTTTAGGTGGCTAAGAATCGATAAATTCTCTAAATAAAGAGGGGGGAAAGATAGAATTATTCATCCAAGAATAAGTTTGACTTGCTACACACTCAGAATAAGGTGGGTGTGAAGCACTTTTAATTTTTTAAATTTTATTTTTTTTAAAAATGACCTCTAAAATATCTTAACATGAGATGTAAATCACGTCATCATTCAATTATTTTAAAAAATTAAAAATAAAATAGATCAATTTTTAAAAGAATAAACTCAACGTTATTTATTTGATCTGATTTTATTATTTTTTTATAGATAATCTAATGATAACCTGATTTACATCTCACGTTAAAATATTTTACAGTTCACTTTAAAAAAAATTAAAAATAATAAAAATTAAAAACCCTACCCTCCCAGGCTGTGCAACACACCCTGGGTGGTGTGCATGGAGCCTTAACTCTCCAAGAAGAGAGGTGCTCTTCTAGTCCACTTTTCCAAGTAAAAGAAATTCAAGTGGGAATTCCAAGTTTTCCTACCGACATTTCTTCTCCTGTCCCCCAAACAAGTACAACTCGTGTGTACAACTCATCTAAAAGGGGGGTTGCTGTTGTCATGTGACGGTGTGTTCAAAGCCGTGTACTTCTTTAAGCAACAAGAATCCCAAACCCCAGCACCCACCACACCCCTCCCTCCTCTCAAGTCCGGCACGCAAAAACACCCACCCTTGGCCTCATTTTTCCTCGGCACGATCGCACGAGCATACACCCTCACGAAAATGCAGAATCTCTATGCCTCTGAAACAGTGCGCCGTACGATTGAAATAGTACTATACTGTCTTCAAGTCTAGGGATAACTGATAACACTCAGAATTTTGAGATTAGAGCTCTCCTTTCTCAATGAAACCCACGTGGCGGCAATCTTGTGTGATCCTTCAAAATTCTAATCTCTTCTTTGTCGGAAGGGAAAGGATGGGTAAGCTACTGAGAGCACTGTTAGTTCCCGTCGTTTTTGATTTTTGAACCTGTTTCGAAGGAGAAAGGGGAGTTCACGGTGGAAAGAGTGAGGCAGACTTCTCACCACGACAGGCATATTCCAATTACTAAAGACCTGTTTGTTAACCGGACGAGATTAACACATTAGATCTCGGGGATCAAGTGTGTTAACTGACCTCAAGTAGGTTTGCGAGATTGTGTGTGAAAGAGAGATGAGATCCACCATTGTCTCTCTCATCCGCTCCCCTGTCTTAATCGGACGTCAAACACTTCATAACTGTTCACTTGGATAGCCATGTATTTGAATTTTGAAATCAAGGAAACTCCTACAAGTGGCAAAGATACGACAAAATGCATCTTTAGAACGCCTTGTTTGTATAAAGGGGGCTAAACAAAGCATGGGGAGGGAGGACTATATTCACCGGATAACAATCGTGTGTATAAAGGGGGTTAAACAAAGCATGGGGGAAGGAGGAGGACTATTCACTGGAGAACAATCGCAGGAACAGTAAAATTGATATATTAACCGGGAGTTAGGGCTCGTAAAATTGCTATTCCGGGCAGTTTATCCCTCAATTTCGGGCGAGTTGGCTCGCAGCATGGCTTCCCCGGCAGCGCGGCTAACCATGAAGCAAAGTGACGAGGTAACTTTAGGACTTTGTGTGTATGCCTCATTAATGTTCTTAATTATGCATGTATCCTCAGAAACACATTAGACTAAGGATGTTGAAGGCAATATGACATTAATGAGACTACAAGCACAACGAAGATTACGAGAGCATATAAAATTATAATACAGTTGAACAAGATCGTAAGAGTATATGTTTAAAAACGAAAATTCGTTACCAAATACATTGAAGTGCAGCTTCTGCTCTCCCACAATAGTTTTTCATTTTAAACATGGGTGATAGATCGTCTTTTCTCACCAACTTTGTTGGTATCGTAGCATTTGCAGTGAGCCACGCCGCTCTCTCTCTCTCTCTCTCCCCCACGAGATCTCCCCCGCCCCCTCCGCCGGGTAGCAACGTGCCTCCTCCCCCGAGTCGCAGCGCCCTCGCCCTCCTCCAACTGGTAACAGCGACGGCAACAACAGGAGGTGAGCAACGACAGCAGCGCCTGATGAAAAAGCCACCGACGAAGACGCGTACCCCCAACGCCGACAACACCGCTACAGAGCCGTCACCGACGCCTGGAGTTCTAGAGCCTCCCGGCATTTCCACCGCCGACGACACCATCTCCCCGCCGCAGACGACGCCCTCTACCCCATGTTAATCTAGACGCCCACTGCCGACAACGCTGCCGGCAGACGCCACCCTACCCCGCCTTGCCCACCCCCTCCCTCACCACTCTCTCTCCATCTCTACGTGCCACGATAGAGAAGATATACCGCAGGATGAATAGTGTTGCGGGAAAACACTGTTCAAATGAATCGTACCTGATGACAAACTGTGTAGTTTTTTGCCAAAAAAAGTACAGGGTTAACCGAAGTGAGTTAACCCCCGTCCGTCAAAGTAAAAGTAAGATAACCTTGGAACAAACTAATCGGGTTAAGTTAACCTACTTCTATCCTAACCCTCCACCAAAGTGGTACTCGCAGTCTAGGCAAATACCAAGACGAGGCAGTTGGCTCAGCTGACAAGCAAAGTGACACTTGTTCTGCACTCCACCTATTGATAGCAATATGCGTCGCGAATGTTCACTACCAATGATCCCATGCCTGGTACCCTTAGGGCGTGTTTGATAAAAGAGTTGTCCACCGGTTAGCCGACATCGGCTAACCGGTGGGCCCCGCCTCCGCCCACCCTCCCCCTCACAGAGCGACCTTAACCGAGGTCGACTATCTCAATCGACCCTCCGGGGTCGGTTAGCCGCCCCCCCTTAAGCCGTTGTCAAACGCCCTTAAAAATTTTCCAAGACTACCCTTGCGTAAGGGGGTCTTGTCACCATCATGGTGTAGATATTAGAGACGACCCAAGGTGCATGGGAGATCCCGTCCGTGCAGTCCAGAACAGGATCCAACCATAAATCATATGCCTGGCTGCATGGGAGTGATTACACATGTATTCCTAGAAAAAACTCCTAAACACACCTTCCTCTCCATGCGTTTATAAGTTTTTTATGAGATTCCTCTCATGAAACATAAGAAAAAAGAGAGTAGAAGCAAAAGAGGGGGGGGGGGGCAAAAACAAGACACATTTTATTTCCCTGATCCAGGAAAAAATGGTTTCCTTTTTATATGACAAGAACCCGCAGACACATGGCAGGCTGCAATGGATGCACTAGGTGCAGGTACAGCATATTTTAACAGAAATACTACCTGCATCTTCTTAAATATCAAAGAAAAGCTCTGCACACTGCAGATTTCCCAGTCAGAAGTGCACATCAGGCAGACACTGGTAAATGATAGATCTGAACCAGACATGGGTCAATTCTGAGTTGAGCGCAGCAAGATTCAATGGTCTAAATAGAAAATTGCAATATATATATTTCCCCCAAATAAGACCGGAGCAAGCCAATCAAGATTCTTTTAAGGGTGCCTCTCCACGAATTACCCTTTATGGCAGGAAAAAGCTTGAGAATACAGGGGATTGGCACCAAGCAGACATCCGATCCCTCTTTTTACTGAAACTCTGGAATCTACACCAGATTCCATATAGCCACATCCTTGGACAATCCAAACCAGATGGCCTCCCCCAAAAATAGGCACTTCGCACAAGTAGGAATTCGACGCTTGTGACCTCATGATTTTGTTGATGCTGCAACCCTACTCCGGACCACTTAGATACCAAGGAAAAAATATTTTTGGTCATAAAGCAAAGGCTAGGGTTAGAACATTGAACGGATAAAAATCCATCTATGCTGTGCGAGTAGAGGAACAATCATATCCAGTGTGGATCAAATATGACGATTCTTCATGGTTTGGGGAAGTTTGACATAAGATGCAGGCTAAGAGAGGAGTATCTTACAGCACAGGAAGATATAAGAACCTGGGTAACATAAAGACATGGTGTTTCTCATCATATGTGAATAATGGATCGAAATGAATGATAGAAAAGTGTTTTCGAATTTAAAGTAGTCAGAACCTTCAAATGTAAGTTTACAATTGCAGAATGGGCAACCATGATAAAAAAAGGAACCAAAACAAGCCCCGTTCCAATTGCAAGAGTTGTTGCTAACAAATGCCTAATGACCACAAACAGGCAAATTTCAGGGGGGAAGCAAAAGCACACCCAATCGATACCGAAGGTACAAGGATTTCTATCAATAAAACTCTTATCCATCTTTCAGGCAGGATGATTTTCAAACATATCAAAATCATGCATCTAGTGTACCAACAGTGCAATCACAATCTTTATCCTCTTTCGACTGCTAGATGATGAAAAATATTTTATTCACGTTCCTATTAAACTGAATGAATATCAAGTTTGACATGTGGACTACCTCAATATGCATACACGTGACAAAGAAACACACGAAAAGATTGCAATAAATACTATGAAAACAACCACTTTCAGATCGTTGTCAGAAAAGAAACTAAAATCAGGGACTGTCTTGGCAGGTTGACTGATCCCAAACCAATCCAAGACATGGGCTGTGACTGATTATTGGTGTTCTCTCTAGTTTCAATTTTTGTATTTGCCATCCTCACAGATTCTGACAGATCCCAGCCTATCCTAGCAGACTCCAGCAAACCCTAGACCATAATCAAGGTTATTCCCGCACGAAAAATGGAACCAGAGCTCACAGGAATCAGCCAATTCTGTTCCTTTTTTTAAAAGTGGATAGTACCATGTATTATATAAAAAAGAAAAGAATGTACAAGTAAAAGGGAGTGCTCCCAAAAATTCCATTATACAAAAGAGGTGACAGGATGCTCTCTGCCCCTGGAGCAAAGTAAAAAAAGAGTTACAATAGTCCTTACTACCAAAATAGACCTTCCAACCTGACAAAAAGAACTACAAGTCTAGCCATTTAACGGAGCTATCTTCTCCGCCCTTCCTTGGGCCCAAACACACCAGACATGAAGCTGTCACATATGCTGCGAGAAGTGCTAGATACAAAACAGTCCACCTCCTCCACATCAAAGTAATTCCCAAAAACCCCAGATGTCACCCAGGGATCCCACAGCTGGAGACTTCACTCCCCTAAACAGTCTCGTACCCCCTTTTTACTCATAGCACTTTCCCATCACTCCCCTATACACCCTCCTACCCCTTGTTTCTCTGATAACACTCTCCATCATTTTTGCAACTCCACACAGACTCACCACCCTCCTCCAAACAAGGCCATCCATCCCCCTAGCCCTCTACTGTCTCCTTCCCTTTCTCTTCCCTCCCCTCCTATCCTCTTCTACTGGTTTTCCCTTTCTTAGCATTCCTTGCCATATCAATTAGCCATCTTCTCTGGATTTTGTAAAAGACACACCTCACATCCTTATCCACACCCTCAGTGGATACTCCAATCAGGCTTGACACCTCTCTAGCCTGATTCCCCATGAAACTCTCCACCCTGACTATGATTTCCTTCACCTCTTCCTTAACAAGGCTCCCTTCCCCCTCCCCACTAAAACTCATCCCCTCCTGATGAGAATCCTCGCCAAATCCAGCCAATTCTGTTCCTGATCAGCTGATTCTTCAAACCTGGATTTTGAGAAGCTGTTCTGAAAATAATCGTCAAAAGTAAGGTTTTTTTTTCTGAAAGTGAGCGATACCACTGATTATATTAAAAAAGGGATTTACAAGTATATACTTCCTGCCTATGACACATCCCTGTACAAAAGGTCACATCAAGAAGATGTGTCACATACTATCTCCCCATCTAAACCAAAAAAGAAGAGCTGTGTGTATCTACATTACAGGTAACTTTAGCCCTCTCTCTGACTCTCCACCACTAGCTCCCCTATCCTCTCAAGGACCGTGGCTGTGTTCCTGAAAATTCTATTGTTTTTCTCCCCCCAATGGTCAAAATCAAGGTAATTGAAAGCTGAATATCTACATCAATGCTGCATCTAGAGACACTTTCAAGAGGGGGGACATTGCATCTAAAGATCACTAAGAAGATGAAAAATGGTAACAGAGAGTGAATAGAAATCCTGGTGGATTATAGTTCTTACATATCATATTGCTATAAGAATACAGGACAAAGGGGAAAAAATACATACAAGATTTCAGATCACTGAACAATTATCAAGTCACAAACAGGTTACATGAAAATCAAGTCCAGAAAGTAGGGTTGAATGAAGACCAGAGAACATATTCCCACAATCAAAGACACCAATGCAACTTACTCAGGAGCACCCGATCACCTATAGTAATTCCAAGAATGCCTTGAGGCTCCCCGAATATAGGAAATGGGGAACAAAAAGTATCTGAAAGTAGCCTGCTCTGAGGATAAATTCACAAGGATCATCCTTTGTACCATGAACTAGCAAAGCATGACAGACATCAACTAATAAAAGGCCAGCAAGACAAATTATCCACAAAAAATCACCTCTTTTCTTGTTGAAAGTGGATAGTACAAAAAATCTATCATATAAAAATAGGGAATTTACAACTACAGTAAGAGAAACCTCAATAAAATCACTCCATACAAAAGGAAGACCAAGACAGTGTGGCTCTTTACCTCCCAAGAAAAGCCAAACACGATGATGACTTGGATTCATGTACATTACATGGGAATCTTACGCACTCCAGCACACTAACAAATGAAGCAATCATCTTTAGAGTTTTGTTCTCCCTCCGAAGATCCTTGCACTCCATTCAGTCCCTATCACCCACCAGAGTAGCATGGAGAATCAGTCACCACACACCCTGTGGTCTTCTTTGAGAGTTCACATGTGGTTTCACTTCAAATAGAAGATCTTCCACACCATCTGGAAGCCAACGCAAACAACGTGTCTCTTGCACAAAGATGCACTTGGAAAACAAATGAGCAACGGTTTGTTACTCTTTACCACAGACAACCCAGTGCACTTGTATACTCAATAACTAGAGCTAAGCAATCATATGTGGGCGGACTTTTGGGCAATTCTCGATTGCAAGGACTCCCACCTTCAAAGGACTCCTTGGGCTCCATACCTGCTTTAACAATGGGATTTCAGTTGTAACTTGCAATGGGCAATTGGGGATTGATTCTGTTGCCTTTTCCTTTGATGAGTGTGGAACTATTTAGGCCTGGTAGTGAATTTTCTTGAATTATAATGTAGGTGGGCATCGTAGTGTGCAAGAGGAATTTCTCCTCCCTTCCGTGGTTGTACTATCTCTATTCATTTAAAGATATTGGTGGTGCAATCAACAGCTTTTTCACAAAAATAAAAGAGTTTGGAAATCAACATTTTGTGTGTGGTTTAATTAACCAAGGAAAGGAAGTTACAATTGATTCTAATTTATGAAAAATGAACATTTATAAAAAGCTCATGATACACAGAAACATTAAGAACTTACAATAATGAGAACATACATTCTTTAGAATGCCAGGAAAACATTCTCATTTGACATATTTCACCAGCTGTCCAGCAATGCCAGCACTGCATTTGCTCCAAATCCACCTTGGCCTTCAGAAAAGAATACATCGTTAACTGTTCCTACCACCAATTAACAAGGTGGCCTCAGAGAATCTTGAAGAGGAAAGTATCAAAAGGTAAAATTCCAATGGCTCAATGCACAACCCCTTGTATAACTGATATCTCTGCATCTCCATTGTCTGGATGTGTTCATATAGCCGCCGCCTGAATAAGCTTGCCATCTTGCAGTCCACCATTTAGACTTCACAGAGATGGATGCTTTTTGACTTGGTAGACAGAGGAGTCAACTTTGGTTCTTAAAAGCAAACCTGACTGCCGCACAACTGAAGAGCACAGCTAGCTATCCATGACCACTGCGTGATCATATAGCTGTTCCGTGAATGCTTTTGCTATCTTGCAGTCCCCTGTTTATTTTTTTGGAAGGTGAAAATACATTTCAAACTCGGTAGACAGAGGAGTCAAATCTTGGTTCATAAAAGCAAACCTGACTGCTGCACAACTGAAGTGCACAACCAGCTATCCATGACCACGCTTTCTTATCAACATCATACAGGAGGCCCTTACCTTGGTTCCACGATGTGAAACATATCAAGTTTTCCTGTCCAAAACACTCAAACCTCTCAGCAGATAACCTCAATAACGCCCTAAAATATTTTGGAGGCATCCGACTTATTTCTACCCATATTGTCCTTGCATGATCCAACTCCCAGATCCTCATGCTCTGCAAAGTACTGTAGAGCCCAATTCTTCCAACCAAGAATAAACGTTTCTGGGAACCAGCTACCAAATAACCATCTAACAAAGACCGTGGAAATTTGGCCGGTATATGCTCCCAACACCCAGTATCTACTCGATACATCATCAAACCAAGTGGAGAAAGCGTCTCTAGATACAACCGAGAATCACAGAATGCCATTTTTGATGAGCACAGATTAACAGCAGGCATTATCTGGTGAAGTGACCAGCTATCAAGCTTGGAATCAAAGACTTCGGTTGGTAGAGTCTTGTCACCATAGATATCGCTTGCTGCAATCACCTTAAATGATTTATCCATCCTGTCAACTACCATGATCAACTGTCTTTGTTGATTATAGTGCATCCTTGGCAATATTCTCCATGTCTGTGTGAGAGGATTGCAGACAATGGTTTTGAAAATGAGCCCATCTAAACCAGAAAAGCATACAAGACCACCTGAGGAACCAACTAACCAAAAGGCCCAATCAGGCAAAAAACCAAAAGGAATCTTATACCATGCCTTCAATGGCAAACTGAAGACAGAACATTGATGGGTTTGTGAATTCTTCCAGAAGGTGAGAAGGCAAGGCCCGTGCGAAGGAACTTGAGAGTGGAACTTAAGAAAACTACTGTCTTGGAGGATAGAGTTCCACCGCCTACAGACTGAACGCAACCTAAACAACAAGAATGGAGGAATTCGAGCAAGAACCTCATTCATTAAATCATCGGGTAACATTGCCCATATGCTATCTTCCATTTGGACATCTGTGTGAATGATCTTACTGAATGTTGTGACAGTCTCTTCATCAAAGCCTCTTGGTTTAGTCTTAATTACCTTCTGCCGTGAAGGGCTGGTGTTCCGAACACCACTCCTTGCCAGTACAACAAACTGCTTTGGATTATCATCTCCACGAAATGTGTCACTCTTTATTGGCCGGGAGCCTACTTCTCCAAACGCCATCGTCGTTTCTTCAGATACCCGTACAACTGCAACCGAGAAATGCAGTCAAAAACAGACCAAAAAGGACATCGCTATAAAGATAAAACCTGCAAATTCAAAAAATGAAACATCAAGACCCTTGAGAGCTAAAAATCACATTCTCCAACGACCAAGTAAATATCTAAGAGACTTCATCTGTGACACCGTCTTTAAAACATAAACCCCAGAATCCTAACTCTTGGGTGAGATGAGACAACAACAAAAAGCAGATCAAACCACTGATTACAAAAATCAACGTTTTATCTTGGCAGTCAGTACAAGACACAAATCCTTTCTCTTTCGCAATTGAGCGAACATTTGAAGAGTAAGTGGCAGGAGCATGCACAATAAATGAGATGCAGAGTAAAGATCCCCATCCACAGATCATGGATGCGCAAAAATTGGACCCCGACAAACCCAAAGAGCTACACTCAATGCCTAGTTAAAAATGCAGAAACCAAAATGGAGGGAGGAATCAAGAGAGTTCTCGCGAACCAGGCACTGACGGATTGAGCTCTACCCACTCATAGTATCAAATTAGTCCAGGGAACGACGCCAGGATTCTATTTTTCCTTCTTCGTAGACTACTGGAGGCCAAACCAGACCGAGAAGTGCGGCCCCGACAACGAACCCCCCTAAGCAGAGAAGCCCAAAAGATCAAAACGGACCCATCCTCGGCAACAGATCACCAAGAGACCGTCAAGAACAAGAAGAAACGACCATAGAAAGAACCCAAAACAGATCTCGTAGGGCTCGGAACAGGTCCAGTTGAAGATCTCCTACCTTCTTCACGATACAATCCTCTCCACCTTGCCCCCCATGGCAGAAGAAGAGATGCACCAAAAGAGGAGCCGCCTTCCTTCGTTTGGTTTGGTGGGCGGGAGAAACGAAAAGTAGACAAAGATGGCGACGGCGCCGAGGATCGGCAAACCCTAGCAGGCTAGCAGCCAGATTGTTGTCCTCGGCGCCCGTTGCCAGCAGTGGTAGCCTGGCTATGTTGGGAGGGAGGGGGGGTGTTCAGATTGGTCAGAGGCAAGAGAGATAGGGAGGTCCGACACGAGTAGTGCGCTTCCACTGGGCGCAGCAGCGGTACCATGCCGCCCTCTACATCGGACGGACGAGATCCCCTGACCGACTCCGTAGTTACCGCCCACCGTTTAGTGCAGAATCCCACGAAGTCGCTCGGGCAGGCCGCTTATGCTTACCGACCCCGGCCCTGCGACCGCCTCCGGTTGAGCTAGCATCGCATACGTTTTATACGTATGCGAGGTGGAGGGAGACTCAAAATCGCTACTCCAAATGATGTGGTTGACAAAACCTCCAGGCTGAAGTTGAGAGAATCTTGTCCTTTCTCTTAAGCGTATGGGGGAGTGGTACGTAGAGAGGTGAATGCTCCTGCTGTCGGAATGTTAACTGGGGACCGTGCCCATGATGCGGATAGCGGACCACGACGGTGCCGTCTCGTGGCTCTTGTCAGACTTGAACTTCTGCGGCGCTACTGCTGCGCGAACGGGGAAGCTTTCCGTTTTTTACGATTTTTTGCGTTTATATCCATAGTTCCATACTAGAAGTATATTTGTACGAAAATATGCTCTATATTTATATTTGCCGATATATTCTGTTAGACTAAAATAAATATAACCCCTCACGATCACGCCATAATTTAACGTAAGGTTACACGTGACTATATATTATCTCTAAATTTATTAAATCATTTCAAATTATATTTAGATCTCTATTTTTACCGTAATTATCGTAATCTCTAAAATTCTTTAAAAAATATACTATGCCCCTATATGTCCTTATCTTTAAAATAAAAAAGTATTCATATACATACAAATGGACTCAATGATTGTTTTTTAAAAAATTTTAAAGATATTACATTAAATTAAATATGATAAAAGTAGAGATATAAAGATAATTTTAAATAATTTCACGAGTATAGATATAATTTTCCTGTTTATTATTATAGTATACCAAAAAATATTGATTTAACAATTATAAAAAGTATGAATGCTCGATACTTTGACCGACGATTATTAGAGGATTTTATGCGACAATAATAAGAGTACACGAACAAATGTAAATGTAAGATAGAATTTTCACACAATTAACCGTTTAAGGGACTAAGTGTGTAAAAATACTTGAGAGGCAATGTTTGCCATGTCACATCAGATTGGTGAGTTTCGCACGTACTATATCGTGTCACCTAAAAATTAGTACGATGATACGTCGGTATGCACTCGATCTAGTGTCGGGTTGCCAACGGTCGAGGGAGAGGCTAGAGATGTGGGAGCGATGAGGTGAGGTGCCCTGGCGGGGTCGATCTAAGTGTTGGATCACCATGGATGGAGGAGGGAGGCACATCATCCATCACATGTAATAGGGTTGAAGGAAGCCGATGACACAAGAGCACAGCTCATGATGGGGTTCGACAATGCGGTGGTGTGATAAGGTGGAGCCAGTGGTAGCACGCCCTAGGTCGCAAGAGGTCAACATAGAATGGGAAGGTCAGAGGCGAGGGCAGAGGGGGAGAGAAGTGGAGATTCTCGGAGAAATAGCAAAAGTAAAGAACTCGCATTATTCATTCTTAAATTCCTCTGAGAGTCAATCTTTAAAACAAAAAGCACTCTGGAAGGAAAGCCCATGTCATTCAAAAGATGAGGAGATGGTGGAGGCAACAAGGAGAAAAAGAAAAAACTCATATGTCGGCACATTACAGTATCATACAACCAAAGCATTGACATGGTGTGTAACGATTGTAGTAGTGATACAACCCACCTTGTGAGGGGGTAAGTGAACGCCGAACTACTAAACCAATGATTAGCAATTTAAGGGGTATACTGGCAAATATAAACACTAATTTTTACATATATAACCTTATAAAGATCTCTTTTGTCAAATTACTCCTCATTTAGACCTATTGTCAAATATCTCCGCTGTTACCCCGTTAGTTTAACTCAAGTTAAGCACATATTAAAGGGTGAAATTAGTAATCTACCGTTGGGTTATCTCTCTCTCTCTCCTTAGATGGGAACTCTAATCTAAGATCCGCAAAGTCTGGATTTTTATCGATTTTAGAAATCAAAAAACTCTTGTGAATTTGGTTGGTTTTTGTGAGCTTTTTAGGTGAGTTATAAGCTTAATAACCCACTTATATAAAGATTATATGGAATTATGGGGCTATATTACGATATTGCTTTCTATAAGGGTTTTTTGAAATAAAAAGTTTATTAAATAAATAATAATAATATCCAAACCTAATATCTACCCACGGTGGAGAGAACCTCCCACGGTTCTCTCTCTCTCCTCACACACGTCCCCTCTCTCTCCCTTGTTCTTTCGGCGATCCCCCTTCACCCGGCCGCGATCGGCTTGGAGGAGGAGCTTTCGACGGGCTCGGGACGACGACGGAGTGGTCGTGAGGCCGAGGAAGGAAGATCGTGGGGTGGTTGGAGTCTTCCAACGTGGAAGGCAGTTTGGCGCGGAGGAACACGTTTGAACAGCTTGGTTTCCCGATTCGAGGTAGGGGGATGGATTCTACCTCGCCTTTTTGTGATTCCCTTTCATTTCGAGTCATTGAAAGCATGCTAAAATGGCTATTTGGTGTGAAAATTGCATGTGGAATGTGATCACTTAAACCTTATTGTTTAATATTGTTTATAGCCATGTTTCTTGTGTTTTGGGAGTTTAAACCTTATAAGAATGATGTATGAAAGTAGGGAACATGTCATTTTTATGTAATCCCGTTGATTTGATCGATTTGGGAAGGGTTTAGAAGTGATAGGACATGTTTCGGTTCGTCCGAACAGGTAGCGGTCCCCATCTGGCCGCTACCTGGCCTCTAGAAGGGGTGGCGGCCTCCACAGAAATTGCCTCCCGTGAGGCAAGGCGGTGGGCAAGTAGCGGTCAGAGAGAAGACCGCCACTTTCATGTAGCAGCCATCCTCATGACCGCCACTTGTTTCCAGCCCATTTTTACCCGTGCTTTGTTCGGCCATGTGTTTAGGGTTACACCCTTAGTATTTTCACACGCTATGATGATTCGTGGCATGCATTAATATTCCATTTGAGTTAGTTCCTCATTCCTATGTGACTGACCCACTAGTCGTAGCCTGATGACCCTAGTGTCGGCCCACCTATGAGAGATGGTGGGGCAATCCCAATATACGATTTTTAGGCTAGTTTTCGTGGGCCCCCTTGCCTTGCATTAGAGTCCACTGGGGGGGAACTAGCTAGAGGCCTGGCTCAAGGCATTGAGTCTGTGTGTGCAAACGTGGTCAGGGGCGTTGGACCCGCGCTGACGAGCGTGACCCTGACTAGTTCTTGTTCTTTGGTTCCTGTTACGGTGTCTCAGTTACCGCGTTCGAGGCGAGTGAGAGACATCCGAGACGCAGTATAAGACGTCAGTGGACGCATCTGTTATTGCTTCTAGTGGATTACTTCTCCTGTCACTTGGAATATAGAAATTTGACTCTAATGGTAATTGAATTATTCTTGTATTTGAATATATGGTTTGGAATATATATATATATATGCTTCATGTGGTATGTATGTTCAACTGTGTTGTTTAATTGTTCATTTGTTAATATCCCTGCACAACATTTATTACTTGATATTGCTACATGCCATTGCTTTATTTATTATGATCACTTGTTTAGTTGTGATTTTTTATGCGAGGTAGGGATCTACGGAACCCCTACTGAGTCAATGAAATGAGACTCACCCCTTTGTTTTCAGGTGAAGCATAGCAATCTTCGGATTTCCCGCATGGTTTTGGTGGGCAATCTTAGCTATGCCAGCGTTTGTCAGCCGGGGTATGCCCCAAGGCTTTGTACTCTTCTTTTGTTGAGTTGTACTTCTGGGCCTTGTTCATCTGGACTGGTGCTCAATCATGTAAATTATGTAAATATGTATATAAAGAAAACTTTAAATTTTAGTTCTTTCATTTATGCACTTATTTTAGATTTGTGTACATTCCCACAATGCCTTTTTCAACCCTTCGGAGCTTTACCGCTCTTGGGTGGCGTCTCAGGGTCCAAGTGGTATCGGGTTCTCCCGATATCCGGGTTCTGGGTCGTTACACCTAACTGTTGGGAGGGTAGGGGGTTGCGAGCAGAGAGGGGGGCTCTTGGCGCATCACATCACAGTGGCCCTTCACGGCGGCTAAGTGTAATGCAATCTTGGGGGGGGGGGGGGGGTCGGCAACAGGGATAGGGAGGGGGTTTTGTAAGAGGGGGAGGGATGGGAGTGGGGGGTGTTCCGACAACAAGGACGGGGAGAGGGATTTCATCGGGAGGCATCTATGAGCAAGGATGGGGAGGGGAGTAGTTTCAATAAAGGGGGAGAGGGACAGGGAGAGGGGTTTCGTTGGAAGGGAGAGGGAAGGAATGAAGGGGGGCCTATGAGCAAGGATGGGGAGGGCGAGGGGGTTTTCGCCATAGGGGAGAGGGGAGGGGGGGGGTTGTGTTCGGGCATTAAGGATAGAGAGGGGGGGTTTCACCGAAAGGGAGGTCTAGGGACTTGAGGTGTAATGACCTAAGATCTGGATACCGAGTCAGACCTGATACTATTCGGATCTTACGCCACCACCCGTGAGCTAGGAAGTTTGAAAGGGTTATTTGGAGTGTTGTGGTTATACATTAAAATTCTAAACAATAGTAGAAATATAATTTACAGAATTAACCAACTATTATGATAGAAATAAAATTACATTTATAACAATATAACATAACTACATAGTCCAGTCCACAAGTACAATCAACAAGAAAAGAAATGTACACTGCCTCGGGGCATACCCTTACACTGGCAAGTTGGCTACTAAAAGTCCTCCGATCGAGATGCACCACCTTGAGAAGAAGCACTACACCTGAAAAAAAAGGGAGTGAGTCTCATCTCATTGGCTTAGTAGGGGTCTCACGGATCCCCGCCACAACGAAAGCGGTAAGTAGAACAACATTAACAACAATAATAAAACAACAACATCGGTCGGAATAAGAAGAACAATAAACAGAGGAATCATGGAGCCTCTACGCTACCCCGACTCTCGCGGTCGGAACAACCCATCCTCGCTGACAGAACTTCTAACAAGGCCATACGGCCCAACATGCAACCTCAGCGGCCCAACACGCAACCTCCACCCTCAGGAGGACGTCTAGACACTAGTAACCCTCAATCTCTGGCTAGGACTAGGAAAAGAACCATGCCCTCTACCCAGGGCGACTCCAGCCCATCTGTCATAAGGGCCATCGACAGCGCTATCGGTAACTCAACCTTACCGGCATAGGGTCCGTTACTCAAGTATACACAACAAGGTCAGATGCATCCACTGACGTCTTATACGGTGCCAAGGCCTCATATGCGCGCACACTACTCACACCCTGGTATCGGGAGGAGCAGATGAGACACACACACCCCACACCCTAGGACTGGCTAAGATCAGTACCTCTGCACCCAATAGCATGGCCGTGTCCTACAACCTGACACAGGGTACGCGCCACTGCGCCCATCAGCAACGTACACTTGTCCTAACCAAGATACATACGCTCAGACGATCTTGCCTCTACCAGGAGCGTAGTACACATGAGGCACTCTCGCCCCGTCCAATCACGACATGCCCTCCAGGCAGTGAAACTATAAAGCACTAACCTCCGTGTTCTCGTGGGAATCCAGGGAATATGCGTACGCACGTTCCTGAACCACATGGAACCTCATAACAATGCTACCGGCTACTGATGAATCATCTAAGGGCGGATGACGAAACTCGGGAACATCGGCCCACTGACTCGTATAGGAATGCTTAGCCGTGATCACAACACTCACGCGGGAATACCTTTCGCGGTCACGGAACTCTCACGGGGATAGTCGTCACTAATAGCCCAATTATATGGAATGACTGCCACACTACACAAATCACATAGGTATGGCCCACTCTAATTATACGGGAATGACATGACACACAGAATCACACGGACACATATTCCATGAAACCACGTCCAACACGGACACCCTGGGAAATGAACACGGCAGAACACAGCACCCAGGGCTCATGGGGACTGGGCGGCCAAACCCCTGGCCTCCTAGAGGCTGGGCAGCCACATCCTTGGCCTCCCAGAGGGTTGGGCGTAGGGATGTCAAAAATACCCGCAAACCCGATTACCCGCATTACCCGACCCGTGATGGGTCGGGTAATACCCGAATAGACGGATATGGATTCGGGTTCGGATACGTTTAAAATACCCGTTTCATATTCGGATAGGATATGAATTTAGTGCACCCAAACCCGTACCCGATCCGAACCCGCTCTTAATAACTTATTGTGCATGTTAGGCCTATGATTTTGACATGAACCCAATCCGTTGCCCATTTGCCCGTCTTATTGAGCTTGTGAGTTTAGACTTCTTGCTAAAATTATAAGGATGTTTTTATAAAACATAAAAATTACTTTACAAAGGAAAGAATTGACCATTTTTTTTTCTAATTCTCATAAATCTCACATTTCTTTGGATGTGAATGTGGACTCATGCTTTATGGACGGATACGGATATCCGCGGATATATCCATACCAATGACGGATATACCCGTATCCATACCCGCGAAAATAATAGGGTACTATCCGGATATGGTATTAGTAAAATTTTCACGGATAAGGTATGGTATTGGTCTACCTGAGTCGAACCCGATCCATTGACATCCCTAGTTGGGCGGCCAACCCCCGAGCCGCCCACCCTGGGCACTGAGAGGCCCAGGTGACCACCAGTCTGGCCGCCCATATCTTCTGGGTGGCCATCCCTTTGGCCGCCCAAATAGTGGGCTATAGAGATAGAGAAAGGGGGTAGGGCGGCTAGGCTTTTGGCCCCCTGCAATCCTCTTGGCTGCCCAGCAGACCTGGGCTGCTAGGCCACTGGCGGCCCAACCATGGACGCAACGGCCACCTCCTACTGGTTTCACATAAAATCACCGAACTCCACGCGGAGTTCGATCGCACGCCCCATTCGTCACAAGACGAAGGGGAAAATAGGGGGAATCCACCCCGGGCATTCCTACATCCGGGAAACCGCATTCAAACCACAAATTGAGACCTAAATCGGCTAAAAATCGTCGCTCGTCTCCGAACATGAATATTCTCCAAAACAAGAAATACTCCCGCTCTCGGCCTCACCGTGGCACAAAATCGCGGGAAAAACACACGGGAAGAGCAGAGATCCGTCCCCCTACCTTCTCGAAGCTTTAACGCACCGAAACCTCAAAGAATCACTGATTCCTCCCCACACGATCGACTCTCATGACCACAACACACTCCCGCCTCACCGTTCTGCACGCTCCTTGCCTTCATCCTCGCCGCACGCCGCTACCGTCGCTCCGCCCCGTACCTCCCCACCATCGTCGACCGCCGGAGGTGAGAAAAGGAGAGGGAAAGAGAGACGGGAGAGTGAGGGTGACACGTGAGAGAGATGAGAGAACGGGGGGGGGGGGGGAGAGGAGGGGTTAAATAGGGTTTTTATTTATTGTATTTTATTTTTGTCCATTTCATTTAGAGAATTTCCACGAATTCTAAAAAACACCGAAAATATATTCTGACTCAGAAAAATTATAGAAAAAAATGGAGCCGCTCCACACGCCGCCACGGACCCAAAATAATCCACATAAGTAGCATATAAGGTTCCGAACATATAATATTAAAGTCCGAAACCCACACGGACACAATCCACAACCCGCGGAAATATAATCCAAGGCCCGGGGACGTTACAAGACGGTTGCTAGTCAGAGGAGGAGAGGGCAGTCGGGAGGGCCGCTAGGGGTGAGCAAAGGGGTTGTCTGAGAGCAGGGACTAGGAGGGGGGTTTCACTGGAGGGGGAGAGGGACCGGGGGACGTTGCTCGTCAGAGGAGGAGAGGGTAGTACACAGAGAGGGCGGGAGTAGGGAGGGGGAGGGAGGCCAACGGGAGAGGGAGAGAGAGTGGGAGCAGGGAGGGGGAGGGGGGCCAACGGTGTGTGTGTCTGTGTCTGTGTGTGCGTGTGTGCGTGTGTCTGTGAGGGGGAGGGGGGCCAACTGGACAGGAGAGAGGGGGAGGGGGGCGGCCAACACAGAGAGGGAGAGGGACAGGACCGTGAGAGGGGGAGGGAGAACGGGAGAGGGAGGGGGTCGACCACCCCCGGCCGGCGCCTCCTCTGCCGGGTGAGCGCCTCCTCTGCCGAGTGTGTGCGTGAGAGGGAGTGATGGAGTGGGAGAGGGAGAGGGAGTGAGGGAGACTAAGAGGGGGAGAGGGAGAGGGATCGAGAGGGTTTACCTACCGAAGTGAGGACGGTGACGGCGACTTTCGGCCGGCGATCGAGGACGAGGACGGCAACGGCGAGGACGACCACGGCCGGCGGCGACGGGGAGGACGGCGACGGCGACAGTGGCGGCGACGACGGCGGTAGGGAGATGGACGAAAGAGAGAATGAGAGGGAGAGTGGGGGGAAGTGAGTGACAGGGAGTAGCGGGGACGGGGCCGATTTGGGCGGGGGATTTCGTGATTTTCAGACTATATTTCAGACGAACAACATTTTCATAGTTTCCGTCTGAATATAAGTTTCAAATTTTAATAAATTGAGACAGATAGTGCGACAGATAATTATTTGTCTGAAATAGAGATGGAATTTCAAACGGAATCTATCCATCTGAAATTCAGACGGAATCTATCCGTCTGAAATTCAGACTGATATTGAGACTCAAATAATTTTGTCTGAAATTCCCGTCGCTAACAGCGCCTTTTCCTGTAGTGAGTCAGGAGGGTTGTCGAGGGGAGGGGAGAGAGATTCTCTCTCTCTCTCTCTCTCTCTCTCTCTCTCTCTCTCTCTCTCTCTCTCTCTCTCTCTCTCTCTCTCTCGAGTATTTTGGATATTTCTCATACCCTAACGGTATACGTGGGATATTCCATTTGATATTCCCCTCTCCTTGACACCTAAGAACCGCAAGAGTATAACCGCAACATTTCGACTTATTTGGACGGTATTCTTGACAATATATTTAAATGAGAGTAGATTTAGCAAAAAAATCTTTACATGAGTATATATATAAATCATATAAATATAATATAAATTTTAACATGAATATAGTTTAAGATATATATATATATATACAAAATTCTTTTCAGATGGCCGTTGGTGAGGGTCTTGTTTTTATAAATATATGATTGTAAGTTTTTTTTAATAACCTAATAGTTGAGCATCTCCATTATAATGAATATAGTTCATCTTTTGTCACACCCCCAACATGTTTAACGAAAGCTCGTGAAGAAAATGTGTGACATATATTTGTACATGGCTGAGAGCATTAACACTTGAGATTTCAATTAACAACATACATGAATATAATGATCAACCAAAATATTTTCATTTCATTGTTTGTACACATGCATACAATGTTGATTACACAAAAGAACTCGTTCCATACAACCTAGTATATAACATCTCCGAGGTTTCGGCATAAAACACAAAATCTGATCACGTTTATCAAAACCCACAATCTCAACCCATCTGTACCCTCAAAATTCTAAAATCTGATTAACACCTCTTGTCAAATAACTTAGCAAATCTTCATCGATCAACACCTAAAAGGAGAAGTGGAAATCCATCTGAGTATGACGGCTCAGTAGGGTTTCTATATAAACATAATACTCTATCTTGCCAATGCAATATATATGTGACAATTTAATAAATTAAAATATGCTGCAATTCAACTAGTTTATGCATGTTACACAATTTCATATAAATATAACTAATATGTGATTATGTAGCATGAAAGTAGAATGAGCTATATGAGACAATAGGTACCAGTTTAGGTGAAATAGTAACGGGGATATCCCATATCACTATCCAAGGTTATTAAGGCCAATTAATCATGTTACAATACTAGACATGCATATAAAAAAAGAATAAAACACTTAATATAGCTCGAACTTGCATAAATCGAATTATTAACTTGTAATGAAATGCGAAGCTGGACAATAAGAAATACATGATATTTAGTTCATTTTTTTGTTAATATTTTACTGTTCTATCGTACCTAGATAGCACGAGATCCATAGATCGATTAAAAAAGGAATGAGTTAACATGAATATTAGTGGGTGAGTTTATCTTATATATCTCTTGCTAATGCACATATCTTACACATAATCATTATAATATAACTTGTAACATATAGTTCATACTCACGTAATCAACATATCAATATGATTAAATCAAAATATATCGTAGAAAATTATAACTTAAGATAAGAGACCATCATATCACAAGAAGCGAGCTCTTGCACATATATGCTCTTACTCGTAAACACACGCACCGAGTTAGCCCTAGCCATGTATACAAATCGAAGATCTTATATCTCACCCTGAACTTGCTATGGAGATTTGTCCGCATGCTACCTAGGCTGTCATATTCTCAGGTGGAGGAGATGCAACGTTTGCTTGACCTTATCTGCCTCAAGTTTCTTGAGCTGGCATGGGTGCTACATCGTCTATCCTACCTATTTAGGCATAGTGCCGAAATTTAGAATTCCAATGAAAGAATATGGCTCAAGTTATGTATTCTAAGTTGTTGATACCATATTTGCCATGACATAGAAGTGGACATCTTGTCCAAATAGATCATATTCACGAAATTGAGATGCAATATATATTAAACAGTCATCATGATCTATAACATAACTTATTTTATTCACTTACATACATGTCTTACTTTATTTATATTCATATCTGCCTTGTCTTATTTATGTACACGTACATAACTTGTCTCGTTCATTAGGGCATGACTTTCATATTCGTGCATGGCTTGTCTTATAGCATCACTTAAGAGATTGGAAGAAAATCGAGAATATATAAGAGAGCGTAGAACATGAAATCATCAAAATTAAGCTTAAAGATGATGTGCATAGCTTGTAAGAAAGGTTGCTTCCTGCAACTCTTAGTTTTCATCTTCTGAATCCTATTAATTGAAATGGATTATAGAGTAACACGAAGTAAGTCTTAGATGACTGTGAAATTTAATAGAAATCATATTATGATTGAAGGATTGTAGGCAATAAATGTGCCCCGAACAAGACAAGAACAAGAAGAGGCAAGTGATGAAAGAAAGAATATGCAATATGAGGAAAAAGTGGAGGGGGCGATGAAGAGATAGAACGTGTCGTGATAATAACAGTATAAAAATATTATAGAAACTTGATAACCATGTTGCGTACCTTGGACATGTGAAGAAATAGCCAGAAAATATCCCGTAGGGCCACTGGCTCAGAATGCGATCGATCCCCTGACCGCTACGACAAGAACTCGGCCTCCCTTGCCACCGCATTTAGGACGGAGTGCGGGACATTGTGGGTTCGACTCCTCCTCGCCCTCCAGTCGGCTATAAAGTAAGGATATCACGTCCACACCTGTCTAATCCTGCGAAACAAAGTAAAACAAAGATAAAAACCCAATTAGAAACGTGATATGTGTAGCATCTATCCCACATAAAACATAAACATGAAATAAAGAGGGAAGAACGTACTAGGGAGATTGGGTTTTTAACCCTTGTGACAAGGAACAAATATAGGTGTGTGTGTGTGGAGATGATAACAACATAGTAGAAAGACAAAGATAGAGTGTGCAATATGTGTGCATGCAAAGATAAGAAGAGTGCAATAGAACACAAGAAAATAATGAAGAATAGAAACCCTAGAAGAAGAAGAATGAGGGCATGAGACTTCTTGATTGGGGGTCAAAGGAATAGGTTGGCGGTGCATCATGGCTTCGCCCCACATCAGAAAACGCCATTCTTCTCAACCCATGACCATGGGAGGGGTATTTATAGAACCGAAGAACCTTAGGTCGGAGTTGGAGGATAATTCTCAGATAGATCAGATTGTTTGTGATAAATATATGGGATATTGGTGGGATAAGACCCCTAGAAGGGTTAGGAATCGACCCGGCATAAAATCCTCGGAGTAGAGAGCTTCAAATAGGACTCTAGGGCGTCCTTGGCCGGAGAAGATAGAGTTCAGGCCGAGTAGGACTCTGACTGAGAACGCGGTCTATCACACGACCGTGACCTAAGATGAACGCGGTCATGCGACTGACTGAGGCTAGGAAAATAGGCCGAAAAATGATAAATCGTGGAAAATAGCCTCGAGAGCATAACGGGCCGGAAAATTAACGAAAATGAGCTCGAAATTTGATCAAAGAAAACTCCGAAACAACGGATAATTTGGGACATCATAAAAGATGAATACGAGAAAGACTCGACTTGTAAACTGAAAACGGGTGTCAACAAGGATATGCTAGATACATGCTAGGTATAGATTTTTTTTTTGTAGATAGATGATCCTTAAAAATATTCTAAATATTTGGTCTGGAGTTAAGATATTCTTAAGAAAGTTATGAAGACGAACAATAAGAATCATAAGTTAGAAAGAAGAGAAATGGAGACATATAAAAAATTATATTCGTTACTCTAATTTCTAATGCTAAAACCTCTACATTATCTTTTAAGAAACGCATAGAAAAGTCATCTATTAACACATGTTAAATAATATCTTAACTTAAAACATGTTCTTCTTTTTATTGTCATGGTAATAAATTTCTTAAAATGATCATGTATAAAATCTTCCAATATTTTATTTCACTTTTACATCATCACCTAAAATAATAAAAATAATTATTTAATTAAAAATTAGCACTCAAACCCCCACGGTCAAATACTTCCCAACATTCTCATGAATTTAATTAAGCCATTGCATCATTTGCATTAATGAGTGGTAAAAATATAATTTCACCCACTACTTATTTTTATATTAACATTTTATGATCCAGTATATGTTATATTCAATAAAAGTGCTTAACACAGGATTTATAGATAATTAAATTCTCTTTCCAATGAGTCTAATATTGAGTCTATTTGGACAATTATACGTAAAGGTATGTTATAAATAATATAATAATCTTAATAGGGGTAATTCCGTAATTTACACAACTCCTTAATTTTATCTTGACATATAAATTCATATTTATTTATTTATTTTTATAATAATAATTAATTACTATATAGCACTCATAACCTACATATGTACCATCTACAAACTTGATTTATCTATTTTTTCACTTAGATGAGCTTTCATTTATTTTGGTTCGTCTAATTGTTTAGATGATATTCCGTCTAATATTTTTATTATTCAACGTGATACTCCATTATTTGGCATTTTTGACCCATGGTAGAATTTCAAAAAGTGCTCACCTTCACTTCGCTTCATCTCCACTTGTTCCCTTACAAAGTAGATATCAAAGAGGGATATATGTAGACACCTATTTTCAACCCAAAAGTTAAACATTTCTCTTACTCATATTAGTGATGTCCTAAATTGGTTATTACTTTTGAAGTCTTTGTTTGAGCCCACTAAACTCATTTTTCACCCCATTAGGCCTTGGAGGTCGAAATCCACATTCTGCCAGCTTAAGTCTAAAAGCGATCTATGAGATGACTGCATTCTCATCAAATCGTGATCGTGCGATACAATGTGTTCTTAGAGTCCCATGCTATCCCTCCATAACTCGTATCTTCTAGTTGTGATCACCCTAAAGTACGAATTTGAGATTTTTTGACTCTTGTTTCGGTCAATGTAGGTTCTTAGCCACCCTATAAACTTTCTCCAGCTAATTTTTGATGGATTTATTGCATTAGGACTCCTCTTCCTAGTGTTTATCCTCTACCGTTGAATTAGGATTTTCCTCTCCCTATAAATAGACTCATTGAGTCTAGGGCTCAAGGGATGCAACAAGTGATTGTAAATGAGGTGCAACAGTCTGAATTTTGGGTTAGTCTTTACCGACAATGTGATGTATGTTATTTTTGAATAGAAGAATGTATATTGATATATGCAAATTAAATTATGGCATATTTTATTTTATGAAAATGGTATGATTGTATTTTATTAAACTTATAGGTGGTATGGCTTTTAGTGCCTTGCTACTTTTTCGGTTCATAGTGTTTGTATTTGACGTCGGGTAATGTTTAGTGCACACTCGGGTGTGCGTTAAATAAGTATTTTTTTAAAGAAAATTTTAGATAACGTGAGTTCTAAATTACCCTTACTCGTCTTAAAAACACACTCCTATCTAACAGTCTAAAAAAATATAAAAAAAGAATAACGTATCAAATAAATAGTGTTGGACATAATTGTTTAAAAAATGACTAATTTATTTTAGATTTTTTGGAGATGTAAGATCGAGTCATGCCTTATGCGGGAATTTTGAAATATTTTAATGGCTTTAACAAAAATCCCTAAACTGTTACATATGTGAGCATCGGTGGCTCTCTCCAGGACTCGAAAAGAGACGTGACTGCGGGGGGAGGGGTTTGTAAAAATGAGAGAGACAGATAGTGTAAATATAAGTTATAGGACCACTCAAGTACAAGTGAGGTACCAACACAATATAAGCGGGGATTAAATAAAAAGATGTAAATGAAGGACGATAAGGCAGTAGTCAGACGAAGTTTTTTAAATTTATTCACGTACCTCATGTGATGGATATATAAAAAATGTTTGATATTTTATGTCGTGAAAACTGAAAAGTGGAGTTTGAACTCTCAGCCTCAATATAGAGGTAAGCTGACGAGTAAACGAAAAATCTGAAAATCTATAGAAATAATCCAACCGGGCCCACGAGAGAGATCGCTCCAGAACCCAGGGTTTATGCGGCCCCCAAACCCCTGTCGCAACCTTTTTTTTACCTCTCTCTCTCTCTCAGTCAAGGACGCTCGCCGCCCTCCCCTCCCCCCCACCTCCTGCCTCTTATCTCCAAGGTCGCTCCGGCGCCATGGCCGGCCGCGGCAACGGATGCTGATCCGAACCCCGCCCCCAGCCACCGCATCAATCTGCAGGGAAGTGGAGGAGAAAAGGCGTGAGCACCCCACTATCCAGTTCACTACCACACCTCCTATTCTCTCTCCCATCGCTGCTGGTGCTAACTACTATTTTCTTTCTCCTGCCTGTTTTTCCTTTTATGCTTCCATTTCAGGGGAAATTCCTGCCACTGTGCCGAGCTCGCATGGCACTCCAGCTGCGTAGGCTGTTGGGGACGAGCCGCTTGCAGGAGAACATCTTTTCTACGTCTTCCCGGCTTCCTCCGGCCATGGTAATGCGTCCAGTTCTTCTCTGGGGTGCCCTGGAATTACTTATCTGTGAATGTCGTTTTTTGGCATTGCGTGCGTAGAGCCAGGCGTCAATGGGAAAGACCATTGAGAATTCGCATGCCAAGCATGGGAATTGGTTTAACTGGAAGGGCCTAAAAATCGGAATTGTTTCGATACTTTATCTCATTCTAGTTGGCCACGATGTCTGTGGCAGGGGCGGATGCAGGATTTTTCCTTGGGGGCCCCAACAAAATTACATACTTTGTTAAATATTTGTAGATTAAAAAATAATAAAGGTAGTGTTCGACGTTAGTTCATACGAACAAATTCACCGGTTATTGAACTTACATTAACTTTTTATCTTTTTTTGACATATATTTGACAAATGGATAAATAGCATGCTTGCATGAAATTCAAAGAAGTTAAAATTAATTCAAATTAAAATTAAGTAATAAATTTAAAATAAAATAACCACAGATTATTTTGTTTTGATAAAATAGGAAAAACATATATTGCACATTTCGTTAAAGGGATTAACGAGGATTGCTTTCAATAAATAATGAGAAAACAGGCAAAAAGCAATTAAGATACCTAGCAGAAATAAGACTATATGAATGAAGAACCATAGCGGCATATTATATACATGTAAAGCAGAGAATGATGTTGAGAAGGTAGTGTAAGAAGATGTAGGGCATAATAAAAAAGGAGAATCTCCTCAAAAGAAAATTTTGATTACAAGAGGAATACAAGATAAGAAGTCCATTGAAAACCTGATTAGGACTCCATCATGAAATAAGAATTCCATTTAAAATTTAGCAGACTTGTCATTGGTTTAGAAACTTTTAAAATACTCAGATCAGCAAAAATGGATAACGAGTTGAAAAAAATAAAGTACGGAGATAAAAAGAAGGGGAGATTTCTCTTTGCATATTCAAGTTAGGTGGGGGCCGGTCAAGGTGAGAGCTAACTTCCAAAGAAATTCTGGGAACCTTGTATATAGGTTTTTTAAATTTCAGGGGGCGGCCCTTTCCCCCCCCCCGAGCTCTTCCTGGGTCCGCCCCTGTTTGTGGGTGACAGAGGAACACTCAGATTTCAGTTTCTGCAGAATCCACCATTTTTTGTAACATAAGATGTTTGACACTTTTTTTTTTAAATTTTTGGACTGCTCTTAGCACCCCTTCTGTGCCTTGTCTTTATATTCAATCAATTATGATATTACCTTTCCAAAAGCAAAAAAGATATTTGAGAATGAAATAGCTAAGTCACAATTATGACCAAGTTTTTAAGCTAGTGGTTTGATGGTGTTGAGACCATGGAATATTTAAAGTACAGCTGCTCAGTTATTGCGTGCAGCTCCTGTTTTTGCGGTTTTTTGCCAGTGTTTACTTATTTCTAGATCTTGTGACAGTATCATTGCAGGACAGTGCAAAACTTAACGAGTACCTGCGTCACATGTTCACCACCTTGGAATAGGTTAAGAACTGCAAAATCTGTTCAGATCAGAAGGTCCAACAGTATGGAGAGTATTCTTGATGGGCATGGACAGGTGGACTCTTTTTGTCTCCATGCCCAATTAAGAGTTGGAACTCTTATCACCATGAGACATGCAGGCGGTTCTACTTTTGGGCTTTGCAGAATAGGTAATAGCTTTAGATTTTTTTCATCTAAGAACAAAACGAAGTTCCAATCAAGAGTGGATTCAAAAGATGTTAGTGACAATGTGGTTGTGGGTCGTGAAAAGGTTAAAAATTCTTTACTTCAGATATTTCTCAAAGAACAAAAGCAAGCAAAGTCCTTGTCTTCTCGTAATAACATTCATGGAGAGCTTGAGGTTGCAGAGACAGCAAAGTCAGGCAGCTCATATGTTGTGGGCTCTTCATCTACTGTAAAAAATAGCACCAGAAAAACTAGTAAAGTAACTGGGGCAATGGACACCAAAGAGACTGAAGAGCAATTGAACCAGAATGTCAGAAAAAGGCAAGGGGCAGTAAAGCGCAATGGAAAAACTCAACAATCCAAAGCTGTTGTTGAGAAGAACCAGCAGTTAAGCAGTAATAAACTAGTTTTACTTCCTGCAGAAAGTATATCTTCAGGTGAAGTAAAAGCTAAAGGTAAAAAATCAGCACGAAGAAAGAAAACTAATGCTTCATATGGATCTGTGACTACCGAACAGCCATCATCTGCAGAAGTTTCAAAGACTGGGAAGAGGGAAATAAGGCCTCTTTATCCACCATCTGGTAAATCAGTCGTGGTTGTGGAATCTGTTACAAAAGCAAAGGTTATACAGAACTACCTTGGGGATATGTTTGAAGTACTGCCTAGTTATGGGCATGTGAGGGACCTTGCTGGGAGGTCTGGATCGGTACGCCCTGATGATGATTTCAGCATGGTGTGGGAGGTGCCCGCTTCTGCTTGGACTCATCTTAAGAGCATAAAGGTAGCACTAAGCGGGTATGGCTTAATCTGTTTTTGTTTGTTTCGAATCATATAACAGTTGGACTAACAAAAGTTTGTTTGTGGTTCTCAAAAAGTTCATTCACCATGAAATTTACTTTGCCTAAGAACAGTCTAAAAGTTGCATGCCAAAGGGATGCTCTGATGGATGGCTTGAATAGTACCGAAAGGCATTGGTTTGGTCTAGTTTTTTGTTAGTGTCTACAAAAAGTTTACCTAGTATTATACATGTTGCTCCAGTTTTTTTTTTTTAAGATTCTTCTTCAGTCCCTCATCATCATTGTAGTCGTTTGCTTCTATTGCATGTGATGATTCCATCTAATTAGCTCTTATTTAAGCCTGTGCCTTATTGAATATTTTTTCAGCCGTCCTACCTTCTTCGTGACAGAGACATTCAACTTATTTTCACTCCCAACATATTAGTCTTAATGGATAAGCCACCTCACAAACTCATTACTATTTTTTTGATTTTTCATTGCTGTCATGCTGGTATGTCGGTTTGGATCTCCTATGCACTTCTGTACTCACTAATATCTACACCAACGAAGGGGTTGAGATCCCAACCCCTGTAATTCCATGTCAAATGTGTAACTTCAAAGGGCCTCTATGCCAAAACCACTTTGAAATAACTTCAAAGTGTGCACATAGATTTTTTCCTACTACATGCTCATATGTATCTAGCACAATTGTAATATCTGCATATATGTGAATATCAGGTGGGGGTCTAAATGTCACCCAAGTTTCCATCGCCTAATTGATGTTGACTTTAGTAATTGAATTTGGACACTTGATTCTTTTGAGAGCTTATCAGAATTGAAAAGAGATATTGCAATAAGGTAACAAAATGAGAGGTGGAACTAGGTGCTCCATGTCCAAGATTTTGGCAACAAGTGAGGAAACAGGATCATCTCATGGAATATGCGGGGTTTAGGTGGGGGTGATAAGAGGAGGTGGTGAAGGAATTAATGAGGAGCTGCAAGCCTGATATCCTGTGCTTGTAGGGAACCAAGTGCTAAGAGGATGGGGAGGGGCTCACGAGATAGATTGGGGGTGTCAGACTTTCGAAGGGTGTGGCTTCCCAGACAGTGGGGAGGGCTGGAGGCATCATGGGTTTGTGGAACTCGTATGAGGTTAAGGAGGTGGAGGTGGATGGGAAGGTTGGGCGGGGGAGCATCTCTCTTCATTTCCGTAGCTTGAGGGACGGCTTCTCTGGGGACTTTTCGGGAGTCTACGGCCCGCAGACCAGGGAGGGAAGGGGGCACTTTGGGAGGAGCTTCTCTCTACCACTGTACCTTGGGTCAGCCCTGGTGTGTGGGTGGTGATTTCAATGTTGCGACTGCAGCTGCGGAGAGGACGGAAATGTACTTTCATGTTGGGGAGACAGAGGACTTCTATGACTTCATAGAGGAGGCAACTCTCATTGATATTGGATTAGTGAACGTCCAGTTCACTTGGTCCAATTTGAGGTTGACGCTAGCCTGTTCCAAGTTGGACAGATTCTTGGTATCAGTAGATTGGGAAGATCACTTCCTCATATGTAGGCTTCTTGTTTGGCTAGATCGACATCAGACCACAATCCCATTCTTTTGAAGACCAGCCGCATATTGGAGAGGGGATGTTTTTTCAGATTCGAGGGTTTTTGGCTTAGGGAGATAGACTTCATAGACACTGTTAGGAGGGTTTGGGGTGTGTAGAGGCATGAGGCGATACTGCAATCTGCATGGCTGCCCTAGTAGGCAAACTCAGACATTTGACGCGAGTGCTTAGTGGTTGGGGTGCTGACAAGAGATTACCAGGTAGAATGGCTAAGGATTCTTTAGTAGTTGGTAGGGCTAGATTGTTTGGAGGAGGTTGGGTTGATGGATGACATCAACATGATACGTAGGGACACTCTTAGATCAGAGTTTGATGAGCTCTGCACCGGGGAAGAAATTTATTGGAAACAGAGATTAGGGAGAAATGGCTCAAAGAAGGAGACAGAAACACTACTTACTTTCAGAGGATTGCTTCGGGTAGAAGGATGGTTAATCAAATAGCTTCCATCAAGATCGGTGATCAATTGGTGAACAGTGAGGACATTAGGAGGGCTGCCAAGGAGTGCTATTCCATGCTCTTAACTGAAGAACAGATGTACATACCCGTTATTGCAGATGATCTTCTTCCTCGGCTCTCAGTTGAAGAGTGTGAGGAGTTGTCCAGTCCTTTTGGAGAGGAGGAGATTAGGTAGACAGTCTTTTCCCGTACAGGCGATAAAGCACTTGGCTCGGATGGTTTCCCTATGATTTTCTTCTTGCTGTGTCGGGAGATCATCAAGGAGGACCTACTTCTGGCCTCGAAGGAATTCCAAGAGGGTAGGGCTCATTTGAGGGCTATCAGTAAAACCCTTTTGGTCTTGATCCCTAAGAAGCAGGGGGCACTATATTTTGTTGATTTTAGACCCATTAGTTTGTTGAATAGTGTTTACAAGATTATCACGAAGTTGTTGGCCGGGAGACTTGATAGGGTGATTGACAAAGTGGTCAGTGGTCACCAGGGGGCTTTCATCAGGGGAAGACATATGCAGGAGAATTTCCTGGTTGCTCATGAATGCTTGCATGCTATGATGACCCAAAAGAAGAAGGGATTGATATTGAAGCTGGACTTCGAGAAGGTGTGTGGCCAGTGAAGATTTGTTTAGGTTTTACATGGTTCTGTGTGAGAAGATGGAGAAGAAGAGAGAGAGCAGATGGAAGAGGAGAACGGAGAAGGGAGATGAAGGAATAACTGTTGGGAATCACACCTAGTATAGTTGGTGGCTGTACCCCTCTTTTAACATTGTTAAATTAGGTTAAACACTACATCCAAGACTAAACTACCCTTGCTATACAAAGAGACCTCCAGGGGTGGTTTTGGAAGACGGAAAAGACATGAATAAGTTAACCGATCCCTCTTATTGTGTCGGGTAATGAGCCAAAGTTCCAATAAGAGGGACCTGTGAAAATGAACTAACTAGGCCGGACCTGCCCATTATTGGGCCGGTTTGACTTCACACAACACTCCCCCTCAAATTGAGCATAGATATTTCACATGCACAGCTTGCCCAATGCTGAGAGAAGCTTGTCTTGAGAAAGACTATTGGTGAACACATCAACAACTTGATCCACAAATCGAATATACGGAAGGCAAGGCTCCCCAGAATCAACCCGTTCACGGATGAAGTGTTGGTATATCTCATTGTGCTTAATATGATCATGTTGCATTGGATTGTTGGCAATGTTAATTGCATCTTGGTTATCACAGTACAATTTCATAGGCAAATCAACTCCGAGATCAATATCTTGAAGAAGAGGCTTTAACCATAGAGGTTGTGTAAGTCCTGGTGCCATGTCACGATATTCTGCTTCAACACTAGATCGGGCAACCACACTTTGCTTTTTACTACACCATGTGACTAAGTTTTGACCAAGAAACACACCGTAACCAGAAGTAGAGCGATGATCTATCGTGGATCTTGCCCAATCAACATCAATGAACCCCTTAGGAGTGAAGGATTTTGACTTAGTGAATAGAAGACCTTGACCGGGGCAACTTTTGAGATATCTCAAAATTCTGTCCACAGCCTGTAAATGAGGTGCTCAGGGAGCATGCATGAATTGGCTAACAACACTGACATCATAAGTGATATTTGGTCAGATGAGTGTCAAGTACAAAAGCTTGCCAATTGTTGGTTACAAAATATTTCCTTTTTGGTTCTCACGTGGTGAGATGGGTATAAATTTCTTGGCCTCTTCGGAGAAAAGGAAAATCTATACTGGTGCACGTGTGAGGTTGTTTAGATAGCCAGTGCTTGGTTCATTCCGTGGGTTTGGTTTGATTAGACGATGTAGGTTCGGGTGCGGGACCTTTCTCCACTGGCCGCAGTCAGTGTTGATTTACATCGGCATAATGTCCGGACACCCTTGATTAATTATCAAAGAAAGTCATAGAGTCCCTTATATAGGTTCTGATGCTGAGAGCATACTTGCTTGCGTGGCTCGCAATGAACTCCCCTATACAACAACAACAACAACTATTGACGGAATTAGGGTTTTATCAAAGACCGTGTTTGGTTAGGCAAAACCCTATGATTTGTAGATATGGTGGTAATTTACAAGAGGTCGGAGACACATTAGGGCGTCATGATGGTTTTAGATCCTTGTGATATTTTGGTAATTTTGTGGGCTCTAGGGATATTTTGGTAATTTGAGACCAGGCTAGGGGAATTGTGCAATTTCTGGACTGGGTGAGTGATTGGGCACTCTCTTTGACTTCTAGGGGCACTCGGGTAGTTTGTGGAAGGTTTGGAGGTTGTTTGGCTATTTATGGACTCTAATGATATTTTGGTAATTTTCTCTCCGGAAGCCATGGGTGAGGTTTTAGCGATACCCTGGTGCAAACATAGTTAGGTAATACCCACGGGCGTGAGGACAAGTTCGTGGCCTGCCAAAAGTGCACACATAGTCATCCCTAGCACTTTGATGGTAGCCATGGTTTATGTGCAATTATACAAATGCACACAAACATTGATGATATATATTTATAATTTGTGTGAATACAAGGAGTTATTGGCAGATTGTCGACTATACGGGCAATGATGATGACCCTGTGTCGGTCTATTTTGGATCTGACAGGTTCCCACCTGTGTTGGGTAAGCTATAGGCAATCGCCTGGTTATCCATCAGATGTTGCCCGAGGTGAGGAATACCCAACTCGTCCGTGGCGTCTGACCCAAATTGGTTCAAATTTCGAACCCCTGTAGATCGATCCGCTATTGGGGTCTCCCTATGAAACCCATGGATGGCAGTTTCGGCCGAAACCGAAACGTTTCGGTTTTGGCCATACCCCATCCGAGTTCGGACCTGTTTACTGTAGCAGGTCCGAAACCTAAACAACATATCGGTTTCGGGCGAAACCGATATGGGTATCGGGCGAAAGATACAGGTTTCGGCCCGAAACCGTGGGTTTCGGCCGAAACCCACGTGAACCCCCCCGAAACCCAGTTGCTGTTGTGTTCTCCCCCCCGAAACCCCATCCCACGGCCGAAACCCTCGCTGCTGCGAACTGCGACCTGCGCTGCTGTTGCGACCTGCTGCTGCGAGCTGCTGCGACCGAGGCTGCGAGCTGCTGTTGGTGCTGGCGTGCTACTGCTGCGAGCTGCTGCTGCTGCGCCTGCTGGAGGTGGACAGGGAGAGGCCGAGAGGGAGCTGCGCTGCGCACACCGGGGGCCAACACAACATCAAGGGTTTGATTGTTTTGTTTGAGGTTATTTTGATTGGGTTAATTTAGGGTTTGATTGTTTCGTTGTGTTATTTTTGTTGGGTTAAAAATTTGGGGTGAGCAAGTCTTGCTTATTAAATTTCTTCCAATGGTGATTTCTGATTAAGGGTTAATTGCTAATTAAACCCTAACCAGTTTATAAAAATGAGGGTTTTTGTCTATTTTGATTTGCTGAAGCTCAATTGAACTTAAATTAAGCTTCATTGAGGATTTTGGGATGGGAGCATGCGGGTAATTAATTTTTTCCAAGGGTAATTAAGGGTTAATTGCTAATTAAGCCCTAATTAGGTCATAGAAATTGGAACTTTTATCTATTTTGATTTGATTAGGCTCAATTGAAGTTACATTAAACTTCATTGAAGATTTTGGGGTGGGAGCATGCGGGTAATTAATTTTTTCCAAGGGTGATTAAAGGTTAATTACTAATTAAGTCATAATTAGTTCATAGAAATTGGGGCTTTTGTCTATTTTGATTTGATTTGGCTCAATTGAAGTTAAATTAAACTTCATTGAAGATTTTGGGGTGGGAGCATGTGGCCATGCGGGTAATTGATAATTAAGCCGTAATTTTTCCAATGTACTTACAACTATACTATTTTTCTTTGACTGTCTTAATGCAGCATCATGCCTAGACGTCATCAAACACAGGAGCAGCAAGGGCAGGAGGATCCGGGATGGGCCCACCTGATCTTAGTTGATGCTAAGAGAAGAAAGGTAAAATGCAATTACTGTGGTAGGGAGCTACATGGCGGAATTACCAGAGGAAAGCAACATTTGGCAGGGGTAAGAGGAGAGGTGAGACAATGTGACCATTGTCCCCCAGAGGTGCGAGAAGAGATGCGCCAATGTCTTTTGGGGAAAAAGGAGAGGGTGCAACAAAGGGCTGAGGATGAGGCTGAAATTGCTGAGGAGATTTCTGGCAGAAGGGTTAGGAGGGATGATGATGAGGAAGGCACTGAGGATTCTGATCCAGAGCTGACTGAAGCAAGGGAGCGTGAACAAGCCGCTCGAAGGAAAGGGAAGGGACCCATGGGTTCAGGGACCTACGAGAGTACAGCTGCACGACGTCTTGACATTGGTCCCATGGACAACTATCTCCATAGAAGGCTCCAGACTACACAACCTAAAATCAAGTCTGCATTGAGAGGGGTCAAAAAATCAGCAGAAGTTGCAGGGCATGCATTTAAAAGTATCTGCAAATGTGCAGGTGTCCCTGCACATGCAGCTTCAAGTGAATATTTCCAACCTATGATAGATGCCATAGCAGATACTGGCCTTGGCTTGAAGGCCCCCTCACGTCGGGACATATGCGGGCGTGGTCTTGAGGGAGAGGTTGAGGAGCTCCATGATTGGGTTGAAAGTTTCAAGCATATATGGGTGGGGAGAGGATGCGCCATCATGTGTGATGGTTGGACTGGTACCACGAAGAAGTCCATGATAAACTTTTTGGTTTATTGCATCGAAGGTACAGTATTTGTGAAATCAGTTGATGCATCAGATTATGAAAAGAATGCAAATTATTTGTTTCATTTGATGGATGGCATGGTAGGACAAATTGGAGAGGAGAATGTTTTGCAAGTGGTGACTGATAATGAAGCCAGTTACAAGGCGGCAGGGAAGAAATTGATGCAGAAGCGCAGTCATTTATATTGGCTCCCATGTGCAGCACATTGTCTGGATCTGATGCTTGAAGACATAGGGAAGGAAAAGCATGTGAAGAAGACAATTGACAAGGCACAAAAAGTCACACAATATATCTATGGCCATCCTAGGATACTGAATATGTTCAGGGCGCATGCCAGTGGAGGGCGAGATATCATCCGTGCAGGCCCAACCAGATTTGCTTCCAATTTTATTTCTTTGGAGTCTTTGCATAGGTATAAGATTGATCTCAATTCTTGATACTTTATCCTTACTGATATGTAACAATATGCAGCTTCAAATTTCATTTATTTGCACAGGTACAAGAATGAGCTGAAAGCTTTCATGTACCACAATGCCCTGCGGGAATACATCGACAAGGGCAATGTTGATGCACAGATGGATTATTTGGATGTCTGTCACGTTGTGGACGACAACAAATTCTGGGACAGGGTGTCACGGTACTTGAAAGTAGTCACACCCCTCGTGAAGGTCCTAAGAATGGTGGATGGCGATGAGAAGAATGATATGAGCTATCTGTACGAGGCCATGGACCGTGCCAAATTGGAGTTGCAGATTCCCTTCCCAGACATTATGCAAAATGGTGGAAAATTATTGACCAGAGATGGGACAACACATTACACCACGACTTGCATGCAGCTGGTGAGTGATTAATTGTACTGAAATTGTGGTAATGCCTTTATGTTATTTTATATATAACATTTAGTTAATTATACACAAATGCAGGTTATTTCCTCAACCCTCGATTTATGTACGATGCTGATGCACATGTTGATGGCGAGGTGCTTCTAAGGGACTTTAAAAGTCATTGGTCGTTTATCGAGGACACCCGCCAAGAGACTTCAGGCCGAAGTAGAGGTTGGCCTTGACTTGATTTTATCAATAACAGGTATAGAATTTATTTCAGTAGTTATGTTAATGTATTACTTTATGTTTGTAGATGAACAATTATAGAATGAGGACTGAGACATATGCTGACTCCCAATTGCAATACGCTGTGGGAAGAGTGAGGCCAGGTATATTTATTTTTTTGATTGCTTAACCAGAATATATATTTCTACAACTTATATGCATTTGTTTATGGTTGGTGGAACAGCTGACTGGTGAATAATGAACAACTGAGATGTGAGCAGTAATGCATTGGCTTTCATTGCAATTAGGGTGCTCAGTCAAATAACATCGGCAAGTCAATGTGAAAGAAATTGGAGCACGTTCAGCCTTATACACTCGAAGGTTCGCAATCGGCTAAAGGCTGAACGGTTAGAAAAATTGATTTACTGTCATTACAATATGAGACTGAGAATAAAGAACATGAAGATAAGACAAATGCTGAGGGACAAATGCGTCGCTGAGGATGGGAGTGCAGAAATTGATGTGGATGCCCTATTTGATGATGAGAATCCGTTGCAGTATTGGGTGGAGACACGAGAGCAGATTGATGAGCCTATTTTTGATGATGACGATAGAAGATGGGCAGAGGGCATATTAGATGAAGATGAGCCAAGAGATCCCGAATTCAGAAGAAAATCAAAGAGGGCCAGATATACTCATGCGCACCAGAGAAGGGACCCACCTGGGGTTGTTGATGACACTCAGGAGCAGCATGATTTTAAGCCAGCTAGACACTCAGACTCAGATAGCTGGCCAGTCACTCCTAGAATGGGCAAGGCACCTACATCCTTAAGAAGAAGTACATTAGTGCATGGGCAAACTGAGAGAACAAATGCTGTTGCTCGAGACGACCCAACAATTGAGCAGTTGAAGCAGATTTATTTGAGGCACACGTCAAGGGGAACATGATTCATGTCAAGGGTGCAAGAAGAAAGCACACCGGCACAGGAAAAAGCATCCCCAAAGGCCAAAAGATGACTGAAGGATGCAGGTGCTTGTTGGAAGCAAATTTTGTGTGCAAAAAAAAAAAAAAAAAAAACCCGCCGGGGTGAAAAGAACCCGTCCGGGGTGAGAGGGACCCGTCCGGGGTGAGAGGGACCCGTCCGGGGTCGGGGGGACCCGTACAGGGTCGCCCGGCCCCAGGCGGGTTGGCGCACAGGCGGGCAGGGCCTCCCGGGGCCGCGCGGCCCCCGAGGTGACCTCCCCGGGGTCATTCGACCCCGGGAGGACCCACCCGGGGTCAAACCACCCCGGGCAGGACCTGTCCGGGGTCGTTTGACCCCGGACAGGCCCACCCGGGGTCCGCGACCCCGGGCAGGCCCGCCCGGGGGGTCGCGACCCCGGGAAGGTCGTTTGACCCCGGACAGGCCCACCCGGGGTCCGCGACCCCGGGCAGGCCCGCCCGGTGGGTCGCGACCCCGGGAAGGTCCCCCCGGGGGGTCCGCGACCCCGGGGAGGTCCCCCCCGGGGGTCCGCGACCCCGGGCAGGTTCCCCCGGGGGGGCCGCGACCCCGGGGAGGTCCCGGACCGTCCCGGGGACCTCCCACCTCGGGGAGGTCCCATTCCCGCGCACGGACTAAATTTTTTTTGAAAATGTGACCTCCCCGCGGTCATTTTCATCCCGTTGGACCCGTACGGGGTCGAACACTCCCGGGGAGGTTCCCCACTTCTATAAATAGACCCCTGGAGGTCCAGAGAAGAGAAGATCTACGATCTACTACACTCAACAACTTACGGAAGACACTTGGAGCGTTTTGTTCGTTTGTTTTGGCCCGCGAGGGGTAAGACCCCGAGTCTTGTGTATGTGCCCCTATGAGGGTATATTTGTAATTTTGCCCCTCAGTGGGCCGTGTTGTTGTTTCTAAGTCCTGGGACGACTATGTCATATGCTTCTGCCTTAATAATGGGAGAATTGCATAAATGTCCTCCCCGGGGTCCAAAAAACATAAAAGTCCTGTTGTTTGCAGTTTTACCCTGTAACTATTTGTAATTGGGGCTACGTCCCTACTTCCCGCGTTAGTGCGGACTTTTGTACAGTCGACAACTCGCCGACAACCCTTGTACTCATTTGAACTATAGAAGCACTCAGCATGTTTTATATGTATCCTCGGGTGGGAAAATTATAAGAAAACCCCCGACTTCTGAAATTTGCGTATATACCCCTCCTTCGATCAAATTGACAGATGTGTCCTTCCATGAAGCCCCTTGTCACTACTTCGGTCTGGGAGTTTTGTCAGTTCAGTCCGACACTCGGGTATCATTCTAAACCTAGGTCTAGGGTATGGTAAAATTACCAAAATACCCCTACAACCTAAAAATGGCCCAACAGCCTCCTAAAACCCTCTAAAAAGAGCCTCATCGCCTTGGGGAGTCAGGGACCCGATCCTACTTCATTCCAGCCCAGAAATTTCAGAAATACCCCTGGCCTGGGAATATTATCAAAATACCCCTGGGGTGGTAAAATTACCGAAATACTCTCGGGGTCCAGAAAACTTCTCTCTACTTCAAAAATGCCTATGGCTTCTGCATATTTGTGTTTCCATTCTTAAATCCTAGGGTTTTGCTCAGACCTAGCCCTAATTCAATTGTTTCTGTTGGTCGGTGGTGAGTGAGTGGACATCATGAGCTCTTCAAGAGAGTTTGCCCTCAACCTCAGAACCCTGTAAAAGAATTTGGGGATTTCTTTGACAGTCAAACAAAGGTGTTCAGACGTTAGGCCGATGTAAATCAACACTGACTCCGGTCAGTGGGGAGAGGTCCAGCACTCGAACCCAAATTATCTGATACAATGCGCACACACGGAATCACCCTCTATCCTTAGAGGGGGATGTTTCTTTTCAAAAAGAACGAAATCTATATCTTTATCTACGATAAAAAAACCGATTGGATTTTTTCCGTGTATCACAGACTGGCACGCAAGGTGGGACTTTTCCCGCCTTTCTTCTTTCTGTCAAAGAAAGTCCTCTAAACTTTCTTCAAGGTTCTAATTGCCCCTCTTTCTCTTACAGGACGGGAAGAGGAGGGCACATCTCTCGGTTCATTTGAGAGTTCTTTGTGCATTCGCACGCCAATCCTTTTGTGCTACGCACCACCACCATCAACACCAGCAGCAGCGATGGCAGCTGTCACCTACGGCCCCCAACTCGTTGCCGACCATGCCAGGTTCGGATACCTGGCAACTCCGATCGTCTTCGGCGACTTCCCAGCGGTCGTCGGTTCGCCCTTCTTCCTGGGCGTGGTTCCGGTGGTTGAAGCCAGTTCAGCCACCCCTGTAGCAGCCGCCGTCGAGGGCGTCAGGCCCTCGGCCCCAGTAGCTGGCCGAGTTCTCTCGGCTAAGAAGATGACCACTGAGGGTGTCAGACCCTCGACTTTATCAACTAACCAGGTTCGCCCGGTCAACAAGCCAACAGTCGGGGGTGTCAGACCCTCGGCTCCATCAACTGGCCGGGTTCATTCGGTCAAGAAGACTACTGAAGGCGTCAAGCCTTCCGCTTCAGCTGATCGGGTTCGCCCGGTCGCGAAGACAACCGTCGGGGGTGTTAGGCCCTCGGCCCCAGTAGCTGGCCGGGTCAGTCCGGTCCACAAGCCGACTATAGAGGGCGTCAGGCTCTCCACTTCAACTGGCCGGGTCCGCCCGGTCAACAAGTCAGACGTCGGGGGTGTCAGGCCCTCGGCTTCAACAATTGGTCGAGTCTGCTCAGCCAACAAGCAAGCTTCTGAGGGTGCCAGACCCTCTTTTGCAGCAGCCGGCCGGCTTCGTCCGGCCAACTTTTCACAGACCAAGGGTGTCAGGCCCTTTGTCTCAGCAAACGACCGAGTTTTCTCGGTCAACCAGATTACTGTCGATGCTGCTCCTGCTCAACGGGGGCAACGCCGTCGCCGTCACGGCCTTAACTCCACTGCGGCTACCCTCAGAGGTGCTGCCCCTGCTCAACCTGGGCAACGCCGTCGCCGTAACGGCCCCAACTCCAATGCGGCCACCCTCAGAGGTGCTGCCCCTGCTCAACGGGGGCAACGCCGCCGTCGTCAGGATGACGCCATGCCTATGGCGGGCGCCACCACCGCCGCCCCTGTCCAATGGGGGCAACTCCGTAGCCGCAAGGTTGCAAAGCCCGAAGCGGCTGTCTCGCGCTCCGGCAAGACTGTAATCGTCGGAGATATTCGCATCCGGCTCGATGGAGGCAAGCCGATCCTGCCACGGGATCGTCACGTCCCGACTATTTCTACCTCCAACCGCTTCGAGCCCCTCCGGCAAGTCCGGGAGAAAGGAGCGAAGAAGGAGAAGTCTGCCGTACCGGCGGCAACTCAGGGCCTTCTGCAATGGCCCAAGCCACGAGCTCCCCGTCCAAGGACAGGGGGTAACCAAGTGGAGGAGCGTCAGCTCCACTTGAAGAAGATCTCGGTCACCAAGGAGGAGGCCCGGATTATAAGGCGCGCGAGGGCGGAGGAGCCTTTCCGCATGTCGGATCTGCGACGAATGCGGAGTCCGACAAGCACTGAGGCCTCAGTCTCTCCGAGAGCTACAAATCAACCCCTACGAGGGCAGAAGCGCCGTGGAGCTGGCAAGAAGGTGCGGCCGACTTTCCCGTGGGCCAGTTCCACGCACATGGAAGAGGATCACTCCCCTCAAGCATCCACATCCCGAGTGTCCGTCTTTGACAGACTTGGGAGGCCGCCCAAGCCGGAGTGACAACCGCCCAAGAAAAAGCGGGTGGTCCAGGTGACCGATGACACCGTCAAAGTGTTCACCTGTTACGTCACCTCTGGCGACAAACAACCCGAGAACACCTCGGGAGAGCTTGACCAACCCATCCAATATTTAAGAAGGTCAAGGCCGGTCTCCCGGATTCTGGCACAAACGCAGCAGGCGCCGGCCGCTGGTACATCTCAGCCTGAGCTGGTACGGCAAGAAGAGCGCCAAGAAGATGTCCACAGTGTTGATGGGGACAGTCACTCCCGGCACGAAGAAGAGCTGGGGGAAGAGTCACGGGCCCCCACATTGGACGAGCTTCGACGGGAAAACCAAGAGCTCAAGAACCTGCTACAGTCGCTTTTGCGCGAAAAGGAGGTTCCTTCCCCGCCTCAGACGGCACCGGCTGGAGTGGATCAGCAGCCTTCTCCCATTCCAGCTGCAGCCAACGCTTCCGCCACTGCTGCAAGACTCCCACTGGCGGTGGACTTCGAAGTCTCGCCGCATGAAGCCAATGCGCGGTCATCTGCTACTCGTGCCGCAGAAAGCCTCATGGCGCAGAAGCAGATGATCGAGCGCATCGTGGAAGCGAAGTTCGCTCAACATGGCGAGGGTGTGGCTACCGTTGATTTGTACAGCGTGCCATATCCCCTCCATCATCAATTCAAGAAGCTTCCGCCTGATTGTCCGAAAGCCCCGAAACTCCAGAAGTTCAACGGGCAGGGTTCTCCGCATGAACACCTGGCCTATTACATGACGGCCATGGGTGAATTAGCCCTCGAAGAGGCATATTTGCTGCGGTATTTCGCCACGTCCTTGACTGGCACCGCTTTCCAGTGGTATTCAAGGTTAAAGCCCAACTCAGTATCTGATTGGGCTGATATGCAGAAGAAGTTTGTCGACCGCTTCCAAATGGTCGAACGCAAAGTCTCCCTAGCAGAGCTTTGTTCCCTTCGACAGAAGAAGGGTGAAACAACATTGGACTTCATCAAGCGATGGAGGGACGTCAGCATGCGCTGCGATAACCCTCCGACGCCTGAAGATGCAATCACCATCTGCCGCAGGGGTCTCTCGGCAGAAGTCAGTGAAAAGCTTCTGGGCTCCAACATCAGAAGCTTTGACCAGTTGAATACAGTGGTGGCGGAGATTGAGATGTTCTTTGCCGACCACCCTACACAAGCTTCTGCCAAGGGCAAATCCTCCAAAGACCGTCTGGCTAGCGGCAAGGAGGTAAATGCCGTTGACTTCTCCCCGACGAATGGAGATAAAGGGGAAGGAAAGTCTAAAGGCAATGGCAAGAAGCCTGATGCCAAGGCAAGCGCGTCTCGGTTGGCGGAGAACATGAAGACGCCGTATTCCTTCAGGAAAGAGCATACTAAAATGCTCTTTGATCTATGCATGAAAGAGCAGCTCATCACCCTGCCAGATCCGCGGAAGCCCTCAGAGGTGGACAAGACAGAGGATCCTACCTATTGTGCGTATCACCGAAGGTTGGGTCACACCATCGGCGACTGCTATATTTTCAAGAACATAGCGGAAGAGCTCATTCAAAGGGCTTGGTAAATATGTTGGACCACGCAGTCGACCCACCTCAACCTCATGCCTGGAGCCGATCGAACCGGTCGGCTAATGTGGTTCATATGATGGCGATGGTCTCGAGCTCTAACGCCTCCGAGGCCGGGCCTTCAAATCAACAGTCCCACACTGGCCCGGGGACAGCTCCTTCCTCATTCCCTGAATGTTTAGCGCTGCGGAGGACCATCCGGAAGATCCGAGGGGAAGTCCGGCAGCTGCGACGAGAACAAAGGCGCCTGCTGCAGTTCCTGGAAAGCATTGATCAGCAGTTGTCCACTTTCCCTTTTGGCCCATTTGCCAGGGGGTTATCTCCAGCCCACATACGGGAGGCCGGTGTATCACCCACGGGTCGGGCCCCGCTCAGGGGTTGGCTCTCTGAAGAGTCTTCGGATTCATCTGAAGACGAGGAGGACTCACCGGAAGACGTGGAGGCTCCACTTCAAGTCGAGCTCCCAGAGAAGTTATACTCCTTCCCTTTGGAGAAAACTCCCAATATCTTCTTCGCATGTCAGCGGGCGGGGTTGATTAGCCCGTCACCCGTGGAGCAGACGCCAGGTGCTGTTTTTCATCAGGGCTATTGCCCATATCATGAAGTTGTTGGCCATATTATCCACAACTGTGAGCCGTTCAAGGACCTCGCCGAGGACCTAATCAGGCGAGGGAAGGTCAACATGGGTGAATTCCTGGTCGATCCACCGCAGCCGCACGCACGGGAGAGCCTTCACTTCTCCGTCAGCGTCATACATGCCTCGGCAGCCTTCCAGTTCCCCGAGCCGCAGGAGGAGGGAGTCAGTTCCCAGGGAACCAGTTCCCAATCGCCCAAGTCCACACTATGGTATCCAGGGTGGCGACCATCTCATCAGTGCTCTTTTCCTAAGGAAGACACTGAGAAGATTTTTGACAAACTTCTGGAGGATGGCTGGGTGCTGACACATGACCCGCCGTCTTATTACAATGAGACGGCCAAGAGGCACCCCCGCTATTGCAAGTATCATGCAAGGGTGTCTCACCCCACTCGGCAATGCCCAGAGGTTCAAGACTTTATTGAAGCCCTCATCCAGAGAGGGGTTGTCGATACTCAGGGGAACTCCATGACGAGGTTGCGTCTTGCAGAGGTCGCCAGGGAAACTCTTCAGCAGGTTCGGCGAGAAGCTGAGGCTTTCTCCCGGTTAACCCGACCAAGTAAGCCTGCGGAAAATGATGAATTCCCATTACTCATTAACGACAAGGCCACCTATAAAGGGGCTAAGGTCCAGAACCCAGGAAGTCAAGCCGTGGGAGAGAGTTCCAAGGCCCGTCCCAGGTCGAGTCAACCTTGCATCGTCATAAGAGAGAACTCTCGGCCAGATAACAAAGGCAAAGCCAAGGCGTCAGAACCTTCAGCCAAAGCTCCTGCCCAGTCAGCAAGGCCGTTAGTCGTGGAGAGGACTCGACTTCTTGAGCCCGTAAAGACCCCAATTAAGGCCTCTGTCAGCCCAGCGAGGCCGCCAATTGTAGAAAGGCCTCGGCAGCTCAAGCAGGCCAACCCACCAGCCCAAGCAAAGTCGGTGGAACTACAAAGCTCCCAGGGACCCCACTGTGGACTGGCAGAGTTCCAGGAGTTGTCTCCTGAAATAATTGCTCAGGCAATCAATGCCACCTTCCAGGTTCAACCCGAGGAAGCCAATTGGACCAAGGTCACCTCCAGAAAGAGCCGTGGCGCTAAAACTCCTAAGGAGTCAGCCCGGAGCAAGAAGCAAAGTTCTGGGGGCAAGCGAGTCCCACTTCCGAAGCAAGCCTCTCTCTCTTCTCAAGAGGCGGCACGCCAAAAGAAACAAGAGAAGAACCGCAGGAAAAATTTGAAGAGGAGATTGAAGAAGCAAGTCGAGCAAGCCGTTGCTATGGAGGCTCTTTAACCAACTCCTCTACAAAGACTTCAAAAGCTCATAGATGAGCTGGAGGAGTACACTCCCCCTCGCCCCACCAGGGTCGTCACTCTAGACGAATATATTCCCTGGGACAAGCTTGGGCGCAAAGCCCGTCTTCTGCAATGGCTCCCCGGAAATGGCCCACTGTCTTGAAGAGGGTGAAGACTTCCCAATCCCAGAGGAGACCTCATTATTCTACAAAGATGAGGAGCTCACTGTGGAAATGCTCGAGGAAATGGTGCAAGAGCTCTCCTGCAACATGGTGGCGATCCTGCCGCCCGACAATATTTACTATCCCACAGCTGATAGCACTGGAGGCCAGGCTCCTATGGCGACATATCAGCGCCGCTCGGCAAGAAATGGCCGGGGACGTGGCTGAGGTCATAGCCGAGGACGTGGACGTGAAGGTCCCCTGTCTCTTGACCGGGTCATACTGTTCAGAGGGGAAAAGCCGGGTCCTATCCCAGAAACTCAAGTTCGGGGAATCCCTTTCATCCTCAGCCCCTCAGAGGGTTCAGGCCCCGTCTCAACGGCTAAGCCAGGTGGTGTACCTTTTACAATCACATCCTCCGATGAAGAAGAGGAGCCGGCCAAGTCGCTGAAGTGCGAGAAGGCGTCAGAGCAGGCCGGCCCCTCCAACAGGGTCGAGCCCGCGAGCCAGGCCGGTCATTCTAATGAAGACCAGCATGATGGGCCTTTGCCACCTCCAGAGGAATCTTTGGCTCCGCTGTTCCAAGAAGATGCGGAAGGCCAGAATACGGAGGAGCGCCCTTTTAAGCGAGAGAAGCCTCGCCAGGCGCCGAAGACTCTGGCGGAGATCATCCCGCCATTTGATAAGACCCGTGCTCGGGCAGACCGCAAAATCATTCATCATATGAAGCGATTCCCAACAAATGTCACTATTTGGGAAGCCATTGCCTGGAGCAAAGACCTCAGAGAGGCTCTTGTCAAGATACTTCAAGATCCAGAGGCATATGAAGCCCATGTTGCAGAGTTGCAAGCCCAGGCATATGAAGCACTCACAGCCAACATCTCCTTCACGGACAAAGACATGTTGCTGTCCTCTCCGTGTCATAATCGCCCCTTATATATGAAGGGGACGATTAATGGGCATGACGTGAATCGCATTTTGGTTGACGCCGGAGCAGCCGTCAACATCATGCCTTTGAAGACTTTCAAGTCTCTATACTTGGCACCTTATTTGCAAAAGGTGACCGATGTCAAGATCTCGGGATTCAATCAGGGTTCCGAGGAAGCGCTTGGTCGGGTTGTAGTCAAGCTTGCCTTGGGCGATTTTATCACCCAAGCGACATTTTATATCATCAACTCTGACACATCTTACAAGATGCTGCTTGGAAGACCTTGGCTTCATGAGAATTGGGTCGTTCCTTCAACTTTGCATCAGTGCATTAAATATGCCAAGGAAGGGGAGCAACATACGGTCTTCGCAGACCAGGCTCCGTTCCACCCCAATGAGTGCCATCTGGCCGATGCTTCACTATATTTTGGGAAGCCCACTTTAACAATACCCGAGCCTTTAAAAGATAAGGGGAAACAAAAGGTGAACCATGAAGTCGAAGAAGGACAGCTCTTCACTATCAACCAAGACATGGTAAAGCTGCATAGGCTGAGCCTCAGTGCCGCCTCCAAGCCGACTCAACCAGAAATGCGGAGTGTTGACTTTGAAGCCAACCTCATCAGCCTGGTCATTGACGGGAGTATCTCCTTACCGCCGAAGTGCCTCCAGCTCTCGTCCCAACGGGAAGAGTATGAGGTGGAGCAGTTGAAGACCTTCACAGTCTCCTATCAACGGAGAAGGAGACGCAACAAGAGCAAGGGGGACAAGCCGATCATCTTTTACAAAGGTGATTTAGTTCCGCCGTTCCCCCCTGAAGATGACTTCGGCTGGGATACACCCACCGATGTGGCGCTGGAGTCAGTTCAGGAGATGGATGATATGCCCAACTACATCAAGGAAATGTGTAAAAAGCAGCACATCCCGCAAACTCTGGACCCCGCGCGAGCGGCGTACTTCCATCAGTTGTGGAATTCTCCGCAAGTCCGTGGGCAATCTCCCTTCTCCCGCAAAGATACAAGGGGCCTTGGCTACGACCAGGAGACGAACTTCGAGGTCCACTTTGCAGTGAACACCATAGGACTGCTACCTCTCCATCACGGGCAAACAGAAGCTGAGCCCAAGGTGGATGACTCTATAAGGGAGTCCAGTGATGTGTCCTTGACACCCTCACCTTCATCAGGAGCTGACAATGGTCACCCTTCAGAGGAAAGAGCAGCCTAGCCTGCTAACCATCCGCAAAATAAAGCAAGCCCTTCGGCTTCAAGTCACGAGCAAGGGTGCTTCGAAGAATTTGAAGTCTACAAAGCCAACACTGATGATGAGGGGGACTTCGTCGACCTCCAACCAGCTCCACCGGAGCTCGAAGACGGGGGTCAAGCAACTGTGGATGAGTTGATTGAGATCAATCTCGGAAGCAAAAGCGACCATCGTCCCACCTTCATAAGTGCTCTCCTCAGCGAGGAAGAAAGGCAGTCGTATCGACAGCTTTTAGAAGAGTTCAGGGATTGTTTCGCCTGGACTTATAAAGAAATGCCCGGGCTCGACCCTTCTGTGGCTGAACATGAGCTGGCAATACTTTCAACAGTCAAGCCAGTCAAGGAAGCTCAAAGGCGTATGCGCCACAAGCTGGAACTGAAGGTCAACGCTGAGGTTGACAAAATGCTCAACGTGGACTTTATAGAGCCTTGCATGTATCCTGTGTGGCTCGCCAATATCGTCCCCGTCAAGAAGAAGAATGGCCAAGTCCGAGTCTGCATCGACTTCAGGGATTTGAATAAGGCATGCCCAAAGGACGACTTTCCTGTCCCGATCACCGAGACAATGGTTGATATGACCACCGGTCACGAAGCCTTGTCTTTTATGGACGGATCGTCGGGCTATAATCAAATCCGCATGGCCGTCAAAGACAAAGACCATACGGCTTTCCGATCTTCTAAGGGGATCTTCAACTACAAAAGGATGCCGTTTGGCCTGAAGAATGCCGGCGCAACCTATCAAAGGGCAATGACTAAGATCTTTGACGAGATGCTACATGACCTTGTTGAATGCTATGTCGATGATCTGGTCGTCAAGACGAAGAAGCGGGAGGACCACTTAGCTGACCTGCGTCGAGTCTTTGAAAGGCTTCGACAATTTCAACTCGAGATGAACCCGATGAAGTGCGCCTTCGGCGTCTCCAGCGGCAAGTTCCTCGGCTTCATTGTCAGGTACCGGGGCATAGAAATCGACCCTGACAAAATAAAGGCTATAAGAGGACTACCTCCGCCCAAGAACTTGACAGAGCTCAGATCTCTTCAGGGAAGGCTCGCCTATATTAGGCGGTTTATTTCTAACCTCTCAGGAAGATGCCTACCTTTCGGCAGACTGATGAAAAAAGGGGCACCCTTCATATGGGACGAAGACTGTCAGAAGGCCTTTGAGCAAATCAAGGAATATCTGTTGACTCCTCCTGTCTTAGGGGCACCTGTCAGAGGGAAGCCCCTTATCTTATATATTGCTGCCATGGATGCCTCTTTGAGGGCTCTCCTAGCCCAGATTAATGAAGAGGGCAAGGAGCAGCCGCTGTACTACCTCAGCCGAAAGCTGATCGGGCCTGAGCATCGGTACGCTCCCATGGAAAAGATGTGCCTAGCTCTGGTGTTTGCTGTCAAGAAGCTAAGGCACTATCTCCTAGCCCATTGGGTGGAGCTCATCTCAAAATGTGACCCACTCAAGTTTTTGCTCAGCCAGCCGGTCCTCTCTGGTAGGCTTGGTAAATGGGCACTTATCCTCATGGAGTTCGACATCACCTTCGTCCCACGCAAGGCGATCAAAGGACAAGGAATGGCGGAATTCTTAGCAGCGCACCCTGTGTCGGAAGATTCACCACTCAATTTCGAGCTCCCCGACGAAGAGGTGCTAGTGCCTTCTCAAGCCACTGGGGAACATTATGAAAAAGTCCCACCACAGATGGAGCCGGGTGTCCTCACCTTTGACCTCCCATTCTGGGAGTTATATTTTGATGGTGCCTCTCGGACAATCAAAAGGGCCGGCGGCCTCACAGACTATGTCTCAGGCGCGGGGGTAGTCTTTGTGTCTCCACAAGGTGGCATCCTCCATAATTCTTGCGCTCTCATGAAGTCCCTGACTAATAATGAGGCGGAATATGAAGCGCTAATCATTGGGCTTCAATTAGCACTGGAGATGGACATCAAGTGCATCAAAGTGTACAGGGATTCTCAGCTCGTCATTCGACAAGTACTGGGCGTCTACGACGTCCGTAAAAAGGAGCTCGTCCCCTATCATGCAGCCGTCATGAGGCTCAAGGAAAAATTCTACCTATTTGAAATAGGCCATGTCCCTAGAGGCAGCAACTCCCAGGCTGACGCTCTTGCAAAGTTAGCAGCAGCCCTAAAACTCCCGCCTGAGGGAGAATTGAATATTACAGTCAGACACCGAAGGCTCATGCCAAGTGCGCTCGACGAAGAATCCGGCCTCACTGTTTATGAGGTCGACAACATTCAAGAGGAGAATGCTCCCGAAGAAGAGGATTGGCGTGAGCCGATCATAAAGATAAAGAACGGCTGGCTCCCTCCTGATCGGGCTCAGAGGGTGCAACTGCTACGCAGGGCGACATCCTACCAGCTGATCGACGATCTACTCTTTAGGCTTGTCCATGAAAAAGACCGATCGGTCCTCCTGCGGTGCCTTTCGCCCAAGGAAGCGAAGACCGTCATGCACGAGGTCCACTCCGGATTGTGTGGAGCTCACCAGGCAGGAGCTAAGATGAAAAATAGCATCAAGCTCAAAGGGTTCTATTGGCCTACCATGTACGAAGATTGCAATCAATATGCTCGTACATGTCATCAATGCCAAGCATTCGGCCCAGTCCCTCGGCGGCCACCTAACCCGCTCCATCCAACAGCGCCTACTTGGCCATTTGCAGAGTGGGGTATGGATATTGTGGGACCATTCCCACCATCGTCCCAAGGCCACAAGTTCATACTTGCCGCCACCGATTACTTCTCCAGATGGGCGGAAGCCGTTCCACTACGGGAAGTTACAGGGGAGATAGTTGCTCGTTTTGTGCGGCACTATATCATATACAGATTCGGCACCCCCAGTCGGATTATATCCGATAATGGCACGCCATTCAAGAACAAGACTGTTTATGCTTTGGCGGCCAAGTTCCATATCGATTGGAGGACGTCATCAGTCTACAATCCCCAAGCCAACGGATTAGCCGAGGCTTTCAACAAAACCCTCTGCAAGCTGCTGTCCAAGATAGTAGGTGGCCGCAAACGGGATTGGGGCGAGAAGGTCCACGAAGCCCTATGGGCCTATCGGACTATTTACAAAACTCCCACGGGGTGTTCCCCATTCTCTTGGTCTACGGAGCTGAAGCAGTGATCCCCGTGGAGATCGAGTTAGCATCCTACCGCGTTGCTGTGCACGCCGGATTGCCAGGCCAAGACTAGTCCGAGATAGAAAGGAGGCTTGAAGAGTTGTCCAACCTTGAAGGTGAAAGACTCAAAGCCTACAAGTACTTACAAGTGTATCAAGCCTGCATGACATGTGCCTATGATAAGCTGGTCAAGCAACGGGCGTTCAAGAAAGGCGACCTTGTCATGGTCAAAGAAAAGGAGGTTCTCGCGGGAAGATCCAGCGGCAAACTCCAGTCTAATTGGCGTGGACCTTACGTCATCCAGAAGGTCTACGAAGGAGGGGCCTATACGGTCCTTGACCACAAGGGGGACAATCCTTTCCCTCCCCTCAACGGCAAGCATATGAAGCTCTACCATGCACCATCGCAAGAGTTTCTGCAGCAGTCCTCACAGGACAGTACCCCTCCTCAGTGAAGGTTTAAAAAAAAAGGGGGGGGGTTAAAAATACTGATACCCCGGCGGACTCAGTCAGCCTTCAACGGTTGGCTGAGGGTAAAAAGGCCACAGACCCGGTCGAGATGAAAACCCGAAAGGGCGCCTCGGGCAAAAATGGGCAACCCCTCGGTGTGAAAACCCGCAAGGGCGCACCGGAAAAAGCTAAAGGGGGCCAGCCTCGACGAAAACCCGAAAGGGCGGTGAGGTTGGTAATGTGAAAAAAAAAAATCCTCTCCCTGTCTATTTTAAGGGTGGCGCTAAGTCAATGACTCCACCCCATCTCGACCAAAACATCATATTGATGTCATGGCTACGCCTTACATGTCATCCTATGACACCTGGTCCCACCGACATTCTGAGGTTGTCATACTCTGTCCCATCGGGTTCGGTCTATGTATGCCCCTTTCGGGGTACCGACCCATTTTCGCCTATCGGCTTCCGGGTTTAGCTCATGTGTCTCTTCCGAGCAGTTAAACCCACTTACTCTTTTGTTTCACTGGGATTGGCCTCAGTATGCTCTCTCGGGCTGCCAGCACATCATGCCCTTCGGCTCATTTTACTTTCTAGGGTTCTGGCCTCAGTACGCCCTTTCGGGCTGCCAATCCATTATGCCTTTCGGCTCATCTTATCTTCTTGGGATTGGTCTCAGTATGCCTTCTCAGGCTGCCAACCCATCATGCCTTTCGGCTCATCTTACTTTTTTGGGATCTGGTCTCAGTATGCTCTCTCGGGCTACCAATCCATCGTGTCTTCTGGCACATGTCCTACCGGGTCTGGCCTCAGCATGTCCTCTCGGGCTGCCAACCCACCTACTCGCCTATCGGCTTTCGGGTTTGACTTTCACATCCCACTAGGGTGGTCAAACCCATCTTTGTCCCATCGGGAATGGCCTCAGTATGCTCTCTCGGGCTGCCAACCTATCTCGCCTATCGGCTCTCGGATTTGACTCTCACGTCCCACTAGGGCTGTCAAATCCACCCTTTTCCTTCTCCTGGGCCTGGCCTTTGCATGCCCCTTTCGGGCTGTCAACCCATCTCGCCTCTTGGCTTTAGACTTGACTCCTATATCCCACCGGGATCGTCAAGTTTACTCCTTTGTCCCCACGGGTCTGGCCTCAGCATGCCCTCTCAGGCTGCCAACCCTATTTGCCTATCGGCTCACGGATTGGACTCGTACGTCTCACCCGGGGTGTCAAATCCCCTCCTTTCATCGCTTCGGGTCTGGCCTATGTATACTCTCTCGGGCTGCCAACCTATCCCGCCTATCGGCCTCCAGGTTTAACCCTCATGTCCCTTTCGGACTGTTAAACCAACTCCTTTGTTGTTCCAACCAGGCTTGGCATATGCACACCCTTTTCGGGTTGCTAACTCGGTCAACCTTCGGTTTTGGATTTGGCTAATTGCGTCCCACTAGGACAGTCGAATCCACCCATCTTGTCACACCGGGTTCGGCCTCAGTATGCTCTCTCGGGCTGCCAACCCACTATGCCTTTCGGCTCCTTTCTATCCCACCAGATTTGGTCTCAGTATGCTCTCTCGGGCTGCCAACCCGTTACGCCTTTCGGTTCGTTTCTATCCTCTTGGGTTCGGTCTCAGTATGCTCTCTCGGGCTGCCAACCCGTTTCGCCTTTCGGCTCACAGATTTGATTCATTCGTCTCACCTGGACAATCAAATCTACCCATTTGTCCCACCTCTGTGGCACACGTCCCTACGGGAGTGCCACCTGGTCCTTGCCTTTTGGCATTATAGGTTAAAAAAAAAAACGGGGTTAAAAATATTGAGGCCCTAGCGGACTTGGTTGTTTCTGTTAGAAGAGCAATCAAGGGCAAAAAGGTTTTAACCCGGCTAAGGTGAAAACCCGAAAGGGCGCCTTAGGCAAAAATGGGTACCCCTCAGTGTGAAAAACCGAAAGGGCGCACTGGAAAAAGCTAAAGGGGGCCAGTCCTGGCGAAAACCCGAAAGGGCGGTAGGGCTGGTAAAGTGAAAAAAAAAGAGAAAAGGCTTATCAAGCATCAGACTAGCTCCTTCTCAGCTCAGCAAGGCGAGTCTCACTCTAAAGAACTTCCTCTTGGAGCCCCTCAAGCCCACGGCGGAGAGTCTACATCAACACGCGCAAGATTGTGCTCCTCGGTATCTCGGAGCTCTCGCAAAAGCTCTGGAGTCCCTCAAGCCTATGGTGGAAAATCTACATCGGCGTGCGCAAGACTGCGCTCTTCTTCGGTCCCCTGGACCTCTCACAAAAGCGCCTCCTCACTGTGGGAGGCCACCTGCTCGCGCTCGTAAGCGACCTCGACCAGGGCGCCCACCTCAGCCTGGGCCGCCCGAAGTTTGCAAAGCTGCTGCTGCTCCTGCTGAATGATCAGCTGAGTCCTCCGCCTTCGCTCTTGAATAGCGCAAAGGCGAGCGAACTCCTCCCATAAAGACGCAAGCTCAGTCATCCAGGCGTCCTGAGGGAGACCAAATGCATACATCTGGCAATGCTACACCAAGTTAAGGACGATTCGGCCACTCCATCCCAAGGGCTAGAAAACTCTGAAGCAGCTTTGAAGCCTCACTAGCTGAAGCTAAAGCAAAGAAAGAGTTGCCTCAGCCTATGTACGGCCGACATCTACCCAGACCAACATGCCCTAAGGGCTGGTCTACATCAACCTTGGCAATCACAAGTCAGCGGTTAGCCAGCTTTAACATTCGGCGACATACCTCAGCGGTCAGCCGACACATCGACATGTTCGGCTACACCTCAGATGTTAGCCCGCACATCTTCGGCGACATACCTCAGCGGTCAGCCAGCACAATAACTTTTGGCCAAACGCACCCCCAAGGGTCGGCCAGTGTCAATCTCTAGCTATCACAGCTCAACAGTCAATCAACGACGACTCAGATGGATGCGCCTCTTCGAGACAGGCCTACATTAACTTCGGGCCAACAAGTCTCTCAGAAGCAAGCCCCCATCAACTTCGGGCTAACAAGTCTCTCAGAAGCAAGCCCCCATTAACTTCGGGCTAACAAGTCTCTCAGAAGCAAGCCCCCGTCAACTCCGGGCCAACAAGTCTCTCAGAAGCAAGCCCCCATCAACTTCGGGCTAACAAGTCTCTCAGAAGCAAGCCCCCGTCAACTCCGGGACAACAAGCCTCTCCGAGACAAGCCAGCATCAACCCTCAGCTTTCTGGAAAGCAACGAAGCAGTAAGGTGCAGTTCTACAGAAGGCACGGACCGTCCGCCTCCGCCCCGGCTTTGACGAACGTTCCGTGGGGGGCATTTGTTGGAAGTAAATTTTGCTTTGCAAAAACACCTCCGCTTTTATTTAGTTGGAGCAGAAATGGGCCAACTTAGAGATGGAAGACCCGTACGGGGTCGGAGGAACCCGTCCGGGGTCGGAGAAACCCGTACGGGGTCGGAGGGACCCGTACGGGGTCGCCCTCACCCGGACGGGTCCGCCCGGAGGTGGGCAAACCCGCGCGGGGCCGCCCTTGGGCGGGCGGACCCGTCCGGGGTCACCCGACCCCGGGTGGGACCCACCCGGGGTCCGCGACCCCGGGGAGGTCCCCCCCGGGGCGCGCGACCCCGGGCAGGTCCTCCCCCGGGGGTCCGCGACCCCGGGTAGGTCCCGGACCGTCCCGGGACCTCCCACCCCGGGGAGGTCCCATTCCCGCGCACGGACTAATTTTTTTTTGAAAATGTGACTTCCCCGGGGTCATTTTCATCCCGTTGGACCCGTACGGGGTCGAACACTCTCGGGGAGGTTCCCCACTTCTATAAATAGACCCCCGGAGGTCCAGAGAAGAGAAGATCGACGATCTACTACACTCAACAACCTACGGAAGACACTTGGAGCGTTTTGTTCGTTTGTTTTGGCCCGCGAGGGGTAAGTCCCCGGGTCTTATGTATGTGCCCCTATGAGGGTATATTTATAATTTTGCCCCTCAGTGGGCCGTGTTGTTGTTTCTAAGTCCTGGGACGACTATGTCATATGCTTCTGCCTTAATAATGGGAGAATTGCATAAATGTCCTCCCCGGGGTCCAAGAAACATAAAAGTCCTGTTGTTTGCAGTTTTACCCTGCAACTTTTTGTAATTGGGGCTACGTCCCTACTTCCCGCGTTAGTGCGGACTTTTGTACAGTCGACAACTCGCCGACAACCCTTGTACTCATTTGAACTATAGAAGCACTCAGCATGTTTTATATGTATCATCGGGTGGGAAAATTATAAGAAAACCCCCGACTTCTGAAAATTGCGTATATACCCCTCCTTCGATCAAATTGACAGATGTGTGCCTTCCATGAAGCCCCTTGTCACTACTTCGGTCTGGGAGTTTTGTCAGCTCAGTCCGACACTCGGGTATCATTCTAAACCTAGGTCTAGGGTATGGTAAAATTACCAAAATACCCCTACAACCTAAAAATGGCTCAGCAGCCTCCTAAAACCCTCTAAAAAGAGCCTCATCGCCTTGGGGAGTCAGGGACCCGATCCTACTTCATTCCAGCCCAGAAATTTCAGAAATACCCCTGGCCTGGGAATATTACCAAAATACCCCTGGGGTGGTAAAATTACCGAAATACCCTCGGGGTCCAGAAAATTCTCTCTACTTCAAAAATGCCTATGGCTTCTGCATATTTGCGTTTCCATTCTTAAATCTAGGGTTTTGCTCAGACCTAGCCTTAATTCAATTGTTTCTGTTGGTCGGTGGTGAGTGAGTGGACATCATGAGCTCTTCAAGAGAGTTTGCCCTCAACCTCAGAACCCTGTAAAAGAATTTGGGGATTTCTTTGACAATCAAACAAAGGTGTTCGGACGTTAGGCCGATGTAAATCAACACTGACTCCGGTCAGTGGGGAGAGGTCCAGCACTCGAACCCAAATCGTCTGATACAATGCGCACACACGGAATCACCCTCTATCCTTAGAGGGGGATGTTTCTTTTCAAAAAGAACGAAATCTATATCTTTATCTACGATAAAAAAATCGATTAGATTTTTTCCGTGTCTCACAGTGCTACAGGTGCTGCAGGTGCTACTACTGGCGGTGGGGATGCTGGTGGTCCTTCCTCCTTCCACGCAGACACAGGTAGAGGATATAGTCAGGGTGAGCAAGGATATGATTCACATACTCAATATGGGCATCCATCATGTTATGGAGGTGGCCAACAGGAGACAGCGATTTATGGATCGTGGGGTTATGAACCATCATTCCAGTTCCATCCGGCCAGTTCCTCTTCTCTTCCTCAAGATTCTTATGTTGATACTGGATTTGCATCATGCCAACCAAACACTCCAAGAGGGATCCAAAGAGGGATGCAGGACTTGGCTACCTCATTGTTTGGTTATAGTGAATATAGACCATACATGCATCCTTCTTATGGGTATGGACATGAAAAACCAGACGATGAGGGAGAAGGTTTTAATTCTCACCCATATTAATGCCTCTTCATTTAGGTAATGATCATTTAATTTCTGTAACATTTACTGTGCCTAATTAGGTTTATTGTAATGCTTGAACCTACTTTATACTTAGTATGTACTCAAGAATAATAGTTTAACATGTTCAATGTTTGAATTTCAATGTCTACTTCATGTTTATTGCACTTAATCTAATTTCTTTACAATCAAATGCATGTCTAATGAATTAAAAAGCCTTTTTATGTGATTATTAACTTTATATCTATTTATATCTATTTGTTTATGAATTTTTAGGTCCATTTTCAAAATTTTTAAAGCTTTTGACTGGGTTTCGGCCGAAATGGAAACCGATACCGATTCGTATCGGTTTCGGACTTGGCCGAAACCGAGTCCGAAACCGAGACTGCCAACCTTGATGAAACCCCCTTCTCCTTTCGTGTTCTACCTCCCACCGGTTGCCCAAGAACCGTAGGCCCGCATGCATCCTTCTTATGGGTATGGACATGAAAAACCAGACGATGAGGGAGAAGGTTTTAGTTCTCACCCATATTAATGCCTCTTCATTTAGGTAATGATCATTTAATTTTTGTAACATTTACTGTGCCTAATTAGGTTTATTGTAATGCTTGAACCTACTTTATGCTTAGTATGTACTCAAGAATAATAGTTTAACATGTTCAATGTTTGAATTTCAATGTCTACTTCATGTTTATTGCACTTAATCTAATTTCTTTACAATCAAATGCATGTCTAATGAATTAAAAAGCCTTTTTATGTGATTATTAACTTTATATCTATTTATATCTATTTGTTTATGAATTTTTAGGTCCATTGATGGAGGGGATATGGCACACTGCATAAGTCGATAGCCGTAATACCCTCACCATGTTGAGCAAATTTGGCTTCCACAATCCTTTCAATCATTTGCCTTTGAGCTGTCAGGCTCTCTGGGGCTTGTGCATTTGAAGACCGGACATTAACATTTTCTTGCGGGGCTTCAACTTCCACCACCGTTGGGATCTTCACGGCAGTGAATGGGTGTTGGCAACTGTCGATCTCCCCAGAGGAGCTCGCTCGGCCGCCTGGAATGTCACGGGAGTTTGAAATGGCGCCTCCAGTTCCTGCAGTATCCCTTGTAGGAGGGTTTTCAATTCTCGTTTTTCACGTCGTAACTCTTCCAGCGTGATATCTTGAATGCTTTCACTTAGTTCATCTTCTTGTACTGGGTTTTGTTTTCCTTGAGTACTACGGATCTCTTCCGGTGCTCCTTCAACCTGTTCCTGCGCCTACTGTGATGATGAGGCGGCAGCAGTTCGATTGAGTGGTGCAACTGCTTGGGCAACCGAGCGAGATTTCTTCAAGAGTGCCAAGGGCTCATTGAGTTCCTCGTGGGCCTCCTCCGGCTGATTGCCAGTTTTGTAATAGGTGAACACTTTGACAGTGTCCTTAGTTTTATGCACCACCCTTTTCTTTCGGGGTGGTTGAACCTCCGAGTGGACTGGTGTCCCAGTTTGTCAAAGACAGAAACTCGAGGCAGTGTAGTTTCTGCTTGGTATTTATTTTTGTTTTGGGTTGTCCCCAATGTTGATGAACATTGGGGCTTTTCACGAACCCCTCTATGTTTTTGCCCACACAAATGGGAGGCTAGCAGCTTAGCGGATGCCGACGTCCCTACCAGATGGTCGGACATCTAGATGGGATTACCTGCCCTGATCCTTTTGAGAGCGCGGGCCTCCTCTTTAGTGACCCACACTTTCTTTAAACGGAGCTGCCGCTCCTCTACTGAGTTGCCCCCAGCTCTTGGCTTGGGGGTGCTTAATTTGAATCACCGCGTCTGCTCCCGACCTGTCCTCGGGGCGCCTGATGTTTTCAGAACCGCCTTATTCTCTCGAACTCGTTGGAGCAGGCTAAAGGGGTTGGACGTACTAATAATCGGCACATGCCGGACTTGAGATGTTATAAGCTCACCTCCATCGAGCCGAACTCTGAGATTCCCGACAAGAATGGTCTTGCCGGAGGTGGATGTGGCTGCCACGGGCTTCCTGCCTCTATAGCTGCGGTGCTGCTTCTTCTGACTAGGAGCAGCAACAACAGAAATATGATTGACCGAGAGGGCTCGGTCAGCAGCAACAGTCTGGGTGGGGGTGACTTCCTCAGCCGCTGGGACTACTCCCAGAAAGTAAGGTGAACCAACCACGGCGGGGAAATCCCTAAACACCAATGGGGAGGCAAGGTATCCAAACCTGGCATGGGTAGCAACGACCAGCGGGTCGTAAGTGACAGCTGCCATTATGGTTGAAATATGTTGCAGAGGTTGTCTAGCACGTCTGTGCAACTTTCCCTTCCTTTTCCCTCCTGAAACAGAGAAAAAAGGGCATCACAACCTTGGTAGAGGTGTGGATAATTATTGGCAGAAAGAAGAAAGGCGAGAATTGTTCCACCGCGCGTGCCAGTCTGGTTAACTCACGGAATTTAACAAAAGTTAATCGGGGGAGGGGAATAGAAAACAAAAAGGGAGACAAACGTTGTTCAACACAAAAGAACAAAACCGTTTGTTTATTAATCATGCGTATAGGAGCCAACTACGGCATATGAGTTGTTTATTCCGTGGATTGAGTTTATCAGATGATTAGGGTTCGGGTACTGGACAATTTCTCACCGACCGCATTCGATATTTATTTACATCGGTACGAGTTCGAATACGCTTGATTAACTGCCAAAGAAATTCCTCGGTCTACACAAAATTAGTCGTGATGCTAAAGGCATTGCCCTAGACGCCAAGTCGTACAAGTCTATGCCGGGCGCCGAGAACGTTTCAAGAGGGATTACAGACTCAACCATCGTAGTTACGGGACTGAAGTGGATCCCCAGACATATAACCTCAAGGTTCAAGACTGCTATGTGTTGGCCATTTAACCTCTACGCAGTTAATTGAGTCTCAAACCTCCATAATGATCTTCGCATGATGTGAGGCATGGTGTCTCATGACTTGAACATTCCCAAAATTTTATAAACTCACGCTCACATGGCCATAAGTATATTCCATAAAGTGTTGTAAAATATATAAGATATTGCGAGAACATTTTATAAGTATAGACTTGTCGACAAGTTTTTTTGATTGTATATGACCCTTTTGCTCATAGGCAATTAGGGCTTATACAAGTGTCCTGGCCACACCCAGGGTGTTTACATAATCATTAGACTTTAAAGACTTCTGTATAGAGAGAGAGATTCCCATTTACCCATATGGGCTACACAATTCACAAAAAGGGGACGCGATGCACATGGATTAAGTGAGAGATTTATGTCATACCCTCACAACATAACCACAGCACAAGCACGGCAATCAAACCCAAAAAATGGGCCTTCAAACAAAGCACAAACACCAAACACAAGCTTTGCTCCTTGTGTTGCTGTGGAACACGTTTTATTGTTTATCTCTGTTTTATATCTATTTCATCTTAGTTGTTTATTTATCTATTAGTTTATTGGACGTGCCAGTCACCGGAGTGACAATTTATTATGCGCTCGATCTTACTTGGTCAGTCGATTGTGAAGTCCGAGTCGGGACCGGAAGTCCGTCACACCATAAAGACTATGACGTTAATTATGCCATTCCAAAGAAGGACAACCCTTGATTAATCGTCAAAGTAAGAGGGGCCCCGGGGGCAAAACGAGATAAGACTGATGTGCTGATTTGTTTGCAGGATATAAGATGAGATATGACATTAATGTACGGAATAAATTCGGCAGCATATCCCCTTATTTTGGACTATGTCAAAAGGAGAGTATAGGTCATCCATCCACGGAGTGCCGAGATGGAAGCCAAAAGAGAGATGGGCGTAGCCCGAGATCCAAGAGGATCGGAATACAACGGGACGATGTCCGCTCACCATAGCATTTATTGATATCCCCGTGAAGAGACCATAGGAGAACATGCAGTGGCAGATTTCCAAGGGCCAGCAGGGTTAGAAGAAGACATCGCGGTCAAACGGTGTAATGTGGGGGTAAAATCCCGTCAATTTAGCTCCCTTGGATTTGGACGAAGAACCATGGTCCCCCATGATACGATGAAGGTTGGCATGAAGGCTAATGAGGTTGGGATATTGGGTTTAGAGGTTTAGGGCTCATTAAGGTTGCTGGGAAATTGAGTGTTTGAGTAGTAGTCGGCGCTGAGATGAACCGGCACGGATGGGAACCGGCGCGGCACGGGAAAATGAGGTGGTTGGCGTGGTGGAGTATTGGCGCGACAGGCTTCGGCGCGGCAGCGAGCACAAGGGGGCATCGGCCTGGGGGTTTGAAGCATAGGCGGTCGGCGCGCCTGGTGGGCGGTCGGGCCTCGACGCGCCCATCACTCGGCGCGCCCATCACTCGGCCGGGCCTCGGCGCGCCCATCACTCGACATGAGAGGTTCCTTTAGGGATTTTGAGGGCTTTGTGAGTTTATGGATTTTGGTGGGTTCTATTGAGGAGATCTCTTGTGTTTAATTAGGGTTTCATGGGCTCTGACGATGATGTTTAGGTAAGTTGAAAGGGGAGGATAAATTCATCCGTAGAAGGTCTAGGGAGACCATGTGACCATAATGATTATGTTTCCCTTTTATAGTGAGCAAAGGGTCATGAGATAGTCTTTCTCAGGATTTGGCCACACCAAGTGGGGTTAATTCATCAATTTAACGAAAACATCACACGATACGATAAAGTAAGGATCACGAATGAATTTCGGCAGCATCTCCCCTTATTTTGGACTGTGCCAAAAGGGGAGTATAGGACATCCATCCACGGAGTGCCGAGATGGAAGCCAAAAGAAAGATGGGCATATAGCCCAGAACCCACGGAGATGAAAACACAATGGAGAACATGCAGTAGCAAGGAACCGCCGGAGAACATGTAGTGGTAGAACTCCGTAGGTCAATAGGGTTAAAGGAACATCATTTGTGAGCCAACCTAATGTGGGGGTGCAACCCCGTTAATCTGGCTTCAGTAGCTTTGAGTGAAACCCCTGGTCTCTTCTTCTTTCAACAGGGTGGAAGTTTATAAGAGGTTTGGTGAGGATCGGCGCGAGTTAAGCTCGGCATAAGGCTCTCGGCGCGCTTGTCTCGGCACGAAGCTACCGGCGCGTGAGTGTTTTGGCATGAATAGGCATCGGCGCGGGGGATGGCCTTTGGCAAGTTCAGCTCTCGGCGCGTTTTAGCTCTCAGCGTATAATTCTGCACCGAGGGGGTTTCCTGATGGGTTCAAGGCCTGCTCCAGGGGATTTTCAAAGGGGTTTGTTCTCTAGAATCTTCAGGGGGTTTGAGGCTTGATCCAGGGGATCTTCAAGAGTTTGTTCTTGGAGGTTTTCAGGGGTTTTGAGGTTTCACAAATAGGTGTCACATGGGATACCAAAAAAATGGCTTCAGAAGGATCATCCCAGGGGACACAACAGACTTCACTCAGAGATGTCACTGGGAGCCAATTATTTGTTGAATCACCTGTATTGTGATTCTAGTATGTCCCTTACCACTTCATAAATGAAGGACCACGAGATAGACTGTCTCGGGCCTTATCATGAACGTGAGGTTAGAAATACAGAGACGATGCAGTAAAAACATACTTAGATGATCTGAGGGATATGCGCACAACAGAACAAACCTCGCTCACAACGACGATCGGATATAATAAATTTCAGAGAGGCAGAGGGAGGAAAAATCTCAGAATCCCATATTTCCTTACATTCCAAAAGAACGCATTCATTTAACATCGGGGGGAATCAGTTTACAAAAGCATACATGTAGGCCGATGCTCATTGAACATATACCAGACTGTGCTGGCGCTTAGCATCTCCAGAGGAACAGACCTCGGAAGCAAAAGCATAAAAAGAAATAGAAGCAGACTATAGAGAAGACAGATCGAAAACACAAGATGGGGGAAGGGGAGAATGTAGCCCCTTAGGGCGTTTGAAAACCAACCCCACCTTGCATCTCTTTCCACAGACTTCTGCAGCTCTCTTTCTTTCTTTAGATCTCTTCAGCAGGCTCTCAGACCTTTCTCTTCCCTCTTTTTATTTTTCTGATTTCGATTGGCTTCTCGATTGATCCCCCTTGATGATCTCTTCGTCTCCCCCCTATCTATTATTCTCTCCTTTGGGCGAGGATGGGACTTGTATATAGGAGGAAAGGATTTCCTCTCTCGGCGTGGTGCCTTCTCGGGGCGGCAGCATCGGCGCGCTCGGCAGCAGGCTCCTCGGCGCGCTAGGTTGTATTGGGCTTGGGCCCGTTCACTTGGTGTATTGGCGCCGATAGAAGGATGTTGGATAAATGGGCCTTCTTCGTTGGTTATGTGGGCCTCTCAGAGTGCTCATTGGCTTTCTTTGTTACTTACTCAGCATCCGGCATTAGCAGGATAAATGGGCCTTCTTCGTTGGTTATGTGGGCCTCTCAGAGTGCTCATTGGCTTTCTTTGTTACTTACTCAGCATCCGGCATTAGCAGACATGTGCGGAGCTATGTAAATCCCATTTTCTGAGCATCAGAATATTCTGAGGATCCTTTTCAGCAGACAGATGATTGCCCGGGGGTTGACGTAGTCTTCATCCGCCTGACTATCTGAATGATGGCCGTGCTGGACAGCAGCTTGGCCAGTAATGGCTTCAGCCGGACAGAGTGTCAGGTGTAACGGATCTTCTTCTATTCTGATTCTCATAAGTTCCAGGGATGACACAGGAGCCGCACCCTTGACTGGTCTTCAAAGCTCTGAGCTTGTTTTGGCTTCTTCTTTTATCTTTGTATATTTTGGGTGTCAACAGTTGCGCTCTGTGTTCTCCTCGCTATCTGTCTCCCTCAAATGAGGGCTCTACTGGGGTATTTATAGAGCCCCGAAGGACTGCTGGGAAGTACACCCTTCATCCGGGCCAAAATAAAGGATTTGAGACTTGATCCGGGCTAACAACCCCCCCCCCCCCCCCCCCATAGAAAGGGTGGACCCGGGCCAAAACCTAGGTGGGGAGGGTGAATCCGGGGCAAATGCCGCAAATCCCCATGTAGGGGGTGGACTCGGGGCAAAACCCCCAATATGGGGAAGGATCCGGTCCAAACCCCCATATGGGCGGTGGACCCAGTCCAAACCCCCTATACTGAGGTAAACCCCGACTGTTGTTGCTATTCTTTGTACCGAATTTGGTTGATCTTCCCTGTTGTTGTTGCTGTCACTTACTGCTGCTCCTGCTGTTGTTATGGTCATTGCAGGTGTTGCATTGATTGTTGCTGTTGTAGCAATTGTTGTGTTTGCTGTTTGTGATGCAGTTGCTGCTCATATGGGCTTATGGATGGCAGTATCGGCCGAAACCGAAATGGGCCTTGTCACTGTAGCAAGTCCGATACCAAAGAAAATTATTTTTTTAATGGTTTCGGACCGAAACCGTCCGGTTTCGGCCGAAACCAGACCTGCTCAATACATTTTTTGCCTTTTCTGACTATTTTGTATCGGTTTCGGTACCGGCCGAAACTGAAACCGAAACCGATACGTATCGGTTTCGGTACCGGCCGAAACCGGTATCGAAACCGATACTACCATCCTTGATGGGCTGATGCTGCTTTGTTTCAACTGTTGTTGTTGCTTCTGTGGGCTGTTGCCACTGTTGTTCATTTGTTTCAACTGCCGCTGTTGTTTCTGTGAGCTGCTGCCAGTGCTGCTACACTTGTAGCAACAGCTACTGCTGTTGCTTCTGTGAGCTGCTGCCAGTGCTGCTAGTTTTGTCTTAGTTACCGGTTAGTATTAAACCTAGCTGGCCCTCAATTGAGGGATCTTTTGTATCACCTATTAATTAAGATAGAAAACCTTTTTAAGATCAAAGAAAGTGAGTACAGTCTTGAATCTAGACCCAAGTCTTTCCATAAGTCTTTTTCTTTTTTTCCTTTTCATTTCCCCCATTTTTTTAAAGTCTACGGGCTAATGGGGGGTGGACCCGGGGCAAAACCCCCCCTTGGGGTGGACCTGGGACAAACCCCCAAAAGGGGGGTGGATCTGGGGCAAACCCCCCAAAGGGGGGTGGACCCGGGGTAAACCCGCCCCCCCCCCCCCCCCCCCTTGGGGGGGTGGACCCAGGGCAAACCCTCCCCCCCTGGGCAGGTGGACCTGGGGCAAGCCCCCAAAAGGGGGGTGGACCCGAGGCAAACCCCCCCAAAGGGGGTGGTTCCTGGGCAAGAACCCCCTTTTGGGGGTGGACCCGGGGCAAACCGCCCTTTTTGGGGTGGACTCGGTCCTAAAACCCCTATATGAGAGGAAAACTGCTGGTGTCCCCTGTAAATACGTCCTCCACTGTTCATTTCTCACGTGAAGGAAGGGAAATTGACGTTTCCCACGTGTGGTTTGGTGCTTCTGTTTGGCTTGTTGCCTCCCTCATTAATTATTGCGTGGAAGTGCTTCAGTTTCTCATATATGTGCCTTCCCCCCGTCAGTCTTGCTCGTCATGTGAGTTGTGAAATATTAATTTACTCGTGAAGAATAATAAATTGTTCCAACAAGCAGCGAATCTAGAGACAGGTTTCCAGCCATGGGGTTTGCACCTATGCCCAATTCACGGTAAAGGTCACTGTGATCGCCCCCGCCTTCAAACTTGTCACCGGAGTCTTGGGCTGTGCAAACACCGCAGCATAGGAGCGGCGCTCTCCCCTATTTGGTATTCTCCTGCTGGAAGCTTGGCGGTGGCCTTCTTCTCCACAGGTCCTGCACCGAAGTTTCCGTTTACAGTGCCTTTGGTAGTGTCCTCTGTTTGGGCACCGGTGCACATAGGGCCCAGTCTTCAGAATCTCAGGTAATCAGCGATGTTCATCCGCTGTCTGAGACGACCGCGGCAACCACTGATCGTCTACCCAGAGGCACTCGGTTGGCCCCCGAGGTGAACGCCGGTGTACCCCCTGGTCGTCTCTCTTGCCCCACTCTCATTGCGTCGGGATGACCTTCAGATCTGCTTTCCTTCCACCAGGATGTCACTGGAATGCCAGGATGCTAGCGCTGGCAGGTGGTGCAGGGAGGGGATGCCTTGCAAGACTCCAGTTTTCAGATCTGCTCGCCTGTTGTCTGGACGCTGTCGGGATGCCAAGATGCCGGTGCTAGGAGGCGATGCAGGGAGGATAGGCGGCACTCAGAAGACTCCAATGTTCAGACCTGCTTGCCTGCTGTTGGGGCACCACTGGGATGCCAGGATGCCGGCGTTGGGAGGCAACCGAGGGAGGGTAGGCAGCACTGACAAGGTTCCAGTCTTCAGATCTGCTCGCCTGCCGTTAGGACGCACTGAGTATTTGCATCGCCGGCGATGGAGAACTAGACCACGGCAAGCTCCTTTACGTGCGTAGCTCTCGCCACCAAACTGTTCGCCGGCAGTCTTATTTTTGTGGGTTTCTTAAGTTTCGATACCTGAAAACTTACTATATTCTCATGAAGTCCATGTATATTAGCTTATGATATATAATTCCTGTCAAGTAAATGAGCGTTACTTTTAGTACATCCAGTCATAAGGCATCATGGTTGTGAGAATATTCTGGGAATATGCATGAAAGATTCTGTCAAACATTGCCAAACATTACTGTACATCTTGGAAAGACTATTTTGCCCTTACCACAGATAGTAAGAGGCGACCATTAGAAGTGTTCGTATTAAAAAAATCCTTTAAAACTATAAAGACTATGAAAAAGTCCTGCTACAATGGTCAGAAATCTAACCATTGGCCTTTGGGTTCATTGACAAGGGGCATAATAGTCATTTCCAGGTCCATTTATCCTTAACCTTTAATTTACCATGGTTAAATGTTTAACACAGAATTATAAATTTAGAAAGAAAGGGGGTACGGAGAATTCATTTGTTGAACATAAATGCATATTAATTAGCTATTTAAATAGCTTGTGCATCCCCAATTCCGTGGGTTTAGCTTATCAGATGATTTGGGTTCTAGTGCGAGACCTCTACCCACTGACTTCGGTCAGTGTTGATTTATATCGACAGAAAGTCCGAACACCCTTGTTTAACTACCAAAGAAAACTATAGTTCTTTACAATGAGAGTTTGATGCTGAGGGCAAAGTCACGACGACTATAATCGTCTTCCCAAGGAAAGATAAGGAGATAGAGGTATGGTTTAATGAGGGGCATAGTGAGCTTACAAGCCAAGAAGGACAGGGGTAGGCAGGGGATTGACATTTGAGTGTGGGCATAGATTGAGGGCTATGCTACAATTTAACACTCTTGGAGGTTAAATAAAACCTAGTGGTGATAGAGATATGTTTATAATTCCTGGAGAGTTTAGGGACACTTTGAATTACAGGGGTATTCTGGTAATTTTTAAGCTCTATGGGTATTTTGATAATTTCTGCGCTCCAGGGGGTATTTTGGTAATTTCTGGAATGTCCCGTGGATGCTTTGGCAATTCTCCAGTAACACTTGAGTATGGGTGCAATTTGGCATTGACCATGAGTGTGAGAACAAATTGAATCTTTGGGGGGACATGTGCAAACATTCTCATAAAGGCGATATGTCCATAATTTAATTGGGAGCCAGGGTATTTTTGTAATTCTTGGAACAAACAAAGGATACTTGCATAAATTTGTGCAGGTACAAAGCTTTGTCATCAAATTGTAAACTTTACAGGACTTCTTCGAAAAAATGCGGGATATAGTCACAATTTGAGCAATATGCAGGGTATTTATATAATGACAATGCACTGAAGGGATTTTCTTGTAATTTTTGGTGATATTTTCATAATTTTTGATTAATTCAGAAAATTACATATTTCTACCGCCAAACTACATAAAAGATTACATAACATGGCCCCTAGGGACATAAGTGCAAGACCCAGGATATTTATAACTCATACCTTTGAATGGGTCTTTACAAGCACAAACGAACACAAAATCCTGAGCGTGTGCTTCTCGTTCCGTGTCTTCGCGTCTGTCTCCTTGTGTCTCTTTTGAAGTGGGACCTATGGGGATATTTATAGATTTTAGGGGTTCACTTGGACCTGGATAAGCCCCTTGGGGACTTACTCGGGGTCAAATGACTTGTTTGGTAGGCAAAACGAGCCCGGATAGGCTCTTTTGGGATTTAATCAGTGTCAATTGACCCTAAAAGGGGGGGGGGGGGCAATCGACCCCTATAGGGAGTGCGGTCAACCTCGGGGGCTTAACCGGGGTTGACTAGTCCTTTTAAGCTGGGCGCTCAACTCCGGTTAGGCCTAGGAGGCTAACCGGGGTTGACTGACCCATGTAGGGAGGGTGGTCAACCCCGAGGGCTTAACTGGGGTTGTCGACCCCGGTTAGGCCTAGGAGGCTAACCGGGGTCGATCGACCCCTTGGCGGTCCCCCTTTTGACCTCGGGTAGGACCTCCAAGGGGCCTATCCGAGTCCAAGTGGCCACAGAGTGTGAGAGGGGGGGGACCCCCTATAAAACCCTGTTTTCTTTTTTGTTTCTTTGGGTTTTCACTGCTTGGACACATGGAGAGGAGAAAGGCTCCTCCTTTGTGCGTTTGTTTGGTTTTCTCCATGCCGTTCATCGAGGGGAGGAGTTTGCCTCTCGTCGGGGCCATCTCGTTGACTCGTGTCGGTTCTGCAAGTGCGTAGAGGATCCTCACGTGAATGCTTTCTTGCTGCGAGGTTTTTTGTTTAACTCCGAATATCCGACGGGAACCCCCGGAGTTCAGGAATTTGTTCGGGATCACAACGACGCTAGGCTTTGTGTCTTTTATTGGTCGTTATTTAATTGAATTACCCTTAATTGCCTCGATTATTTCGATAAGATGATGGGTTATTCAACCGGGGGTTCCCGGAGTTCGAAGGTGACTCCTTGGAGCGACGGTGCTAGCTTTGTGCTGTATTCCGACTGTCACTGAGCCACCTTAGTTTAATTTGCCTTGATTGATTTAAGAAAACTTATCTCGATTAATTTGAGAAAAATAATGGGCTCAACATTAAGTTACTCAAATCTGAAGGAAGCGAACTGTGGGGTAGCTCTACGGGGACTAATATACCATAAGCCAAGACACAAGGACTTTTGAACATAGTAAGATTCAGGGACTGAAACCTAGGAAACCTCTTTATTATTATTTTTCTTTTTCCCATTTTTTGAAGGTTGATCCTTCTATTGGATGGAAGAAGATTCTTGCAATGGACTAACCTGATATATATTTTCACTTCTAACCTGTTAATGCAAAAGCTCCTGAGACTGGTTTAATTCTGCAGTTAGATTTGGATGCTAGAGCCATTTATTCTGGATTGGACGAAAAAATGATTGTATCCACATCTGACTGCTTATAGATTTATAGCTGTAATGGAGAGCCTCCTCTTGAATGGTATTGGATATTGCATTTACGGCAATGATAAAGAGATTTGAACTCAAAAGGTAATTGCCAATTTAACATTGGGATGGTGATTGAGGTGCACCCGATGTTGTTCACACTTGGCAATAACTACTCACTGCACTTTTTTGCAAAGCATGCTCACATCTATAATAAGGCTAATTTTCACAAGATTTGTGTATGATGCGAATATTCTGCTTCTGCTTCCCCCCCCATCATTCAGTTTTCTTTTACCCTCTTGGGCTTTTAATTGCTCTGATTTTATACTCTTCTGGCTGTACTTTGAGGGCCAAATATTTGATTTTTCGAATACCTTTTTTACAGAGCTGAAAACTTAGTTCTTGCATCCGATCCTGACCGTGAAGGAGAAGCAATTGCTTGGCACATAATTGAGATGTTACAACAACAAGATGCCTTGAGTGAAAATATTAATGTGGCAAGAGTTGTCTTTCATGAAATAACTGAGGCAGCCATAAAGAATGCTTTAAAGTCTCCAAGAGATATAGATGCAAACTTGGTAAATGCTTATCTTACTCGGCGTGCTCTTGACTATCTCATTGGATTCAGTATCTCGCCACTGCTATGGAGGAAACTACCTGGATGTCAGTCAGCTGGACGTGTCCAGTCTGCAGCTCTGGCTCTGATATGTGATAGAGAAATGGAAGTTGATCAATTTAAGCCCCAAGAATATTGGACTGTTGAAGTCGAGTTTGGTACTTCAGGTTCTAGCCTTTCAAATAATGCCCCCATCCTCTCACAATTGACCTATTTTAATTCCAAAAAGCTGGATCGGTTATCAATATCTTCTCAAGAATGGGCAGAGGAGATTAAGAAAAGGTTATCTTTAGCAGAATTTAAGGTACTGGCTTCAAAAAGAAGCAAAATCCAGAGGAACCCACCGATGCCATATATAACATCAACACTCCAGCAGGACGCTGCCAATAAGTTACAGTTTACAGCTGCATATACAATGAAGGTCTGTAAGCTTCACATACTTTTTTATTTGCATGATTGCATCATTAAAAAGCTTCCTTTTGAGCAATTACTAGTGCACATTGAAGAATAAAAATGCAGGAGTAATGTATCCTTTGTACAGTAATTCTGGACTAAACCTATTCTTGGGATTCTGTTTATATATGCTTTTATTTTCTTCGTCTCTTTGGAGACATCCAATAAAATTGGAACAATACTGAGGCTTTTGCTTTCGTCATCATATGGCTAATACAATGGCATCAATTAAAAGTCAGAAAATCAAGCAAAAAAAGTACCACTTTATGCTCCAATAATTTTGTTGTTCCTTAGGGAACTGGAATCTTTTTACCCAATTCAACGCTGTAGGAATTTAGCCAAAACATTTAGTTGAGATCTAGCATGTGAGTATCCTTGTTGGAGTTCCACTAGATTACTTGTGTTGTTTTCTAGTTCTGCAAGGATAACTTTTTATTGTGACATCTCTTGTGATGCAGTTGGCTCAGAAGCTTTATGAAGGCATCAAGCTCTCAGATGCCGAGGCGACAGGGTTGATAACATATATGCGAACTGACGGACTACATGTAGGTGCCAATTTGGCTAATTGTAGACTTTTCTTTTAGCAATTTGCCATTCTGAGTGACCTTTATTTGTAATAAAGAAAATTTGACTGATAGCAGGCTTTTCTTTTTGTAAGATGCTATTTGCTGCTATTCCATCTATTTAAGCCCGAAGAAGATCTCAATCTCTGATGAAGAAATGATAGTAGCTTGTTGTTTTATAGGCTTTCACATTTTACTTTATTCTAAAAGCTTTTCACATGTTCAAAGCAGACTCTAGAAACCTCATATTGTTTATTTTCTTTTAGGTGTCTGATGAAGCTGCAAGGGATATTCGTTCCTTAGTTATAGAAAGGTGAGGATATAGCTTTTATGTCTTGTGACAAAGTCAGTGGCAATTTTTTTTGAAGGTCATTATTCATAATCATTCATTGTTCAGAAGCTAAAAGTTTTTTGGTTATCTATACTCCTTTGTTGCACAAATATCTCAAGCATTATGGTCAGGTTTGACTGATGCTTGTCTCACACAGGTTCAAGTTTCTCTCTTTTACTAGATCAATCCTGAAACAAGAGTAGCTCACTAAATACTTGTACAATTTATTCTTCTCAAATTAAATTTGAATGTGTCTTCTTTCCTTTTCCAATTTTGTATTTTCTTCTTTCGTTGACTCCTTTTTTTTTGGTAATGTTTACATGCATGTCACAATTGTGTCAATATTGTTGTTTTGTGGTTACTATCTAAATGAAAATGATGTGATGATGCTACCCTACTGTTTAGGAGGACTCATTGGACAAGATGGGTTTGTCTTGACAATACTGTGGACCTATTGATGGCATAGAAATGTAGAAATCATGTTGAGAGCCCAGTGTGAAATGGTAATTGAGGAAGTGCAGAAGTTAAATGCAATTTATCCATTTAGCTAATTGTGTAGGGGGCAGGATAGGTGTCAACTACACTCTTCATATTTCTTTTACAGAAAACTGATGTGGAGAAACTAGATATGATAAACAGTGGAATGTTTGGTAGGTGATAGATAACCTTATGTAACATCTTTCTTATTCTTTCTATATGGTAAGAGGAGCTTTGCAAAGCCAGGAGAAGTGCATTACTGCCCAGAGATGACCTTAAACCCCTGGGTGAGAAATGCAGATGCTGCAGAGGGGCGGCAAAAATGGCAGTGTTTGAGATGATCCTTACATCCATCTGCTGGAGCATGCAGCTGACCAAGAAGAAAGCAGTCTTTAACATCAAGGCTGCATATATAGTGGAAAAAAGACTAGGTAGACGGTTCAGCCATCATGCAGAGCTTGCCTAAGTGGTCACATGTTCAAATGCCACCCGCAAGCACCCAGTGCATATCATGTTCATGGGGTTCATAGGCTGTGCCCGGACTTCTTCTTACCCAATTTGACATGCATCCCAGGGACTTTGGCGCATCCACATTGTAGGAAGAACAGGGGTTTTTCTATAAATTAATAGGGGACATTTGTAATATTGTTAGCTTTTGTGTTTTCTTGTAAATTTGCCTTTATTTCTGGTCGCCTTTATTTAGAGGGGTAGATTTGTAATCCTCTACAAGACAGTTTGATATATAAAAGGGGTGAATAGCCCAAGAGGCACTGAGGCAGTCGGTTCGGCCTCTCCTTCTTCCTCTCCCTCCATCAGCCTCTCTTATTCTTGCCCTAACATGGTATCAGAGCAGGAGGCCATGGAACCTCCTTGGAAACCTATCCTTCCTGGGCTGCACCTCTCTTATAGGGGATGTTCCTTGTGAGCACAAGGATACTCCCTCTCTTTCTCTTCTTTGTCACACCTCAAACACCCCAAAAACCCTAGGCAGGCCACCGGTGCAGGACCCTGATCGCGACCCTCCTCGGACTGCGGAATTGTCTCAGAATTCCTCAGCAGGCCACAGACCCCTCTCTGCGCTCTCCACAGAGCCCTCCTGCCCAGGCCAATGCCCTCAACAGGCAGTCTCTTCTGCCCTTTCCGGAGATCTCCTGCATAGGCCACTGCCCATCCAGCAGGCCCCTCTCTCTGATCTCCCTTTCTCTCCCCCTCTGTGGCCCTAATTCAGGCTGATAGGATCTTCGGCTGATACTCTGTGCAGGCCAGCCCATCTAGCAAGACTCTCTCTCTCTCTGCGGCTCAGTTTCAGGCCGACTGCACCTGCTGGTCCTGCTGCACTTGGTCAGGCTGAGAGCCTGACCTGCTTGCGCTTTGCTCGCTCTTTGCTGTTCAGGCCAAGAGACTGATTTGCTCGTCTGCGACTTCAGCAGGCTTTGTTGCTGCCTCTACTCCTTTTTTGTTCAGGCCGAGGGCCTATCCGCTTCCTCTGCTGCTCTGGTTCAAGCTGAAGGTGGAAGGTGCTTTGTTTCTGGTTACTCAGTGCAAGAGCTCTCTCTTCGGTGCTCCGATCTGGCAGATACTCCTTCCACCACCTCTGAAATGTCGTCTCTTATGGTTTAACCTATGACACTGGCGTCTGCTGGAGAGACCATACTACACATTACATCAGAAAAATTGATAAAATAGAACTTTCCATCATGGGCCGTCGCCACAGAACTATATATCGCTGACTGCGACAAATTGGGTTCTCTGACTGGCGATCAGAAGATGCCGGATCCTCTAGACCCTTTTTTTCCCTGCCTGGAGACGGGATAACAGTATGGTTATGTCATGACTCATGGCTTCTCAACTCTATCAGCCTTGGGATTCGACCGACCATTTTGCACAAGTCCACTACTGCAGACATGTGGTAAGACCTTAGCTCGTCTCTATGGTCACAAGAAGAATAAAGTTTGCCTATATCAACTGAGCCACAACACCCATGAGTTGACGCAGGGTTCTCTCACTGTCACAGCCTACTTCTGTGCTTTAACTTCATTGCAGAATGAGTTAGATGCCTACCGTACAGCTAAGTTGACATCGCTTGCTGATCAACAAACGTATCTGACACTTCAAGAAGACGATAGGATTGTGAAGTTCTTGAGTGGGCTAAATTTTGACTACAAGGCCTTACGTGGATAGATCCTCAACATTGGCCTAGCTCCGTCATTGGAAGAGACCTACTTCAAAGTTCTAAGTGAAGAACAGCGAAGACAGGTCATAAGCAGCAAACCGGTCATCCGTACACACTCTGATGTTGGAGAAGGCTCTGCACTGGCTAGTGTTACTAGTAGGCCTCCTCGCACTGGCGATAGGAAGCGAGGTGACAAGAAGTGCACTCACTGTGGTTGCAAAAACCATGACTCAGATTTTTGCTAGGAGAAATATCCTGACAAGATGCCTGCGAAGTTCAAAACAAACAAGAGGGGACAGAAGCCACGGAGCAATGTCACTGTGTCTCTCCCTTTTGCTGCCCGTAGTGCCTCTGCTTCTGATTAGCCTTCTACTACAGTGAGACCAGCGCTCTCCTCTTCAGACATTGTCACACTTCAGCGTCTTCTTGCACAGCTTCAGAGAACCTCTTCATCATCCTTCTCTTCATTACTATCAGGTATATATGGTGCTGCTTTGAGTGCCACTGCTCGATCTTCTAGACATTCCCGGGTGATCGACTCTGGTGCTACTGACCACTTGATGGCTATATCTACTTCCTTCCGTTCTTATTCTCTATCTTCGAGTCAAGATAAAGTCACCATCGCTGATGGTACCCGTGCCACTATCATTGGCAAAGGTTTCATTAGACTCTTAGATCACTTGACTCTTTCCTCCACTCTTCATGTCCATCTCTTTCTATTAACTTTCAGTGAGTAGTCTTACTAAACAGTTAAACTGTTCTGTGACATTTTTCTCTACTCATTGTGTTTTTTAGGATCTGAAAAGCAGGCAAATGATTGCGATTGGCTATGAAGTAGATGGACTTTACTTCTTTGTGCCGAGGAACACAGTTGCTTTTCATTCTTCTGCACCAGGACTTCAGGATAAACAAGCTTAGGAGATTACTTTATGGCACTCTAGATTAGGACATTTGTCTTCTCGGTGATTGAGTCTTGTTTCCTTTTTTATTTACATCAGTTGATATGTCATCTCTTTCATGCCAAACTTACTAGAATCTAGATGGGAAAGCAATGTAGAACCATGTTTTCTCCTTCTATAAATAAAAGAACCACTCCTTTTGAGATTGTTCATTCTGATGTTTGGGGACCGTCTCCTATTCCCTCCTTGGATGGCTACAAATATTTCATTACATTCATTGATGACTACTCTCGTTGCTCTTGGCTATATTTGTTACTGTCCCGGGATGAAGTACCTCGTATTGTTCAAGTGTTTTGTAACATGGTTAACGCTTAGTTCAATACGAAGGTGAAAATCCTTCGTTCTAGTACTGCCCTGGAATACTTGCAAGAAGTGTAAACATCATTCTTGAAGATGGGGGGGTGCTTCACGAATCCTCTTGTCCATATTCTCCCTAACAGGATGGAGTTGTTGAACGGAACAATCAGCATTTTCTTGAAACTGTCGGAGCTCTCCTTTTTCAGCATCATCTACCTAAATCCTTCTGGGTAGAGGCAGTTCATACTGCCAATTACATCATCAACAGGATGCCATCCAGGAGTTTAGATGTTCGTTGCCCTTTTACCCTTATTTATCTAGACAAGTCCTTATTTCCCCTCTTACCTCGGGTGTTTGGCTATCTTTGCTTCGTTCATACTCTGGGGCTAGGTAGCACCAAACTTGATTCACAAGCCATTCATGGTGTTTTTCTCGGATACTCTTCTACGTAGAAGGGTTATAGGTTCTATGATCCTGTTTCTCGTCATTACTTTGTTAGGAAGGATGTTACTTTCTTTGAGTTTGGGTCTTACTACTCCCCTCGGACTCAGACTCAGGGGGAGAGTTCTACCATCCTACCTACTTCCTCCTCTTCTATTACTCCTTTGTTAACTCCTACTTCCTCCTCTTTTGTTACTCCTTCGCTACCTCTTCTCTTTAGCCTTACCACAAAGTGATCTTCTAGTGCTCACACTCCCGTGATTCTCACATAGAGCGTTGAGAAACAGAAAAGGATATTACTTACAAGTGAAAAAAGTTCAGAGGAAAAGTCCCCTACTGATCCGCCAATCCCAGAGGGTGCTATCTTTCAGTTTCGCCTACTTTTGATGACTTGAATCTTCCAATTGCCGTTAGAAAGGGTGTTCGGGACTGCACTAAGCATCCCATCATCAATTTTGTTATCTATTCTCATGTTTCTTCTCAGTACTATTCCTTTCTTTCTTCGTTGGCCTCTTTCCATGTAACTAATACATTCTTTGAAGCCGTGCAGGATCAGAAATGGTAGCGTGCAATGGATGTGGAGTTGAGTGCTTTGAACTAGAATGAGACTTGGGTCCATGTTGATCTTATAGAGAACAAACAGCCAGTTGGATCTAAATGGGTATATACAATCAAATATAATGCAGAGGGTGAGGCCCAGAGGTATAAGGCCAGACTTGTGACAAAAGCATTTTCTTAGACATATGGGCTTGATTATCAGGAGACATTTGCTCCTGTAGCAAAACTGAAGTCTGTCAGCGTAGTTCTTTCACTAGTTGTGCAATACTCTTGGGCCTTATATCAATTAAAAATACCTTCTTGAATGGTGACTTACAAGAGGAAGTGTGTATGCTGCCACCTTCTGGAATGGATACAAAAGGGAAGGTGTGTCATCTAAAGAAAGCAATCTATGGGCTGAAATAGTCCCCTAGAGCTTGGTTTGATAGACTTCGCCTTGCCATGGTCAGATTTGGCTTCAAGCAATCTAATGCTGGTCATCCTATGTTTGTCAAGTGGACAGGGGGACATGTGACTGTGCTGCTTGTTTATGTTGATGACATGATTGTTACAAGAAATGCTGAGGCATGTATCAAGAAATTAAAGAAAGACTTGGCTTCTGAATTTGAAATCAAAGACCTGAGTGAGTTAAGATATTTCTTGGGAATTGAAGTGTCAAGATCAAGAAATGGGATTTACATCTGTCGAAGGAAGTATGCATTAGACTTGCTGACTGAAATTGTAAAGTTGGGGTGTAAGCCTGCTGCAACACCAATTAAATTAAATCATGGTTTATCAGAGACGGGGAGAGGAACTTTCACTAGAAGATAGGAGTTTGTACCAGAGACTGGTAGGGAAACTTCTATATCTCTTATTGACTCGGCCAGATTTGACTTATGCGGTAAATGTGGTTAATCAGTTCATGCATGCTCCACGAATAGTACACATGAAGGCTGTGGATTGCATACTGAGGTATTTGAAGTCATGTACAGGGAAAGGAATTCTTTTTCAAAAGGCTGAAACCCTGAGTCTTGAAGGGTATGCATCTAATTGGGTTGGGTCACGTGATGCCAGGAGATCAACTTCTGGTTACTGTACCTTTCTAGGTGGCAACCTGGTTACCTGGAGAAGCAAGAGCAAATAGTATGTGCAAGGTCAAGTGCAGAGACAGAATACTGGGCCGTGGCACATAGATTAGTAGAGTTGATCTGGTTGAAACTCTTCTTGTTAAATTTGGGAATTTCAGTGGAACTGCCCATGAAGTTGTATTGTGACAATAAGTTAGCAATAAACATTGCAAATAACCCTGTTCAGCATGATAGAACAAAGCACATTGAGATTGATAGGCATTTCATTAGAGAAAAACTAGACTCAGGAGAGCTTTGTTTGCCGTATGTGAAGGCACAAGAACAAGCTGCAGATGTTTAACAAAGGCTATGACTGAAGCCCAGTTTAAGTCTACTTTTGACAAGCTGAGCATGAAGGATATCTATGCTCACCTTGAGGGGGAGTGTAGGAAGAACATGGGTATTTCTATAAATTAAGAGGGGTACATTTGTGATATTGTTAGTTCTTTGGTTTTCTTGTAAATTTTCCTTTATTTCTGGTCGCCCTTATGTAGACGGGTAGATTTGTAATCTTCTACAAGACAGTTTTATATATAAAAGGGCTGAATAGCCCAAGAGGCAGTCGGTTCAGCCTCTCCTTCCTCTCCGTCCACCGGCCTCTCTTGTTCTTGCCCTAACACACATCTCAGCCGATAGTCTCATATTTGAACCTTGGGTTACAATGAAAGCTTGTCACCTTGGTGTAGCGTGCATGTGAGGCAGCACGGTTTGGGAACTCTTGTGCCAGTTTGGGGTCACTACAAGCCATTGCAAATTTGCATAACTCTTGTGCCAATCCTGGGCTGCTAGCAACCATTTCCCAGTCAGTTGGACTTTTGTTTTTACACAATAGATGAACTGTGGATCAAATTCTTTTCATCAACTTTATCCACACATGACAGTGACTGGCTCGGGTGACAATGTATCTCAAGGAGCGATACTATTGTGATAACCATTATTATATGAAAACTCAATCAATGATAAGTATTCATCTGAACTCTTGACATGGTCCAAATTGCAAGACCTTAATATATTTTCCAAGGTTGAAATGGTCCTTTCAGACTGCATCTGATTCTGGGTGAAATATTGATCTAAAAGAGAACTCATTGCCTAAAGCCTTCTGAAAACTAGGCCAGAATCTCGAAGTAAATTTGAGGTCTCTATCAGACGATAGAAACAAAATCCTGTGCAACTTGACAATGTCGTTGGCATCTAACTTTGTGAGTCTATCAATGTCTATGACTTCTTACTGACAAGAAATTAAGATGTCCACAATTTACCCACATTGTATCATGTGTCTTCCCAGTTTTGGGTAGCCAACCACAAAATCCATAGTAACATGTTCCCGTTTCCATTCCAGAATTTCTAATGGTGTAGTAATCATCTGAGATGTTGGTGCCTTGTTTTTATCTGTTGGAAGACTAACATCTTAACGAGAGAAGAGGCAGAAAGGAGTAGATGAGAGGATATTAACTAGGCTTTTGAATTCTTGTCTGAAGAATCTGCTGTTTCTTTCTTTCCAGATTGCTTGTGGTTTATGGCATCAGCCAATTCTGAAAGCCAATGCCAAACTGATTTTGATGGGGGAAATTTGATTCCTATGTTAACTAATAAAAAGAAAGACAAAAGGTCTTCAGCTTGGACTGGCTGGAATTGGCCTAGAATTGGCCGATCCCAAGCTGATTATGAGATGATCCTGATCCCAATCTTGGTTGCAGCAGACCAATCCTAGGAGTCTATCTGATTAGATCCTTGATACTGCTCAAATGGTTGCTGCTGGAAGCATAAACCATGTGGCTCTATCCTCCTCACAGGCTTAAGGTTTCTCCATTTCATAAGCAAGTCCAAAATTGAAGTAGAGCGCACCTGCGTGAAGGCAAGTAACTTTAATGATTGTAGACCACATTACTGTAATAATGCCACATCCCAAGAGAAGGTGGCTAGAAGTCTCGGAAACATTTATTCACTGGATTAAATCTTTTCACCCTGTCCAAAGCAGATGATCTACCTTGCATCTTTGGAGGAATGAATGGCCTACTGAGATCAGGGTTGAGTGGTAAGTAGGTAATAGAAGTAGATGGGTGGAGCTTAAATTAATATAGGTGTAATTTTAATTAGTTTTAAGTACCTGGTATCTACTGGGTCTTCATGATAATTTAAATGTTTGTGGGGGTTTAAGTCTTAAAGAAAAGAAGTTAATTGATGAAAATACAAGATAACATGAAAAGAAAACATCTAAATAGAACCTTTGGAAGCATGAGCCTCTGTTATCTGTTTTTGGACATAAATTTTTAGGTCCACCACTGCAATCAGTTAATCCTTTGCTTCCAGTGGTTTCTATTGGCCATCATTCCTCTAAAAAGGGAGAGCTTTAAGATTTCTTTACCCATGTGTTTGGTCTACTTGCCCGGCCTCTTTTGTGTGAACAAATGCAACTGTTCTTATAACTCCTCACGCTTTTTGTTCTTGGGGAGTTAATTGGGTACACCCTCTCGGTGTGGGCATGTTATGTAAAGGGGTGTTTGTGAGCTGATATACTATACTTGTACATCCCTCATTTTCTTAATATATTTCGTGGTACCACCCACGTTTCAGGTAAAAAAGGGTGCTGTCTGAACTGTCCAGAATGTTGAAACCATCTCATATGTTGCAGTTTCTTTTTGAGGCTACATCCCAGATTTCTTTACACACCTTGTTTTTTAACTTCCTCATCTATCCTGATATACATTACACCCATAAACATATATGACATTTTTTTTCCTTCTGCTCTCTTAGTAACTTCACAAAGTCTGTCGGAGAAATATTCAAATATATAACTGTGCTGTGTAGGTATGGTGAGAAATTTGCAGCAAAAAATATCCGCAAATATTTCAAGAAGGTGAAGAACGCCCAAGAAGCCCATGAAGCTATCAGGCCTACAAGTATGCAGAGATTACCATGTAAGAGTAGTTTTATTCTGGATGTAACCCTCATTGCTGATCTCTATTCATGCATTGCATTTGGTTATTCTCTGTTCTTAGTAGCAGCTAGTCTTTGGGTCATGGTCTGCTCTTACTTGACAGGCCTTCTGTCTTGGTCTTGTATCTTGCAATGTTGGGATAGTCCTAAATTGCAATTCAATTGGCCTTGTATTAGCAGTACCAACGGCTATGCCTTTCCTTATCTCATCTTCCTCCTCTTGTTACCATTATCTGTCCTTGGATTTTTCTCTCCTCCCATCCCCTCTTTCCTCTTCTCCTCCTCTTCTTGGACTGGCTTTAAGAGAAGTCCTATCGTTTTCAGCATGGCTTGTCCTGAACTAGTTTCGGACACAGGCTCATACTTCTGCTGGCATTTTCACATTATTCATGCTCGTTTTAAGTAAAAAAAATTCTCTTTACATACTCCAGTAAGAGTAAATTTGAGCTGATATTGACTGTTCAATCAAATTGGCATAATTTAGGTTGGATTTGGTCAGCATTTCATCTACACTTTGGACTATTTTTATGTCAGTAATTGATTCCTGAACGGATCCTAAAGTTTGATGACTAGAATCATCAAACTGGCGCTATTGTTGTGTGTATTCCCTCTATTAGATAATTGATCAGATGCATTAGATAGATTCATGAATACATGTCTGCATAAACTACTTAAATTTTAGTGTGCACAATTTGTCTTCTTCTGTTCTTTAACTTAACCTCAATTTTTGACCAAATACTTGTGCAGTTTGGTAGAAATGTCTTTACTCCACTACTTTTATGCAGCCTCCCTAGTTGGAATAATTGATGAAGATTCTTTAAAGTTGTACACCCTCATATGGATGCGGACGGTGGCTTGTCAAATGGAAACATCTACAACAGATCTGGTAAGTTTACTTCTTTTTATTCCTTTAGAAGCATGCCCTGATTTTAGATGTCAATACCCGTACTCAGTCTTTCAGAAGTAGATCAGTTTTATTACTGTAGAAGCATGCCCTGATTTTAGCCGTCAATACCTGTACTCAGTCTTTTAGAAGTGGAACAATAACTTGTGACATTGTTTGTTGCATTTGAGCAGCTTCTGTTCCTGATGGCTAACTGAGGTGTCTCACATTCAGTTGTCCACTTACCTTAAATATTGACATACTTTAAGCTACAGTGTGATATTTTAGTGTTGATCTTGTGGTTTGCCTCTTCTCTCATTGGAAGTGAATGGAAATGGTGGAATGTTTTCCTTCCTGCTATCCTTTGCTTGTTTCTGTGGGAAACAGAATAGTATTGAGGGAATTCCTGGGTCCGTTTAACATTGTTGGCAATGGCAGCTCTGTCTTGCAGGTTGGGCCAGAACAGCTGGACTGGGAGATTTTAGTGATTGCTCCATCCTCCATAGGCTGCATTGTGGCATAACTTTATTTCGTAATGGTCTTATGTTACTTTTATAGAGGTTGGGGGGTTATCTCCACTTTCTAGTTTCTAGTGTCTTGCTAGAAATGTGTTTTGTCTTCTTTTTCTATTTGTGCTTTCGTCATCAATGAATTGTGGCTTTTGCCACCTTTTGAATAAAAGAGTAAGAATTATCCGGGAGTTAGGGCAAGAGGATGAAGCAAGATAAAGCGATTGTTGGACCCCGAAAAGATTCACAATTAATTTCTGATTATTTCAGAAATTTTGGAAATTAAGAAACGAAAAATGATGCTCAATCTTTGATTGGCATGCTACGAAGTCATATACATCCACCCTCATCTAAGAACAAGTCTTTGGAAGCTCTAAAGTCCTTTGGATTAGCTCCGCGTGTGACGCACAAGCCCATGAGGCCTTTCAAATTAAAAACCCACGATAAATCGAGTCATTGGCTCTATCATTGACAAAGTGGGCATTTCAACGAACACCACACGGGTTCCATAAAATCACACGCCCGTGCGGTCAAATCATTTACAAGAGAAGCAAAGAAATTTTTTTTTAAGGTCCCTGTGGTAAATTAAATTAGACTCACACAATGTGAAGTCGATCCGACAGCAGGACGGCGTCCGAGGAATTGTTAGACAAACTAAACAACCTCCACGTGGGCCTAGCTGCACAAAAAGGGCCAGAAGAAGACAAAAAGTTAGTCAAGCTAGCCCCTTTTATAGGGTTGACAAAAGAAGAGGGGGGGGGGTCTATCTCTCCCTTTATCTCTCTCCCGAAGTGGAGGAGCCCACCGGGGGAGACTCCCCCCACCCGCCGTCGCCACGGGGGGAGGCCCCCCGGCCCTGTCCGCGCCGGGGGGGGACCCCCGCCTGCGCGCCACCGGGGGAAGCCCCCCGGGCCCCTGCTCCACCGGGGGGACCGCCCCCGCCTCCGCTGCCACCGGGGGAGTCCCCCGGGCCTCCTGCGCATCGGGGGGGTTCCCCCCCCCCCGCCGTTCGCCACCGGGGGGGGGGCGGCCACCTGCGCCACCGGGGGGACCTCCCCTCGCCTCCGCTGCCACCGGGGGAGCCCCCCCGGGCCTCCTGCGCACCGGGGGGGGGGGTTCCCCCATCGTTCGCCACCGGGGGAGGCCCCCCGGCTACCTGCGCCACCTGGGGGACCTCCCCCCGCCTCCGCTGCCACCATGGTAGTCCCCCAGGGCCTCCTGCAGGCCCCCCGGCCACCTGCGCCACCGGGGGGACCTCCCCCTGCCTCTGCTGCCACCAGGGGAAGCCCCCCCGGGCCCATCTCCGCCTGTCGAGCTTCCTTGCTCCTGCTACACAACCGGGGGAGAAAGAAAAGAAGATGAAAAGGTAGTGGGAGATGAAAAGCCATGGGAGTTACCTTTGTGAAGCTCCGGGGGATCTCCTACAAGGCTTCCCAGGCCCCCTATAAAAACCGAGCTCCTCCTTACAAGGAAAATGGGAGAGGCCTTTTGACAGAAGAGAGGAGAGAGACCTCTTGACAGAAGAGAGGAGAACTTTTGACAAGAGAGGAGAGAATCTTGAAAGAGAGAAGACCATGGGAGAAAGAGATAAAGGAGAAACTTTTGGCAAGGGAAGAAGAAGGAAAGAAAGAAAAGAAGGTGAAGAAAATGGCGCCCTGATAGGGAACCTTTTGAAGTTTTGCAAATCAACCCTTATAGCAGGCTCATATATGTAAAGGGATATATTATGCCCCATGAGGGGAGGCTATGTTGATCAAGAAAAATGAGAAATACATGGGTCAATGAATTCTATAAAATCATGAAATTCTGAAATTTAACATTTTTGAATAGTTGAAATACTTTCCACCGTCCATAAAATTACATAAATACCGCTCGTTGGCCGGAAGTTGCAAAGAAATGCATCCCTTGTGCAGAAAATTTCATAAATAACACCAATGGTGTATGAAAATTACAGAAGTTCCCCTAGGGGCAGAAAATTGCAAATATACCTCGGTAGCGGAAAAATTGCAAATATACCCCCGGAAAGGGGAAAAGTGCAAATATACTCTCACAAGGAGGAAAATTACAAATAGACCCCCGGAAATGGGAAAATTGCAAATGCAGTAATGCACCCGCACAAAGGGAAAAATTGCAAACAAACCCTCGAAAGAGGGGAAATTACAAATATACCATCAAATGGGGAAAATTACAAATAGACCTTCGAAAGAGGGAAAATCGTGAATACATCCCCTAAAAAGGGAAGATTGTAAACACTAAAATATTGCGAACGTTGCCCGCCTTAAAGCCTGAAGATTCCTCAGGGGTAGACCCATGATATTAGAGCTGATATTGTAGTCAAAATCCTTGGCATTTAATCAAAGGTGTTCGGACTCGTCCGATGTAAATTAACACTGACTCCGGTCGGTGGGGAAAAGTCCTGTACACGAACCCTAAAATCGTCTGATAAATCTCAAAAAGCGCAGAATTAATAAAACATGCCAAAAACCAATGCAATGTGCGTATGTATTTTCCGCGTGCAAACAGATTGGCACTAGTTTTCATGCCAGAAACTCTTGCTGGAATGTCTGTAGGTGGCAGACTATCCCATAGGATTGACATACAAGGGTTTTGTAAGATGAAAATACAAAATAAAATTTTAGATCAGCACCCCCTGCCACAAGAGGGAAAAAAGGAAAAGAAGAAATGGTCAGAAAATGAGGTTGATGTTTCTCATATTTTGTTCCCCACTTTTCAGAGGCCTTCGATCATGTCAAGTGTAAGATTTACATCCAAGCAGTAGGCTTTTTCTTATTCTATGGTGCCAGATGAGGAGGTTTGGAAGTTGCAAACTCATCGGTGTTCAGATCAATGGAATGATTGGAAAAGTTCAAAGGAGTTAAAAATTACTGGAATCTGACAATGCTAGTGGCATGTCAGATAAGGCACATTATTAAATGCTAGTGGCACTGACACTGCTAGTGTACATCATTAAATATCTAACGTTCCAAGGCCAAAAAATTGAGGCACTGAGAGGGGGTTACTGGGTTTTAAGTGTTTTTTGTATGTCCTTGAGGCACTGCACTGGCCATTAGTATTTAATAAATTGGTGATACAACCCATTTTTCTTTTCACAAAAGAAACTTCTGATAAGTGAGTGAGTTGAAGGTCAACTTTCACAAGAGTCGGCTATTAGTGATTCACAATAGGACCGGACTTTGCACAGGGGAGCTCTAATCCTTGGCTGTCAGATTGGAGAGTTCCCAATCACTTATTTGGGCCTTCCCCTGTTAGGAGGTCCTATTTGGTGTTCAGATTGTCAGCCTGTCATTCACATATTTGAGACCAGGCTGGCCAAGTGAAAGGGAATGTTGCTTTCTTATGGGAGAAGGACAGTTCTGTGTACATCTGTCTTGTATGGTCTCCCAGTTTATTTCCTATCCATGTTCAGGATTCCCGTCTTTGTGGCTGCCAAGCTACAAAGTATCCAATGCAGGTTCTTTGGCATGGTTGTGCTGATAAGGTGAGAGGATGCATGATGTTAATCGGCACAAGGTTTACTAGTCCAAGGAAAATGGAGGTATGGGCTTCAAGGACATCAGAATGTTCAACTTGGCCCTCCTTGCTAAATGGCTGTAGAAGGTTGAGACTGCAGGTCTGTCGTTTGGCTTCATATCCTTAACAACAAATACTATCATAGAGGTCGGACCTGGGATCTTTCCCCCTGCAGGTTTACTTGCCATCCCTTGTGTGGAAAGGCATTTCGCAACTGGTAGACCTCATCCAGGCATCTGTTCACGTTGGCATTGTGTATGGTCAAAAGTGTTTGTTCTGGATGGATAGATGGTGTGAAGGCAGACCACTGGCGGGCAGGTTTCCAAGCCTTTTACTATAGCTAATGATCCTCTGATGGTAGTGGGAATGGCTTATGATCCTCGGAATGGCCGGTGCCTGACCTTTAAAAGTAGCGGACCTGCTGGCACTGCTGCAAAGCTTCAGTTTAGACCAAAGATAGATGGGTTTGGAGATGGAATTCCGAGGGAGTCTTCACCTTTCAGTTGGCATGCAGCCTCATTGCGATGGGGCTACCCAACATCCTCTTTTCCATCATGTGTGGAGGCCTGCCAGCCCCCTTAAGGTCAAGATTCTCATGTGGAGGTTCTCCCTTTGCAGATTGCCTACCCGGGTGTGAGACACGGAAAAAATCTAATCGGTTTTTTTATCGTAGATAAAGATATAGATTTCGTTCTTTTTGAAAAGAAACATCCCCCTCTAAGGATAGAGGGTGATTCCGTGTGTGCGCATTGTATCAGACGATTTGGGTTCGAGTACTAGACCTCTCCCCACTGACCGGAGTCAGTGTTGATTTACATCGGCCTAACGTCCGAACACCTTTGTTTGACTGTCAAAGAAATCCCCAAATTCTTTTACAGGGTTCTGAGGTTGAGGGCAAACTCTCTTGAAGAGCTCATGATGTCCACTCACTCACCACCGACCAACAGAAACAATTGAATTAGGGCTAGGTCTGAGCAAAACTCTAGGATTTAAGAATGGAAACGCAAATATGCAGAAGCCATAGGCATTTTTGAAGTAGAGAGAAGTTTTCTGGACCCCGAGGGTATTTCGGTAATTTTACCACCCCAGGGGTATTTTGGTAATATTCTCAGGCCAGGGGTATTTCTGAAATTTCTGGGCTGGAATGAAGTAGGATCGGGTCACTGACTCCCCAAGGCGCTGAGGCTCTTTTTAGAGGGTTTTAGGAGGTTGCTGGGCCATTTTTAGGTTGTAGGGGTATTTTGATAATTTTACCATACCCTAGACCTGGGTTTAGAATGATACCCGAGTGTCGGACTGAACTGACAAAACTCCCAGACCGAAGTAGTGACAAGGGGCTTCATGGAAGGCACACATCTGTCAATTTGATCGAAGGAGGGGTATATACGCAATTTTCCGAAGTCGGGGGTTTTCTTATAATTTTCCCTTCCGAGGATACATATAAAACATGCTGAGTGCTTCTATAGTTCAAATGAGTACAAGGGTTGTCGGCGAGTTGTCGACTGTACAAAAGTCCGCACTAACGCGGGAAGTAGGGACATAGCCCCAATTACAAAAAGTTGCAGGGTAAAACTGCAAACAACATGACTTTTATGTTTCTTGGACCCCGGGGAGGACATTTATGCAATTCTCCCATTATTAAGGCAGAAGTATATGACATAGTCGTCCCAGGACTTAGAA